>OY727105.1:4800000-6000000 GCA_963402855.1 Ormia ochracea
GGCAACATATTAGCCGCTATCACCTCTTAGTAACTTGAGCTTTAAGGACTGGTTGTAATAAAACTGCTTACACTAACTATAGTTGGATAGAAAAGCTTACAATAATTTACGAAAGCGTAGGATTTCGGAAGATCAAAAGTGTAACTACCGAGAGCTTTTCAATGATCTGTAGTTAGCCAAATTGTTTGGAAAGGTGAGCACAGATAAAGGTGTATCGAAAAATGACCCAAATCGTCGAAAGCTTATCGAAAATTCATACGATGCCGATATTAAGATTCCTTTTTTAAAAATTCACAAACCCAATTCAGAAACCTTTCTGGAAGAAAACGGTTATGAAATTTTTTTTAAAGTATTGTATGGAGTTGCCGAATGTAGTGGTTGAAATGAGATAACTTACAAGTACCAGGTGTTGCTTGGTGAATTTAAAGCCAAAGACATACTATTAACGGAATTGCCAAAGTTTTAATAACGCAAAAGAAAGACCTTTTTTTTTTGTAATTTTCTTAAAAAAAAAAAAAACTAGCTAATCAAGTGAAATCCCTTAAAGCAGTAGAAGGAGGAAGCATTATTTAGAACAGACGTTGGTAAGCGGGTTTGTGCTTACTGTGCTTTTGAAAAAATTACATTTGCTAAATCAGAAACTGCGAGCGAACTTATGCGTTCGTAGTGCCGTAGGTTGAACATGCCAGTGTGTATATATGTAGATAATTTTGTAAGCAGCCCATAATGAGAGAATTAAAATAAAGTCTTCGCATAATATCAAAAGCTTTTCTTTATCTCAACATATTTTCATATTTCATATATTAATTGTATTCTCATTAAGTTTAAAAATACTGTAATTTATTTATTACACAAACACATCCTTTTTAAAGCCACTACATATTTAATAATCTTATTTGAAATTAACTGCCGTATAAATTAGTCGCAGTAAAACATTTAACTGCCTTGGAAAGCTAGTGAACAAATTAACTAAAACTTACTGATGTGTATTATCCATTTAAAAGTATTTTAATATTTTACTTTAAGTAGAATGACATTTTGCATATCCTTTATAAGGAAAATTTGTGTTTACATTTAAAATGCCTTTGGGCTAGCATTCAGTTTAATACTAAACTGAATAGGACTAGCTTTTATAGCCAAACCTTTGCTTGTTCTTTAGTTTTGTGGGCATGATTCTATGCCAATATAAATTTATTTTATATAGATTTAGTTCATACACGAGTATATTTATCAGTTGGAAGAGTATTTTAAAGCTTTCAAAGATTTACATTAAAACTTTTATTACAATTAGCGAAAAGGAAATAAAATATTTTGCCAAAAAAATTTATTAGTAACAACAAATAGAATTTTCCTTTTGCATTTTCGAATTTTAGATTTTCCACTAGATTTACAATAATTTTTTTTTTTTTTTTAATTTAGAGGCAACGATGGAGACATTCCAAAGTAATAATAAGACTCAAGATAAGAGCAAAAGTAGGTTCGTTAAATAATTCGTAGAAAAGTTGAAAAAGCTCACCTAAATAAAAACTGTTCCGTTGCTCTAAACTTGTAAGAAATTTTGCAAATTAAGTGCTTCCTTGCAAGCACCTGCGAATATATTTCCGATGCCAACAAAAAATTATTATTCACTTTCACACAAAAAAAAAAAAAAAAATATATATATATATATTTTTTATATTATCCAAAAAAAAAAACTTCTTCACGTTTTTCGATTTATTTATTTTTAGCACAGAAAAAGTTCAAGAAAACTGAAATATTAAATAAGAAATTAAATTTTTTTTGTTAACTTGTATTTATTAAAAATCATTATATCAGAAAAGTAAAAATAGAGTAAAAAAATATGTTATTAATTTAGTACATTTCGTAGTTGTATATAAAAATTAGGGCTGACTGAGAATACGGTCTCATTAGAAAGTGATATTTTGTTTAGATTTTTTAATTTAAATAATATATATTTTGTAATATTTTTTTTTTTTTTGTTAGTATATTTGCTGGTGTTCTCCGTTGAACTCTTTCTGTAGTTCCCCCTTTTCTGAAATTTGCTTTTGAAAATAAACTTTTTGTAAATATATTTCATATTGTATTCAGGCTTTTATTAAAGTATTTTACAATTAAATAATTATTTTACACACCTAATTAGTGCCGGCTAACAAGCTTTTTACAACACATCTCTGAGTATAATTAAAACATCACCTAAACAAAATTTACAGAATGCCACAAAGTGTAGTCGGAACTGTGTTTTTAATACTATTCCAAAACGCCTTCATGGCAACAGTGCGATTCACTAACGATTATTTATAACGATTTCTGAATAGTAAAAATTTACCGACAATTATATTCGGCTGAAGTAGCGATTTGGTGTTTCAGAAATTTCTTGCTGCCAACATTGTTATAATTTTCCTTCATGTGAAATAAGAAACGCACAAAAACGGAATAGAAAAGAGAAGAAAAAAAAAACAAAAACAAAAATCGAAATTGATTTTATTTTATTTAAAAATTAAACTCCTTTTCACGGTCTAAGACTGCCTTTAATGTTATGAATATATAAATATGTAATTATAAGTGATAAAACTATAAATAAGTTAATGGAATTTCCTCATAAAGAAACACCACACCACGCAGTATAAAAACGTCCTGTCGTTAAATTGAACAGTTTAGAAATTATTGTCATCAAAAAAAAAAAAAAAAAGAAAAAAACAGAACGACAACAGCTGATTGGCAACTGATAACGAATATCGTTAAAAATTTAACGACGTTGCACTGCGGGTGCACTTACTGCTAAAAATGCATATCGCCTTAGAAAGCCAGTTAGCGTCTCGCTCTTGTTAAATTAGAGCGACTTGAAGTCGCCTTCAGTGCAAAATTAGTTTCAATAATTAGATTCCAATTAGTTATTCTCTTTATATTTTAGAAATGTATTGCATCATGCATTCATAATGAATTCGAGGCGCATCTCCAGATACTCTGGCAGATTCCAAAGTAGATGAGTTTTTAAGCAAAATCTAGTAATTAGATTTGCTGTGAAAAGGGAGACTAGGCTTCAGCAAGTCTTTGAATAGATCTGGTGGTGTTTGGTAACACAACTTTAATGTTGTTTCCGAATTATACTAAGAAACAGTGCGCTGTGCAAAGAAGGAGTTTGTGTGTTAATAAAGAGGAGCAATTTATGGCATTCACGTGAGAATTATTTTGCGTTTTAGGACAAAATTTTGTATAATGATTTGGGATCTATATTTAGCCAATGGCTGACTAGCTGGACTAGAACACTGAACAAGAGCCTTTACAGAGATGTCTAGAATTAAAGAGATATAAATGTTTGTATGTAATATTTAGGCGGAGTTGTCGATAGATAAATTAGATTTCAGTATGTGTATACACTTGAGTAGCTCGAATTAGCGAGAATTGTTTAAGACGTGTCTGCCTACACCTGCACCTTTTGTTGCAGCAATTTTTAAAAATACTGCTGTCACCGAGGACAGAGAGCCTGTGGCGGCGGCATTGCTGAAACAGAAATTGCAAGTCTAGACAGTGACTACGAGTATACATTTTTTTTTTTTTGGTAAATAGAGAGATCCTTGAGATTTTATTTTTAATAATATGTCGCTAGTGGGCCAATTTGGCAATGTATATAAATTTCTTTTTAAAAAACCATTTACAATTAAATCAATACTCTTAAATATATAGATAAAGTCAAACCTTACATGCATCAATTAAATTAAATAATACATTAAATAAACCAACATGCGCTACAAAATGGAAAATGATAAACACTAGATCTTAGTTGTGTACAAAAATAGTTGTTAAGTTTAAGTTATGAATGTATGTATATTGAAATAAATAAATAATTAATAACTTTTATAATGTAATTAATCTACTAGTTGCGTTCCTTTAACATTCAGCCTCAACAGCTACATGCATACATATTATCCTTTGCATTAAAAAAAGGATAAAAACAAAAATTAAAAAAATAATGAAAAACTTTGGTTGTAAAGTGTGTATGTATGTATATGTATATTATTTTGAAAGTATGTATGTATCAGAAACCAGCATACCAACCAACATTTAAAGTTCTTAGTATTTAAAAAATTATCAAATTTATTTGAAGGGAAAAAATTTCAACACTCTGCCAAAAATTTGATGGGATTACGAGTATTCGAGTATTTGAAAAGCGTGATTTTTTTTTTGTTTATAAAATTCGTTCGTAATTGATTAATCAAATGAAATTCTTAAAAAATTACGTTAAGATATGAAAAAGGGGGGAGGGAGTTTGTTGTAAGTACGTTTTTACGTTTTTAAATAACTAATTAGTTTACTTTAATGTAATGCTTAAATTTAATAGTTTCTGTGTAAAAAAGTCATCAGTTTTTCTGAAAATCTTCTCTCTCAAGTAAAACCTTTGCAGAGTTGTGAAATTTTTATAGTCCAAAGATTCTTAAATATAAATAAAATGAATAAAAGTCATACATATATTTTTATGAATTACGAGTTATGAATTACTGATTGTATTGGAATTGTGTTCTTGATTAAAATTTTGAAATTACTTATCACGTTTTTTATGTTTCATTTACTAGACTAGTTAAAAAAAATAAATAATAGAATAAATTTTTTTTTCGTTTTAGTTGTTTGTTTTTAGATTTTTATTTTCTTCTTTGATTTTTCTTATATTTTTTTTTTATTTCTTATTAACAAATAAATCGAGCAGAAAAAAAATTATTAAAATATAGAAAATAAGAGTAGAATTTTCGTGTAAAAACTTGAAAAGAAAATATCTAGAACTGTAATTGCCAAACAAGCCACGTGTCATTAAAGTGGACAAGTTCTTTTCGACACTTTCA
This sequence comes from Ormia ochracea, assembly GCA_963402855.1. NCBI lineage: Eukaryota > Metazoa > Arthropoda > Insecta > Diptera > Tachinidae > Ormia > Ormia ochracea. The sequence goes on from OY727105.1 coordinate 4,804,836, forward strand.
TAATAAATTTTGTAGCAGGATCCGTTTTCCTTACGGATTGTTTCCCTTATAAACAAAAAAACAAAAAAAAAAAACTCTTTAAAATGTGTATAAATATTCATATCCTGCATACCGTAACGACTATTTTTATTTAAAATTACACTGCTTATGTTTTGTAACTTTTATTGTAGTTTTTTTCCTTCCATCCTTCTTTCTTTTTATAAATACATAAACTGAAGAACTTTGTATAAATGGATTTTCTTAAAGGAAGCTTGAAAGAGAAATCAGAACAATTTTGTTCTGGTTTTCTTTTTTTTAGCCCAAGAAAACTCAACTCTTGTCATTTTAGGTCCACTTTAATACAAATATTTGAATTGTGTTATTTATGTTGGTAACTAATTTTAAGCATTAAAGCTTGGTAGCTTTGAAGTCAATATAAACTATTTGTAAAGCAAATAAAAATAAAACCTAAAAAGGAACTCTTTTTTCCTATTTCTTTTTTCTAAAATGTTTGATTTGAAACGAGTATTTAAATTTGGTTTTTTTTTCGCTGTTTAAAAACGAAATTGTTTAAATTGTTACCTATTGATGGGTTTTATTTGAACATAATAACTTTCTAATATATTTTATGAGATTATAAATAAATATTTATTTATGAAATTTTATTAACTTTAGGAAGTATTTTGTTGAGAAACTTAGTTTAAAAGAATTTGATTTGTTCAATTTGCAAACGGCAACTTCATTATTTAATTATCAGAACATTTACGAGTATTCATAATAAATATTTAATTAGTTAGTAAAATTTGTATAATTAATTATATCTATATATAAAATATAACTTCGTCTTAGTTTTTCTCCTTTACTGCATTTATACTATAAAACTAATAAATAATTATTTTTCTTTCCCTTTAATTCTCCCTTAAAATAAAAAAAAAAAAATAAAAAAAATAAAAAAATCAAATGACTTTGACATTCGACTAAACAGCGTAGTCGTGGTTTTGGTTTTATAACGTTTAAAGATCCGGGCAGTGTGGAGAAGGTGCTGCAAGTGCCCATACATACTTTAGATGGCAAGAAGATTGATCCGAAGCATGCAACGCCAAAGAACAGACCCCGAAGCTCCAGCAAAACTAAGAAAATATTTGTGGGCGGTGTGGCACAGGACACTTCAGCTGACGAAGTAAAAGCTTATTTCAATCAATTTGGCACTGTCGGTGAAACGGTCATGCTAATGGATCAACAAACGAAACGCCATCGTGGTTTTGGTTTCGTCACCTTCGAAAATGAAGATGTTGTAGATCGTGTGTGTGAAATACATTATCATACCATTAAAAACAAGAAGGTTGAATGTAAAAAAGCACAACCGAAGGAGGCAGTCATACCATCTACTCCACTTATGCAGAAACGTCTAATGGTGGCGCCCAATCCAATAAGTGTTACCCAGGCACAACTATTAAATGCTCGCACAGCTACCGGTCTTACAGTCGTGAATCCTTTGGCTTTACTACAGAACCAGGGCCAGTTACAATTTCATTCTGCAACACCACAGGCTGCTGCTGCTGCTGCTGCTGCTGCCCAACAAGCAGCTTTAATATCGCAAAATCCTTTTCAAGTACAAAATGCTGCAGTCGCCGCCAATTCTGGTGGTTTTGGTAAATTATTTACCGCATACAATCCAGCAGCACTACACAGTGTACGGTAAGTCTGTTAATTTAAACATTTTCATTATTTGCGGCCCTCACACTTGTCGCACATGAATCCGGCCATTCATTATTCTCTTAAAATGTAATTGGTCTTAGAAGGGTTACGAGAGCCAACACATTTCTAATAATAATGCTGAATAACTTCTAATATTGATGATAAATTATTCGAAGTTGCCTTCAATTTATAACGAAAGGCTACAAGGATCTTTCATTTGGCGCTACTTGCCTTTTCACACAGAAATCTATTGACGCCATTGGCAAAGTAATATAAAGATGGCTGCTGGCTGGTACAGAAATCAGTTCGAATTTTGCAAGTAGTAGAAATGACGTCAGCTAAACAGCATTATCTTGTCACTTCCCTAATCACATTCCGTATTTTTGTTATGCATAAACCACATTTGCTAAGACATTTTAAAGTGTAGTGTTTGGGTCAGCGAAGCTGCCTTTACAAATTGTAACTTTTTGTATTTTTTTACATTTTGTTATTGCCGAAAAAAAAAATAAAAACTAAATTTTATTCCCATTTACAGTTATGCTCCCTACACCATACCCGCCACAGCAGCAGCCGCTAATGCTTTTGTTCAAGCCCAGCAACAGCAGCAAGTTTCCAATGCTCACGCTCACCACCAGCATCAGCAGAATGCCGTGGCAGCGGCACAACAACATTCCGTTGCCCAAAATTCAGCCGTGGCTGCCGCAACGCAGGCTCACAACGCTGTAGCATTGGCTGCCGTTGGCACTACTCCTGCCTCAGCAGCCCACCCCTCTGCGGCTGTAACAAACCCATTGGCAGCTGCACAACAAGCGGCCCTAGTAGCATCAAATCCTCTTAATGCCGCCACAAATCCATATCAAAGCTATGCCTTGGCCAATGTCGATATGTCAAGTTATCCAACAATCGACTGGAGTTTAATGTATGGCGGCACGTGCGGTTAAATTCTCTTACAGATTCTTCCTTCTCAAATACTCTTAACATTAAAAGCAAAGCATAGAAAACAAAATGATATGACAGCCTAAAAAGCCCTAAAGGAAGAACATTTTTTATACATACAGCAAGCAATAAACAGGAGGTAAAAACTTTGTTACGTTGCTTCATTTCGCAACCATTTTTTTGAAAGCGGCGTCTTTTATTAAGGTATTTTCAAAAACCCCTTTCTTATATGTTTATATTATCCATTACAATACTATTACTTAATAATAACCTTCTCTATTCTCTATTCTCTATTTGGTTTTCTTTTACTTTATATATTGGTTTTTTTTGTTTTATTCTAAAAATAAAAAAAGATGTAAATTTATATATATAAAAAAAAAAAACAAACAAAAACAAAAACTCCAGAATATGAAAACCACAAAACTATCACTTATTACATACAATTAAGTTACATTTAGTTCTTAAGTATTTTCCTTAAGCGTTTTAGTTAAACAAAAATAAGCAAACGAAATCATAAAGGAACACTATTACCTTATAAAAACATAAAAGAGAAGAATAAGAATTCAACAATTGTTATCATATTAAAGAAAGAGAAATCGAAAAAAGCAAAACAAACGAAAAAAGACAATGATTCAACAAGAAAGAGAATAATAAATATATATATGAAAAAAAAATTATATATATATATATATAAAATAAAATTAATAGTAAGAAAAATATTAATATTTTATTTTCAAAATATTATACTAAATATACACACATCCAAACACTCATCCAACACACCCCACACAAGTATACACATCTACACACACATACGTTAGCATGTAAGGAAAACCCTCAACAAAAGAAATTCCTGAATTCAATTACATTTTCTAAGTCTAAAAATGAAAATAATTATAAAATTAAAAATAAAAAAATAACATTGCATTATAAAACTCAACAAACAAAACAAAAACAAAAAAAAAAACAAAAAAAAAACAAAAAAAACAAAAACAAAAAAAAATCACAACTTTTAAAAATGAATTTTTAATTAACCCAAAATGTATAAAAAATTAATTATTAGTATTGAAAAGCAAATGATAAGAAAATGAAAAAATCTTCTAAAACCACCGATTGTGATTGCGTTTAATTTCAAAAAAAATTAAATTCTTCTCCCCCAAAAACATTAAAAACAAAAATTGAACAAAATTATTAAAATAATAATATATTTTAATATTAATATTTTTAAAATTGAAAAACGAAACTTGAAACAAATGTTAAGAAGGCTTGAAAGCTGTCTCTTAATTTCAAAATTTCTGGTTTAACAATTGAAAATTATTCAATTAATTAATAATTTTTTTTTTTTTTTTTTTTTTTTTTTTTTTTTAAATAAAAATTTTAAAATATTTTACTTTTGCACTTGTTTAGCAAAAATAATCGGAAGAAATTTTTCAATAAGAAGCAATAAAATATCGATATGGAAAGCTTTTCGATTTATTTCGCAAAACTGTAATTCTTAAAAGATAAAAGAACAAGAGATCTTTGGAAATGATACAGTTGGCATAATTAGTAAATGGACACCAGAGATGCGACCACTTTCAGAAAGCATTGCAAATACAGCGCAATGAATTATTTAGCGGATTGTGAAAATGAATCAATTTCTACTACATTCCTGCAATGCTACCCAGTGTCACTCCCCACGCCCCACGCTCATGTATTGCAATTAATCGTTTCTCAAGTCTCATTTTACGTTCACTTGGCGGCACATGTTGAGCCATGGTCCACGGATCACATTTTTAACAAATTGCTTTGTAAATAATCCAATCACAAAAATGCACAACAAAGTTCTTTATCTATATAAAAAATCCTCGAATTAACGATTTCTCCGAAGTAACATCATTGAATATTAAAGCGAATTTTGTATGTGTCCTTTCATGGCTACAATTATGAAATCGAAAATTAGCACATGCCAAAAAAGCCAACTGAACAGTTAATACCTAAAGAAATGTTAGAGAGAATAAGGCAAATCCCAAATCATGCCCTTAAATTGCGAAGGAGTAGACAATAATTTATTTACACTTTCGGCATCAGACTTCTTTCTAAGAGAAAGTTCAAAATCCTGGCAATATCTTAATATTTTTTTTTTTTTTTGCCTGCATTTCAGAAAGTTTTCTATATCGATATTTTGATTTCCTTTCTTTGTTTATTGATCTCAACAAACAAATTATATACCCTAAAACTTGCCATTTACACTTTCAAACTAACCAACCCGCAACACACTCTGCCCAAATGAAGTAATTAATTTTAAAAAGTATTTTTGCCACGCATTGTTTTTAACAATTGAATTCAAAAACACAACAACCATCACTATCATGTATTCCTTTTCTTCACACGTTCACCTCCTTTAATATTTGTTTGCTACACAAGTAGGCACACGCGCACAACACTATTTGCATTTTGTAACATCTTTTCTCTTTTATTAAAACTATTAAAAGTTAAAATAATAATATTAATAAGTTTGAAGTAAAAGTTGTAATTTTGTTGATTTAAAGCGTAATAATTTTGCTTACACGTACCCCAGAGAATGTAGTATATATTCAACATTACAAATGGATCTGTGGATTTTTGACAAAACAGCATAAGTCTCACTTTAGGTTAAATAATAATAAAAAAAATAAATAAAACAAATATATTAAAAAAAAAAATAATAAATAAAACAAAAATAATAAAAAAAAAACAAAAATAATAAAAAAAAAAATAAATAAATAACACTTCACTTTTAAAAGGAATTTGAAATGAAATTGAACAGAATTGCGTTTTGTCAAAAGTTTTATATGAATTAATTAATTGTTTCCATGATTTTAATAATTACTATACAAAATTATTATAAATGTTTATTATATTTTATTTTATTTTATTACATTTTCCTATAAATTATACGAATTTAGTTCATCTAGTGTGTTTGTTTAATTTTGCTAAACAAAAATGTATTCATTGAAGAAATTGATTTAATTTAGTTTTAATGAAAATAAAAATAAGATATTCCGCTTAGTTACATACATATGCATACAAACATATATACATATATTTGTAAAATAGTTATTAGGAGTAGTTTTATATACTTTCCATCTTTTTGCTAGACACCCTACACTGTCCTTAACTTGTAATTATTTCCTTTTGCAGAATTTTGTTAAACACTTGCACAACGTCTCTATACAAGTATTTTTTATTTCGTACTTAAAATGTATTATTATTATTATTTTTATATAAAATCTTTTTTTATTTTGTGTTTCATAAAATTTGTATTAAAATGAAAATTTTTTTGCGCACATTTAATTTGCAAAGCTTGTTTAAGTTTCATAGTACACATTCAGTATTCACTCTCTTCCGCTTTCTTTTCTGCCAGCATCTGTTTTCCATATTTTTTTTTCACTTTCCGTTTCCTCAATCTTATTTTACAGTAGTTTTAGTTGAATAATGAATTAATTTGCTTTCTTACTTGTTAACAGCACACCACACTTAAATCGTTGGGAGAGGACGTGGTGTGGTGTTATTTATTAAAGTAAAATTTATATTTAGATTTTAAATTGTATGAGCCAAGCGATCATTGAATTTTCAGACAAATCGTTTTTATTATTTAAGGCGTTTTTAACTTTAACTATTTTAATTTTTTTTTTTTTTTATATTGTATATTGTATATTTTAGTTTTTAATTTAAATCTTTATTAGAAGGAAGATCGTAAAAAAATGACATCCGTAAATAAAATATGAAATTACCGGAGAGTAATTTTTTCGTTTCACAACATCTCTGGCTTGAGCATAGAAGTAATTGGGATTGATTAGGGAAGAAGTTTGTCCAGTTTTTACAGAAAGAGAATGCATTCCGAATTTCGATACTGGCATACAAGTGCGAATAGTCTATAAATAAAATTGTTTGGAGTGCATTCATTTTGAACTGAACAGACAGTGGCAATGCGAGCAGGAGCTGCGGTGCAATTCGTTTTTTTCTATATATATATATATATATATATTTTTTTTACAGAAAAACAGGAAGAACTTTCAATTCTCATTGGTTTTTATATTTGCTCGCCTTCGGGGAGCATAATTTTTAATTTTCAAACTGAACAATAGCCTTTTTTCCGGAGATTTTCGCCTCCTTTCCCTCAAATTTTGTTAATTTCCTTTGTTTAAAAAATTATGAAAAATAAATGAAATTGTGCTACATGATTGTAAAGCGGGGAATCGCTTGAATGACAAATAAAAATTCAAGACTTTAATAATTTCATGCATGCATATATGCTTTATATTCTCTAACGGATTCCATCAACAGCCTGATAGTTATATCAGAAAAAGTTATCTCTCCTTTGAGCCGCTCATTTTACAACAGGAACTACAAGTATTTATATACCTATATATATTCTCGGATGTTATTTAAAAGAAGATGTACAAATTAACATGCAAATAATTTACATTCAAGGGACATTTAGCAGAAGTATTATTATTATAATTAAAAATTCTATTATATATAAAAGCATCATAAACACACACACACACACACACACACAAATATACTCATACGCATATGAATACATACATCCATTCATAGATAAGAAATCAGTCCTACTAAATATAAATATTTATGGACTTGCATATTACAAGTATATTCTGTATCTGTCTCTTAAATGCTGTATTATTTTCAATTTCTATCTAACAAATTAAATTTCAATTCAAATATATCCAGTTGATTATGATAAGCAATTGCCAATAGTTTGGAAAACAAAAGTAAACAAAGTGTTCTCACTGTTTTTAATTAATTAATTAATTACTTTTACTTACTTAACAATTAGTTCGAGTACTTACTTATCCATTTTATGTACACACACACATGCATACATACATACATGCAAACATAAAAGAAAATTAATACATATACTATCTATATATACGAAATGTATGTGTACTATACATAATACATAGAAACTCCCATACATATACATGCATACATATACACATACCCATACACAGACATATATTAAATAGTAGCATATAGTAAATAACGATCGCTCTAATAATTTTTAGTATTTACCAAGTAGTTTTTTTTTTTTTATAAATTAATTATTATTTCGTAGCATTTAATTTGTATTAATATTTCCCCTCATATTTTTCTTAGTTTTAATTTGTCTACTATTAAAATGAAATTAAAAATTGTTTTCTCTTATAATTTTATCTTATGTATAGAAAAAAAAAAAGAAAATATCTAAAACAATATTTAAACGGAAAATAAAATTTCTGATGCTGCATGTTTTTCAATTCATTTTATTTAATTGTTGGGCTGGGTCGCGATGTCGAACGTTATTCTTTGTCTCACCAAAAAAACACAAAAAAGAAAAAAAATTTAATTTTTGTGTAAAAAATATCGTTTCGTTGCGAAACCAATTTAACGATAACATTCGTCATCGTGTGACAGGCAGTAATACTGTTTTTTTAATACTGTTTTCTTTTTGAAGTAAAAGCGAAACTTATTTCCCATTCATTTTTATTCCCTTGTAATTTTCTTTTAATACTGTAAATAAAATTTGTTCCATTTATTTTCAAACAAATAAAAAAATTTCTAATATTGTGTGTTTTTTTTTTTTTATTTTATTTGAAAGTTATTATGTTTTTAGTAATTTTTTATTGTTGTTTATTGTGTTAAAAAACATTTTAGTAGATTGATTTGGTATTTGAGTTGTTTTCTCTTATTTAAAAATTATATTTATGAAAAAGAATATTTTTGGAGTTTTTTCACTCCTTTGAAAGGCTACGCGATGGATCAACTTAACACGCTGGACTTTGTTTTTTTTGTGTTTAATCTTTTGAAAAGGTAAGTTTTAGTAGTGATTAATACTATAGAATTGATGGTACAAAGAGAAGTTCTCCATCCCTCTTCCTTTTGATACAAAAGCAATTCGTAATTAGTTGTTAGTAAATAATAAATTTGTAGTAGAATTTGTTTATTTATTGTACTTATTACCGCTGGCTGCTTTTTGAAGTATTTATATTTTAGAAATTATTTTGACTATTTCACTGACTTTTTTATTTATGCGTATATAAATAAAAATTTGTACATAAATAATTAATTGAAGCTAATTTTATTCGATTACTTTCTTTTCCAAGAATATTTACTTGAGAAGAGCATTTAACAAAATGTTTTAGTTGCTTAAAATGTTAATTGTAACTGCTTTTTCGTATCCAGTCAATAATTTCTTTCTTTTTAAAAATCAAATTATCTTTTATTATAATTTTCTCGTACACTCAGTAAAGCTTTCATTGTATCAGAAACAACTTTTTTCGTCGTGACGCTACGCCTTTTACACATTTCTGAAACCTTAAAATGGCGTGTGGCCACTTCCAACTAAACGGAATTTATTTTTAAGCATCGAATATATATAAAATATATATATATATATATTATGTTTTTTTCGTGCTTAGATGGAAGCCTTTAATTTTCATTGTCTTCGAAACATTCGGATTTGGATTTTTATTAAAAGAAATCGCATTAATTAGTTTTTATTTGTATAAACGTTTTACTTAAAAATAAATCAAATTCAACTGATTGTTTTTTTTTTATTTAAAATTATATATTTTAAAACTGTAAATTTTAGTTTATATTTGGATTTTGTTTTATTTTTATTGATCTTTTTTAATAGTTAAGTTTATAGCCAAAGACTTATTTTGTATATACAAATTATAGATTTTTATTTTATTTCCTTTTCTTTTCTTGTTGTAAACCAACTAACATTCCTTGATAATTTATCCTGGTGCCATCCTCTGTTATTTAAATATTTACTTGTGCTAAACTAATTCCATTCAGGAATAATTTAAATTTTATAATTTTTTTTTCTTCTTTCTAATTTTTTAAGCCAAATATTAATTTTTAAGAGATCTCAATGCCATTTTTTAATAAACAATTTCAATAAAAAATATATAATTTTAACAGCTTAAGTTAAATAAATATTTTATTTAATAAAATCCTTATATTGTTTTCTTTTTAATTTACATTTTAATTTCATTGCTGGAATGTTTCTGTTCCAGTTCTAATTTTGAGCAGAAGGGCTGTGCCAGACCCCACTCCACTCAATTTCTTCGTAAATGGGTCGACTTTAAAGCAATTCTTGAAATAAATTTTTTTAATGAAAGAAAAATGGGAAATTTTTCGAATTTAAATTTTGTCATATAAATATTTCATAAACTGAAATTAAAACAAACTTTTGTCGTATTTCAACTTGGCTTATGCCACGTTCGCGAAATGCTCGACACAGCAGTCACCATGTGTCAAAAGCTCATGCAGTTGGCAATTATTCCATCGGTTGCCATAAATTGCTTAATATAAATTGTGTGCCAGTTTTTTATTTGATAAGAAAGGGAGGAGTAATTAGAACAAGGTAAATCCTGAATCTTGGTAATTGGCCTTCTCAGTTAGCTTATAATACCAGGAATCTTTCAATTTTTCTTTTCCGTTCCTTTACCTGCAGGCTACAAAGAAACTGACACTCCTTAATTATGTTGACAATAAAATTTCTTTCAGCATTTAAAGTTCGCATATAAAACTCTTGCATTTCGGTTTCTGTTCGAAAATTCCTATTTTTCACAGCTGTTGCACAGTAGAAACACGTCGGCCTTACAACTACAGCATATGATCACGACATTGGCTTGTTCTTTAAAACTCGGGACGTTGCCAACATGAAATAAAAATTGATTTACACAAATTAAGATTTCTTGCTCAAGTTTTTTCTTTATTTTCTGTTCATCGCTCTCATAAAAAATCCAAACTCCTTGTGTATATCAAGTCCAACGAATTGCATGGCCACACCTACAACTGTTGGCATTTGAGATCGTGTATTTTCGTTTAGCCTGCTGTGCTGGATGTATTTTATGTAGCACCGCCTTTGTGGGAAGTAAAAACTGTGAATTCAACCGATCAAACGAAGGAAAAGATTGACTCGCCTAGTACAGGAGGGTCTCTTCAAATAATTTTGTTTAATTTAATTAACAATGTAAAATAATTTGTATTTGCTACGTAATTACTACTTTATAATTTTTGCTTAAAGCTTTAATTTTTCTAATTTTTTTAGACAATAGAATAGAAACTTAAATGATAACTAAAAACTTTAAAAAGTCAAATGCTCCGTTTTTCTAGCTTTTGTGAAAATTTAAATAATTTTTATTGTTTCTCCTTTTAGCTGCTTAATATAATTTTTGCTGTTAATAAACTAATTGCAATTAATTTTTTTTTTTTTTGTATTAAGAATTCAACAAATTTAAAAAATAGTAATAAAACTATACAAAGTATTTAGTAAAAATATTTAAAATGGAAAAAATCCTCATTGACTTGTGAATGTTTATTTGGACAATTTTTAGAATCGAGTAGACAACCGTAATTCTCTAATCAAAAAGTATATAAAATTTACATATATTTCTTACACACTGTTTAATTTGTTTAAAATAATTTCAATTATTCATACATACTAAATATTCGTATTGATTGATACTGTATCCATGACGAAAATTTGTTTTGGTTTTAGAGATATTAGCTTGTAAAATGTAATTTTCAATAGTTTCTGTTCATTTGAATATTCGTAACTTTTGAAAGTAAAATTTCAATTCAAAATAAACCTGCATATACACACATTTTCAAATATATACATCTACATTTACATATATATACATATATTTATATAAATATGCAAATGCATATACTATATATATACAGGGTGTCCGCCGGCAAAGTATATCACTTTGCTTCTTTATAATTTTTGATGAAGGGAAGCTAGTGGATCTCATATTGATAAATGTTTTATTTAATGTCGGCAATTGTATATGGAATACAATATCAGATAAATACCCGCCTTTCACCCATCTCACGCAGTATTTCATTAATTTCATCACGATTATATTATTTAGAGCTGCTCAACGGCGGCATAAATGGTCTCTTGGAAAAAGCTCTTGGATCAACTAAATCTTTAATGGAAAAAATTCAACTCCTTGTGCAAAATTGTGCCTAAAGTTGCCCCCTGAAGACGAAGCTGCTGTGCATGGCACCGAATTGAGGTTGATGAATTATTTCGTACAGAATAAATGTTCCCAGCCGATCTTGCAGTACTTTGCGATCCATGCTTGCGCCTGCCTACCAGCTTCGAAATTAACTTCTTTCTTTCAAAAATTTCTCGTAACTTTCTCATCGCCACAATAATTGATTGATTTTTTTAAATGTTTTAGAGATTGAAACACGTTGGCTTATCGAATATTTTGGGTAACAAAGAAGTATACCTTCCCGCGATCACCCTGTATATATCTATATGTATGTATATCAATGTTGTCATAAACTCAGTACTATATATTTATTATTAATATTTGTTATGTGTATTTTTTAATAATTTATATTCAGAAAAACTTGGCTTGACTTTCAACTAAATCAAAAACATTTTAGTAATTTTAGAAAATTAAAGAAAAAAATATTATCAGCAGACTATTTACTTGCCACAATTAAAATCTATTCGGAACTTTGCACACGATCTGGTCTACATAGCGATCGCCATGGGATCCCACGAATTCACAAAACTGTAACAATACTTTTCCATAAGTGACAAAAATAATTGTTAAAAAGTTGTTATGGAAGTCGGACAGATCGCAATGTCTTATATTGATAAATAGCAGCCAAAAATTAAAAATCGCAAACTGCTTAAAATTTAATGAAATCGCCAGGAATCCGAAAATCTCGTTCAAAGTAGCAAACAACATTTAAAATCTTTGTTTAAACTATAAAAAAGAAATTAATACGCCTTCCGTTCGAAAAATTTTTTTTTTTATATTTTTCACTGCTGAAAATATTTTTTAACTGATTTTATCCAACAAAAAAAAAAATATATATATATATATATTTATTATTAAAATAAATCAATTATGCTTTAAAATTTTCTTAATTAGTTAATTGTGTCATACATTTTATTAGAAACTCAAAGAATTATTTTCAACTTTCATTATGTAATTTTAGCATCATTAAATGGCTGCGTCTCTATTCCAAGTCATGGAATTCATAATCCTTTAGGTTTGGAAGACGGCAACAGTCGCTTAATGTGTTTAACAAACGAAATTTCTGAAATATCGATAAAATACTCGAACATTTATTTGAAAGTTTTAATTTGGAGTAGGCAATTTTTTCATATCAGTGTTTGTGTAGCCTTAGTGACATTCCTCCAATTATACATACATATATTTTACAACTTATTTATCTACACAGCCACATACATACAAACACACACATCCATAATTAAATTAGTTATTTTATAGAGCAAATTCAATAACCACTTTCATCACCATTAAAAAAGATTAAATGAAAAGTATTAACAATAATTTTTTGTCATTTTCATTTTATTTAAATCCGTTTGGATTTCAAATCTCATGTAATTTTAATTCTGTAATTAAATTCATCTGTGTGTACTTTTTTATATTTATGTAATTGTATATAGAAATTGTAATAGAAATTTGGTAAATGTATTGTCTAATAATTATTTGTCTAAACTGACGGTCGGAGTAGATGAAAGCACGCAGAGAAATTGTAGACTTGCTTACAGCAAATAATTTGAAATATATGTATTTTTTTCGTCCAATTTTCGGGGTATTTCTGCGAACGCTCAATATTAAGCGGAGTATTTATTTGTAGGAATATATAGTGGCTTTGAATAACCAGATATGTCGCGGTCTCACAATTTCCCAGGCAAGAATTGTCGTGTAATTTTATATTTGGAATCGCAAGAAATGTTGGTTCCCGCTAATTTGAGTGAGAAGTTATCGGTGAGCACAAGGCGAGCGATATTTCCACTTATATAAACGACAATGTCTTCTGCTGTAGGCACAATTAAACAGTATTGGGAATCAAGGAAGCGAAATTGTTGCCAGGTATTCCCCCTCAGTATTAGCTGGGAGAATGAGTTGTGCACGAGATATTTCTTCGAACATTTTGTTGCGAACATGCCTGTCTACTCGCAATTTATTTCTGTCAGAATTTTCTTAATTTTTAGTCGAAAGACATTTCCACACAACAAAGAACAAAATTTGAAGGAAACTTTTTTCATATTAATGTTTAAAATTCTAAAACGTTTTTGGAATTATAAATCCTAAACATTTTGCTAAATACTTAAAAACTAAATGAGAATTATTAATTACTAAGCACAAAAGCTTCTACTCAATGTTTTTAAAACGCTGTTAAACAAAAATGCTTTTTAAACAAAAGTTCTGTTTGTTTCTGACTTCAGGAAATAGTGCCTCAAATTTGTTGTTGCCAAAGGACCTTTGGCCACTCTCCTTTCTCAACCAACGGATAATAAAGTTCCATCGGTTGTCCACACTCTACATTAGCGACACAATTCTATATAAGCGTTTCTTAAATAGTTTTACTACGAATAGTATGTTGAGCTTAAGGTGAAGGCAACAGGCAAATATCAGACACTCTTAATGGCGGATAATTAAAGAAAAACTGTACCATTGACTCTGAGAAATCCAAATTTAAATCATTCGATTCATGAAAATTCTGAAGAGGGTTCTTATTGTATATCCTGCTTAATCATTGCTTCTGATAAAAATGTTTGGGAGTTTTAAATTTGTGTAAAGTTTCATAAGCTTGTGTTTTCCGAGACATCGGCTTTACATTTCCAGAAGTTGACACTGTCATGTTTCTGTATAATTGATATTTCAGAGGAAGAGTGCGAATTGGATTACTTGGTTTGACGGAGTAGTTTGCAGATAAGTTGAGTTTAGTAATGTAGGCAGCAGCCACTCCAAATATTGAACTAATTTTGTTTTAAACGCAGTCATTAAATAAAACAAAACTCATATAAATATTATTAGAAGACTATAAACAGAAAATCGTGATTTAAGGTGGTTTACGAGAGGTCATTTAGAACCCCAGTGTATAATAATTGTGTGCTCTTATTAGTTAATAGTGCATTGAAAACTTCACACTTATGAGAAATATTATTAAAAAGAAAATAAATAACAGAAATAATACAGATAGAGAGAGAGAGAGAGGGAAAATAAATTATAAAAAATTAGTAAATGAAATATAAAAAGCGGCTTATAAAATTTAAAAAGTCACGATCAATTAATTAGTTGCAGTGGGAGGGCTTTTGACAGCAGATCCGGGTAGATATAAAAACAATAAAAACATTTTTTCTAGAATTGTATGACAATAAAATGCAAAAGCAAACAAGCAAACATACATAATTATACTAATATAAATTATAACAAAAGGCGTTTCAAATTTTTTTAAAAAATCAACTGAAATCAAAGTATTTTTTAAGAAAACGACAAAAAAAAAAAAGAAAAAAAACTTGAAACCTTTTTTTTCCATAGAATCCCAAAAAAACAGTGATAATTACATGAAAAGTTTTACTTAAAAAAAGTATTTATTAAAAAATTATAAATAGAAACCAAGTTTAAGATTTAAAATTAAAATACTATAAGTACAAACTTATATCTCTAAAATTAAAACTTAAATCCTTTAAGACAAAAATCTAGTCATATCGCTCGTGTCATATCGTGTGTTTTTAAAAACTTACGACAAGAAAATCTCAATTTTAAAATTGAAAAAACCAGAGTTGTGTCAAATTATACATACATACTATATATATATATATATATATATATATATACATATATATATCAAAATAGACTTTTTGTAAGAAATATATACAGATTTTTTATTTCACTCTTTTGATTTACGTAAAAGAAAAATCCCCTTTTTTAAATATTTTATGTAAAAATATTTAGCAAGTATTTTATAGTGAATTTATACAAAACAGTTGAAACATGTAAAATTTAAAAGACTTATAGAAAACAACGATGTTTAGATTATAAAAACCTATTTAAAAATTATGTTGATTTTATTTTTAAATTTCTTTACTTTTTTTTTTTTTTTTTGAACAATTTAGTGTAGCAATTAGACTTGAAAGGACGGATCGGGCCGTCTTCCTAAGTATTTGTAGCTCCTTCATACGACAATTTTCCTATGAAGTAGTATCATTTAATATTTAATTTAGTTTCCTCCCCCACAACCCTTTAGTAAGATTTCTTTCAACAATGAGGACCAAACACCAAAACTTTGTTTAATGTAACTAAAGAATTAAATTGAAAATAATAAGAAAAACCAAAAAAAAAAAAAAAAACAAACAAACAAACAAACGAATAGTTTTATTAAATAAAACCGAGCATTTGGCTTTGTAGTTTTTCAAGTATTATTTATACGAGTAAAGTATTATTTATAACTTTAATAACAGATATTTAACTTTTCATTTTACAATAATAATTTCTAGTTTAGTTTTGTATATCGATGTCTTTTAATATTTTTTACTTTTAAGAATTTAGTGATCTTTTCAATCAGTTTGATGAAAAAGTTTTATCAGTTTAATGTAAAACCCTATACTAGTCAATTATCTAAAAAACAAAATGCAATATTTAACTGGATAAAAACAAGTAATAGAATAATAAACAAATTATAATATAACAAACACACAAGCATAAGTTCATACATACATACTCCAATACATCAAGCGAAGTAAGAAAATAGTTATAAGAATTAAAGGATAAGCTAATATTTAATACGTAAAAAAACAATAATGGTATTCAGTATTCGCTGCAGATGGCCGTGTGGAAATGCAAATTCTATGACGTACATGGCTTTCTCTCAATTCAGTTGAAAAAGAAATGTGTAGCTGCATTTATGCACAACATTTTGTGCAAAATATTGTGGCCATGAAGCGAGTATTCGACTGACATATTTGTGTTTGCATTTTTGTTACCATCATTAGGCAAATACTGGACTCCGCTCTTAATAAGTAAACGGCTGTTGTAATTTAATTCATTCATTCTGTACGAGTAGTTGGAAAAATCAAGCTTTTAAATAGTTTAAAAGCACAAGATGAGGGGTTTCATATGCTCTTTTGTTGCGGCCTAGCAATTCAGTATTATACCGCTACAATGGTAATCTTGACAAATCTTGGTAGAGTTTCTCAAAATTTCAACACCAGATTATTCAAAGATATAAATATTCAACTTACTAAATACAACTCTGTATTACATATATTGGGGCCATAATTCCTTATGCTACACAATCGTAGGATTTCTCACATATGGTGACAAGTCATACGATTTGCCAAACTTGTTATGCGTTCAGAAGGGCAGTTAGTCGAAGCAACTGAAGGAAAAATTGTGTTTGCATCAATCATTTTTGTATAATAGTGTGGAGTCTACAAGAGCTCTAACGAATTGCATGACTGCCTTGGCTAGTGAGCGTTTTTGGCTACTTTTAATACATGGCAAAACCGGTATCAAACTAAGACTATTCTTATTGGCTCTGTTTTGCCGATGATAAGGACGAAAACTCTTTACGTCATTTAACATTCCGAAAGATAAAACGCATGAAGCTAAAAATGAAATTGGAAATTACTTTAGCCGTTTATTTAATGATTAATTTGGATAAAATGTGTTCCAATAAAGAAAAAAAAATTACGATATATATAAAATTATTTTCCTTTAAGAACACTTAACAAAAAAAAAAAAAAAAAACTCTTTCAGACATATAAAAATGAAATTAAAAAAGCAATTCTTTTCTTTGAAAACAAAAAACAATAATTATAATAATAAATTATATCAAAAATGTTAAGTATTTTAAAAATATATATATAAGAAAAAAAAAAATGAAATATTAAAGTATGATTATAGATCTAAGAGAAAAATAATAATATGCTGAATAATAAAATATTTACAACTAAAAACAAAACATTAAACAAACTTTAAATTGAATACAATATATATACAAAGAAGATTCTATATAATTATATAATTAAAAAAAGATATATATAAAATAAAATGTAATGTATTTATTATTAGAAAAAAAAAAAAAATATTTGCTTTGTTCAAAACTTATTAAAAACTATAAACAATAAAAATAAATAATAAAATCATTAAAAATACATTCTTTCGTTTATATTTAACAAGCATAAACATATTAAGGATTCAAATGGTTAAAACAAATATGAGAAAGTATTAAATATAAAAAAATTACACTATTTCGAGAAAAAATAAGTATTTGTTGGCGGAAAAAGAAAACATTTTACGTTTGTTGTGAGTTTGATATTTATAATTACAAATTAAATTAATCTCTTAACTTGAAACTTGTGGTACTCCTGTTAAGTAATAATAAGCAGCAACCAATTTAATTTATAATAAAACTTTTCAAGATAACATTATGCAATACGAGTTATTTTTAAATTATTATAGAAACCGGAATTCATTAAATACGCATTAAAATTAAAGGCAGCAGCACTCTTAAGAATTCCAAGCATGTTATAGAAGCCTTATGAGAAGAGAATCAGGGGAAGTAAAATTGAAATTGCAAACAGTAGAGGTTGTACTTGTGATTAGGGAGTCCTAATTGCCATCAACTACAATACAAAAATTCCATCTGAAAGATCTCACATAAACCGAAATTTTCTGGCGTTAGACAATATTAGCAATTTTGAAGTTGCCTTTATTCTGCAAAGCAGAATAAATCGGGAATCCATATTTAATTTCATTCTTATCAAGTTTCCGACTTTTGTGGCTTTACGGAAGTTTTCTAAAAAGTGCTACCCGCATTGCCAAGCACTATTTTTATTGTCGTTGTATCGACATGTGAGAACTTTGCGCAGCCAATTACTTACTCTACTTCTGATGTCACACTTGAGAAGCGTAGAGTTTTTATAAACAGGAATAATTGTTACAAATTGCTACAAAACGTAATGTAATTTATTGTGATTCGATGTTTTTCAAATATTTGCCACTAAACTGATAATTTCGAATGCCAAAAATTCACTTATCTGGCATTGTCTATATAAGAAATAGCAATTTGTTTATATAAGAAAATTCTTTTAGAACTTGAAAGAGTATTATGAAAAGAAATTATAAAGAAAATTGTTTTTAGACCGAATGGAATTCTCAAGGATATTAATCCTCGAAAAGGTTTAATTTAAAAAATATTCAAAAGGCATCTCCTCAAATAATAAATAAAAATTGGTAAAAAAATAAAATGAAATTTTTAAATAAATTAACAACATATCAAGCATTAATCATTTCACAGAACAAAATAAAAATTACTTATATAGAGAATGTAATAAATTTTATTAATAATTAAATAATGAAATTATTTAAGGACGCAGGCAAGCGTACTTTTCAAAACACTTGCAAATACACAAGGTGAGTCAAACGTTAGTATATAATTTTAAAAATTAAATTAACAATAAAACTTAGAACTAGTCTTCCAAAATAATCTATTATATCCTAAATCAAATAAAAAGAAAAACTATAAAAAACGAAGCCATACTTTACAATAAACGTACTAAAGAGTCTTATAGATACAATTCTCGTTTACGCTTTCAGTTCCTCTAAAGGCGTTCGCATGGGTTTTAAATCAAATATTTTCTGTTTGTGGAAAAGTGAAAACTGAAGTCTCATACATTTACTAGGTTACCAAACTAGAGGGGAACATTGTAGCCATTTGTTGCACGTTCAAAAAAGTTAAGATATAATTATCTAATTAAATTTTTTTTTACTCCAGTTTAATATATACTTAAAAAAGAATTTCACACTTATGTGAAAGATCCAAGAAAAGCAAGCACAATATATAGTATGTCTATTACAATTTTCATTTAATTTCGAAACTGTTTGGCTAAAGGCCTTCTCATGAGTTTGGTTTGACGGCCAAACCAGATAAATAAAAAATTACACTATTAGAAAAGAAAAATTATACAATCTTTTTCTGGGCCCCTGTAAAATTTTTTTTATTTTTTTCCCCTTATATTGAAAGAAAGCAATTAAGCAAGGAAATCTAAAGTCCATTATAAGTACAGCAGAAATTGCCAGCAACAGCAATTCGAAAATTAAACTTGAACAAAATCGAACAACCGCAAAAATAGTATGGAAAAAAACAAAACTATGATAAAACGAGCTGCTCTTTAAGCTCTAAAAACAAATTTTGTTCTTAAATAAAATTTCAGGACATTTTAAATACTATTGTTTGAAAGAAATTAAAATAAATAAATAGGAAAATAGTATTAGTATTAATATTAACACTACTAACATTAATGTTAAAACAAAAAACAATAATAAAAATGTGTTTTCAGTATTTGTACATTCAAAAATAGTTTTCTTATTTATAATAAATATTTTCTATTTATCAAAGGTTTAACAACCGATTTCAAATTATATATAAGTTATTATGAATAAGAGAGTACGAGTATCTATTAAACAGGAAAATATTTATTACTTGATTAATTAATTAATTAATTCAAAGCAACTAGTAATTGAGATTTAAAAAAATGTGGTGATTTTAATTAATTGTTTATGTATACAACAACCAACCATATACTAGACTAGTTAGTATGTATGACTACATATACATGTAAATTTAACAAAATATATACAAAAATATATATACATATATTATATTTGTAATTATATATATACCCTTCCCAATCCTATATATTCTACATATATATAACACATACCTACTTACATACTTAAATATATACATATGTATTGTATATTCTCTTTAGATCAAATATATACTCGTATACAACAACAAATATGGCCTATATACTCGAAATGTTTTGCTTTTTTCTTTTTGAGAATAAAATCCTTGACATTTTTAACAAGTCCTCTCCTTATTATTATATTAAGTTAAAAAGAAAAAACAAAAAAAAAAAAATAAATTAAAAACAAAATTAAAAAAATAAAAGTATAAACAATTTGCAAGAAAACCAAAACCAGACACTTTTTTCTTAAACTTGTGTAAACTTTAATCGAGTTCGAAATCTTAAATCCGCATAAGTATGAATTTTTTTAACAAAATTGGTTGGAAACTCTCCAACATTATTTGTAGTTTAGTTTTACCACTTGTATGTAACATTACGAAATTGTGTAATTGTATATAAAAATATTTAGTTTTTAGATTATTCTAGAATTTCGAAAGTAATGCCGTATTTTGTAGTGGCTTCAAAACCATTGTTTGTTACAGTATCGTACATTTCCCTTTTCCTATTTATTTATTTATTTATTTTCGTAGTTCCATTATAAATACACGTGGTAGCGAATTGTTGAATTACAATAATTTATAATTGTTTTACCTATTTCGAAAATAGTATACTTTATATTTATTTTAATAATTTCAACAATATCTTACAAATTATTTTAATGAGCTTTTTATTCTTTAAATCGGAAAAGAAAAATGTGTTATAAAATTTATATATATATTTTTTTTAGTTTTTTAATGAAAACTCAGTGTAATTTTTTGGAGTAATTTAATTCCAATTCAAGTATTAAGTCAAACCAATATTTTTCGCTATTAATATTTTCCTTATTAGGCCAGCAAAGTGGGGGAAAGTAAATAAATTAGAAGAACATGCACCTGATGCATTCCTGGCACTTTGTAATAACCTCTTTTATTTAATTTAATATAATTGCTTGGTGATAAAAAATAAAAATAGTTTATCGCAAACAAGCTTAAAGCTAAAAAATTATTTCAGAGGTTAAAGTTGTTCAGTATTAAAAATATTCAGAAAACATAAACTTTTCGAAATTCTAAAGTATTAATTTCCTCATTATTATTCCTATTATTGTTGTTGTCTCATTTCAAAATTAGACTTTCTCAACTTGAAGAGAAGTAGAGCAGTAACAATATCGATGTATTAAAAATTATCATTATTATGAAACTTTAAAAAACACATCCTTGGAAAAGAAACCTTTTATAAACTACAGAATGTTAACAACTCTAAACAATATGAATATAAAAAAAAAATAATATGGATAAAGTGTTTGAAACGATATCACCAATTAAAAATGCCTTTTATCTAAAAAAAATTATTATAAAAAATAAAATATTCAAAACTTTTAATTGAACAAAAGAAAAACAAAAATTTATAATAAAACTATGAAAAGCTTATTCTAATACAAATACACACAGACACAAATATAAAAACGGACAATATTTCTTAACTGGAAGATAAAATTTAAAAAATACCTTCAAAAAAAAAAAATAAAAATAAAGCTGTAGCTATGCAAACAAATTATTTAAATTAAATACAATGAATGTAAAAAGCAATAAAAAAGGATAAATTACTCGTACACGTACTCATTATAAAAAATTTCATTTACATAATGCAACTCAAACGATATAAAATCTGACACCAAAAAAAAAAAACAGTTATGAATGTCCTTAGAGTACTTAAATTAAATCTTTACGCTTGTTAAAAACTAAATTTTTGATGTTAATTATATTGCCAAAAGTAATAAGTATAAAGTGAAGAAAAAACTGAACTAAGTCGGGGAACCATGCGCAGTGGCAAAATTGATCTCAATAGAGCCAATAGTCTAAATTTGCTCAACATATTTTTTAACAAGTCCGACGTGTCTTGAATTAGGTCTCAAATTGTTGATGGCTTTAGGAGGCATAGATGATGAAAACTTTCGCAACACTCAAAGTACAATCTATTTCATGTACAATTAAAGTGTATCTGCCAAACCATTCCTAAAATAATTGTAATTTGCAAGAACTAAATACGATGCTCAATATAATGGAGTATTCGTTGGGCTTAGAATTGCCAGTAATATTATCTATTTAAATGCAACTCTTTCACAGCTGTTTCAAATAACTAATACATATAATTTATTAAAGGAAACTTTAATAAATTATATGCATGACCGACGAAAGCTTAAATTAATTTCAAATACTCATACTATACTGTCTATTACGCAACCATTTCAAGCTTCGGAGTTTGATGCGCCCCTCAACCTCAACTAAAATTTAAATAATTAATATAAATCATCAAAATGTTGCCTTGTTAGTTCCAGAAATTGTTATCCACATAAACTGGCAACATAAAATATACGGATTTTAGCAACTCGTCAAAGATTTGCCCACAAAGTGGATTAGAGATCTGCAACATGTAGTGCATGCTTCAATTTCAAGAATTGCACCTTTTCCCCTTGATTGCAAATTTGCAGATGAAAAACAAAATGAAAATTCTACAATTTAGTTCAGCTTTTTCCTTCCAAGCTGGTATTGAGTTGCTTAAGCTTTATTCCTTACTTAAATTAAGCTCGTAAGCAAAACTTTAAAATATTTAAGAAAAAGTTTTTTTAAATAAAGAAGGGCAAGGAGTTCATATTCTAAACAGTATTGAATAAATATTAAATTTGTTTGCTTGAATATATTTATAGAAAAAATACTTTTATGCAATAACGTGCGTATTTATTTAAAAAAAAATATATATATAATAATCCGCTTTTTATGCCATTAAATAAATTTACTTTTTAATATTTTTATTTCGCAAGTTTAGTATTATTTTTAGTTTTGAATACTGTGTTGATAATATGAAAAAGTAAAAACAAGTAACAATTAAGTGTAGTATTTGCTAAACATAAATTTAAAAAGAAGAATACATTTATTTAACGAAACCCCATTCAGTATACTTATTGAAAATGTATTGCATAGAAATGTATTGAAAATTATTAATAAAATAATGTAATTGATTTGTAGTTTGACTTTATTTTATATCCAGTAACGAGAGATAAAAAGCACACATCCAAATTTTTGTGAGCATTTAGAACCCGAAAGTAGTGAAATATTTATTATTCTTATTCTTTATTCGTATGTAAAGAGTTTTTCAAATACTTGCACTTTTTATTTTATATTTGAGTATAATTTTTTTATTTTAGTGTAGTGTAGAACTGTAGATGGAAAATTAATTTTAAAACATCATATTCGAATTTTATGTTTTTAATTGGGCCGCGCCAACATTGTTTTAAGTTTCATACGATTTGTAAAGGAGCAAATCAATAAGGCGGGTATTTAATACAGCATAACTGCAGTAAAATCTTTTATGGAATTAAACCTTTTTTTTCTGAACTTTTTTAATGAAGCTCGAATCATTTTCTCAGAATAATTTTGCTCCGGTTCAAAACAATATTTGTTGCCGATAATATTTTTGTTTATTCGGGCAGCAACAAGTACAAAACAATTTAATTACAAGAACATGAAAGTAACTCTGTTTTCATGTTCATGCATTTGATGCATTTTCTATCACTTTCTATAGTAATATCGGCTATTTAAAAGATTTCTTTGTTGACAAGTAATATAAAAAATGAACTAAATTAGGTAAAAAAGCTTTCTGACCTCTTTATGTTTCCTAATATTTTCTGGATGAAATAATAAACTTTTTGGTTTTACCAGCCAACCAGCAAGAGGTGCTAAAAAGAAAAACGAACTTTAACTCACATATCAAATTTATTTACGGTCATTCAACTTACTGAGTTTTGAACTGCAACGTTGTGAGTTCTGTAAAATTGAATAAAAAAGGAATAAAAATTACTTGAAATTTCATTTCCACAACAATTTGTAATGCAAAACTTACCTTCAGCGATGTAAATTTATATAAGAAAGGTGTTCCCAGGCGACGAATAGCAGCGGCTAAAGCCATCATTTCTAAAGAACATTATAATGAACAGTGTTAGAAACAAACAATGGAAGAAAATTATATAAAAAATAAATCATTTTACTTGTCTTTACAAATTTCTTTTAACAATTGGTAAGCTTTTTTCGGTAATTGTGTATAAAATTGTAGTAGCTGCAGAATCGAGTCGCCATAAATAATCAGGGTGAATATTTCCATACCCAATATTTCAATTGCTTTCAACGTCGACGGTTTTGTAAGCCTTTCGATTTACTAATTTATCTTTAATACTTTCTTTCTACCTTTTGTTCATAGTAATAAAGGAGACAATTAATAAATTTTTGCCAAATTTTATAATTGCCGAAGTAGTAACGAAATATCGAAAATAAAAAATCTCTTAAAACCGAACGAATAAGATAAGAATAAAATTAAGGAATCGAAGACTTGCATCGTGTAAGCGGCAATAAAACTTAAAAAGAATGCCGGTTGTTTTTTTTTATATTATGAATCGTCCCCAATGTAGACATGTCTGACAATAGCATGGCAAGAGTGATGGTGTCAGAAGAAACAAGCCAAGGCCAAAAATGCAATTGTCCTTTTTTTTTATTAAAATGCTGTATGCAGTATCCATACGTGTATAAAATCAATTTTGTTTATTGTTGCGTGAATGTGATACTACGAGCGTATGCAAGTTATATGCACAAATTTGCATTGCGCCCGTAGATATATGTACATATATACCTATAGTTCTATGCCTTCATTTCAAAATGCATAAGAACTCCGAAAATATGTTTATTTTTTATTAAAGGAGCTTACCGATTTATACTTCCGGATATAAAATATAATACAATTTACCAAAAAAAAAAAAGACTATTAAAAAAGCGCTACTCAATTTTAGAATAAAATATTTTTTTAAATAAAATTTTGACAAATTATTGAAAGAGGAAAAACAGCAAACGTTGTGAATATTAAAAAAAAAAGTTAAACAAGTTTCAATTGTTTGAAATTAAGTGTTGATTGCAGGGTACGGTCTTCTGACGATGCATTAGCTTTAATAATTTGTTTTAGTTTATTTCATTTTATATTTGCTCTGATCTCATGAAAAGGTAAAAATCAAGTAAAAATAAATTGGTCACGTCGGGAGAATGTACGATATTTGATAAAATATCTTAATAAAATCTTCGTGCAATTGCTTAACCCCGGCTGATATTAAAAATATGTGTAGGATGCAAGATTTGGATTTTAGCTTTCTTTAGTTTTGATTCATTAAATTTTTTAACTAAATTAGTAAAAGAAAAATAGAAAATAACCATTGCCAAAAATTGAAAACACACTCAATTGTAACGAAAAAGTTTTATTGCTGCAAAACTATAGTAGTGGCATGTAATGAGGTGGAAAAATCTCATCAAATATTTACTCCTCCAAAATGGGTTAAACGGTTTTGAGTTCATTTTTTTCGATACAACAGAAAGTATCGAAAGAGAGACCTTAAGTTTCTTCGTAGGCGAATGACTAATGCGCAGCCTACTAAACCGGAGGTAGCGGCTTCGATTCCTGCCTAGACACTTGGTGTTTTCCCGAGCTCAAGCCGAAAGCTTTGCAGATTAAGTTATTTAAAAAAACAAAGAAAGTACAATTAACTTTTACTAATTTTTGAAAACCAAATATATCAAGAAAAGCAGAAATATTTTTAAATAATGTTGGGGAAGTCGAATGTAGTTTTCAAAATGAAAATTCTAGGAACATAATGCTTGGACAAACACTACTAATTAAATTAAATAATTAGTTTCACATTTAAATTAATCACACATTGCGAAAAGTTCGCAAATGTATAGATGGAAAAGAGAATCTGTTGGCAAATAAAAGAACCACGTCGTAATCGAGAAATGGCTATAATAAAATAAAAAAGATAAATATTCTCGTACACAATTTCCTAAAAGCAACTATTACAAGTCTATGGAATAGCGCACAATTGTTGTCTCGTCAGATCATGCCATTATAGTAAATAATAGGAAATAGGAATTAAGAACATTATTAAAGTCAAGAACATATTTGGTGCTGCGAATCTATTTTTCATTGAATATAGATTAAATCCGTGAACTATATTTTTAGGCTTTTCCTCTTAACGCAAAAGCTAAATTCTATAAATTCCAACAACAACCAAAATAATTTCAATTTCAATTTTCAAGTCGCACCACAAATCAGATCCTTAAATATTTGTTATTTTTATTCATTTAATTTTACATCTATTTTAATATTGACTGTTCATAAAAAACCATCTTTGAGTTTGAACAACACCTTTTACAGCACTTAAATTATCAAAAAGAAAAGAACAATTAAAATAAAGCAGGTGGAAAAGGGTGACAAACCAAAGAAAGAAAGAGAGAGGTAGGGAGAAAACAAGGAGGAGCAAAAAAATGTATTTATAAAAACATTACAAGACCATTTATTTCCGGTTTTTTTTTTTGACTTAATTTAAAAGGAATTGAGAGGACACGATTCCTGTTTTTACTTTAAAAGTTTTTATTTTTCAGATCCTTTAATATTTCACCGAAAAAGTTTATCTCGGTAGAGAGCATATTTCGCAAGATGCCAGTTCACCACGATTTATGAAAGTGCAATGATTACAAGTCCAAGTAGCTGATTCAGTAACATCGCTTTCATTTACAATGCCTGCGGCCAGGCCGGCACTAGCTGACGCTCTTATGCCAGCACCTGATGAGGGGTAACTGGTAGTACCGCTATATAAATTAAATTAAATTATTGCAAAAATTTAATATTAGTTTGCAAAGTATCAAAATAACTTACCCGCTACCCGATGAACTAGCGTGTATAAGCGATTCCAATAGTTTCCAAACATCATCCTTTTTAAAGTCATACGCCATATTGGCGTTTTTATTGCGCACAGCCTCTAACAGCGGTTTCATATGTTGACGCAACGGCAACATATCCATTTTGAACAAGTACACCAACAAGTGAAAATCTGATATTGCTTGCAGAAACTCCTCATCCTCCCATTGAGACAAATACGAGCTTAAGGCGTTAAAGTCCTGCAAATGCCCATCTAAATAGCGATTTTCAACAGGGAACGGTTGCCGCTTGTCATACTGTGTGAAGGTGTATTGCGGCTGTAGAGGTGTAGAGGCTGGCACATCCACCAGCAAATATTCAACCGGCAGAGGACGTGCTAACCGTTGTACTTCATTGCCGTATTGGTCTTTTTCCTGCAAAATAGATGTATTGTGTATGTGTGAGTGTGTGAGTGAGGATGTGTGTTAAAGTGTAAATAAAAAAGGAAGGGAAATAAATAAATTGAATTGTTTCCATAATAAAAAATAAACATTAAAACAGCAAATTATTTTTCATTTGAATTTATTTACTGTATGGATCTGATATACATATGATCCACGGCACAAGGTAGGATGTAACGTATTTACGATTTAATTTTAAATGCACTCATATATGCATGCATGTCAATTCATTGCCATTTGAAACTTCAGCGTGTAAAGTTCAGGGCTACAAACCCTGTCCCATTACAATTATTAGACGCAGATAAACAAGGCTGAACATGTTTTAAGGTTAACCGGCTTGTCGAATAGTTTAGTTGGATGATTGAATTCTAACAGAAACTGGGTCACCTATTTTATTGTTTTTACTTTATTGTTCGTGTTTTGCTGTTTGCTTATGGAATTGCGAGCACAGCTTTCAAATCAAATTCAATCCATTAAGGAGAGTGATTACAGGGAAGTAAGGAAAAAGCTTTTGCTATTATTGTCTCTATTTTTGAAATATACTTGCAAGCAAATCCACAAATGTACAAAACTGCGTAGGAGTCTGAAGTTAATGTGATGAGAATGCTATTTTTATTTCTAAGCAAGGATAAATTAAGAAGTGCCATTGGGTATGGTTGTTGCGTATGTACATACTAATTCCTTGGTCGCAGGATAAGCAATTTACATCGCCTGAATATTCGCCAAGAGCTTGAAATAATTTTTTCTTTTAATTTCAAAAAGGAAATTAACAGTAATTAATTGTATTTCAGAATTCTCTTCTTAATACAAACATTTTAAATAAGAATAAAGAAATGTGAAACGCTTAAAATAAATAAGCAACTTAATTAAGCTCAATTACTTATTAATAAGCTTTGGAAAAGAATAAGACCAACAAAATTGAAATAGTTACTTTAAAAGCTATTAAAATAATTAATAGATGATTTTGAAAAACGGCCGCAAACTTGATAAAACTGCTCTTGTTTTTAGTTAATTTATTTGTCTGACGATGTAAAGAAAACGGAGCGAGTCCTTTAAGCATCTTACTTTTCAAATGGCTGTCAATTAATTGAAAACAAAATTAAAATTGTCAAAATTAAAAAGAAATAAAGTAACTTGGAGTAACTAAAGTAAATATTTAGGTTTTAATTTTTTGTTAACGTGTAGGGTCCTTAAAAACCAATTTTTATTGCTTTTAGCTGAGCAAGTTGTTATAAATTAGAAGTTGCGTCTTAGGTGGCGATGACGTTCTAGACTTTACATACGTTACGAATAATTTGACATTAAAATCGTAATTCAACGACTTGGATTTTTTTCAAATCGCTGCTCGTCGACATAGACACAGATCTAGCTAAAGAGATGTTTAATTAACCTTTAACATTTCGCCTTAATACGAAAAGTATTCCATTCATCAATAAATATATGTAACTACATACGTTATAAGGCAAGCTGTCAAATCAGCTGACATTTTTTAGAGGTACTTTTTCGCTTTTTTCCTCACAGAGTAAAAGCAACCACAATATTTGTCAAATACTTGATATCAAAGAATCTTTTACATACTAGTATGCTGGATGATTTGATATACACATGCTTGACGATCTGCAAAACAGTCATCTTGTAATTGGTTTTGTGGTGTGAACAGAAACAGCGGATAAAACAATACCTTTCAACCGAAATTTTTATCGCCTCTTCTCTTTAAGATCTTCTTTAAAGTGTGAAAGTATGTGCTGGAAGAGTAAAACCATTCCATTCATCAGAATGACTCGTTAAGCTGGCCAAAAGCAAAAACTGTATGACACATACGAAAATTGTATACCACCATAAAGCTTCATGTGGTTTTGACGAACAGACTTACATACGAGTACCTCAAACTTTACAGCAAAATAAATTAATAAAATTCGCAAAAATCAAACAAATTTTTGTGGAATTTTTTTCTAATTGTTACAATATCTGTGTTTTCTGTTGTTATTACACGTTTTGGGAGCTTTTCTTTAATCATTTTTGTAGGCTGTAGCCGGCTGTTATGGGTTGCATAAGAAACATAAATACTTGTATTGTAAGGCAAGATTGTGAGCTAATTGGCATTTATGAGTATCGTTTTTGTCAAAATTGCTTGTATGCATGTTCTTGACAAATAACCTTGTAATTTCATATCGCTACAATCATATGTAATTTTCATAATTCTAAGAATCATGAATTCCTGAGCAGAAAAGCTTTTTTTTTTTAAAACAATTTTTGCAAGCCCGCCATTACTCCAAGCGGATGCTAAGAACGAAATCATTGACATTGCACTTGTTTTATATTTGATGCTAAAACCTTGGACTTGCTTTATTTTGCTTCTTTCTTTCCTTTCACATCCTGTCATTTGGCTTTTTGGTAGCCATGTGCTTAGTAGCTTTTGAGAAAAAAAAAAAAAAAACATGACATGCACATACACATACCCATACACACAAACTGTTAAGGCAAGAGAGAAAACTGCTTGTATATATTTGCCTGAGTCTCGTATATAACGAAAGCTACATATTAAGCTTAATGGAGATAATATGCATTAAAAGCTTTTCTTTGCATTTTCAAGTTTAAATATGGCAAAACGAATGGAACATTTCAATGAAAACATTTACAATTAAGTTGTTCAACGCTGCGGTTATAGCAAAGCCCAAATAAAGTATTTAAATTTTTTTTTTAAGTTAATACAATTTTAAGGATATATAAAAGAAAAACTACAAGATTTTAAACGAAATCGGATAGAAATTTTATCAAAAATCGGTGAATAACGTTTTCAAAGCAAATAATTGAAAATAATTGCTCGCCCTGAAAACTCATGCATACATCAATATATAATTTTTAATTTACTTACATACGAGTACATATTAAAAAGAAGAAGCGACAAACATCTTGTAAAGATATTTAAAGAAAAAGGCTTTAAAAAAAGTTCCTAAGCAATGTTGCCAAAAGCTGATTGTTGCGTATCCGTTTGTATGTGCGAATTTGTGTGAGCTTGTGTATGTTTGCCTAAAAGATGTTAAGCAACACGTTTCATTATTATTAACTGTTGCTCGCTTTGAAATACGCAAAAGTTTCTTTTATTTAAACAAAACTAAAACCCAACGATTTTTTAAACAAGAAATTATTACATTCTCCAAAGAAATCATTCTAGAAGAAATCATTGTCTGTCTCTACATCAACTTGATTCCCTGACTTGGAAGTTTCCATTCTTTAGATGTTTTCATGCAATTTTCATACACGTCGAAATTAAAAAAAAAAAAACAAAAATAAATGAATATAAAAATATAAAAATACTAAATGATTAAATACTGTGATTTAATAATAAACGAGCCAAATCCTTTTTAACTGGGTAAGTAAATAATTTAATAAATGTGGTTCCTGTATTAAAACAGTATTGCGATACATCGAGGCAATGACAAATTTAAACCTTTAGCGGGTAAACGGAGACGATTTCGTACCCATTGCACAATAATAATCTCTTATCCAGTCTAGTTAAGGAAGTGAAGGTCAAGGTAATTGTTGGCCTTTTCTTTTCTACTGCATTTACTAGACAAAAAAAAAATTATAAAAATAAAAAATATGTTCAATGACACTTCTTTGAAAAGGATAAGAAGAAATGATGAAATGATGAAATGACAAAATGAAAAGGTAATTTGCTCAGTGTTGGGTTTAGCATAAAATGAGAATTAAATCATTGAGAAGGCGAGTTTTAAATAGAAGTGCTTCAAGGCATATTTTTTTTCCTCAAATTTTCCTTCTATGCAGCGTATTTTCTTTTTTATTTTAGAGGAGAATTTAGAAGATACTCCCAATGCATTGTGGTAATGATCAGACGTAGAGCAGATGGTACAGTGATGGTAGAGTGCTAGGCTGCATTTCTTTAATAATTCTCATATTGTTTTGTCAGATCCAATTTGATTAAAAACTTAAATCGGAAAAGTAGAAAATGCATTAAATGAAATGTTTGACTTTCTAAAATGCTCCCCCCCCCCCTTTTTGCTTTGAATCTGCTGTAACTGCATTATACAAACAAAAAGCTTCGCATTAAAAACTTGGCTTCAGCACTGGAGGGCAGAACTCGGTATAGCACAATTTGTCGAATATAAGCTGTCAGCTTTACAAGTGTGGTTAGCATTAAACATACATATGCGCTATAGAAGGCTAGCTACTGAAACCTCTCAAGATGAGTGTTTTCTTTACAGGTATGTCCAACTTAGGCCAAGTGCCATTTTTATGAGCACCAACAAAAAAAAGGAGAAGTATGCGATATAAAAATTAAACAAATAATTTTATTTTCTCAAGTGAGAAATATTTGACAGCGCCATCAAAATACTACGCTACGCTAAAATACTACTACGCTACGGCTTTCAAAATAATAATTTAAATGGCTAGAGCGCTACAATAGTAGTGTATTCGTGTAGCCTCCTATGGCGAATATATTTAATGCAACAGTGCGCACTAAAAAAGAATGTGAAGGCCGTCTGTTTTGACAAAAAAGTGTTCATTTCCTTGCGATTAAAACGGCATTTATTCCGGCGCCTGAACGAACCTGAGGAAATTTTCCAAGTGATTGGATTGCTCTCGCGAGGGCAGTGTAGGATAGTGATCCAGCTGATTTGAATCAGAAATGATTTAACTGCGGCTCAATATTGTATATTACGAGTATTACAAATTCTTTCTCTTTATCTTAAAAGTCACCTCTTGTAAAATTCTTTCGAAACAAAATGTGTAGCGTAATCTATTCTGAAATAGTTCGTAATAACCGATTTATGTAAAAAAATTAATTTTGAAGAGAAAATCAAGTAACAAAAGTTAATGATTAATAAAATCAGCAGCTTTTGCTAAATTGTAAATGCTTGTTGAAGAAAATTAAAAAAAAAGTCAAGAAACCTTTTAAGTAACTGTAATTAGTAACCGCCGGTCGATAATTAGTAATTGGTCGCTTTCATCCAATGTTGGATTTACTCTATATTTATAGTAAAAATGCACTTCCTTATTGATTTACCAACAGCCGCAAGTGTTGAGATAGTATTCTTCTCAAACAGATACTCATATAAATGCATCATCAGAGAACATCCTTCGCATTTATTTTGCCTTGCGATAAAGATAGAAAAAATAATGTTTACGTATTCCACTTAAAACGCAGGAAATTATAAAGTAAACCTAATTGGAAATAAAGACTATTAACTATATGCATACATATGTACATATAATATATATTTTTTCTTAAGCTCAAGGTGAAGGTTAATAAGTACAAAACGAAAATAAAAGCAAATACAACACATAAGGACGAATAGGATTCAATATCAAGGTTAGCAATGAGAAATGTGGGTCTCCTTCTTTGTACATGTATTTGTGTGCAAAGGAAAAACCCTGGCTCTCTTTATCCTTCCAAAGCGAAAAGGAAGAGAGAACAATAACACATATTTTATATATTCAAGAGAAATGATTCATTAGTTGTGTATTGTAGTAAAATGATGCACAGATGGTGGGTTCACACGATGCCCATTAACAACATCGCACATTACAGAGAGATTTGCGGCAAAAATAAATCTATTTTATACAATTGCAAAGGCCGTCTATAAAAGTATTACTATTCTTTTACATGTGGATTCTTTTTTTACGATGGGATTTGGGATTAAATTGGATATTAGATTGATCAGCTGCTTCCTTAAAGACAATACCTGCCAGACTACCAATTTTTTCATTTCTCCTTTATACTTTTCAGAAACCGTCTCTTTATTCAAGTCGTACTTTTAGTACCGCACATAAAAAATGCCAAATTAATAAAAAAAAAAAAAAATTATGGGAGCTAGAAGTTGGCCTTTGATTGCCTATATGTGTTAAAATAAAGCTAAGTCCTGATATAGGTTCTACAGGGATATAGGAAGGCATTTCCTTAATTGACATTTTATAAGTGTTTTTTTTTTTGCCTCATAAGTAATACAGCCAAATTGCCATTTCATCTGACAAATGCGCATCGTGTGAACACAGCTTGCATAAATGAAAATGTAAAGAGGAAAACTAAAATAAATGCAAAGTCACAGCAGCAGAAGCAAGCAGTTTGGCAGTAGTTAAAAATACATTAATTGCAAACATAAAAAATTAAAAAATTCAAATTCTATATAAGATGTTCCAGAACTATTTCTCTTTGTTTGGCTCATAACTTGTGTATTTATAGCTCAAGAAATACTTCTGCCTTTCCTGTATGGCTGACAAATAAAATTTATTTATTCCATTTGAACTAAATATTTAGGAGCATGACCTCTCAACTCTTTAGCAAGTTTTCAACAGCTCCTTATCGTATGAATTAAATAATAGACATGGCTCTGCAGAAATATCTTAAGAATAATTCAGCTTTTAGTAATATGTATCCTTTCTTCCTTTCAGACAAAATATATCACTACAACATGGCTGTGTCACACAAAACAAATAATTTAATTCATTGCAATCGATGCCATTTACCATTTAATTTTAAAAATGCCGTGCCAAAAATGTTATCGTGCAAACATTGGTACTGTTTCAATTGTCTAGAACAACTTTTGCACTCCGCCAAAGAAACTGAACATTTTATTGAATGTGTACAATGTCAGAGGTCAGTCGACATGCTGGCCGCACATAAAAGCGAACAACATTTTATACAAGATTATGATAAAAATAAAGTGCAACAAATTCAAAACAATAATATTAATAGCCGCAATGAAATTAATAATAACGCGACGCCATCATTTGGTTGTGAAAACGAATTTGCTCACAAGGAGTTTTTTGAGCTGGAACCAAATCACAAAACTAGATCCGCCTCATTGGCATCTGAAAATTCAATAGGCAGCTTCGTATATTTCAGCAACAGTAACAGCGCAAATGTTAGCCACGATTTGGAGACCAATTTGCATTTGGGAAATCGTTCTTGCAATACGAATGCAAGTGTGGCAGAGAAAATGTTGCCGGGGGAAAACTGCTTCATACACGGTATGCCCAATACTTTATGGTGTCCAACTTGTTTGACGGTTCTGTGCAGGGGTTGCAATGCTGGCAGCGAACATAAAGATCACAAAGTGGAAAATCAACTGGAGGCCAAAGAGTTTTATCAAAATCGTGTCAGACAAGAGTTTCTAGAAATACAAGTCAACGTCGAAGAAATGGAAAACTTTAAAATTTTACAAAAAAGCTTTCTACTTAAACTGTTGGAGACTTGTTGCACTTTAAAGTTGCAAATAGAAAATGAATTGGTTAATAACTCGAATACCACAGACATTGATCAAATGAAAGATACCATGAAGAATTTGCAATTATGTTTTGGTCTTCTGGGCAAGCAAACGCCCCACGAAATACTAAAACTTTACCGAGTCATCAAAGATGAAAATTGCAAAGTTAAACTAAAGCACAAGCAAATGTTGCAAAATTGTACCATGCAACAATTTCTGTGTAGAAATCAAAAAATCTTAAATTTTGAAAATTTAAAGGAGATTTTACAAAAAGTGGACTCTTCAAGCAATTTGCATGACATGTCCGAAAGGTTGTTAAATGATGTCGAGAATGAAAACTGTGCCACGAACTCTATAACGATTTTAACCAACTACTGCATTTATCGTTTATACATTTCCTTCATGAGACAACAGCAACAGTTTATCGAGCAACAGTTCAAGCGTTATCAACAATATCATCAAGAGCAAAAACAGAATTTGGTGAAACAATGCAAAATGTTGCAGCAACATGCACATGCACCGACAATAGGGTCACCACAAAATCAGGAACATCATCAGGATTCCACTGTTAACGGCAACAATGAATTTATAACCACCTTCTATGACCACCGCCACCAGAACAAGGACAAACAAAAAACATATGCTGAAATAGCCACCACTCAAAATGCCCACCAACAATTTGATTGTA
The DNA here is from genome assembly GCA_963402855.1 of Ormia ochracea. Lineage (NCBI taxonomy): Eukaryota > Metazoa > Arthropoda > Insecta > Diptera > Tachinidae > Ormia > Ormia ochracea. The sequence goes on from OY727105.1 coordinate 4,840,116, forward strand.
ATGAAAACTCAACAAACGACTTTGAACTCATGCCCACCTCAAATAATTTTCAGCCCTATAAAAAACCTTTAACAAAGTCCCACGACGAGCCTCGGAAAACTGTCCAACTACTTTTCAATCCCATTAATAATGAAGCCAATCAAATTTATTTCTTTGATTTTGAACGCAATGGAGTGCATCTGGGTCGCGTCCTTATTAAAGTTTTCGCAGATATAGCTCCGAAAATGTCTTACAACTTCCATGCTTTAGCCACCCACGAAAAGGGGTTCGGGTATACTGGTTGTAAGGTATTTGAATGTCATCCGAATGAAAGCATTATAACGGGTGATATAGAACAAAATACCGGCTACAGCAGTCGCTCCATATACGAAGATGTGCAATTTATACCCGACGACACAAATATAGCGCCATTCGCTGGCGCTGTGGGCATGCGCAGAGCTAAGAAGAAATTCGATTCACAAGGTTTGGTGGGTTCACAATTTCGAATTATTTTAACCGAATTGGGCTTTACAGCTATATTCGGTTGCGTTATTGAGGGTTTGGATGTGATAAAGAAAATCTCTCAGACTTTAGTGCAAAATGATAAAATTCATGCAGCTGGCAATGGCAATGGATCCTTAAACAATGGAGTAGGGGGTTTCGGTGCGGTTGGCAGCGGAGCCCTAAATACAGCTGGTATTTTTATAGCTCAATGTGGCTTATATGAGTTTGTTAAGCGCGACCTAATGTGTGGCATTTAAAAACTTTATTCCCCAAACAATTTTCTACGTTATTGAAACTACGTGATTACTTGTCCGTACACACATTTTATAAACAAAAACAAAATTTAAATGAAAGTCTTGGCCCAAATAAGTTCTATAAGCGAAATGGCTGTGCACATTCTTCAAATGGTGCTTTAAATAATTTAAAAGTTATCGCTGGTTATGGATAATGCAACACGGTTACTGCGTTTGCAAAAATAAGTTCGTGATTTTCGAAGGATATTTGATTACGGGAGAGCAAGAAAAGAGACGGTTTCATTGCGAGAGTGAAAGTGTGTAAGGAAAACTTCGTCAGCAAAACAAAATAATATCAAAACAAAAAAAAAATAAATGCGGAAAATTTCTTTAACAATTTAACTCAGTGATGCCTTTTCCAAGAAATTATTTCAGTGACGGGCCACCATTAATCACAAATAAACGTGGAGTCCAAAGGTCGCAAAACGAGCCTGTAAATATCGAATTATCTTATAATTGGCCAATAAATATTTCTATTCAAAGAAGAAAATAAGAAACAGACTAAGTAAAAGTTAAGGAACATGCAACACTACATAGAAAAGTGTCAGCTGTTTTTTTGACATTTGTTCCCACTACGTTTTACAATTGGCAACATGTATTACTAATGTGTCAAACATAACGATACGACTTTTCTTTTTTAATTTCACCTTAACATAAATTCCATGGCAGGCAACCAACACCAGCCATATTTGCTTACATGGGCATCTCTTGAAATTCCTTAAAACTTAAGGAATTCTTTTAAATTTTTTTATTGCCACTACAGAACAAGAAAAAAAAAATACTGATTTATAAAGCTTTCCTGTGCATGCACTTGAAAATCTAAAATTAGAAAATTGCGCAAATTGCACAGGTGGCGTTAACCATTAAATTTTTTCATGTGCCTGTGCCTATGCCAGTGCTAGCTGACGAATTCTTGCAAGGCAATTTTGGACCCGTATTGTGTATATCAATGTTGGTTTCGAAATGTCAAAGTATAAATTATTGACGAGTATGATTATGATGCATTCTTTTTTAAAATAGAGAACGAATATTTGAATCAAGTAAATCACAAAAGTAATCTGAAATATATTCAACAACTAACTAAAACTACGTAATCTTAGAATATTTACAAGAAAAATAAAACACACTTTACTAAATTTAAAATGAAAACTTTCGAAAACCTAGAAGAAAAATAAATTAATCGTAAAACGAAATCAAGGATAATAAAAACAATGGAAAATCTATTTTAAAGATGAGAAACAAAATAAAATATTAACTGTCTAAAAAAAATATCATAAGAAATAAATAAGTACATACAAACATATGTATACAATCTTTAAAAAGTCATACATATATGTATGTACATATGTATATATGGATGTATGCAGTTGGCTAAATTAAACATTCGCGTATAGTACGAGTATATCATTTACAGTTTTATGACGGAAAAGGAAATGACTGTTACAAAAAAAAAAAAAAAAAAAAAAAAAAAAAAAAAAATATGTGAAAAATACACTGATAAGAGTTACACGCATACAAAAGTATTATATTAGAAACTGAGGATTTTGTGTTTAGGGAAATTTAAACGATATTATAGAAAAAATTAAAAACGCAAAGAGTTTGTGATTTGTGAAACTGTCGCTACAAAGATACCTGTCGAAAACATAAATTAAAAATAATATTAAAAATATTATAAAAGAAAATAATGTATAGCAAATTAACGAGATAATTTAAAAAATAAATTTAATTAAAGCGTATATTTTTGTTATATAAGTAAAATTTAAATGTTAAAATAATATGTGAGAAAATCCGTTCCATAAAATGTATAAAAAAAAAATTAAGAAATAGAATTGAAAAATAAAAACTGAACTTGGCGTGAAAAATGAATGTACAGAATTAATTGTGCTATACAAGGTGGCCCAAAATTAACGCGAGCATTAAAGTTGTTCTATTGTTCAAAGCTCTATTTTCATCAACCCTAAACTTTTGGATTGAAATATTCAAATATTGCATTAATTTTGGGCACACCCTTTGCTTGGCATTTTCAAATTCGCGCAACCAATTGCAATAACCATTGAACACGCCCCCAAATATACAAACGTAGTACGTAAATTAATTGTAATTGGCAACACATTAACATTAAATGAGAAAATGAGTATCTTTTGCTTTTACTGGTTTGCTTTATAAATAATCGGCTGAAATATCGATTTCAGAGTCAAGTTTCAGTCAATAAGAGCGAGATCAAGATGTTTGTTATAAAATTGCCAATATTGGTTAGCTTAAAGCTCATACTTAAGTTGAAGCAAATATTGGCCGCTATAGCATTTTAATGTTTAAATAATTAGCTTAAAATTGAATTACTTTTTAATTAATTAAATCAATGCATACATATTTATTAAATATTATTAAATAATGATAATTAAAAAAATTATAAAATAAATTTACGCCAAATATTATTGCTAAATGTTGCTTAAATATTGTCTATACATGCATATTATATTTTACAAAACAAAAGAAATGATATATTGGAGAAAACTAATCTTGTGCAATGAAATATGAAGAAAATATGAAGAAAATATTCAGAATAATAAATCAAATTGCGTAAAAATATTTATATGTAAACAAACTAAACTAAAAAAGATTAAAACAAATAAGAAATTGAGGTACTTATGAAACGTAGAATTAACCAAATTATATTTCAGAAAAATATAAAAAAAACAAATAAAAAAATTCTTTTAAGGAAAATAACATTTTTCCTCTAAGAAATTCTATTTATTGTACCGCCTTCTGCTTTTGGCAATTTTTTTTTTTAAAAAGTTCATTCGTTTTAGCTCAAACGATTCTTTTTAAAAAGCTGTAACCGATGGGTTGGTTCAGCAGCCAGTGATTCTAACCAGATTACAATTATATTCAAATAACTGTAATATTAAAGGCCATGTTTCACTATCCTTTACAGTCTAACATCGTCTTAAACATCTCTGCTGAAAAAATGGAATAGTGTGGCCTAAAAATGTCAAATAAAGTGAAATAAAAAAAGCGCCATTTTATAAAATTCGTGCTTCCGAAGATATTTTTTCCAGCGTTACTTAATTGAAGAAAAGTTCTAAATGTACTACTTTCATAATTTAAGGGATGTTGTCTTTGAAGACACTGTTTAAAAGGATGCCTTTCCAGAAGTTAATAATTAACAAACAAGTACTTTTCAAAGTACATTTTTGAGAAATTTCGTTACTTTTTAAGAGATACTCTTCATATGTTACTCTTCTTTTAAGTTTATTAAATTGAAAATAATTTACCGGTATAATATTAGCGAAGGAAAGGAATGAAAATTTTTAAAGTGGAGAAAACCAAAAATAAAATAATTACTGCCGACAAAGTAAAAATAAAAATACGAAAAAACTGTGTTCAACTCAAGTAAACACGTAAAACGTTTATTAATCAAATATATTGCGTTATAAAATTCTGATTAACTTCAGAAAATGGAAACGAGAAAGTCCTTTGATTGAAAATAAATTAAATAAGTACGTCCGTCACATACATATTTGTTCTGTATTTCAAAATTTTTCATTTGTGATACAAAATACGGTAAATAATTTTATTCTTGATTTGATTACTTTTAATGGATAAAAAAAAACTTTAAAACATTTCATGAAATTTATTATTAAGGTTTTATTTTTGGCATTTAATTTTTTATATTTGTTTGACAAAAACGTTTATGTTCATTTGCAAAAAATCTTCCAGCTTTGCTGTAATTTTACTGATGTAATTCTCAATTGATTGTTGGAATTAAAAGCGCAACAAAGGTGCTATTTGGAATTATTTTGCAAAACTGTTTGGCTGAGGTTGGCAATCGAAATGCAGCCATATATACTACCTTAAACACACGGCAAATAAAATAAATTTTTCAATATTTACTATTCAACGTAAACAGCCCGTTTCCTTTCGAGCCCCCAATACAGATTTCTATGACTGGAAGAATGTACGGCTTTTTGTTTTGTTGTATTTGAAGAAAAATTACTTGCATTTTTAAACTGCCAAACGAAATTTCGTCTTGTAAGATATTCTATACATACAATGCGAAAATGAAAATAAAAATTAAATAGTTTGTGGCTCTCATTTTCTGCTACGATATTTATTTTAAAAAGCGTGCAAATTTTAATAAACAAATTATAGCATATTTTTCAGAGAAAATACTCGTATGTATAATGAAAATTGTAAACTTAAAAAATAAAAAATTGTGTCAAAATAATAAGCGATTTTATTTTAATAACATTTATTAAAATAATTAAAAAAGAACAAATCAAATAATTAGCAAAACCGCCAGCTAAAAAACCGACTTAACTATCACTTACGACCAAAACAAAGGGTCTTGTATGGAAAGCACACGTAATTGATTTAAGCGACTCTGCTCTGTGAACTTAAAACTTAAAATATTTGTACAAAATAGTTAAAAAATAATCTAGAAACAAAAAACCAAAAAATTATAATTTACTCTGACTAAGAAATTGGGGCTGATGCAGTATAAAAAAAAATTATTAATGAATTAGAAAAATGTGCTCAAAGTACTAAAAAAAAATTATAATATAAAGAGAAATAAAAATTTATGTAATTTAAGGTCAGACTAGAGAAAAGAAAAATGTTCTAAACAAAACTATATTCGTATAAAACTTAACAGAATTTACTAAAAGCAAATAGTTAATAAGAAATAACAGTAAGACAAATAAAATAAATGTTTCTAAATGTCTATGTTAACTAAAAGAAATAAATCAAATGCTGAAATTAAACACAAAGGAAAAAAAATTATTTATTCATAAAAATAAATTATTTACAACATTTTAAATGTTATATTTGTCTAATATTAATGAAACCACAAAAAGATGCGAATATATTTATATGAAATCTTCCTCTTAACTTTTAAATTGTCGAAAGGACTCTAAACATTTTCCCTTCTTTTCTTAACAAGATCCTTTTTTTATTGTTATTAACGTAAAACAAACTAAATCTATTAAAAATGTGTTGTTGCGCATCATAAAAAAGGAAACTGTGTTTTTTTTTAAACATTGAAAAATAAAATAATTATAAAACGAAATTTGCATGAAAAAGAATGCATTTGCATCAATCTATTATTTTTGTTGTATAGCAAACAATGAAACTTAAATTAAAACTGTTAAAAAAAATATGTATAAAATCTGTCTAAAAAAAAGAACTCAAACAAAAATATTAATAAATGGTCAGTGAATGTAAGCAGCAATTTATGCACAACAAGAGTCATTAGTTGCAGCAACTTAAAAAGGGTTTGTATTAACATTTAAGAAGTCATGTCCAGTTATCAAAAGTTATTTACAATTTTCCCAAACCATTGTATGTATTCCAGTACAGAAGTTTTTCATTTAGTGAGTTTGTCAAAAAGTCCAAGATGAATTTTTACATGAAATATGGTTGACCACATTTAACAACTAGATTTAATAATTTAGTAGTGCCAGACCAGCCTGTTTTTGGTTTTGCCACACATTTTCTTTGCTGCAGTCAGTTGCTTTTGACAGGATGACAGTTTAACAACAAACACACAAAATGACTGCAGTATATGTATATACTGAATTGCTGCAGAGCACAACAAACATTATCAATTCACTTTGAAATCAATGATATAAATTTTAAACTTCTGTAAAAAAAAACAAAAAGTAGACTCACGCAGTACAATTACTCTTCAATGCGCTTCTAAGGTTGGCAGACGAAAATGTAATTGAACAATTTTTGTTTTCCAGAATTTTTTGTTTCAGAATTTACTTTTATTAAGTTTATGAAAACAATTATTCCACAGCAAAGGAATGTAGAAGTATAGCAATTCGGAAACTACAAGAAAAAGAAATAACAACTAACTGCATCCGATCAAAAATTTAAAAAGAGATGACAAAATATTGTAAAAAATAAGAACAAAGACGTCAGATAATCCATTATTTTTATGCATGAATTCGAAAAAATTTAAAGGAGCAACAAAGTTCAAGATCTCACTTTCAAAACACTGTGGCTGTTTTCTCTTTAACGCTGTTGTAAGTTTTTATATGCTTTGAATTGAATTTATAATTAATGATAATGAAAACCAAGGGAAAAGTAATATTCAGATACTCAAGATTCAGAAAGGAAATCGAACTTTCAAATTAGTCAGGAAAAGCTAAAATTTTGAAATGCGTTTTATATTACGCATACAAATTTATTCCAAAATGCTTTTTATTCTAAGCAATTTAGTGTTTAGTAATTGTTTTAAATAATCTTTCATTTAATCTTGTTTTGTTTTCTGACATTAACACCTTTCAATTGGTTTCCTTTTTGCAAAAGTTACCCTTTGACAAAATCATCTAGAAATTTAATTTTTTAATTGTTAATGGAAAGCCTAGACCTTTAGCATTGTTTCATTATAATTTTCATTTTTTTATGGTTAGGAAAAAAACCAGCAGTTGGTTCGACTTTAAAACAGCCTTTTTAAAACACACTTTGATTCAATTAAGGAAATAATAATGATCTTACCTTATAATAAACATCTGGAACATATTGTTTATCAGTGGGTTCGCGGACGTAGCCCAACTCAGGGGCATCTTTAGTTGGTATTAAGCAATTGTCGCGTACTAAAGCCATACATTGAGCTGAAACGGCATAACCCTCCATGTGCACCTGTTTAGTTTTATCGCCTACAGAAATAAAATATATATTTATTTTGATTGATCCATTGAGAGAGCAAAATATTTAAAATTTTAAATACAACTTAATGAATTTTTATAAATAAAAAACGGCTTTTGAATTAAAGTTTAATACATGATAGTTTGCAAAATGCTTAAAAGAAAATAAGTAAAAACCATTTTATAAAAATATTAGCTATAAAATATAATAAACATAATTTTAATTTAATTTTAATATTAAATTAAAATACGGTTAATAGAAAAACTGTTTCCTGGTTTTCCAATTAAATAAATATTGCTTTTTAAAGCCAATTGAATTACATTAAAATCATGAAAATGAAAAAATAATCTAAATGATGGCCACTATGGAGGAAGTCAAAAACTGTACGAAACGAAGCAACTAATCGAGCAGAACCATACTGCACATTTTGCAAAATTGTATAAAAAAGAGAAGAGGTGAAAATATCTGACTGCTATCGAAAGCACCTACCTGTAACACAAACGGTAACAAATTTCGATCCAAAGATACCATTCGAAGCATATTTGCAAGGATTTGGATGACGATTTTGCAATTCACCGGCCGTTATGCATTCCTGTGAGGTCAAGAAATGAGTTTCAATACCGCGTAACTGCTTAACGGTGCCAGCGGCTGCGTCATCAGTGATCAAATCAGTGAAAATCCAACCAACCTACGCAGTAAACATTATATATATTTAAATTCTAGTGCATTTGTGATTTGGTATATTTTAACTCACTTTTCTTAAGCCCAACTGCTTGGCTACCTCTTCAATATCCTGAGCTGATTCATCATCCAAGAGTTTTATCGAATCCCTTGTCGATTCTTGAGGTGGTTCATAAATTGCCGCTACCTTAGCTCTTATACCCAGTGGTACATCTGCGTTTACTTCATATGTGCCATATAGAAACCCCATTCTTTGGTGACCAGTGGTACGCCAATAATTTAAAAATCTTTCTACAATTGTGGTATTTTCAAACATCACATTATCGACGTGACGATAGATTTGACGATTTAATGTAATAGCCGAGGGTTGACATTTGGAACAGATGCCTTTAGGCCATGGTGGATGTTCACGGCAACCACTCTTAATACGACAATTAATGTCATCAAACACCATGTACTTGCCGCGATCAATGCCCGATGTCTGTTTGCGAATATACGAATGAAAGGACATATGTTTAATCTTTTGTTCCTTAAGATAATTTTCGTTGTAGGGCTCGAGTGGCGAACAATTGACACAACGACCGTTTGCTTGATGACGGCATCTGCAAGAATTGTTTTACAAAATGCAAAATTTTGATTATTGTGACATTAACATGGAGAAAATTATGTTTTAAGGAAAAATTCTTGAGTTGCAACAAATACATTTAAATGCTCTTTACAATAAAGAATAAAAATAAATGCAAAATGTTGAGTTTTATTATTATTTGTATTAAATACGGTTTTTCGTTGACCAATTTTTAACAAAGTATCGAAAAAAAAATATATTAAAAAAAAATTTCATTCAAAACCGAATTAAGCTTAAAATGAAATTAAAAACAAATGTGCAAAAAACCATGATTTAAAAATTTTTTAAAAAATTTTAAACTTTAAAGAAATGCTTTACTAATTTCCACAACAATTAAATCAATTCAATATTTGTGGGAAATGAAAAGAGAATTAAATCTTACAATTTGCTATCTCGTTCCCTTTTTATGAGACCATCTTCTTTTGCTAATAATTGGTCAACCTCATCTTCAATCACTGCTGCAGCTGGTTTAAACTCGTTTTTCGTTATTGTAACCGGTGCGAACTCACAGAGATCTATAGCTGTGGTACTAGTGCGCTGTAAAAACAAGTTACGATAGTTAAAAGACAATTTAAGAAAAACCTAAATAAAAAGGAGTAGCGGAGGATTGAAGAAAATTTCTGTGGTTTTAAAGATTTATTACTTACCCTAGCGGACGTACCAGCCAATTGCTTAAGATATACCATATCGCCATGTTTCAGTAGAGTGCCAATTTGTTGTGTAGAGTTTGCATAAAGCTAAGGAATTTCAAAAGAGAAATTAATAACAATAATTTTTAACAATTTTTTTTTTTGCACAGTCACATAAAAAAGTTACATGATGGATTGCTCAATAATTAATGGTTTTTAGATATCCGCTTAATTTATATTATTAAAAAAAGCCATACATCTAGATTAATACTATGAGCAAACCTTCTTTCTTTATCATTTTATTTTTTGAAAAAGCTCCAAATTGCAGAGTTATATATCAGCACATCTCTTTAAATCTTTTTAACTTCGCACCGTTTATGCTCTATTTTAGAAACCCCTGTGGAAAGTTCTCTTAATTTTTTTAATTACCTCTTTAGTCAAATTTCTCTCTTTAAACAGACCAAAACCGTCCACTTTTAAAGCTTTTTGCACAGACTCATACAATTCCTTAAGATTAGAATTCGGAGAAATTTCAATACGTTTTATACCTTCAGCCGATTGTACACGAACTAACTAAAAAAAAGTTGGGCAAAAATTAAAAAATGAATTAAAAACAAAAGTATTATTATTTTATTTTTATTTGTTTACAAACAAACGGATACAATGAGCAGAGGGGAAGCAAACACGAAAGAGAAAAAGAATGATGACAATAAACTTTTACGAATAATACATTAAAAATGTGACGGAGAAATTCTTGGCAATAATTTACCAGAAGTTCAAGATCATCAATGAAAAAAAGAAGAATTAAAAAAACGTAAAACATTTAACTTTTCGGCAATAATTCATTAAATTTTAGTACACCTTACCGAATTTTTACATAACAACATGAATCGGTGCCTTACAAACGTGTAGAGAATATTACGCTTTTTATAGAAAAGACTTTCCAATTCCAATGTAGCCATTTTGAGGAGAAATCCAATTATGCAATTTTGTTTAACGAAAGTTAAAAGTTATTAGTTTGCTTCAAGTTGCTTTCAACTTTTGTAGCATAAGGATGCTACTTTATGGCCTAGGGGGCCCAATTCAATCAACAGACTTCCTTTCACCACCAATTTTCAAAACAAACTGAATAAATTTTACTTCCGTTAGGAAAAAGAATAAAAAAATGCGCATTTCACTGATGATTTTATTTATTTCTATGAATAAAACAAAATAAAATTTGTTTTCATTTTAAACAATTAGACTACCAATTTGCAAAGAGCAAAATTTCTAAAAGAAACGGGTGGGAGAATTGAATAAGTACGTAAAAAAACCATTCGATACAAATTTAAGCTCTTAAGATGCCAAGCACATCGCAAAGGAACTCCTTTAAACATTTTTATTGTTGAAAATTAGTTTTTTCGTTGTGCTTTTCTCTTTAGAATTTCTGAATTAGCAATTAGTTATTAATTAATTTCTTTGGATTCTCTGAATCATGAGAATTACTGGTCTAGTTTGGGTAATCATAAAGAGCAAAAATAGAGTCAAAAGCATAATAATACATATATTGTTCACACAAGAAAATTATTTTATCAAAATTTTAGTTGAAAAATATGTGGTTTAAAATTTACTATTTATGTGTATTTTGAAAACGTGATGTTATTGGTGTAACTTAGTCCGCTTTGTGCCAAGAAACAACACAAGAAAATGAAACATTAAAAAATGTGTTTCTAAATATAAAATGCACTTGATGGATACACACATCCCTACATACAGCGGTATTATTATACTCAAAGCAATGACATACTTTACCTTATTAGTAACTTAAGAAATATTTTTATCATTTTACAGCGCAAATACACCGTATGGTAAAAAATATAAAAATTTTTTCAAATAAAGTACTCGCCATAGATTCAGTATAATAACAAAGTTCAGGTGGCGATAAATAAACCTTAACTTTTAATAAACACGTACATGATGATTTGAAATGCATACACACAAGTGTAGTTGCCATGGATTGCGGCGGGAAAAAAGAAATTTTGCCAAATTTAAAATTTATATAATCATTTAATCAGTCGCAAAATTCGCTTGGACACACCAATAGAGAATTCCAACAATAACCACAGAAATTTACCCACATAGAAACGAAAGTTATTAGACGGCGGGCAATTACTGCATGACTTGACAATTCACTATACGCTGCATAAGTGCCACTGAAAACCAAATCACTGAAAATTCCAAAAAAAGCATAATCATTCAGTTGAATACTCTAGAACTTTGCAGCGTACTTGGCATATCTCAACTAGCTGTATGATACTTTTATTTCATTATAAAACGAGCAACAAAAATCACTGAAAGATGCAAATGCAGCCGGCAAAACCTCTACTGTCTATATATTTTTTCATACAATTGCGCACGCAGCCGCCTCATTATAAAGGATTTAAAGGAATTTGCAATTAAATAATAACTAACTTATAAATGTTTCGTTATTGAACAATATTGTACCTACATAATATTTTAATAAATTACTTACAATATTTTTTCCAGATTGCGACATGTTTAATGTATTGTGGCAGTATTTCTCACTAAGCCAAGTTGCTTTACTTCTTGTTATAAAAACAAAATAAATACAAATAATTTATTAAATTTCTAAGCTACACTAATAGTCAGCAAGGGTTTAGGCAGTTGGAGCGTTTTATTTTATAGGTTTCTTTTGCAAATAAATAAACGAAATAACCAAGAAAAAGTTACGAAAATTCAATTTTAACTTTTTATTACACGATTGAAAAAAATCGCATATTCACTTATTGTCAAAACAAACTGTTTGCTGACAGCAGAACAGCTTTGATAAATTCAGTACGGTATTTAATATATATAAAAGCTATTATTTCTCTGATGGATGTTGCTTATATGAAAGGTGATGCATATCCTTCAGGCGGCGATTTTGCCTAATAAATTCACTACAACCCCTTTTTTATTTTTCCAATTTTTAACAAATAAATTTTCTGAACAATTTTTTTACAAAACAAATGAATTTGCTGTTTAACACGCTACTTTTGTTTTACACATACGCCGAACAACAAACAAATAAAATACAACTACATATAAAAAATGCTTTTCCGGCTCAATTCAGTAAGCTTACGATCCTTTCTACTAATAAAATTATAATGGTAAAACATGATATGATCAAGTTAGAAAATTTCATATTATAAAAAGTGCATTTAATAGTACCATTTAAAGGATTACGTGCATATTTAAGAATAAATTAACCTTTAAATAAAATTAATTGTGGCGATTTCCTTGGAGAAGATCCAGTTACAAATTGCGCATCATAACGTATCATAAATCGTTTTCTTTAGCAGAGGCACCCACACATAATAACACTCTTCTATTAAAAGTCACAGTTCAGTTCAACACCCACTGCTAGTGCTGTTTTGGCATTTCGTTATTTCTTATACTTATACAGAAGTTTTTGGTTGCGAAACTCGAAATATAAAAATGTAAACAAACGTAATTAGTTTTGTGATAAAAATTTGTGTGATCGGTTGTTGTTTCAAGAAAAAGTTTAAATTTATAGTTTTTGTGTACTTTTATGATAAGTGGGTTAGCGTTTAAGTAATTCTTAAGAAGTTTTTGTTTAAAAATGATAGAGAAATCCGATTCCTGTCAATATTATGGCCATCTCTTCAGTGCCAGCGAAGTTGATGCGGTAAGTGGTTCTTTCTGTATGCACAGAAAGAGTTTTGGAAATTTCCGCAAAGTTCTACCAAAAATTTATGATTAATTATGTTAATGGATGATTGGTGTGTTCATCTTTTGGAGTAAGAAGCATTTACCAAATCCTTTATTTTCTGCTACCATCGATCACATCTACTGAAAACATATAGTAGTAAACTTATGTCCCAGAAAACATTGAAGCTGAATTTATCTTCGAAAATGTTTCTTATGACAAAAAATAGACTAATGGCTGAATGGAAATCCTATCAAGAAATTTTTTTGTTAGAAATTAATTCGCTACAATATTTTTTTTATTTATATTTTTATTTTAAATTTATTTAAATTTGAAATAGAAAGTAATATATGAAGGCTAAGATATGAAGTGAAAATGTTAACTCTTTTCCAAAAATTGTTAAAGTTTCGCTTATTTTATATAAAAAAATAAAAGATTTCTGTTGGAAATCAAAATATAGAATGTAACCCCAGCCGTTAATATACACTAATCTTGTTATAAATTCTAAAACAATCTCTCCAAGAAAGACTAAAGCAAATTATACAATTATGAATAGTGCACAAACCAATCTACTTACCATAAAGCATTCATATATAAAATGTGTGCAAAGTGTCCTTGAGAATAAGTTAGAGAAAGGAAAAACAGTATCATACAATATAAGACCACATGATTGATTTTAACTCTTAATATGCAAACAGAAGAAAAAATTAATTGTATTGCCTACTTCTGTGAGCTAATTCTGCATAAATGTAAAGCATACCTATAGGTAAGAATATTTTTACCATTTTAATAGTAACAAATGTAGGAATGGGAATTAATTAATTGATTGTTTTCCAGTATATTTATTTCTTTCAAAACCTTTTCTTTTCTATTTGACCTAATTTCTGGCTGCATATTTCTTAAAACCAATAAATTTTACTGTCTAAGAATTAGTTGACTTTGTTGTTGGAGCCATTAAAAAATACTTTACTTTGAAAAATGTCACATGCAAATATTACAAAATTTCAATTAGTTTTGCGTTGTCATTTGTCGCTTAAAAATAAAAGTTGCGTGTAGATTAAATTGTAGGAGATATTGTATAAAAAAAGACAAGTAAAATATTTATCTGTTAGAAGCTTAGGAAGCTTTTGTAATAAATTTGTTAATTGAATAAAACTCTGTGTGAATTTAGAAGGGCGGAAAAGAATACTTATTGATTAAAATTTATAAATAAATAAAATAATTAATTTCATTATTTATATAAGTTTGCTCAAATTATTTTTATTGAGTTCTGGGAAAAAATTTTAAAATCGTGTTATGCAAAGTACAAGAAAAATCCCTACTATCGATAGTTAATATTTGCATTGGGTTGAAAAACTGAAAATGATACATTTAATTCAGTACCACATCTTTCGGAAAGTCGTGAAAAAGTTCCTTAAGCTTTCTACCAATAATTTTACTTTATGAAATCTATAGATGCTTAATATTGCCTTCATTTTATATGTATATGTATATACACACGGACATATTTTTACATGCATACAATATGTGCATGTATCGTATTTGTATATGGGAATTTGGAAATGTGTGCATCGATATATCTATGCATGTAAAGGAAAGCTATATTTTTTGAACGTACAAATGCATTTTACCGTTGTAAAGCTCTTTCTTACAACCATTTAAAGAATTTATTATCTACTTTAAAGCTTGTTTACCGATGCAACTAAATAAGTACTTACACAAGCTTGCATCAATCAAAATGTTATTTTATCAACTTCGTAATTTAAATGTTTTAAGAAAACACGCTTTTTTATCCTCTAGAGTTATTCACATATATATATATATACATACAATATTCATATATCTACATATGCATTATCTACAAATGTGGACTTTAAAATTTTCATAGCAAATGCGAGTAAATTTATGTGAATATAAACATAAATAAATAAAAATTCACACATCTACATATTCACTCACATACTTATGCCTGTAATTAATATTGTTTTTAATTCAAATCTAACGGTTATTTCACTTATCTTGCCTTCATTTTAAGATAAATCTTTTAAAGCGCATGATTTTTAATTTCGCTTACGGTTTACAAACAAAAACTGTGTAAGAGTATTCACAAACGTTCTATTGCGCTCACTCTCGCAGAAATTTACAAGAGGAGGAAAAGAAAAATTAAAACAAAAACCAAATAACGGTTGTTGCTACACGTGCTTTTACCGATGTTTGCTTATGCACTTTTGAAATAGTCTTATGGAAAAAATGTCAGTGTTGTTGTTATTAGCATAGAAATGTTACGAATTCTATCACAATGTTACAGTTAAAATATCAGTGTTGCCATGGCGTTTATAATTGCTCGATAAATATTATTTTCATATTAATAATTACCTTGAGCAAAGAGGTTTTTTTTTCTATTTTTTTTATTTGGTTTTTAATTGGTTTATTAAGCTTTTTATTAAACTGAAATATATTTATGAATTAAAATGAATAATATTTTTCATTTAGATATATTTTCTCACATTATATTCAATTAAATTCATTTTCAGCATACTTTCCACAGATAGAAAATGTCGATCGAAGTTTTTGATCGTAATAAACACTACAGATTTGTTACCCAAAACCATCCAAAAGTGTTTAAGAACTTTAGAAACATGGCAACCGTAATGGATTACAAAAAACTTTACAGACACAAACGTGAGTGATAAGCAGAGTTCATAAGGATAGGCAGCAGGATACCCGTACTTTGCACAATTTTCTTTAACATTTTTGTTAACATTTTCATTTTTGTTGGTACTGTGGGCCTTCTTTCTTCATTGGCGACACTGAAGACAGATGTTTCTGTTTGATAACAATAAAATTATTTTAGTCTGCATTTATTGCAAATCCTAAACGGTTGCTTTAGCGGATATTTAACATTTGCATGGCAGTGCGAAAAATCCATTATGTTGTAAATATGTAACTGGCTAAGTTGTATACGTGAACATTTATATACTCGCATATTAGTTGTGAATTTTGTTGTTGTTGTTGATTTCGTATTGAAAATTATTTAAGAGTGGACGATTTGATACATCTTGTTAATGGAATTTAATCTGTGGGCGTAAGCAAAGAAGCATGCAGTGGGTGAATGTAATCGCAATAACGAAAGTACTTTTCACATCCGGTTAAATGGTATCTCTTTGAGAAACTTATAATGTATTTTTTTTTAAATTACACAAACTATAAATAAATATACACACGTATTTCTTATAATTTAAAATCTAAAGTAAATAAATTATTTGAAAAATAAATTTAAACGAAATAAGAATATAATATAATCAATTCTGTTATATTAAGAGAGTAAAGAAGAAGGATTTCTGTTTGAACTTCCACATAACTTGCATGGGTAAGTTAAAAATATCACTTATAACACTTTTACGTTGAGAGATACTTTGCTTGAGATACAGCTTCTTATTTAGATTTTACAAAAATAAATAAACGAACAAAGGAATATAAAATAATTGTATATTAAAAAGGTTTTTTGTGTGCAAGTTATTTGCCTGCTTATCCAACGTAACAAAAGGGGATTATATTACTTTATATTTTTATATTTAAAATATAAATGTGATCATCAGTATTTATGCATTCAGGCTGGCATACTCAAGGTTATTTGGCGTTGAAGAGCTGGTCCACAACCATATTTCTCAAACACGAGATATGTATTTGCTCTTAATTAAATTGTTTTCCGATATGATTGATTTGAATAATTTATTTCCTAAATTAATTTCCAATAAACACATTTTCATCACATATTATATTTCACTAAAAATAAAATTACTTTATTGTCAGCCTCGAGTTTGGTATGCTGCGTGCTTAATGCTTTAAATATTAAAAATAACAAGAACCAACTTGTTACATGGTTAGGCCACGCCTTCCGACGAATAATCTTTACCGCCGTCGTTAATTTGTATTGCCAATTGTAAAAAGTTCTGTATTTTTTCTTTAAGTTTGAATATGCATTTTCATTCCAAGACAATAAATTAAGTCTTTTGTAAAATATAATTATAGAATGATTGATTAAAAGCACGTTCAGATGGACAATAAGATTTGAGGTTTGTGAAACTTGTTGCGAACTACTTTAGAAGCCGCTCACGCAACAGATAAATCTGCTACTTTCAAAGTAATTGCACATACTTTTTGTAACATAAATATGGAAATTATTAAAAAAAACTTTCGGTACAATTTTGTTTTGCTTGCCTGACAGCTTAGGAAACAGAATTTACTGATTTACTTACTTTCAACATTTCCAATTAATTAATTTGATTGCCGAGTAATTACAAAACATTAAAGGATTTCTTTATAAAACATTCTTTTGACAAGACCACTTAAATTCAATGAACTTCCTTATAAATTAATGACCAAGTAAATTAATAAGTTAATTAATAAGTTTTTTTTTTTTGTAAAATATTTATGAATAATTAATTTATTTAAATAGTGGCAGTTTTCTTATGATTTTCTTTGCTGCTTTGGCATGCAAAAGAATAAATTTTTTAAAATCTCAATTGGAAATATTTGCCAACGTCATAAAGTGGTTTACAAATACATATTTTAAATTAAAGCATTTACATGCCTGAAATTAAAATTTAATAGCTTCTGAAGCATCAACAACGTTTTGTAAAGCTCTGAGATTGAAAGTCCTGGCAATGTAGCTGAATATTGAATATATTGAGCAGGCATTTATGTGCCACATTTTCAAAAACAAATAATTTAATAAGCATATTAAATCAATCTTTGGAAACAGTAATTTCTTGCATCTGCGTCATAATAACGATACATTATTATTATTACATCTTTTTCACATCACATTTTTCTTTTTTATTTACCCAGAAGACTGTTTGTCATTTCATTTATATGTGCACATGAACTGCGTAATTTTTTTATTTTCCAAATATTATATGTAAGTACTTCCGAGTTAAAGATTTCCTCTTTATGGCAGAATCAAAATGTATTATATCGTTGCGTGATGTATTTTCATACTAATCTTATTTTTCGTAATGTATGCAAATTCTCCTTTCCTCATATTACAATAATCTGAAGTTATGCAGGATAATATAGAGCAGCACAATATTATGTTATTATCAGTTTTCGTAAATTATTGCTATAAAAATTTTATTGAAAAATATATAAATGTTTTTTTTGCTCCTAAAAGTATTCCAAATTTTAAATTGATCATAAGACTATTATATGATATAAATTTTATATATGGCATGCTCATCTAAATGGCAAAAATGTCGCTGCTTTAAGTTACCCTTTTTACCCCTAAAGGTATTCTACATTGAACCTTTATACACTGTGCATACAATATATGTAAAATTTGCCAAAATGCAAAAAGTAACCAAATTCGAAAATATATCAAATATAAATCAAATGCATCAAAATAACTATATTTACTAATATGGTAATTTCTCCCTTTCTTTCTTCTAAAAAGTACCGTAAAAGTACTCTTCTTATCATATTTGTGTGGTTATGATCTGTAAGTACCGGGAGTTTTCAGAAGATAAAGAAAACTGTTTCCCAGTTTGTATTGTCTTGAATGAGCTTGGCATAAAATAGTGGTTGCGGTGTATGCAGGTGGGATCACTTCCTTCGGGAGTGCACAGAACAGAGCAACCATCTTGAATTTTAATCTTTCATAAAATGCATAAAATAATGTTCACACCATTGTATTTTATCGTGATCGATTTTGGTCCTTAAGGCAACTTGACAGTGGCTGAACAATGAGAATCTCTTAGAGCACTTCGCCCGATATTAGTGTTCGCATAACTTTTTTATTCTTATGATTGCTGACGAGTATTTTGTTGATATATTAATCGGTTATGAAGTTGTCAATAAAAATTAAATTTTTTGGGCGCCCACGTGAGGTAAATGAAAAATTATAAAAACATAAACAAAAAAATATATCAGTTTTTTTCCTGATTTAGAAAATTAAATCGCGCTATAATTTCAATTAAATGTATTGATTATGCGATTTGAAAGTAAGAATACAGTAAGGAAATTAATCGACTTAATCAAAAGTTTAACTAAAAATATTTAATATATTTTTTTTCTTTGATAACGTTTACACAATAAAACTGTTTTATAATATTTTAATTTAAAATTTTTATAAATTTTTTATAGTATTTTTTTTTATTAAAATTGAAAGAAGACAAGAAGAAAAAGAAGAAAATGTTTAATTTAATAATTACTTATGAACATGAAGCTCATGGTATAGGAAGTCAGCTTCATACTATAAATGATAACTTTGAACTTGTTTAACCCGATAAATGGT
The DNA here is from genome assembly GCA_963402855.1 of Ormia ochracea. Taxonomy (NCBI): domain Eukaryota; kingdom Metazoa; phylum Arthropoda; class Insecta; order Diptera; family Tachinidae; genus Ormia; species Ormia ochracea. Next base: position 4,859,482 of record OY727105.1, read on the forward strand.
ATGATAATATAAAACACACGCGCAAACAAGCTCAAAAATTATAAAATTTATTTTATATGCAGCCATAGACTGCTAAAATATCCATTTTTGGAAGGCTACGTATTGAAATTCATTTCAAACTTTTTTGTAGAATATCTCAATACCATGTGTGTTTGGAAGCACTTTGCGTATGCATGCGCATACACATACAAATATGGGTTGAAAACGACTTGAGAGAAAAATTTAGTAATTTTTTAAAATTTACCGAAGTAGAAGAAATGTTTTATTTCTATTTAATTAAATCATTTTCTTTGCGCATTTTCATTGCATTGAAATAAATAACAGCAATCCTTTTGCATACTTTTAGGGGTATTGTTATTTAATCACATTAAAAATAAAAAAAAAACACAAATTTAATTAATAATATACTGAAATTTTTATCCCCTTGGCAAATATAAATTACAGTAGAAGCTCAAAAAATGAATTAAAATATAACAAATAAATTTTATTCAATTCTTTAAGTTTTCAAGAAATTTTTTCAAGAATAAATTCAATATGAACCTCCAGTGTTTAAATTAAAAGTCTATTTTAATAATTTGTATAGAAAACTGAATGCGTATTGCAAAGCATTCAAGAATTATTTGTGTAATGCCTCTTGATCAGTTTCGTAGCCATATTGAAAACAGCTGCCATTGTTAATATTTACGAATCTTTTTAATTAATTAGGTTTACTTTGGTTTGCTACTTTTTAGGATCTCACTTTTGGGTCTTGAGACGTACCAGCCATCGTTACGTTCGATGCCATCAATACTGGTTTCAAGAAATAAATAATTTCCAATTTCCAATTTCCAATTGAAAATATCCAATTGAGTTGTTTAATTGCCAAAAAAACAAGTGTAAATTAATAAATGTTTCATTGATTTAAGCAACTTGTTAATTGAAAGTCGTTGTCTATGAACATCAGATGGTTTTTATTGAAAATTTGAAATTATTAATTAATCATAAATACCAGTTTGTATTTACGTTTTTAATTGTTGAAAGTTTTCCCATAAACACTTTTTCCTTTCTCACATGTGAACTCTGCTCAAAAGAAAATAAAATAAATACGAGTACCATTTTCATTTGATGGATTTCTTATTTTATTCTCCTGGCCGCAATCGTATTCATTGACTTGTAAGGTTTCCAAATCACACCCCTATCGCCTTGTAAATGGTTTTCTCATTGCCGTTTTGTTAATTAAATCCTTTGTTATCCCACCCTGTTGCTTTACTTGTCTTCTTGTAGCAGATCACAAAGGACATTTTAGGCTTTTCTTTTCCTTTCTTTCCAGTCATAATGTTGGTAGTGATTTATTGTTCATAGAAGAAGACATCGCAACCATTCATCTTAATGATTACTTTTGTCTTATTACTTGCTTCCTCAAGAGTAGACGGCATATTTTTATATTTATTTACTCTCTGTCACTCTGTCCTTAACAGGCGCAAATGATGTGTTAATTTTACTTTTCTTTTTTGGTTCCTTTTAAAAGTTATAAAATTTTTTTCAACTTGAATTTTTTTGCCTTCCTTCTGCTCTGATTACATATGGATTTCAAAGAAGGAAACTTTTTTTTATGATTCCTAATTTGAGTTCGCCAAATAAAGCATGAAAGCAACACGGAATAGAAATCACGTTCTTAATATTTCAATCTTTGATAATCGAGACTTGATGACTAGAAAAAAGAATGCTATGAAAAGCAAACAAGCGGACTGGAACTAAAATTATACCACTTGAAAATAGCAGAGTGGCAAATATTGCTGGAAAAAAGAAACATGGCATCCTTGTGTTCTTCCTCTTGAGGAAGAAGCTTAAAGAGGAAAAGAATAAATAAAAGGAAAAAAATATTAATGATGGTTAAACCGAAAGATAGAAAAATAAAAAAAAAAAAATTAATACAGAACACAGGTAACAAAGAGTAATAATTTTCAACGACCTTTGACCTTGAACTCTCAAAGATTTCTTTCATTATTTTGTTACAGTGATTAAAAGTGCTAAATTCTGGAAAAAAATGCTCAGCAAAAATTTTATTTTTTTTTAATAATATAATGATATATATAATATAATTTTAATTTCCATGCTGATGCAGATCATCAGGTAACTTTTCCACTTTTATTATGATTAGAAACATTTTTTTTTACTTCACTGTGCTATAAATACATTGCATTAAAAAAAGTGGCAGGAAGTGCTAATTAATAAGACTGAGGGAAAGATGCCTTCTCTAATATATATTAATTTTTATTTTATGATTCGATTTTTCTTTTAGATTGAATAAATCCTGCTTGAAATGCATTTTCCATACTATTGAAAACGAGAAAAAGTATATTGGCAGTACTAAATATACTGACATTGGCCAGAACAAGTCACATACTTGAGGGCGGTGATCCGAAAAACATAATTTTATTTCATATTTCTTTTCATTATGTTTTTGCATCCAGGGTTCAGTTAACACTTGCTCTTGTTCCTGTAACTCTCAAATTGTCTGGAATTACTTAAAAGGTTGTTGTAATTCATAAAAAAAAAAAAAAAAAAAAATTAAAATGCTGAAATTTAAGGCCTTGAAATTCTCCGTTCCCCTCTTGCCCGTCGCAAGAAGCAAAACAGACTATTTTTCCTCCAACGTTTGACAATCTTACAACAATCGCGAATGGTAGACAACAAATTTTGGTTTTTCCAGCTTTCACGGAAATAAAATTCGAATAGGAGCACCATAAACGGGGTAGTTTCGAATGTGCATGTATACCAAATGTTCTAGTGCTCGAGCGCGGTGCTACACCACAAATGCAATATTTCCTTCGGCACGCTCTGCTCGACGAGCCTCAGGACGTTTCCTCTCTTACTGCAGTAAATTTGATCCTATCACCAATTTTCCGAATAAGTTGCTCTAATGAAGATTTTTGCTCTGATTTTTTTTCAGTGTTAAAAGATACAAGGCCCTCTTATAAATTTTTTTTTCAATTTAAATTTAGTTTAAATAAGAGAAGAGAAACAAAACTATTTGAGCAAATCATACAACGTATCACTCTAGACAAATTTTATTCTTTATTAAATAATTTTATCAATGAGTCGTCACTGCAATAAATCAAAATATCAATGAAATCAAATTGACTTGATAAATTGCTTTTCGCGCTCATATTTTACGTTCCATCGAATATTATTTCAACGTTGGCAACAAAGCATGAATAAGCAGATTTGGTGCTTGAAGTGCTATTGAACGCTGTCCAGAAAATTCCACAGAACCCAGTAGTTCTGAGTGGAGAGAGAAAACTGATTTTGTTTGCAATGTTCCTTCTTCGACGAAGGATAATTTTTGGATTGTTAACGAGGGCCTTGATAATACCTTTACGTGGCTGTACAGCAACCCTCCGCGAGTTCCCTTTCAACACGGACAATTGCCCCCATCTGACTGAAGAAATATGTTTCATGCCTCATTTAAAAGTATTCAATGGACATATTCAAGGTAGAGTTGGTTGATTTTAATGTTCATGCTTTAGAAATGCGTTACGAAGTTTTAAGTGTACAAAAAAATTTTCACTCGGCCTGTAATTCATTATTCAGGAATTTGGTCCTGAAACTTTTTCATTTAGGGACTTATTTGTTCGTATTAAATTTTGATAAATTGTATTATACTTTAAATGCGAAATAAGTTACTTGTTTGAATAATTGGCGCACTTGAGCCACCTGATGTTTTTACTAATAAACTTTTTTCTCTTCCTGATACAATAAAAAAATTTTAAATCAAATAAGAAACGTGTTCCTTGGAAAATCTCACCAGCAAAAGAACAAATTGTGTAAAATCGTGCTAGAAGTTCACAAAAGTGGTCACGTCCCTTTGTATGCCCATTGCTCATCTAGACCATCTTTTTTCTCCGAATAGTGCTGAGGTCGTAATCTGCTCATGGTTTAAAGAAATCTGCTTAGTCATGGTATTTTAGCCATGGCAGAGTCTTATTTGTAGTCTTTAAGTAGACAGAATGTGCTTGTAGGAAAACCATATTCTGCTCCCATTTTGCTCGCATCGTGGTCGTAGCCTGCTCACTTTGTACCCATATTTTATTCGTAGCATTTTCATACTATTAGTTCTAGTATAGCCCTTGGCTGCTTATAAAGTGTTTATATTACCGTATGACTATAATATATTTACTATTATGGCCATATCTTGATCATATTTTAGGAATAATCTTTAAATATATTTATCATATTTTTTCCATACTATACTCGTAGTTTGTTAATATTTTTATTATATTATAATCGCATATTGCAGCCATATTTTTCTCTTAGCATCGTCATACTATACCATATATATATTATTATGGTCATATTTTGTTCATATTTTAGGAATAATTTTAAAATATATGTATATCATATTTTCTTCATACTTTGCTCGTAGCTTGTTGATATTTTTATTATATTATAATCGCATATTGCAGCCATATTTTACTTTTATCGTCGTCATACTATACCATATAAATATTAATATAGTCATATTTTGTTCATATTTTAGGAATAATCTTTAAATATATTTATCATATTTTTTCGATACCATACTCGTAGTTTGTTAATATTGTTATTATATTATAATCGCATATTGCAGCCATATATAAACTATATTTATTATTATGGCCATATTTGTTCATATTTTAAAAATAATTTTAATATACATATATACTATATGTTTATGTATCATATTTTCTTCATACTTTATCCGTAATTTGTTCATATTTTTAATATGTAAATTTATTTTTAGCATGATAATAGGCTAGTCACATATATCAAAGTCTCTGCTTATTTCTTCTCAGCCTTACGGTTTTAAATCATTGGAAATCAACTCATAGTTAGTTAATATTTTTGTCGTTTTGCACTCATACGATGCTGACAATCTAGTCTTTCTCAGCTGAAATTTAGTATCAATACTCTGTATCCTTACAGGCATACTCTGCTCATATTTTTATAATATTTCACTTATAATTTAATAGTACTTTGCACATATTTCAACCAAAGTGGGGTCTTTATTTTTTCATATTTCAGACGTATTGCAGCCATAGTCCTGTCATATATAAGTTGTAACCTGTTCATAGTCTAGTCATATTCTGATCAGGTTTTAGACATAATATGCAAGTATATGACCTATTTTTTTAGTCATTTTTATCAAGTCTTTTTTTAGTATCAGTAATATTCTTTTTGGATCTGGAATGGCGGCAGTCGGTTTAATATCTACCCAAATGAGTCTTACATACTGCAGTCATATTTTATTTATTTATTTTTTTTAAACTAACTAAACCTGCAAAGCTTTCGGCTTGATAGCAGTCAAGGCAGGAACTAAAACCGCGACCTCCGGCTTTATTCATTCGCCTACGGAGGTACCCTCAAGTGTGAATTGTAGTGTAGGCCTTCGGATGGTATTGTACTCAAAGCGCGGCCGTACTATAATAGTCACAGCCTAGTTTGCTATTTTTTTTATGCAAAAATGAGATAATTTAAATCAAATATTTCTCCTTATTTTTTTTTTTTTTTTATTAAATTCTTCTTAATTTTTGCTCCGAACTCAAATGTATTTTAAAATTGCTTTTTGTAAGATTTTCTTACTGAATTATACATTGACTTTTGATAGACATAAACCTGTTTACAGTGTCAATTACTTATTTTCCATTATTCCAATCAGCTCAGACCACTGCCTGCACTGTATTTAACGAAGTTCTTATCATTTGGATGCATGAACGTGAACGTGAAAAGCATTTGGCTGTTGAACAATTTTTTTTCTACGACTAGCCAATTGTATTTAACAGATGTATTCTTTTTCTCTCTTCTCGTTGCCCTGACAAACAGGGGAAGACACATTTGGAATGTGATTTTGGAAGAGCAAAGCGACTTGTCACAAAAATGTCAGCAACTTTCTGAGGCACCTGTTGTTGCCACAATTTCCCTCTGCAAGTTTTTTTGCACGCTTTCAGCAGGATAAATGATTTGTTAATGCACACCAGCAAATTTCTTGAAATTCACATAAAGCAAGATCTGTTCCTCGACAGGGGACTCTAATCGAAAGAAAATCTATAACAAATTGCTTTTGCTTTATTTATTTCATTTTCTACCCCCATTTGAAATCATGCTGAAATATTTTTGCTTGCTGTGGCGAAACGACTAATATTCATGTAGGAAAGAGTTCATACTTTAATCCAAAATTGTCAATGTCTTCCTCTAAACTGCAATAAATGGCTGGGTAGCGATAAGTCCGTATAAGAGTGTGAGTATGTGTAGATTTGATGAAATGTTTGAGGGCAAAAAATTAATTTCTTTCACAGAATTTTGAGCATTTATGCGATTACTAAGGGAATATTTACTTAAGAATCCTTTTATCCTTTTTTTAAGAATCCTTTTTAATATTGTCCTTTCACAGTTTCCAAGTAAAATCGAAAATACAGAGAGGGAAAATCGGAAGCCATTAATAACATTTTCAAAATAAATAATTGTAAATGTTTTATTGCTGGAGCATGCACGTGCTTGTTCTGGCATGTACAGCAAAATGATTGTACGTTTACAAATATTTGCGTCGATAAATATTTGTTTTGTATGTGCTTACGGGGGCCTCGTATGTGCATTTTTTATAAAAAATGTGTTGCCTCTGTTGTTGGTATTGTGTCAGATATTGATTTATTTAGTGAACAAAATATTTATTATGTGCCATTTAATGAAATATGTGTGCAAATAAAACATTAAAAAATAAAAATGATTAATAAAAATAAATCTTGTAACCCAGCATGTTATCGAAGCTTAATCAGCTCCTTGAATTGTTTCGCTGCTGGAAAATTATTTTTTTATCAAAACTCTTACGAGGTTCGTTATTCATTTCGGACTGGCATTCATTCTCTCTCTTAAAAAGGCCACCTTTCCCTGGAGTGAGTTCAGCTTTAATATTTGTTCAGCTATTAATTTTTATATTTTTACTTGTATATCAAAGTCATTGTCAGTAATTACAAATAAGAGAAAATTTCTTAAAAAAATATTAATTTGTAAACGATTCATAGTTAAAAAGCGATGTTCTATGAAATAATACATTTTACAATTGTGAATTGTATTAGAAAAATATTGGCTAAAAAAATAAATAAATTTTTCCAATTTTATCATACCAGTCTGAGCATGCATACCGTGAATATCGTACGAATACCTCAAAGCGGGAGGCCTTCAATTGCGACCGCATATATGTAATCTGTAATGGCTCAAATGTTATATTATTGAACTATAATAAGGAGATACTACAAAAAGGTATATGAGCAGACTACGCGTGTACTGTAATCAGAATGTGGTCACACAGTGAATAGAATAAGACGAGTTTGGGAATAGGATATGGCCAGGCTACGAGTGGACTATGATTAGACTACGAATGTGATATGAGCAGGCTACGAGTGGACTATCACATTATTGTAAGACTTGGAGCAGAATAAGACCAGACTACAAAAAGGGATGTGAGCAGACTACGAGTGTACTGTAATCAGAATATGGTCACACTGTGAATAGAATAAGACGAGTTTGGGAATGGCATTTGACCAGGCACGAGCCAACTATGATCAGAATATGGTAAAGCTATGAATAGAATAACATCACACTACAAATGCGACGTGATAGAAATATGGTTAGGCTGTGAATAGAATAAGACCATACTGTAAAAGGTGAAGTATACCGTAGGTCCATCTTTAACTTGTCAAACTCAAACTAAAAATTGCATTTTTGATGTTCAATTCACATCCATTTTACACACAAAATTTCAAATATGATATTAAAAGTACTACGGGTTTTCTCATTTATTAAAATAGATGATATTAAATTGCTATAAAGTATGTAAAAAATAATAAAATTGATTTTATGAGCTTTTGTTTTAGTGTGGCATAAATAATTTAGTCAAGTTCCTTGACGCACAATACAATTTATTTATCTCCGTCTTTGCTTAGTGTTTAGATAAAGTGCCGAGATTATGTTTCTTCCTACGACTAAACTTATAAAGATTTCTTGTTTGTTGTAAAAGATGTTGCTTTAAGGGGAGGAAAAATGGAATAGCAAGGACCAAGTCAAGGATATGAAAGCAAATAATAAACATTGCTGCAGCGGTAAGAATTAAATAATGATGACAATAAACTTTTATAAATAAGAGAAAAACAAAATTTATTTATAAAAAAAGTTTGTGAATCAAACTTTTATTTATTTATTACGCTTAAAAAACCCAAAAGGGTTAAATTAATATGAAAGAAAGTCTTGAAATGAAAGAAATGTCTTGGCAGAATTAAATCTTTTTAATATTTTAATATTTAAACGAATTAAAAAAGTAAAAAATCATTCTTATTTATGAAAAACTGTTGAATCAGTTCAAACACGGCACATGTAAAGTGAAGATATACTATAATTTATTTATGTAGTCCTTTGTCCTAACCAAATATGAGCTACCTGAGAGTGGTGCAAATCACAAAACGAAACTACGGAAAACTACTTTAATTTTGTTTCCAAGATTCTTCTAAGAAGATTACACATAATAAATTATACCAGAATATCTTTTATTTACTGAAAACGAAAGCATATAACAAATACAACTGCCAGAAGTAAAGAATTAGATACTGTAGCGAAGACAAAGACGGTTTCCTGCTCAAAGCAGGAAACAAGCATTTGAAAGGAGTGGGAGTGGGAGTGGGTAAAACTGAAATAAAAGTTAGAAAGCGAAAGGAAAAAATAAAATATGGGCAGAAGCATCCGAATTTGTGAAATGTTAATACCTACTTAAGCACGTGGATAAATTATGTGGCATGTGGACTCTTTTGTTTTTCATTCCAATAAAAATCGTTGTTGCCGTTTGAATTATCTTTTACTACAGAACATTACATATGTGGCCGTAATATTTGCTGGCTAAATTTTTGCCTGCACTAAAGTTTTTCTTTGAAAATAACTTTAAATGAGACACCTACTGCTTATTATGTATTGGGAACTTGAAGCTTTTCCGGGCCTCAATAGCAGCAATTGTGTAGCGCACTTGAAACCATACATGTAATGTTTTCAAGCTCTGGAACACAAACTTTGAGCATTTCTGGAAGGTATTAGTGAAGTGTATTATAATGACATCACGCACATAAAATTAAATTTATGGCAATATTAATCTGGTCAAATGAACAGAGCATTAAGCAACAGATATCACTGCCAAAAAAGAATACGCGCATAATGCGAATGTAGCTCAAACATATGCTGAGGTAATAACTGTGGGCTGCCATTAAATTGAATAAATATTTACAAAAAAATCTAAACAGTTCACTTTAAAGAGTGCTTAAGATGCTTCTAAAGCAGAAAATAATAAAATGAATTTAATCCAAGAAAAGAAGGCTACAACAGCCAGACACATAGCAGAGCAATAGTAACACATACAGCAGCCTCAAAGCAAACTCATGCCGGATTACAGCAGATACAGCAGACTCAAAGCAAAGCCAAAGTAGATATAAAGCGACATATAGCAGACTCAAAGAAAACTCACAGCAGATAGATAGCCGACCCAAAGTAGACCCAAAGCAGACAAATAGATAGATAGTGACATATTGCATATGTACATACAGCGGACTTATAGCAGCAGTGAAGCAGCCATACGTAACCGGACTTAGTTCAGTACAAAAAAAAATTTCGTGTGAGCAAAAATATGATATAAATGAACGATAATGTTGGTTAATTGAAAAGAAACACGAGACAACTGTTTCCTTTCACTTAATAAGCTTACCTTCACTGCGAACACCTTTTTCACCTTATTACTTACTTGTGGGCGATGTTTCGTAATGTTTTCCTTTTGGTGTCTTCATATTCGAAAATACTGTCATTAGAAAGTTTAAAGCTGTTAAAGACTTCGTATTTTTTTATAGTAACGGAAACGTTACGTGCCCATTTAAACAAAATTCTATTTCCTGAAGACTATTTCCTGCTACGGAAACTTTCTTATTAAATTATCTTTTATACTTTGGAAAATATTTTGTAGCAACTTTTAAATTTCTTTTACAGTCTTCTTCTTAAACTTGAACTTAAAAATAAACGACTTAACAAAATAATATCAGAGAGACCAAAAAGCGACAGTGAATAAAAATGTGACGAATAATTGTAATCAGGAGAAATTCGTAGATACATCAACGTATTTAAGAAATTATTTTAAAATGATTTAATTTTGTTTTCTATTATTTTTTTACCAATTCAACTTGCAAAGCTTTCGGCTTGTCTGCAGGAAAACAGCCAAGCTATTCCCCGGCTTAGTAGGCTGTTCATTATACATTCGCACCAGAGGCACCCATTTAATAATATGTATATGAGTGAAAGAATTTAAATTTTCTGAATTTCTAGGAATATATATTAAAGTTTAAAAACTTTCAACTCAATCTTTTTTAAATATTCTTTCCAAGCTTGATGTCAAGCATATTATTTTCTCAGGATATTAGGCATAAGCGAAAGTGATCATCAAGTAGGCTCTGCTATTTTTTTCTTGGTAGAATTTAATTAATTTCGTCTATCAAATATCGTTACAGCAAAGCGATATAGAGGGTATCTGGGCTCAGATTTATATAATCGTTAATATAAGTGAAATAATTAAGAAGTAATTGAATTTTCTATTTCTATTTACTTCAGCCAATGAAAGTCCTACTAAGTGAGCATATTTTTTATCTATCGGTTACACAAAGACTTAAAACTTCTTAAAGTCATTGAAGTATATCTAACACATTAACATATGCCTATCGATTACAAACGGCATAGAAATATAATAATATTTAATGATTAAATAAAAAAAAAAATTGAAATTAAATAAAAACCTTTACAGATCATGTGATGTGTGCATGAAATGTTTATACATTTTAATTTAATTTGAAGTTTTTAATTTTTTTTATTTACAAAACAAGTTTCAAAAACCAAACGAGAATTATTGCAACTATACCATTATACAAGGCATGTTGTAATTATAGTTGTTACCTTATCACACAATTGATTATATCTGTTTTTTTTAATTTTTTTTTTAAATTGTATTAAAAATATATTAAATTATGTGTCAAAGTGTAAGAACTCTTGAATATTTTGAAGAATATGCCCACTGTCCTTTGTTGGTATTTATTCCACTGTAGAATTGTTTAATAATAGAAACGAATGGCAAATTGCGTCTTATATTTCGGTGTTGAAAAGTTTTTAAGTACAGTTTGTGTTTTGTTTGCTGTTTAAGAGCTCTTAAAAGCTTAACATTAAAAACAGTAGGGGGACTCGTTAGGTAGGTGGAGGAGTATTAGGAAAATTCTATTAATTTTTGCAAGATTTTATAATCACAAATAAGCAATTAAGATTCGGCTTTGCCAATTTAATATAAAAATGAGAATTTATTTTCATTTCCTGGCCAAGCGGCAGATCAAGTCGGCGATAAGGAATTCATTTGATAATCTATATGCTTAGAAGAAAAGCCATAAAGATTCAAACGTAAATAAAATTTATAATAACAAATCGAATTTTCATAATTTAAGGTGTTTGCGAGGCTTTAAGGAAAAATTGCTCCGCTTGTATAATCACATGCTTGTTGATTTTAAGTCACTTTCATTTCTCGTGCCATTTCACTTCACAACAAGCACCCATCGTTATTGATACCCCTCTCTGCTGGTGAAGAATATTTAGACGGAAAATTCAAAACAACATATCTTTGCATCCTCTGCGCCTCCTTCGCATTCTTTATTTGCTCTGGAAAATTTTATTTGTATTCGCCATGCTCTACTTCAACGTATACGCAGTAGGTTACACTTATTTATACGGAGCCAGACACAGTTATTAGCCTCACATCCGCACTTGTTGCATGAAAAGTATATGAGGGGAAAGTGTAAATAGAAAAGTGAAAGTGTTTCGGCAATGTAAATCTTTAAAAAAAAGTTGTGAAACATTTTTACAATTAATTTAATTTGTTACGCTTCTTTTTTCAACATCTGATGGTGTCTTTTGAAACTTTTTGGCGTGTAGAAAAATAAGTGAATGCGAAAAATTAATTTGCGCCAGCCATACATTTCATTTAAAATTCATTAGATGGTTTTTGGTGGGGGAAAAGCTGAAAATCATTTACCAATAATATCAATTTATTAAGTTAATTTCCACTTATTGCTCCATTTCCTGCACTACGTGTATGGTTGACAAGAAGCAGTCTGCTTCTTATAACGATTCCCGCGATATTTGATAATAAAATTACAACAGAGCAATAACTAACAAAAACTCCCCCATCTTTGGGCTCAATAATGAAACAAATGCGGCCTTAAAAACTTGAAAAATTTCTTCGGTGCTTGAAATGTGTGTTCTCAACAAGCATAAAATCTTAAACTTTTTATTCTTTGCCCCACACAAGCAAACACTCTTCTAAATATATTTGCAGTAAGTGAATACGGTTAAGCTGTAAAGTGATTGCAAATGGTCTTGACAACTTTCACTATTATGTATGAAGACATACAGATGCGGAAAGAAAACTAGCAAACTTTTGCTTTTTTGCTTTTTTGCTTAATGACCCTTTTTTTGGCTTTGAAGCAAAAAATAAAAATCTGTTACGGCCACGATAGTAGCAAAGTGGTTTTGTGCTGAAGAAAATATCAATTTTAAAAATTTATGCAAAAGATATAAATTTAAAAGAAAAAAAGAGAAATGAAAAAAGTACTTTGAAAAGTATTTGGAGAAGAGTTTCTTCCAAAAGATGCCTTTGAAAATGGTTTATCTGTAAAAAAATAAACTTTAAAAATACGTATAAAAAACTAGAAAATACTTTTTGCATAGTTACTTGCAAAAACGTACTTTTAAAAAAGTACTTCGAAAACAGTATTTACGAATGAATTGCTTCCAGTAAATACTTTTAAAAGTTAAAATAAACTAAAAAATAGGAAAAGTAAATTATTAAAAGAACATTTCAAATAGCGAGTAAGTAGTACCTTTAAAAAAGTACTTTCCTCACAGTACTTACAAAGTGTACTCTCACAAAAAAAGTACATTGAAAAACGTATTATAAAAATAGAAAAATTTTAAAAAGGGACATTTCAAAGAACTATAAAATAGTAATTGTCTAAAAGTACTACGCAAAAAGTGCTGTTCAAAAAGTACTTTAAAAAAATGGTTTCTAAAAAGATATTCCAAAAAATACTGTCAAAGATAAGAATCTTTGAAAGAAAGTAATTTTAAACAAAAATTTAAAAGTACCCCCCAATTGAGCAAGGGAATTTTAGTCAAAGTTTTCTAGACCACTCCTGTCGGCACTTATACTGTGTAGAAAGAGAGACAGAAAGGGAAGGACAAAGATAGAAAGAGAGCTTTGCACTTTCTCGTATATCTACTGATCATTACCAAGAGAAAGAGAGGACCGCTATAAACCAAAGCGAAGATATCAAGTGTAAATAAAGCGACTATCTCTTGTCTTGTATTAGCTACTAAGGAAACCTGCCTACTGAACAAAATGGTTTCTAAATTTAAAAATGCTAAAAACTTTTAATGCAAAGTTGAAAGCAAAAGCTTGTAAAACGTCTCTCTATTGAGAAAAGGGGCAAAAAATTTCGCTTATAATTTTCAGAATTGAACCATTTTAATCAATCACGTTTTCTGCTTTTGATTTTTTCTACAATTTGTTGCTCTTAAACTTGCATTTAATAAGAAAAAAAAATTTATTTTCTTCAAAATTTTTGTATTAATTTTTCTAAATTTAACAAAAATTATTTTTCTTTGCAGACAATTGGACGACGTGCTACAATTTGGTAAGTAACCGAACTGATGATGTCCTTAAATATTTTCATTCGACATTGCAATGTAAATTCTTTTCTACAGATTTTATATCCTTTCTTGTGGAAATGCTAAAACGTATTAAGAATGAAAAATATATTTCCACCTGCCCGCTCTTTAATAAATAACTTGTGTATACCATTGCAATCATGCGGAAAGTTTACACAGATTTATTCGACTTTTATTTCAGTACCCGTCTATTACTTTCAGTTCTTTGGCCATTTCCCTTTTCCGGACACACAAATACAATTTGTTGGTTAATAATAATTCTTGAGATTCTTTCACATAATTCTGTAGCTAATTTGTATATTTGAATGGTTCAATTTTTCCTCCTCAATTTTCTCTCACGATGCTATTAAACTTCTCATACTCTTTACAGTTTTCCGCTGCTTTTTATAACAAATTTATGCGTATTTCCAGCGCATTAAAAAGGCGTAACAAATAAAACCGATTATTTATATTCTTAAGTAAACACAATTGGATATTGTGATACAAAATATTATTGTTGCTGTTGCTTTTGAAATATTGAAATCTGCTTTGAACTACACACCCACACACACACACATACATACTGCTACATATCCCTACAAATAAAACGAAATAAACTTTTGGAGGATATTAATAAAATCTTTAGCATTAGAAAGATGAAAACAAATTGTTTGAGAATTTGCTATTGTTGATTTTGTTCGAACAGTGAAACTCGAACAGTTGAAACTTTCATTGGCAATTTTAAAATCGCAAGTTCTTTTATGGGAGGGGCGTATGTTTGATGAGGAAATATGTTTGAAATTCGTTGTTAATCATACGCAAGTAATTAAAAATTTACAAATAGAATTGCCTCTGACGATGCAGGATCAACTACCGGACCAACTCCTTCCCGATTTTGTTCGAACAGTTGAAACTTTCATTGGCAAGTTTAAAATCGCAAGTTCTTTTATGGGAGGGGCGTATGTTTGATAAAGAAATATGTTTGAAATTCGTTGTTAATCATACGCAAGTAATTAAAAATTTACAAATAGAATTGCCTCTGACGATGCAGGATCAACTACGGGACTAACTCCTTCATTTATAGTTGAATGAAAACATTTACTTGTTTACTAACTTGCAAAATCGTATGTCTTGCTGGCTTTGTAATCATTAAATTACAAATTAGTCGAAGCATATTAAAGTAATATCTTGTAGCAAAATGTCTTTAAAATGCTTTAAATAATCATCTCAAAAATAATTGTTAAGAGGCAGCACATAAAAGAAGTATCCTTTGAAGTTTTTCTTAAAGTGCATTTGAAAAAAGATCCAATAGAGAAATTCTCATTTAAGAAAAATGTCTTTCAAAAAGTACCTTTTTGGGGAAAAAGGAGCAATAGAGGTAATCTTAGAAAAAGTACTTTTAATTACAAAATTGTACGCTTTTAAAGGGTTCCATGAAAAAGATATACATCAAGTAGTGAATTTGGAAAGTTCGTAAAACCTACTTTTTAGAAAATAATTTTAAGAAGGGTTTTAAAAAAGTACTTTCGAAAAGTATTTCCAAAAAGTGCATTTAAAAAATCATTTACAAAATTCTTTCATACAAATTACATTTTGGAGAAAGTCTTTTTCAAAAAAAAACACTTATTCAAAAATGTGGTATTTTTTAAAAAAAATAAGCTTTTGCAAAGAAAATATAAAAAGAGCACATTTTATAAAAGTAACGTTTTCGAAAGTGTACTTCTCATGTATTACTGTACCTTCTTGTAAAATTGTCTAGTTTTCGGCTACCAAAAAAAAAATATTTTAAAAGATTACCTTTTACCAAATGCCCTGGTAATATAGTACCTCCCAAAAAGAGTGCATTTAGAAAAAGGACACTCCGCTTAAGGCGTACATTTTCAAAATGTTTACTCTATTTCATGTTGGTTTCACATATTTAATCTGTATAGAAGAATCAAAAAACACCTTTCAAAAGTGCCACTAATAATAATTAGATGCAGAGGGGTACATTTTATCAAAATATTCACACGTGTGTTGTCGACAGCCTTTGCATTGATTAAAGTTTTAGTCCCTTTATTAAATTCCTTACGTTGGGATGTTTACAGGTTTCTCTAATACACACGCACACATACGCACACACACACACATCCACAAACTAGTGACCTGAATGGCATTTTTATGTAAATATTAGTAAGCAATACCACATACTCGTATGAGTTTTATATGCAGATGAGCTTCCCAAATACTTTACACGCACATTAACTTGTATCTCAAGTAAACGTGACCAAATCATGCTGTGCAAAGGGAAGCAATTTAATACGATGTGTTGAGGATTTTCAACTTAATTCAGCAGATAATAAAACCATATTTACAACCTCTAATTAAGATGAATGTGCCGAGGGGAGGTGGCATTTTCCAAATTTACAATTTCAACTTAGTCATCAGTATACTGGTATCATTTTGAGTTTTAATGATGCCTTCCCTTCCAAAGTTCTCGTTGCTGCAGTCATGTAACGAAATAATTTCTATTTGTTACGTTTTCATAAAAATCTTACGGTTAGTCGGGGCACTCATAGGCCGAGAATTATGATTTATTACTATTACAAGTATTATTTTTTTTCTTTGTCTTTTTTTTTTTTTGCAATCGTTTTTCAATTTGGGTTTTATGCATGTCGTCGCCTGGATTAAATGACTTATGCCAAGTCTCGGCGGGTATTTTGTAATTTTCCTTGAATACGGAGCTTCCATTAAATTCCATTCGTATTCCAGAATGTCAGTAAAATGCCACTGCCATTGAAATCGGTTCTGTTGTAGAAAACTTTAAAGAATGTAATTTATTTATTCACTAAGAAAAATGTTTACTAGTTATCTTTTTTCTTCTTCTTCTTCTTTATTTTTAATATCCTTTTTAAATAAACACAAATCATTTTCAAAATAATTAATGACAGAATTAATGAAAAATATGTACATACTTGCATAAGTACGAATGAGCGCGCCACACTGGAGAGAACTTTGTAATAGTTTTTCAAGATTATCTTTTTTTTTATTATAATCATGAATAATTCAATAAAGTAGCTCAGCAAAGATTGGCGAAATATTGGCCATTGCAAATGAATCAGGAAAAATTCTCTTGCTCAACTGGAAAAAGGAAATGTCAAAGTAAAAATATAAAATATAAATATAATAAGTAAATAATCTACTCGGGAAATGATTATGGTTGAGTAATTTTTTCAAAAAAATTATTACCTACAATTTTACCTGTAGCAGTTCTACGCACGTAATTTGCATTAATAAGCTAATTTATTCAAATTAGTTGATTATAGAGGCTATTTGGAATGATTTTTATAAGTCAGGGATGGTGAGTTGGCTGCTATTGGACACAGCTGAGTGTATTCTTACTGCAAGGCATAAGACCTTTCCAATAAAGCTATTCCACGAAACTGCAAGTTATTGTAGTCCTCTGGCCAATATGCCTCTTCCATCTAAGCGAGTTAATCTTGGAATCATAACATCTCTCCCTCCCACTGCTGTATTATAAAAGGATTTGTTTTTTGTTTATGTTTAAACTCTTTAATTGCCATTTTTGATTCCTACTTTTAAAAAGTGGGGGTTTTGTGCTTTCGGGTTACATCCGCACGTGGGAGACGGTGGCTTTCAACTTGCTCGTTTAAATGGTTGTCGTTGTACATTAATTTGTTGCCTGCTCATGAATATTTATGCGGTGAGAGATACTGAATGGGAGTGAACCATGTTAATTAAATATTTGTACATATTTGTAAATGTGTGCGAGTGTGTGTGTGTGTATGTGTGTGGAACTCTTTAAAATATGCTTGCATGTTGAAGGTAATCGACAGTATGTTTACCATTTCAATTTTATGTTCTTTCATTTAAACATTATTGACTTAATATAGAAAAGCCTTAACTAATTTTATGTCGAAGAGGAATGTTTTGCTTAAATCAAAAATTATGTTTCAGCAAGAAAAAACAAAAAAGCGAGTTTCGTTAAAAGGAAAAAATTCCAAAAAACAAAAGCAACTAAGAGGAAAAAACCTCTGCCAATTGGATCGGGGAAATATAATTTAATGAAGGCGAAAAATGTTCCTTTCGGCCTGGAGCAGCTGTTTTCTTTTTTTAAAAATATAAATGAGAGGCCACAAAATGTTGGTAAAAAGAATCCTTCGTTCCTTTTATTATTTTCGTTATTATTTGTACAATAAAAATGAAATGAAAGCCAAGTAAATAATATTCATAAAATGAAATTTCGTGCAAATACTCTTTCCAATTGGCAAGAAGTTGTTTTAGATGCTTCAATATGATTACAGAAGGTTAAGATTTCTTTTGGGAAAATTTTCTCTAATGAGAAATTGTGTGGTGATATAATACTTAAAAGGAAAAGTATTTTCTGAACGGAAATATTATTGTACATAATTGAATTGGTTAATCTTTTGAAACATCTCTTGTGATACTGTAACAGAGTTCATCTTTTATACAACATTTCCAAAGGACCTGCAATGGTGCGAAATGCTTCGATGCATCCTTAAAATATACTTGTTTGCAATTAATTACCCTTTTAACCATTATTATGTGTTTAATCCTCGTCAATAAGCAAATAATATAATTATTGGAATTGCTTTTGGAGAAGAAAATTGTTACTAACCGCTTTGAAGGTCAGGCAATGTCATTGTTTCACAAAATGGAAGTAGGCAATTTATTAACACAGCAAATAATTGATGTATTTATTTATTCGTTTATGTTGCAAATGTTGTTGGCGAATTTTCCATTTTTCCACTTTTGCCTTTTTTTGTTTATTTTTTTGTCTTCTGCATTTTATTTGAGGGTTCAAAGGTTGGAGGTTAAACAGTTTATTTGGTATTTAATAAAAATGGTTTTATTGGGCTTATTTTAATATTTGATGTTTCTTAATGCTTCTGTCTAATTGAGGTCAAACCGTGTCAGAAATATGATAAAAATAAGAAAACGTTTAAGAAAATATTGCGTGCTTTCAGTTGGCTAAAATGCCAAGATAATTAAAAGGCCTTTTCTAAGAGCCATTAAGGCACATTTTGGAATTTGAAATATGTTTCATTAGTTTTCTTCACCTCCCAGTTAAAGGTGAAATTTTTGTAAATAAGACGCTGCTTCTCCAATTGCTTGAATTACTTCGAAAAGATGAACGACTTCTAGAGGCAACAAACGTAATCCTTCATTGCATAAGAATACTGAAATGAATATTTATTTACAAGGTGCTGGAACTTTTGCAATTCTCAGCCAGAAGATTCTCCACTTTATGAACTGTTTAGTTGAGTTTATTAAAAGGGGAATACAAGTAGGAGAAAACCCTATTTATATTAGCTAAAAGTTATTTAGATCTATTCGCAGAGCTTTATTTTTTGTTATTTGAGAAAGAAAATTATTCTCATAAATACTTTTAATTATTTTGTATTCAGTTTCTTGAAACTTTATTTTTCAATTATATTATTTATTTAGACACGAACCAACAGCTGGAAAGGCAATGAGAACTTTTTGGCCAAACGGCCCAACTTAAGATTACATTATTAAAGCTCTTGTGAGTAAGTTTTACTGCCGCAATTATTGCAGTGCTTATTTACCTCACGTAATTTCCAACTTTTAATTGGATTCCATTTAAAGGACCTTTTCATTCGGAAGTATAGAATTAATTCTTTTTGAGCTTAAGGAGGTTTTCTGAACTTTTCTATTACTTTTCTATTAAGTGTTAACTAAAAGAGAATTGTTTATTAAATTGAACAATTAAAATGTATTGAAATTGATTATATCGGGCTATCAGCTGGCCCCAACGGGCACTCTACCGCGTGCTAAAGAACATTTGTTGAATATCCATTTTTTTTGGCAATCCAGTGCAATTTAGAAGACAAACAAAAAAAAATTATTGATTTAAGACAACTACTCGAATTGCTTGTCACTTTACTCTGTTACCCTCAAAACTGACTGCCTGTCAGTTCACACTATAAATTGCAATGACTTCATGGCGAACAAGGGAAGGAGGGCTTGATAAAAAATAATAATGATTAAAACTAGATCACGTTCATATAAAATATGGCAACATCATTAATGACGGCACGAAGTAATTGTGTTCATGTTCCAACCTGTGTTAGTAATTCTTATTTAGTACCTTTAAGCGCTTTTATTTAAATTTTAACTTGGAAGGCCCAAACATAACAAAACCAAAAAATAAAACAAAAAGTTATCATGCATTTTTATTTAATTTCATTTTTTTATTAATTTATTGAAAATTTTTGAGTTGAATTCACAAAACCGGGTTTATTAGAAACATCTTCTAAGGGATTTCGCTAATAATAGATGTTTTTGTTAGTTATAATGTTTGCAAGGAACCTTTCAGAGTAGTTAGTCTGGAAAACCGAACTATGTAGTGTGTACCCTACATTTGCCTTGAAATGTGCTTAATATTGTGGCTCAATATTATAAAAAAATTTTAGCAAATCTTTTAAGACATTCTAATGATTCCGAAAGTAATGAGTGAATTGTGCCGTTTCGGGGAAAAAACATGGTGAATGAAATACATCTCAAAAACTTTTTAATCATGCCGATATAACTCGATAAGTGAAGCTCTCTCTGCTTGAAATATTCCATCGATTGGCGAATTTTCAGCACTTTTTATTTATTTATATAGTATAGTATATTTTTAATTTTATTAAATATTTTTAGTACATTTTTTTAATTAATATGGCAGTATTTTTTTTTATTAATTAATTTTATTTTTTTTATGTACACGAAAAGAAATTATTATTATTTAATTACGAATTGAGTTGCTTCTAATTTCTTTGGAAGAAAAATCCTCCTCAGACTCATGTGTGCAAGGTTTCGTTTAAAGTGTGCACAAACAATTAAAAAATTTAATTGTCTAAAGCTTTTTATTCCACCGTAAAATTCCAAAAATTTCCGTAAATTTTCAAAATAATAATATTTTTAAAGTTGCAGTTGGCTATCAAGCCTCCCCCGTCCGTTTCATATTCCAAACTATTCTGTTGTATTTGCTTCTAGAGTCAGCATTTAAAAATAGAAAAACCAGACGTAAAAAAAAGTTTGTCAAAAATTAAATTGCATGTTCACCATTAAAACGCAATTTTAATACAAGCTACGAACTACGGGCTACGGGCTACGGGCTACGAGCATTTCATACAATTGTAAGTGACATTCAATAGTAAAATAATATATATTGAATAACTATTAGTTAAATGAGTTTATTAAAACTGTTGGCACAATAAAAAATAAATTGGACACATTGAAATAAATGGAATTAACGCACGCAGAGAGCATTTGGATTGTTAATTCACAATTGTGACGCAGCAGGCCATAAATATTGAATGGCAGGCATGAACGTCTTTTAGTGGCGTCCTTAATTAAAGTCGTTTCAGCTTAAAGATGGATAATGTTCATGGGATTTAAATGAATCATGTTCGATTACGTTCGATGGGAAATATACGTATATATATGCACGAGTATGTATATGCATATACATATATATGCATGTGCAATTACAAAAGTTGCATAAATACATGGATTCTAAGCAAATAAGAGCAGGTCGTCATATAACTTATTAAGAATCGTTACTCACAATATACATACGGGCGTGTTTTAGCTGTGTTTCGAGGATTGAAAAAATATTGTCAAAAGTGTATTATAAAAAAACGTTTAATTTTTGATCACACCTCGTGCATACGTAGTACTAAATATCAGTTCTTTAAAAGTAAAAAATGTTTTTATTACATATACTACACATTTAAAGGTTGCCTTAAAAATCTTCTAAAATGCAAGTATGACTTTCAAATTGTGAATTGGGTTTCAGAAAACTCGAAAGTGGCTTCTTAAACAGAAATGACAGCTATGTGTTGCATCTTCTGCCAGTGCAACTCATTAAGCCCCTTTTAAATAAAAATTATTTTGAATAAAAACATTTGTTTGCAAACCCAATTTAATTTTCTTTTTAAAATTTTCGTTTTAAAATTCTTTAAAAAGCTAAAAGTGTAGTTGGCATATCCTGCAAACTTTGGCAAGTTTTTGAGGACTTAAGCAAAACTTATTTGAAAAATATTCAATTTCGCGAAAATATTGTACAATCTCAAACAGAGTTAAAACCATTCCAGCGGAAAAATTAAAATTTTTTTTTATTGAATTGAAAAGTTGCCTTTTCTTCAAAAAATAATCCTTTCGCCCAAAAGTAATACATCTTAATGTGAGCGCCTATGTGAAACTTTTAAAGCAGATTAAATTTTATCTCATGTTTAAAGTATTGCAAATTGGTGAAAATTCATTTGATTCTTTGTGTTATTGTGGACAGTAATTCAATAACTCATTCGGTTGCTCATTGATTTGCTTGCTAAATTATTTTTAAAATACTTTCGTGACAATCGTTTCTTAGCAAGGATAATTCCTTTAGCGGGGATTTAGTTAAAGTAGTAAAAAATATTACTTTGGCAAATATGTATTATTAATTAATTATTTTAATAATGTTAGTCTTATTTTGTCATCCTACAAATATCAAATATGAAACACATTACCATGCAATAACTAGCAAGAGTGGTGCTCCAATACGGCATTTCTTTCTCAGCAACATGGCATTCCAACAGGTGTCACTACTCCTGCCTCTGTCTTACTTCGGCTCGGTCAAAAAAAAAAAATGATTAAAAAACAATTGCTTACACTGTTATTTAAACCAAACATGAATATTCAAATCAAGTTCATAAGTACAATGAAACCATTTTCATTAATATAATGAAGATCTTAATTCGCAGCCTTTCATGTAAAAATTCTAAATTTGAACATCAGCTTTTCAGGCAGTATCGTTCGTTTGCTCTTTTCAAATTTAAAATAAGTTCGAATTTCGTTGAAAGTGTTTTCTTAGGAAAGTAAAGATTTAATTATATTCGGCGATGTGCAATAAAACCCTTTCGCATATTAATTAAATTATTCAGTTTCGTTTCTGTCTTAAGTTTCAGCCAAATATTTTAGATTTCTCCATTCCTTTCCTTTTGTTATGATTATATTTAATATTCCATCAGACTTTTAATGGTCGCCAACAACAAGGAGCAGCATGTGAAATGTGCTTGTTCGCTGTGCTGAACATCTTTATTACCTTGGAAAGTGCTTGTTGGCTTTACTAGTTTTTTGTTGTTTTTTTTTCTTGTTTTCATCGTTGTGTTTTTCTATTATCCACTCAACTTTTGTGCAAATAGTATTTGCTACCCAGCAAGCATTTAAATTATAATATTTTCTAGGCCATGTAGAAGCGCTAATACTTCTGCTAGAAGATACTTTCTGATCAATATTTTATTTATTTTGTCCTGGAAGTGCTTACATGCACTATTTGCACGCTTTTCAAGTTTGTATTTGAATATTTTTTGAAAAATTTCCCAATTGTTTACTCAGCCATAAAAAATTGAAATTATGTTTAAATTAAAATACTAAAATATCAAGTGCTGCTATTTACATTTCTATTTGTTATAAAAATTTAAATCACCCATGCTAAGCTCAAATGTTTGCTGGGTTAGGAAAAATATTATGTTTTATGAACAATTTATTTGCTAAGTAACTTTCACCATGGAAATGGCGTTGAAAGTACACCATAAATTAATTTTCCTTTTTAATTTCGATTTACCAATACTGGGATCCCATTTTTGAACGTTGAATTTTCAAAAGCTCTAAGGATACATGGGCAAAAGCGACTTTAAGTTATTAGAAAATTATTTGTATACCCAATGATGAAAAAGAAGTGAAAAGTTTATATTAAAAAAGAATAATCAAAAGTATTTTATGAAAATCAGTAGCATTTTTCTAAAATTTTTCAAATCATGACTTCAGACTTTGACTTTTGACATCCCTAGGCGAATGGATAATGAACGGCCTGTAAAACAGGAGCTCACAGGTTCGATTCCTGTACAAACTCTGGCTGTTCTCCTGAGGAAAAGTCGAAGCATTTACAGTTTGAGTTCAAAAAAGGAGATACTTTTAGCATAATTCGTGTTTGAAAGTCTGTTAATGAAAAGAAATTTCTAGTTGGTTTCTTCCCATAGTGCATTTTACCAAAAAATTCAATACTTTGGTAAATATTTTGCCTCTAAAAGAACTCCAAGAAACATTTTTGAAATTTAAATTAATGCTAAAAATATGCGGCTTCATTTACCACATGTGCGCATCGCCCCATTTTCAAAGCGATAGACCAGCGATGTGGTTAAAAAACAATTTATTACTTTCAGTTTGTGTTCCATCAATTTTGTATTCACAAACATTAAATTTACAACGCAATTTTTAAAGCTTTTAGTCCAGTAATCGCACTACCGCACGGCAACAATATATTAGGCGAACCATGTTAAGGGTTTTTTGTAATCGACTGATGTCTATTTAACGGGTATTGCGAAATGTAAACACTAATGAGGGCGAACTCGCACGTCGATTTCAAACTCCATGCCACATCTGAGTCAACAATGAATTTTTATTTTAGTTTTTTTCCGGCGGTTTTAGAGGCTCAAGAAGATGTTATTGAAATTGATGGGTCACACACCACATTCGCCGTTCAGCATACGCAATACAAGTGGAGCTACTGCTTTGCAAAAAATAAATTGCTGCAATTTGTAAATTGTATTGTAATTAATGTCGATTTAAAAAAAAGCTCTCGATTTCATGAAGAAAACGCATTTGAAATTCTTTTCAAATTGTAATTTTATTACAAAATTTTTTTTTTATTTTTATTATAATTTGCATTAGTTTCATTATAACTGACAGACATGTATTATTATTATGTAATTAAATTAATTTGTAAATTTTTTTTTACTTGACAGATATCAATTTCATTTAATTTTTTAATTAAAATAAACGCATATTTATTGTTGTTTGTTTGTTTCTTTCTTTCTTTCTTTGTTATTCATCATATACAAAAAAGGAACAAGTTCAAATTAAAGGACTCTTTATAAACTTAAATGTAAATCATTTTATTATATTTTTTTTCTAAATTTTTTAACATGCTTCTTAAAGTTTTTAATACAATATTTTACACAGAAGTTAACAAATAATAAAACAGAAAATAAATGTTTATAGGAAATATTAAATAGAAAGAAATTCAAGGACGTTTACGAGAGGTGACTTATAAATGACACTTAGGCAATTCATGGCAATATCGTCATGATTGATAATGGAGGCTAGTTGTGGCTTTTCCCGTTGCAGTTGTGGTTGCAGTTGGGTTTGCTGTTGCTGTTGCTGTTGCTATTGCTGTTGTTAGTTGAGATGCAAGTCTAAAGTTGGTTAAATATCTTCTTCTTCGTTTCGAGTTTCGCTTAAAATTTGTATTCATTTCTTTATTTCTTAATTTTTTTTTTTTTTTTTTTGCTGATTTTTGTCTTCTTTTAATCTGTAAGAATCGTGCTGGTCATGCGGCCTTGTTATTCGACTTGCGCGTTTCAGTTCAGGAACGCAACAATTCAATTTACAAAATGGTGCGATGAGCTAAAATAGTCGTGTTGTTGGTTTGGTGGCAAGGAAGTGGGGAGTAGAATACAAATTAAACTATATTATTAATTTTATTCAAAAGTATTCTAGAGAAAAACACACACACACATACACATATTTGGAAACTTCAATAAACTATCAAAAGCTAATTAAAACTACGAGGTAACACAACTACAGCTACTTAAAGTGCAATTAAACTGTAAACAACTACTTGCGTGTAGCGTTCAGTGGTTTCTGTTTAAATAAAATGGAATTTTGGGCATTGTTATCTGGTATTTGCAGGTGTGTAGTGTTAATTGTACTTTTTTAACAAACATTTTAATCATTTTGTTTTTGCACAAATTTAATGTTTGTTCCATTTCCTTTTAAATATTTCCTTTATTACTATTTTTCTTTTTATCACATGCTTTATCATTATTTCATTTTATTAACAACATTTTTTTTTATTTATAATAAATTGTTTTCTTACCAATTTTTTTAATGCTTTTGTTAGTTCTTTATAAATTCGTTTTACCGTTTTCTTGTTTACTTTAATTCGAAGATGAGTTGATTAATTTTTTTTATTTTCTATGAGTAAAAATTTTGTTGTAGATCGTTTCTTTATGAATTTGTTTATATTGTATTTTGATATTCAGCTCGAGAATTCTGGTTTTAGTTTAGTTTAGTCAAATAGCGCCTGCTCTTCAGCTATTAATAAGTGAAATAAATATTTTTTTATTAAATTTCATTTTTATAAAATTTTTTTCTATAATGCATGTACAACAATTACGTTCAGTACGTTTTTTCTTGTCATACTGGTACTTTTTTACACATAAAACTTTCAATTAAAGAGCAAAGGGATCGATTCTGGATATAACTATTATTCTTGAGGAGAATTTTCTCTAGAGGCAGATGATTCTAGAGTGAAATTAATTGCATGTACGTAGTTAAAACTGCGTTGATTTTGGCTTCACGCATCTCTCTTGGATAAATCGGGGAGCGCTGCTATCAGTGGGAAATTGGTGAAAATTTATTTGAGGGTTATCAATTATTTACGTCTAATTGGCGCAAGTTATTGATAAACTTATTAAGCTTTCAGTGCTCATATTGAAGGGCAATTTGCAAATATACTAAAGTAATTGCATTGGCTGTTGTATGTCATGTACTATTTTCTATGCAAAGGCCATTCAGTTAGAGTAATCCGATAATGAGTGGACACGGGCCTGGCACACTCTTGACCCCAAATGCACGATTTATTTATTTGACTTCGACATTTAACAGAAATTTAGCTTTACTTTGGGACTAAACTTTCTTATATACACAATTCGAGAATAATTTTAGTTTGAGTGGATTCAAAACTGTTACCTCAGGATGGTATATCGCGGCCCCTTGGCTTCTTGTACTTCTGAAACAGATATGGCTTCTCACTAATAACAATATTGTTTGCCATGTGGCAACTCGTGTTTATAAATGACTCGTGACTTAGACTTATGATTGTGAAAGAGAATAAAGAATTTCTCAAACGGA
This sequence comes from Ormia ochracea, assembly GCA_963402855.1. NCBI lineage: Eukaryota > Metazoa > Arthropoda > Insecta > Diptera > Tachinidae > Ormia > Ormia ochracea. Next base: position 4,886,245 of record OY727105.1, read on the forward strand.
ATAATTTTTCTTTAAACAAAATTTGCGCAATTTGATATCCTGGTTCAGTTTTGTCGGTCATTTCTTGTCATTTCTTATGAAAAATGAGTGAATAATTTTTTGTTCCTTAAAGTATGCTTTGAATTATTTTTTATCTCAAAATTTCATTCGTATAATTTTCATTTAAATCGGAAAAATATTGAGCTGGGTGTTTTTTTAAAATAAATTAATTAACCCTTAAAAGTCCTAGAAAGGAGGGGCACACGTCGGATCAGATCTGTACAAATGCAGGTGCATCCATAAAAATCCTACAAATAAATCATTAAAAATTATTAGAATTTTACAGCACCTGCTATCAGTTCCATTACTTCGGTAGCTTTTTATATGGAATGGAGATGCAGCTTCTTGAAATTGCTGCAGCTGCTTTTAAGAGCTATCGAAAAGCATCTTATTGATAAAAATTATACGAATGAAAATTTCTTTCGGAGCAATGAACTAGAGATTAATAATTATGAAGTTGTCTTGACTAATAGAGAGTATATTATTCTTCGTTTGCATTTATTCCTAAATTCAGATGTACTGCACGTGTTATTTGAGTCAATTTATAGCGTAGTTTAGAATTGTATTTTGCACGAATGAGCTTTTATGAAATTAAATTTTAGTCACACTAAGCCGAAGAAAAAAAGAATACTTATTAAGGGAATTTTATTTACACAGGGAGCTTGTTTGTATTCGCCTCTAAAGGCCATTGGCCACACATCAAACTGCCTTATCAAATGCTCTTTTTTGGCTTTATTGGTTGCTTGCCAAAATCGCACAATGAAAAATTCAACATTTGAAAAGCTCGTTTTTTGTACGGTAAAATCTTTAAGCAATAAAACAGCATTAAAAAGTTCAACTCTGCTCAAACTAGACTAAACTCAGTGCAACTATCGGGGAGGGGAAATTTAAATATATAAAAAATTCTTAAATTCTTAATCAAAGATGCAGGAGCTTAAGACGCAAACGTTTCATACTTACGGGTCAATGGTCTGATCGGATGTCTGGTCCATAAATAGCGATTCTTAATGGGCGACAAATACGAATCCCTAGCAACAGAACCTCCACGGGGCAGCGATGTGGCACGGAATGGTGAAGAAGCCCGAATGGGAGCTAAATCGTCCATATCCCACCAGAAGGGATCACGGGTAAACGCTGAGATGGGAGCATGAGGATTGGGTTCCAACATATCCCTGAATCGGTTTCTGGGATGGAAGATGGGCAGTCCTAGGAAGGGCGAACGGTTTTATTGATGATATTTGTTTTCTTTTTTTTTATTTTCTTTTCATATAAACTTGTTTTCTTAAATTCGATTTTGACTTTATGTGTTTGATTTTAGTGTAACGATATACAAAAATAGGATTCTAAAAAAATGTGTATTCTTGTTTGTGTTGTTTTAATAAAAAAAGTATGATTTAAATTTTAAACTGGAATCAAGTCAATCAAATGCAGAGAGAGAAAGAGAGAAAGAAAAACATAAAAAACAAATAATTTTGAAATTAATGCATGCATTTTAATGTTGTTTAAATTTTATTTATATATTTTGTGTGATTTCGAAAACTTTTTTCAATTCCGGACAAATAAATGAGAAGATTTTGTAACAGGAAGTGATGAGGGAAAAGGAATCCGGATATGAATAATCGATGTTGACATAAGGCAGGAAAAAAATAAATGCGTAGTTATGAAAAGTGGTTTTACTACTGATAAATAATGTATAATATATCGATTACTTTCTTTATAATTTTCACATAAAAATAGAAAATCCTAAATGGTCTTCGGTTTAAAAATATTAACTGATAAATTATTCACTTTATTAAAGAGTTTAATAGTAGAGCTAAATAGGAAATACAAGTTATCGAAGTTATTTCGATAAATTAAAAATGGCATGACATACTCGTAGGTAAAACAATTAAAATTATCGATAAATACACTTAGCGAAGCTTATATTATTGATCACTATTACTCATAAAAAGCCAGTTATCGATAGCAATTCAAAACAGTGAATAGGATATACTGTACTATTGTAGTAGTTACTATCATACTAGATGCACAAAAATCTTTATAATAATATATATAATTAACTAATAGCTTCTCGATAAAAAAATATCGATGTATCGATATCGATAGGATATACTGTACTATTGTAGTAGTTACTATCATACTAGATGCACAAAAATCTTTATAATAATATATATAATTAGCTAAAAGCTTTTCGATAAAAAAATATCGATATATCGATATCGATAGGATATACTGTGCTATTGTAGTAGTTACTATCATACTAGATGCACAAAAATCTTTATAGTAATATATATAATTAACTAATAGCTTTTCGATAAAAAAATATCGATATATCGATATCGATAGGATATACTGTACTATCATACTAGATGCACAAAAATCTTTATAATAATACATATAATTAACTAAGCTTTTCAATAAAAAAAAATATATATATTTTGATACCTTGAAAGTAATATTTTCGATAAATCTTCTAAACATCTTTGTGCATATATATTGAGCTTTCGATATATATTTTATTGCAACAACTAGAAAATTGATAGATGAATCATGAATTGATTGAAAGAGTGTGAAAGGACTTTATGTAAAATGCAGTGATTCAAGGGGAGCGCAAAAATATAATAAATCAAATCATTCCGTTATATCAAGGAGGTTGAAGGATATACAAATTTATTGATAAAAGCCATTAATGAATCGAAATAGATTCACAGCTGACGCTGAATCAAACAGAAATTGGTTGCCATTCTTGGATACAAACTTGCGATGATGCTTCTGGCCACATTTAAAATTAAAAAAAAAATTTTTCTTAAATTAAAATTTCATACAACAAGTAAAGCTTTAAGCAATTTTTGCAAAATGCTAATAAAAATTTAAATTGAAATTTTTCAACAAACATTATTCCCAAAATAAATTCTTTAGATTCTCTGAACTGCAATTTGGAGGCCACATTTGTGGCAAGCAGTGAAATAACAATAATCCACATAAAATTGCTCTTGAACTTTGAGCAAATTAGGAAAGAAATATATTTAACATTAAAAAAGATTTGAAGAAAATTTTTGGTGTTTACCATCAGCATCATAGGCAACTTCAGTAGGGCGTGGACCCCAGCGACCAGCTTTAACGGGAGTGGGGCTTGGCGACCCAGCGCGTTGGAATATACTTGGTTTTTCTAACTTACTGGCAAATAGTTCATCCAAGGGTTCCAATGAACTGGCCCGGAACAGGGGTCTGGTGAAGGGTGCCAAACTGGTGGCGCGATCGAATACAGATGGGGCCCTATCGAATACGGATGGGGCACGATCGAATACGGATGGGGCACGAGCAGCGCTGGGAGCACGACTCCAGTAGCTTGGTGGTGGTACATAGGGTTCGCTGCCAGCGCGTCTCACACGTGATGGTGCTGGTGTGGGTGAGAGGCGAGCTGTAAAAAAAATTAATTATATTTACATTTTTTCTTGCCAAATGCAATTAAATATTTATTTTAAGAAAGGAATTCATTATTTTGCAGTTCTTCCAAAAATTAATTGATTATTTGTGTAGCTGTTGTCTATAGATACAGTGGTTTCAAATGTGTTTCTGCATGAGCTGCTTATAATTTAATTTTAAATAATAATTCTGACACTGTGATGCAATAAAATGCGCCTAAAGTATTTTACCCTAATTGAGTCTGCAAATGAAAACTAATCCCGAATGCCTGAAGACCAAAATCCAGCAGGCCATTGAAAAACATTTTGATAGCCATCTGTTGAGCCATGTGTTGAGCAACGCAGAAATATTTAATATTTAATATTTGGCACCAGTAATTGTAAAAAGGAGGGCAGCGTAAACTTTAAAGTGCACTACACTTGACTACTCTCAAAGTGAAGTAATTAATTTTTGTATCGCCAAATATCGGCATATAAAAATTAGTTTTGCCAAATATATTTAAAATTGGGTCATTTTTCCCATCATTCAAATCTAGTGCTCTTTTCATTGTTATCACTACTGTTTTTCAGTTGTCAAAACGATAAAATTTTTTTTAAATTTTTAATAATTTAATAATTCTATTTAAATTTTGTGTCATTTAATTTTATAAGCAAAAATTATAAAATATTAATCGTACAGTTTGATTATCACTAAAAATTTTTTGGCTCCTTTTTGTATTTGAAATAAGAAGTTGTTATCGGCAATTTACTAGAATTTACAACGTAGAATTTTGTCATTCACAGTTGGTTTGATTAAATGACTAATTTTTTAAAAATAAGATTTTTATTGCCAAATATAAGTTAATTAACAGTTTTCTGTAGAAAATACACTCCGACAAATTCGTTGATGTATAGAATCCTTAAAAAATATTTGTTATCGACAGTTGGCCTGAGTTGCTGCTTTTTTTAAATAAAAAATTATGCTACGTATTAAATTTCTATTAAAAAAAAATATTTTGAAATTTTTATCACAATTTTTTCATCGAATATGTTTTTTAAAACATTTTTTTCAATACAGTTCTTAAAGGACCTTTTTAGAAATTGTCAAATTTTCTATAGAACGATTTTAAATGCCCAAAATTGTCTTATTTTTTATATATATAGATTTAGAGATTTAAAATTTAACCAAATTAAAGCAAAACAATTTCATTACTGTTAAGGATAAAATTTTCAAATAATTTTAAAATCGCTTTCTTCAATATGTCCACCATTTAATATTGTAATTGATTTGCTCGCCTGAATTATCGGTAAGAAAATCTATTGCAAATTCTCTTAATGCTGATGCAGTTTAAAGTTTTAGTCAGCTACAAATCAAGTGAAATTCCACTTTCCCTGGTTAGTCAATAAAAACATTAAATAGGTCAGTACTTACCAACAACATGACCTCAAAATAAAAATTTTCGAACCAAAATTGTTACATGTTATTAAAAAAAAATTATTAATGATAATTTTGTTATTTATGATCGCATATTCCGGCTCTTAGACAACACAGGGCAAATATATGAGTAACTGTGGAGCGCACCAGAAGTGCTTGCAATATTGAAGAAGAGTAATAAAAAAAAAGAACAGAAAGTTTTATTTAAACAAAAAAACCGCAGGACTAGAGCCTGAATGTGCAATCATAAATAACCTAGTTTTTAAGGACGAAAAATTAACAACATAAAATAAACAATTAAAACAATAAAGGAATTATAAATAACCTGTTTCAACTCTACTGCTTTTTACTTGAGTGTAGCAAGCATGTCCATTTGATTATAATTCAGAAGCACAAAAATTTATTGAAAAGAATTGTAAAAAATTTTGGCTATTAAATTTTCTCTAAAAAGTTTTAATTTATTTTTATGAATAATGAAACACATATTTGATCTATAAGTTCTCATGAATAATGTTTTTGGTCTATAGCTTTTCGCTAATTTATGGTATTGTAAGAAAATTTTTATTGAAAAATTCATTTTAATTATTATTTTCCAATATTTTTTAAATTTACTGATCAAAATTTTTTTAAAATTTATTGATCAAAATTGATACTTAAATAAATACTCTACTTTTTTCCAATCGTGCTATTTACGGCGGAAAACTTTCTTTTAATAATTCATCTGTTACATATATATTTATTTATTTATTTATTTGCTTAATATTACAATTATATGAATATAATTATAATACGAGTAGAAGCAGTGACTGCTTAAATTGAATTATTAAAAGAAGGTTTTTTCTCAATAAATGCTTGGAAACTTTTAATAAATAAAAATTGCAAAAATAGAGATTTTAAAGATAAATTGATAAATTTTCTGAGCAAATTTATAGAATAACAATCTTTTATTTTTGAAACAAAAATTTTTATCAATAAATTTTTCAAACAACATATTTTTATTTAAACAAGTTTTTGAAAGAAAAATTTTTATGGATAAACTTAAGGAGCAATTTAATTCCGTAACTTTTCGATGGAAGATTTTTAAAAGTTACAAACAGTTTGTACTTTATTTTGCATAAAGTATCAGCTTTAATGTTTGCAATATTTGCTATTTATTTTTTAAATTAGCGATAAATAAACTAATTTAAAAGTAACACTGAAAATGTAACTTGCTTGCCTAAGAAGAATGTGGGGAAGTCCATGTTCGGACTTTTATGTTTGTTTTTATGTTGTTATTTTCGTCCTAATAATGAACTCGGAACAACTATTAGTAACAAAGTACGTTCAAACTTATACAAGAAATTTTTAACGTAAATCTTTTACAATTACTCCCATCATGTTTTCGTTTATTTGAAATATTAGCACACTCATAGATACATTTAATTGATTTACAATGAAAACTATAAGACTGAGATTGTATTACACATTTTACATTTAAACATTAACTTCAGCAATGTGAATAGGAAAAGAAAGAAATAAAAATAAATAAATAAAAAAATATATTTACGTTGAGTTTTTTGTTCTGTTTTCGTTAAATATTTCATCTTCTGAAATAAGTGTTTTGTGGCTTGAAGTGAATAGAACAGAGAAAGCAGATAAACGCGTTTGAAAGAGAATGAGGAATGCAAATGTTCGTTGAATAAATTTAATAAATAGCAATAAAAAACATACATATTTACATTTATTAAAACATTTATAGCAGTTAATGCACGGTAAATGAATATGAAAAAATGGTTTTGAAGAATTACAAGGACGGAAGTGGATTAGTACAGATATTGTAAATTCTAAATAAATAAAATGATAAACAAATTAAACCTTCAAAATTCAAAAATAATCCATGGTTTTTCAATTTTAATACTGTAAATGAAACAAAACAACGTTTTTTAAGTTTTTATTAATAAAAATGAGTTTTTATTAAGTTTTTTTTTATTATTATTAATTATTATTTTTGTTCTTTGTTTTTTTTTTTGTGTTTACTTAAGTTAGAGTGGGAAGGAATTTTGTTGGATTTCTAGTGGTTTGTTCTTCAAACAATTTTATTTTTCCTTTGATGAGAGCCTTGTTGACCTTTTTTATGTTTTAGATTGCTATTGAGTTTCTCTTAATTTGTTTCATTTTTTTATCGTTTTAGTTTAGTGTTTATTATTATATGTATATGTGTGTGTGTATGTATTTTTGTTAAAAAATAATTTCTCATTAATTAACAGTAATTGAAGAACCAAAAATCATTTTGAACTGAAAGTGCTAAATGCGTGTTGTTGTTGTTGGAGCTTTTAATTTCATTTTAATATATTGTGTGATATCCTCACCAGCAAATGGATGAGAAGTTACTCGCACTTTATTTTCTATACAGTGTTTATAAAGAGAGTTGTGAAGAGCACAATTTTTTATTTACATTTACTTGTGATCACAAATGTTTCATTTATTTTCTGTCCTTTCTATTGGTTAAGAAGTCGCCATTTGTATTACTAGTGTTTTATTATTGTGTATGTGTACGTGTGTTTATTTTTTCTCTTCCAGCAAACATGATTCCGGTTCTTTGTGAATAGTAATTGTTTTGGTTTTTATTTATTTATTTTTTTTTTTTTGTGTTTTATTTGTGTTTGTTTTTGATTTTTAAATTCAAATTATTACATGGAAATGTTTAAAGAGAGAGTGAGATGTTTCACATTTACAGCATTGCTGTCGTAGTCAAATTAAACGTAAAGTGAGTTTAAGACAGCATTGCCAGGTGTGACGAATTATTCTCAAATACTCGCCGTGGATTTCTATTTATTATTGAGTATTAAAATTTGAAAATACTGTTTTTCAATATACTTCTAAAATCAAAAATAGCTTTGAAAAACGATGACATTTGCCTGAAGTTCATTTACGAATATAGTTAGCATATATGTATGTGTACGTGTTCATATACTAAATCGACTTGCTTTTGGAATTAAATTACAAGTGAAGATATTCAATATTGAGATTAGACATCGCTGTCTCAAGCATTTGAGCAATTTGCACAGTAAAGTTAACATGCCATGCTTTTAACATGTCATGTTAAAGCATTTGGCTTGAATGAAGTGGGTTTTGGTAATACCAAAATGGAAACTTTGTGTAGGATCTAAAAAAGTAAGATCTCTGATTTAAGACTAAAGATTCTGCATTGCCAGATTTGTAGAAAAAATATTGTGCATATTTTAAAGTCCATATTTAATGACATCCACTATTATACAATATTATACAAAGCTTTAATGATCATTATGGCGAAGAATGAAAGAAGGACCAACGAATGGCGAAAAAAACATCATTTATTTAGAGTCGGTTTGAAAGATTAAAATAAAATTTTATATTGTCAGCTTGAAAATACTGAAAATATCGACTTTTTGTTAAAATGGGGTGAATAACTCTCGATATGTTGTTTAATTGTTTATATCACAGGAGCATTTTAATTGATGAGTGCTGATTTTCTTATCTTAGTGAGAAAGGCAAAGAGATAAAATTTAATTTTTGTGCGAATAACATTCGATATATTGTTTAATTGTTTGTATAGCAGGAGTATTCTTCTTGATGAATGCTGATTTTTTTAGCATGACGAGAAAGACAGAGGAATAAAATTTATTTCAAATGTAAAATGATAATTTGAATTTAGTTAGATTTCGTGTCTTCAATTACTGTTAATAATTTTTCTATACAGCTGTTAAATTGTTTTATTTCCAAAGAAATTAGATAGAATTTAAGCTTAATTATTTAGTAAAAAGATGTTGCCTTCAATTTTAATAAATGTTATAAATGTAACAATCGTAATTAAAGTTTTTAAATATTTACTGTGAAGTTAAAATAAGATTTATGAGAGTAAAGCTTTTTATTTGTACAGCTTGTAACACATACAGAAGACTGTTTCAAAAACTTTATTTAAATTGTTTATGTACTCGTAATTGTTTATTACTTGTTAAAACATGTTGAGCATAAAATACTTTTAAAATTTTTGTAATATTTTTTGAAATTGTATGCTTTTGTGTTCAAAAGTTAATCTAATTGAATGAAACATTTAACGAATATGTGTGTGAATTTTTCTTTGAAAGTTTTCAAATATTTTTCTTTACTTTTCTTTTATTAAATAAATTTACAGAGTAAAATAAGTTTAAATTTAAACTAAATTTAAAAATTGCACTTAAATTTTATAATGACATTAATTTATAAAATATATTTTTTTCTTTATTTTAAGGTTGTATAATTTGTTGTTGTTGGTTGTAAATTAACTATTTTCTAACAGTTTTTTTTTTCGTATCGAAAAAACTAAATTGTTTGTCTCACTATGGCCTAACAATTTTGTAAATAATTTATTTAAATTATTTACAAATTAAACTTTTAAAGCTGTAATTAAACAAGAAATAAAAACAAAAAAGTTGAAAACATATATATTTTTTAAAGAAAACAAGTTTCAAATTAATTTTGCCCAAAAATAATGAGAAGTGATTAAAAATAAATTTAAGCAAAAATTAATATTTTGTTTCAAATTTGTTTTTAATGTTTGATTGTTTAAATCAAAATTTAAGAAAGAATTTGTAAGGGCTTTTTCAAATCTTGTTAAAAAGAAATGCAATTTAAAAACGTTTGTTTTCTTAAATATATTTTTATTTGTAGTTTTATTATATTTTTGTTTTATTGTTTTGTTTATTTTAGAAATGAATTTAAAAAAATTCTTTCAAAGTTCTTAACAAAATTTTGAGGATAAACATCTGATTTTATGCTCGTTTGTAAAGGCGTCTGAAAGTTTTCTTCTTGGTCGTTTGTAAAATAAAATAATAAAGTTATAAACTTTGGCTCGATGTTGTTTTTAAACGTATTTTGTTGTTGTTGTTGTTGTAGTTGTTGGGTATTAGTTTAATGATTTTCTGATTTTGGTTTTAATTGTTTGCTTATGGTTCTTATTTACAACAATTCCTTCTTACCCTTGTTGAGTTCTTGGAGCAATTTGTCTTCTGGCTCATATTCCAATGGGACCAAAGAATTGGGAGTGCAGGGCTTGTCCTTAAGATACAAACCGTAACGAGATGGATACCTGTATGAAAATATTTAGAATTTTATGAGAAATTAATAAATATATTTTTTTAATATTTTCCCTAATGATATTTTTTTCAATGGAGTAGCGAAATATGGAACAAATAAAAGATATATTTTTATTTACAAAAAAAAAAAAAAAAAAAAAAATGGCCGGTAGCTGAAAACGATTGAAATTAAATTTATTTTCATGCCACCTTATGCACAGCAAACAGGGTATGAAAACCGAATTTTTTTGTAACATTTTCACATCCAGTTTGTTTTAGTTGTTTTACAATAACAAACTTTTAAATTTATAAAAATGACTCTCTTAATTTGAAAATATTTAAAATTGACAATTTTTGCACATAAAAAATCAATGAAAACTTTAAATAAGAAAAGAAAAATTAAGATTGTATTCAATCGAGCTCAGCCAGTTATAAATGCTGAAGCTCAAAGGGGACATTAGAAGTCTGATAAGATTTTTACAACACACAAGTCATACAGCGACTTATGAATTGAGTTACTGCTTTGCAGCCTCTTCCATTAAGTGCACAAAAGAGCGTTTATACTAATAAATTTCTAATCACAATATTTTATAATTCATTAAATTTCTTTACTCCAGATAAAGTTTAAATATTTCTGTACATTTTCTATAAAAACATCTACTTCATTTAGAAGACAGGAAATATTTTTATTTTTAATTTTCTTTCAAACCGAATTGCTTTTAATTACCTGCGTTCAATTTCTTGCATACGCTTCAAATGATCATTCCAGGCCCTCTCTGCATCGTAATTAGCTGGAACTAAAAGTATTTGTAAACAGAGACAAGAGAAGCATTAAAATTGTTCATTACAAAGAACGTTTGCACATTAAAAATAGATTTTTAACGGGAACTTACATTTGGTATTAAAGAAAAAAATAAAGAAATCAAAAGGCATTTTTAAGCCAAACTTTTACTCAAGCATCTCGGCCAGCAACAGCACCACCAGCAATTAAAAAAAAGTTAAGCAACAAAGGAAAAAAAAATTGAAATTTACCATTCAAAAAGCCGGGTGAAGAAGCGTTTAATAGTTTTATTTTTAAACAAGAGAGCAGTAAATGTGGTAAAATGGTAGCAGTTGGTTTTTGTAGTGGAGAAAAAGAAATAAATTATAGATTAGAATATTTCTTAAAGGCTAATGAAAAATTATATAATGGAGAATGCCTGAATAATGCATAGAAATGCTAGGTGACTAAAAAGAAAAGCGTAAATTAAAAAATGAACGAGCTGAAAGTGAAATAATATTTTCAATTATATTTTTTACAGCATTTAAAGTTTTTTTATTCATTTTCTTTTTACAATAATTATTTTAAAAAAATTGATGTCTAGAAATATTTATTAATCAGCTGACTATTACGAATTGCTACTATTACAGATAATTATATTTTTAATTTCATTCCCCTCTTTCTGTTGACCCAAAACTGTTCGTGCCAGATTAAAATAGTTTTGCTACAGAGCAACACAAACGCTCGCCTGCACCTTTTCGCTACAGCTACCCATTTTAGACTTTTTGTAGATTTTTGATACTTTTCGGATTTAAGTTTTTCTTTTTTTTAAATTGGTTTTTATAGACTTTAATATTCTGCAACACATATTTTTTGTTTTTGTTTGGTTGTGTGAGAGAAAATAAAAAGAAGAACAAACAAAAAATTATCATTTAATTTATTTATAAATATTTTAAGTGAGATGGAAAGTATTTTTGGGGCTTAGCCAGGTTGGGGTAATTATAACTTAAACCTAAAACACGAGTATCGGAAGAATCGTCCGATATAGAGGGATATTGTAGAATTTCCATTTTTAAGGAAAATTTAATTGAAGTACAAAAAATGTTAATTTCAAACTTTTCATTAACAAAATTGTTATTTACAGTAATCATAATTTATGCAATGTATTATTCGCCATGTCACAGAGGCTCTTTCAACTACTCCCGAAGTCATTCTATGCATTTTCACGAGGAAGTTCATATGTATTTCCGTTTTCTTTTAGATATTTGTTATGCTAATTTGAATGGATGAATTGATTGAGGCATAACTAATGAATCAGCTAATGAACTGGAAATCATTTCCTCGAGGTCAATATTGCAATAGAAGAAATATTGAAAAGTAAACGAGTTGGCAAAGTATAAGATAAAATTGAATATAAAATGAAGTAGAAAATCAAGTCTCTTCCAGAATTAAATTGCGCATAAAATAAATTATCCCCCTCACACTTCAATTAAACCGAGTACGATTTATACACGCAGTAAACGCTGAATGCTTTTCATTGTCCTCTGTGTATATGGACGCAAGCTAGCAAATATGGTAACAAGAAAGACACTGTTGTGGTACATTGTGATTTTAAGTATGCATTTCATTTAAAGCATGACATAATTTCGTTATGTGAATATGTACAATTTGTTATGAACAAACCAATTGGTGTCATTACAAAGACGCAATGCTTTCCTTCCATACATTACCATGCTATCTATAATAAATTGAATTAGATTTCATTAATGTAATGAAATGTTTTTATACAAATTATGAAGTTCATAAATGTAATGCAAATTTTTCATTATTGCAATGGAGGTTTTCATTTAATTGATGTAATGAAATATTTTCATACAAATTATGAAGTTCATAAATACAATGCAAATTTTTCATTATCACAATGGAGGTTTTCATTTAATTGATGTAATGAAATACTTTCATACAAATTATGAAGTTCATAAATACAATGCAAATTTTTCATTATTGCAATGGAGGTTTTCATTTAATTGATGTAATGAAATACTTTCATACAAATTATGAAGTTCATAAATACAATGCAAATTTTTCATTATTGCAATAGAGGTTTTCATTTAATTGATGTAATGAAATATTTTCATACAAATTATGAAGTTCATAAATACAAAGCAAATTTTTTATTATTGCATGGAGGTTTTCATTTAATTGATGTAATGAAATACTTTCATATAAATTATGAAGTTCATAAATATAATGCAGATTTTTCATTAATTCATTATTGTTTTCATTTAATTGTTGTATTGAAATATTTTCATACAAATTATGAAGTTCGTAAAGACAATGCAAATTTTTCATTATCGCAATGGAGGTTTTCATTTAATTGATGTAATGAAATATTTTCATATAAATTATGAAGTTCATAAATTCAATGTAAATTTTACATTATTGCAATGGAGGTTTTCATTTAATTGATGTAATGAAATACTTTCATACAAATTATGAAGTTCATAAGTACAATGTAAATTTTACATTATTGCAATGGAGGTCTTCATTGGCCAATTGGCTTTGAAGCAAACTTAGTAATTGGAAGTCACTGCTATCGGGAAACTGGCAAGAAAACTCCAAAAGATGTATGTTTATTCTTCTTACTAACTTGCAATACAACAACAATTATGGTTTGTTGCGGCTTTCAAGACCGTCTTGTCATTGATCATTGTAGCTTTTTTGAGAAATATACTTTTTAAAGACCATTCCGGTTAAGGGTCAAAGGCCGCTTTCTTTTGTGATGCAATAGCATCATACGAACGTAGCTGAGTTGTGGACTTACATGTCGCACGTCAGCAGTCACTGGCAGCTATTGAATATATTTATCGTTTGAGAGTATGGTTTACACTCGCAGAGGATCTATTTACAATACGAAGCTTTGGACTGTAAAAATCTAAGGAAGAAATAAGTTGGATATGTTTTCCAAAAGGTAAAATTGCGATACAAATCTTTCATTGTACGGACACAATTGCAAATCGATATAATCAACCGATAAACTGAAGTTCAATAAAATTAGGGTGGCCGCAGAAAACCAAAAGCTTTCTCTCATGCTAAATTTAACTGCCAATGGAATTTTCAAATAAAAAAGTTTTTTTTTTTTTTTATTTTTATAAGCTTTCCTTCAGATTAATGTAGATGCCACAATAAATATCGCTTATACAGTTCACTTTGAGACTGGATCGGCGCACATTAGACTATTCTGGTCCTCCACTGATACAAAATTTATATTTCAAATTTTTTTTTTGTAATTCAGAAAGTATTTTAACGAAATTTCTTAATTGCATTCTATATCCAATAATTACGGCATTGAAATTTATTCACTACATTTTCTGTTTATTTTAAATTTCAGTCATTCAAAGTTTTACATAAACAGTAAATAATAAATTTGCTCTTATTTTTGATGAAAAAATCTCAATTATTATCAAGAAACCTTGAAAGCTGTTTTTTCATTTCGGACGCCTACACAGACCACATATTTCTGCCGTGCACCCATTTCTGTTTATATTAATTTTATTCTTTTTTTCTTTTTTTTTTTTTGAAATTTATAAATATTTTTTTTTTTTTGGTTTTTAATTTGTATTTTTCAGTTTTACGAGTTAGAAAACTTTTTACTTTGAGCAGACGTCAGATTGGAAAAAAGCTCTTTTCTTCATTGCAGACGAAAGTGTTTTGTTTTTATTATCATTTGCTTTTCTTTTTGCACAGAATAAAATTTGTATAATTTATATTGAAACCGCTCCGTGTATATATTAAAGATATCCGATATTTTGTTGAGGTGTTTATATATGTATGTATTTGTTTGCTTAAAAATGCTGAAATATTTTTATTTGTCTAGTTTATGCAATAATGCTTATTTTGTTTACAATAAAAATTATATTCAAAAAAGCTTCCCTAACAAATACGCTTTTCGAGTGAAATGTGCAAAAATATTGTGTTGATTGTTGTTGTTAAGAAGAAAACTCGAAAATAAGCCAACACGCACAAAAAGTTTACCACTAAATTGAAATTTTATTTAAAAATTATCCAACGAACTGAAAGGAGCCGGCGAAAGGGGAAAATTTATAATAATATGATGACGGGTATGTGTATATGGATGTCGCGTAAAAACTTAAGTATTGTATAACAGAAATGTGTTGATGCAGAAATAAAAATTAAAGTTAACACAAAAAGAATTTGAAATTAAGGAAATTATTATTGTTATACAATTTAAATTTATGAAAGAAATACAAGGACATCTCTCACAAAGCCTGTGTTACACTGAAGGTTATGCTAAATCAGTAGTAGGACTTAGACTAGTTATCCAAGCTAGCGCTTTTTCGTAACACTTGGCGTTTTTCAAATAAACATTTCATAACATTTCAATGCTGAACTTTTTGTAAAGTAATATTGAAGGTTCCTGCAAGTCTGAATGTTATTTACGAAATAAATTGTTATGAAAGCTTTTTCTTATTTTAAAAGCCCCAAAGAAAAAATCATTGAATTCTGTATATTGAAATTCTTTGCAATAATAAAAATTTAGTATTCTAATTTTTCCAAATTTCTTTAAAATTTAAATCCATACTGTGTACCTAAGAAGTTGATTTTAGAAATTAAAACCAAAAAGCTCTACCAACTTTCCAAAGCTTTACTTTAAGGCTTCCTTATGTTTAAAAAAAAACTAGTTTTTACAAGCACCTAGAAAGGATTTAAAAATAAATAAACTTAATTAAAGTTTTTTAAATGGGAATGTAGACTTTCAGCTTTTTTACTTTTAGTGCGTACTGTGCCGTTATATCTACATAAAAAACAGCTGTATTGTAATCGTATATACACACATACATATATATTTTCATCAGTTTCCTTGTCTAAGCTAGAAAAGGTGGGTCCAGCAGGGCATCTACTTATGAATTTAAAGCATACATTTTATTCTTCTTCTCACAATATATTTCTGGAAAACTTAGACTTTAAATTATAAAATAAGCTTCTTTTATTACATATTACACCATTTATTACTTTGGCTTGTAGAACCCCACCAAACAAAAAAATAAACATTAAAAAATGTCTAAGTGATTTTTGCTTCCTTTTTTCATTACCAGAGACTTGATATTCTCATTAATAATACAAAATGGTTTTAATGTTCAATGCAAAACTAAAAGAAAAAAATGTATTCGTATGCGATATCAATGTTAGAATGAACTTTTGAAAATAAGCGTAAAAAAGCGCGAAAGCTGTTAAGTAAGAGGATTTATAGAAATTTAGTTATTAATTTTAAAAGCTTTAAACACATTTTTTAATATTCAATAAGAAAAAATAATAAAAAAAAAAAAACATAAACTTACTTGTTCGGCTGTAGTGATGATCATAGATGGCACGTGGTGAGTAGCCATAAGTATCTCTGCTAACTGGCAAATATCTGTAGCCATGAGACTGTACGCGCTCGTTGGCGGTAACAGGCTCATCAAAGATGCTCCTGTATGTGGAAGGAGCATCCAAGTATGAGCTGTAAGGGCGAGATGCTCTTGGAGTCTCATGGGCACGGATATCCTCAGATCCTAAAGGAAGAAAAAGAAGATGAGTATCAACACTGAGTCTAGCAAAAAAGCGATTTTTCTTTTATAATTGGTCCCTCTCCCTCTCTATTTATCTCTCTTTATCTTTCTCCGCCTGTCTTCCCCTCTCTCTTTGTCACTCAAACTATGTATATAATTCTATGTGAATTAGCTTTAGAAATAGAAATATTACACAATTCAGTTGTGTTCTTAATTTAAAACTAGACGCTACCCCAGAACATTTTTAAATGCTGCATTTTAATTAAAATAGAATACAATTGCCGGCCAAAAACGACAAAAACCTTTTCAATAAAAAGGTAGACGAAAAATTGGCTGACTGCTCGTATTTTGTGAATTTTTAAAACTTTTCTATTTTTGAAATAGAATTCAAAATAAAAATGCAAGTGCTTTAAAAAAATGACGTACGAGAATTTGAACTATTTATCACTATGTAGAGCTACAAATCGATGCACGCGTATTGTGTTTACGGGTATACGTAAAATAAATGATTCACTATTTTCAGTAAACTTGTGACTTTGAACTGAAATTGTTTTATATTTTTTATAAATTAAATAATTATAAATATTCGTTAAATATTTTAAATTGTTAAGGAAATATTTGGATCCCGTTCTTTGAAATTTTATTTATTACGTTGCGTAAACAAAAAAAAAGATATGATATCGCAGAATCTTCAATTTCGAT
Source organism: Ormia ochracea (assembly GCA_963402855.1). Classification (NCBI taxonomy): domain Eukaryota; kingdom Metazoa; phylum Arthropoda; class Insecta; order Diptera; family Tachinidae; genus Ormia; species Ormia ochracea. Next base: position 4,903,227 of record OY727105.1, read on the forward strand.
TAGGAAACGGTAAGTTAAGGTCATATAATTTGAGCGCAATAATTTGATCTGATAGCCATCCCTATTTTATTATAATATTTCACAACGTATAGTCAAGATTTGGTTACGAAGTTTAATAATTTTGCAGGAAAAATTTTTTTCTTTGCATTCAATATACATATACTGCTTTATATAGATCCTAAATTGTTTGTTAAAAAGGGAGAATATGCAAATTTCTCATATATAAACGCGGCTAGAACATTACGTGACGTATTGTATTGCTTTATTTATACAGCAAGCTATGTATGGAAATAGAAGCATTTTATTTAAACTTTTTAAAGCAAATCACGGGTAAGAAGTCTAAAATATGTTGGGCCTTTCGTACGTCAGAACGTGACTTAAACTACAAGCAGCGATATAGAGTTATTATACTTTAATAATTGAAAAAAATTAAGTAACCTTATAAAAATATATTTAAATTTAAAAAAAAACATTTAAATTGTTAAAACACTGGAAAAATGTAAAGAAAAAACTGGGAGGCTATGAAAAAAAAAAGTTTAAAAATTTAGTAACGTAATAAAGTATTACGTAACTCTTGGAACAGTCAAGTTAGCCTTGAATATTATTTAGCCCATTTTATTACTTTATATTTGCATGCAGCTACGTGACGTAAGAAAATTTAATACCTTTATTAGTTGGCGAAGCGTAAAAAAATTTTGCGCTTTTAACTGCTTCATATTAAATGAAATTTGATTACGTTTATTTACATCAAGTTAGGTGACGTAAAAGCATATAATCTTATTAAGATCATATTAGATACTATTAAAAAAATAACAATACAAAATTTGTCGATAAAACTTTAGAATATTTACTCTAAAATTGATATGCTACATGTTTACGTGACGGAGTAAATTTTTTTCGTATTCACGTGTAAATAATTTTATTCTAAAGACAATTTGTTTCAATTAAATGTTCTCCTTTTAATACCCAAAAATGTTCTCTGCTTCGGTTTTCTTTAAATACGTCATTGTATTAAATTTTCACTTCTTTCTTCTCCTGCAGCTTTTGGAATTCAATTTTCTTTCTTATCGTATTTAAAATTGAAAAATTTTCTACTCTCAGCGTTGTTGAGTTGAAAAGTTGGCCACTTGCCAATCTATAATTTACTTTTTTTGTTCACTTTAATCGAAACCATTTCAGAACACTGTACTGAAATATTTTTCGTGGAAATAAAAGGCACGCATACACTCCCATTTAAAATACATCAATAAATTGTGCAAAAAAAAAAGAATATTTAAATATTCTAAATAACCTGCAACGCTAAAATAATTCGTAAAAGCTCTTTTAAAACGATTTGGAAAACATTTAAAATTTAATAACTTTTTTAAAAGAAAAAAATAGGAAATTCTCAGCATTCGGAAGTAGTTGTCAACTTTTTAAGTTTTAATTATCTGCTTACCCTTCAAGGATCTGATGTACGACTGCCAGAACTTGGCTTTCTTGCTGGGGGTCTCGTTGCGACCAATCATTTCCAAATGGGACTTAAACATTTTGATCGGTTGGCTTGTGTGTGTACTTTTAAGCGCAGAAAGTTCGTTTAATTAAGGACTCGTTCGCTGAAAATTGGGATTAAGAGAAGATAATTTAATATGAAGCTCAAATGGCAGAAAGTTTTTATAAAGTAGACATTCTCGCAATAATTTTTTAAATCACTGAAGAAATTTTCTATTAAAAAAAGCAGTTGTCTTATCTGATTGGGGTCATTGCTTTTTTTTATTTAAGTATTCCATTGAACTTTTTATAAAGGAAAAAGAAAGTTAACAAATAGTATGTTTGGATAAGCAGCTTTCGAACTCCATTCCTAACCTAACTCTACAAATTTTTATCGTAATCCATTATCTGATAATTCATAACCAAGTTTACTTTACCAGAAACAAATATCTGCACGGTAGACCGAACGGGGCTTTCGCCTTTAACCGCAATAAATAGAAGTAATAATTAAAAATGTGAAATATTTATACAAAATATTACGTCTGCATCTTAAGCTTAAAAAGCTTTCGTAGCCTGCTCAAAAAAAAATTGTTGTTTTAACCATGATTTAAGCTTTTAGCTTTTAAATGATTTTGTTTTTTAATTATTTTAATAAAGCCCTTTCACAAAAATTCAAATACTTTGGCTAATTATAAGTTATTTTTTAAAAAAAAGCTTAATTGAAAACAAAATTTGAAAACTTGATCAAAGCAGTGCATTAGAAATATTTCAAAACCCGTTTTAAAATCAATATTGAAAAAGCTTCGTAAAATCATGTATATAAGACTTTTCATGCTTTTGCCATAATATTTTAAAAGGAAGTTCTTCCATAAAGTGAAGAAAAATATTATTTTTCCCGACAACGCTTTAAAGCTTTAACTAAAGTCAAATATAAAAAGTTCTATAAGCACAAAGCAAAGAGGAAAGCTTTAACCGTGACTGCTAATTGGAAATTAAGAAAACTTATTAAGAGGATTGTCTACATAAGACTTTTTCACTATATTTTTACAACAAAAGCTTCAGCAAACTATTGAATTTTTCTCTAGTTTTTACACAAGACATTTTAAAATATAATTGAATATTAATTTGGAAAACTTAAAAGTAAAGCTTTAAAAATAATTTCTTCAAAAATTAAAAAGCTTTCAAAAAACTTTCATAAAGAGAGCTTTCCTTACATTTTTTCGCTATTATAAAAATATTATAATGCTTGAAACCTTTTTTTGCTCTACAAAAGACTCTTGTCGAAATATTTAATGATTTTTTTTGTAAATAAATACGAGAAAAAAATTTAATTAAATAAAAGTTTCCTTAGAAGCATTTCAGAAAACCTTTTATAAACTTTTTGGACTTGAATTATTAAACTTATGGCGAAAATATAAAGTTTGGATTAATTAATAATATATTCGAGCGAAAATTTCTTTTGGATGGCAAAAGGGAGGTTAATTTTTATAATTGTATTGAAGAAATCTTGACTGTTAAGTGTAAGCACAAATTTGAATGTTTCATAATTTTAAAAAATTTTTTACTAAGCCACAATTACGAAGAGCTACTGTTCTAGATGGCTAAAGGCCAAGAAAGTGTGTATTAATTTCATTATTATTTTTTTTTATAGTTTTGGTACAATTTTCTTGTCAAATGCAAATATTTCTTCTTCATTCCGGATGATTGGCGCTTTGCTGTTCTCTCTGAAACCAAAATACACTTTTCTGTGATCCAAATAGGCGACAAGATCATGACACTAAAAATAAATTCTCTAGAAACGAAAATATTTTTTCTTTTTTCATTTCTTGAGATAATTGTTAAATGTTTTACACTCTCAACGAATTTCTTTTTTTTTTAAAAAAAACTATAAAAAAATTCATATAAAAACTCACACGAGCCGTTTCACAAACAATGAAAATTATAAAAAAAAAAATTTATATTCAGCACGAGCGATCGATCTTTAGCGATGACACAACGACAACTGACGCCATTTCTTGAGTGTACGAAAAATTTCTTGCTTTCGAAAAAGTGATTTCTTCTTTCTGCTGTGTGCGTGTGCATTTCCTCATGGGTGTGTGTGTGCCTCTGTGTGATAATGTGTATTTATAGGAGGTTTGTGTGGACGGGTTGGGTGTTCATGTGGGTATTCTTTTTTAGCACAAATTTGAAAAGAAATGTTTGAAATTTTCTTTTTTTCTTTCTTTTTTTTTTGCACAAGCTTTAGCTAAAAGTTTCGGATATTTTTAAATGTCCTTGAGCAGTTTGTATCGAAACGCAGAAGCAAACAAAAATTTCAAACTTTCTGGTGATTTCACACGTTGGCAGTCGCGTTAATGCATGATTTATTCGATATTTGTTGTAAGTTAATAAAATGTAACTCTTGAAGTTTAAAAAAGCTGCATGCACTAATTCGGAAAATATTACTGGCGAGCAATTGTGAGAGTCTCTTTCAAATCGATTCAAATTAGTTGCCTTTAAGCGAAAGAAATTTACTTGCTTAGTTTTCATTATTATTTTTATTTTTTTTTTTTTGCAAAAACCATGTTGATCAATTCCGTATTTTAGAAATTTCGTATTCGATATTAATTTAAAAAAATGGAGAAAATTAAAAAAATTTAACTACAGCAACTATTTGATTTTGATTTTGAAACATACGAGTATTCAAATTATTATATTCAAAAGCTCTTTGGAACTCTCAGGAAATTATTAAGTAAATTTCAGGGCCATTTTGCCAATTACGTTCTTTTAGTCTTTTACATGGAATAAATTTTCGATACGAAAATTTTCAAATAGAAAAATTTGCAACTTGAAAATTTTAATTTTATTTTTTTTTTAGAAATTTTCAAATGAAGTAAAAATTTATTTTCAATTTTACAATTAAAAAACAAAAAAGAAAAATCATAACGTTTAAATTGAAAAGTGTTCAGTTAAAATAATTAAAAATTTTTTAATCAAAAATTTAATTTTATAAATAAATAATTGCATAAATTGTATACACTTTGATTTAATTTTTGAAAATTCCTGCTTCAAAAATTATTTTGATTTTCGTAACATTGAAATTTTAATTTAATTTTAAATATTTTTGTTATTTGGTAAGCTTTGCTGTTACATTTTGAAATTCTAGAAAATATTTTCATTTTAATATTTTTAAATTACATTTCTGAAATATATATAATTATATATATTATTCCGAATATTATAATATTTTTTTTTTGTTCATTTCTGGTTTCACTTGCTATTTGAAAGATTTTCTCGACAATTTCAATTTCACTCAATGATTCAAATGATTTCAATTTTCTTGCCTTGTAAACTTTCAAAACTTTCTAATGTTCCATTCAATTGCGAAGAATTCAACTACTAACGATTTATTTTTCTTATATCTGTTTCAAATTCCAACAATACGATTTTCGTGCTTTCTCAATATTTTTGGTTTTGGTAAAATTAATCTTTAAAAAATATTTCAGTTCCTTTGAAGATCTATTTATAAACGCGCTCGCATATTTCTAGCCATTGAGATTTTACTTTCAATTGATTGTATCTCTTGAATTAGAAAAATATGCCACTTGAACTCAATATTTTGTTGTTTTAGCAAGTTATACAACTTTTCAAAAATGTATCATCTTTTTAGTTAATATTTTTTTAATTTTTTTTTTTTCGTTAATTATTGTTTACAAGCACTTTGACATTATACTGATTATTATTATTGCATTTTTCTCATGAATTTATTTTGAGCATCTTTTCAGTCACTGGCATTTTTAAGTTTTCGTAAAACTATATATTTTCTTATAGTATTTTTATTTTTTTTTTTTTTTTTTTTTGTTTTTTGTGTGTAAATAAAATCCTATTTAATGTTTGTCATTTTATTTTATTTCAATTTCAATTAATTTTTAAATTATTTAACGCAATTATTTTCTTACTTTTAATTACTCCCTAAAATAATAGCGTTGTATCCTCAACGATGAATTTTTTCAAACTGCTGATGTATAAAAATTGCTTCACCAATATCATTCGCTTTTCTTTTTAAAAGCTGCTTAAAAATACATGCATGTTCACCAACACATTAATGGAATTACAAACACATCAGCAGTCTACAAAAATGTTTTTCTTTGCTTTTGGCAAAAGCTTTTCAACAAATCTTTTTTGTTTATAATTTTTTTTGTTTTTTTTTAGCATTTACATATTTAGAAGGCAAAAAAAAGGAAAATGATCACCTGCAAACACTTTCGCATAAACACTTGAGCAACTGCACACACACGCATACACCTGTAGGACGGCGCAAAAGCCTTAAAATATGCGCAAACTTTTGTTATTGCTTTAAATCGTTAGAGTGCTCACACGCGCGCTCTCTTTATCTACAATTCTCGTTTACATATGAGTAAAAATTGAAAAATCAATTGCAGCCAAGCTCATATTTATTACCGTTATAAGGCATTAGTGTGTATGTATGCGTGGGTATGAAAATACAAGATGATTTCTTAATGTTTGGTTTATCATAATACACCAGTTCCTTTTGTTTCAATAATGAATCGATCCTGGCGAAAGCAATTATAAAATCAGTTGATGAAATAATGTTTTCAACATCCACTCTTTAGAAATTTCTCACAGTTCATTGTATTAACGAACTCGTTACATTATTTAAATGATCTTCTTAAAGGTTGATATAAAACACTTTTATTTGCTTTCAAAGAGTTGTATATTTTTAATTTATTAATATATATTTATTGTCAAACAATGCGATCACAAATATAATGAAAACACATCATACATATAAGCAATAGTTTTCATATTACATATGAAGTCTTAACTGCCCCTTCAATTATATTGTTGTTATTTTTGGAGATTTTTTTTCTTGGTTTTAAATGAATTACAACCTGGTATATAGTATTACGAAACAAAGAAACTATTACATTTAATTTATGAAACATTTTCCTTGAACTAATGTATAAAATTTAAACATTTATAATAACAGACGGATAAATAAAGTTCGTAATTATTATTATTTTATTAAATTTTAATTAAAATTAAATTAATTAAAAATATTTAATTAATGCATGTTAAATGAGAAAAGGACTTAGTTTCAATTCCATAGAAATTATCATTTAAAGTTCTGTTATAAGCAAAGATTAATTAGGAATGTTTAAAAAGAAACACTTAAGAAATTCCCCTTTTAGCTAGTGCGTCAGTGAAAGTAATTTACAAATTCTTTAAATAAAAAAATATTTTGAGAAAAACACAATAGAGAATTTTTCTTTTCTTCTTTTTTGCAATTGTTTGGCTCGAAGTTAAAAATTTCATTATTTTTTTCCAACATCCGTTTTAATTTTTTTTTTTTATTAAATTTTGGTTAATTAAAACCAGAAAAAAACTACTCATACAAACACTTTAACATTCTGTACCTGTTGTTGTTGTGTTGGGTATTGTCAGTATCGCCTTATACCCGCCCACACCCACATGCGATTTCTTTTTCCTCTTTTCCTCTCTTTCGTTAAAGTAGAATTTTAAAGCGAATATTTTGAATATTAATTGAGGTTTTCAGATCCATTTTAAAAATAAATTTTCTGTTTATTTTCACTTTTTTTTTATTTAAAATATTCTGAAAAACAAAAAGATTTATTTCTTACAATAACAGAAACACAAAATTATGTTGGCAATTTAGTTTAAATATTAAAAGGAAATTGAAAATTAATTTGAAATTTAAATAAATACATTTTATTAAAAACAATATAAATAATAATAAAAGAAAACTTTTAATAATAAATATTATTGAATATTCGTAACGGATATTTTCTTAGTATAAATTTCGTACATTTAACATTTAATATTTTAACATTTTTATTGCTTTAACAAATTCATCTTAACGTAGATTTTGAACTGCAAGGTTTTTGAAAAAAGAAAAATTATTTTATTTTTTGTCGCAGAATACTCATGCTTAGAAATGCTTGGAATTCAACTTTACAAAATTTTTACTTTTGTAAAATTGTAATATCGTATTATTTTAATACATGTGTAACGTACATTTTTTATAACGTACATTTTTTTATTATATAAAATAATTTAAATTTTGAATAACGCATTTTATTTATATAACATTGTTATATCAGATATTACACATGTTCCTTTTATTATATATCATGTTTGTAATATACTAGTATATCGTAAATTTTTGTTAATGCATATTGTTATTTTTATATCATAATTTTATTATATATCGTACATTTTCACAACTTTAATTATAATAACGTTAATATTTGCATTTCGTATCGTAAGATTGTATACCGTAATTTACTGTAAGACTCTAATAATTAATAAGCTATATTTTTATTATACTTTACGATAAATGGGTTCAATAACTTCATATAACATACTCGTAGATTTAAATTTATTAAGAAATGTATTTGCATAGAAAAGTTTTATTGAAGAACAAATTCTATGTTTCATTTATTTTCCGCATTTTTAATTTTCAATATGGTAAATTCTGTAATGAATATCTTTTTACGTTATTCTTATTAAGCTGCGTAGAACTGGTAGTAAACTAATATTTATTGTAAACAATAGCATTTGATCAGCAATGTTTATTTTATTTAAAAATGTTTTAATTTAAAAATATTATATCGTAAAATGTTTAGAGGGAAATATCGTAAAGCCTTAAACTCTAACTTTTGGGAGCAGTTGCAAATTTTTATAATATCGTAAATAATATGATCGTACAATTTTTCTTTTGTAAGTTCTTCTATTGAATTGGGTTCCTATTGAATTTTAATGGAAAATAAGGCGAATATTCATACAGCCAATATCGTAAAAAGGCCCACACACTTGAAAAAAAAATAACTGCTGTAATTAAAGTTTGCCCAAATTATCAATTATCAAAAATTCTTTGCCTGATTTTAGAGACGGTTTACTTACGTGCCAAATCAAAACGCTTAATTCATATATTAAAAATTTTATTGTAAAAATGTTTTAATTTAAAAATTTAATTTTTAATTTAATTTAATTTAATTTTTGGAAAATACGTCATGCTTGCTCTTGAACCTGTCGCATTGCAAATAAATTGGGTCAAAGAAGAACACATTTAAACGTGTGCGCATAAATTATTTTAAATGAAAAATAACAATTAAAAGTTATTAAAAAGACAAAAAAAATTATATTAGAGAAAATGTTTAAACAAATTATAAAGTTGTCATGTGCATCTGCAATGTCAATGTATCCAGGTTGTCAAACTTTGAATGTAGAAGAAAAGCGAAGAAAGGAAACCTTGAAGCACTTTTTAAACGCTTCTAAAAATATTCCCCACTGCCTCTTGAAAATCGTTTCACATCACTTGAAACAAAAACAAAAAAAAAATTAGTTTTAAATGCAATCAGCTAAAGTAAACAATTTACTTAGAAATCAGATTTGCTTGACTTTAATCAGGTCACCTTTTTAATCGGACCACTCTGAAATGACAAACAGGACAAGTTGCCTCTGCTTAGAAGAGCACACAATGCAACCACTACTCATACAAGTAATTATTGTTCTGAAATAAATCAGCTTTGAAAATAAACAAATTACATTCTAGTCGCTTCTTAACAAAGGAACTTCCTAAAATGATTACAGGTGTTTAACCTTTTAGTATTGCCAACTAGCGTTGGCCCGAAATAACGTTCTACACTGTTAAACACAAAGAAAGGAAAAGTTGACAAAAATATCTATTTCTGTATTTAGGCGAGCAACAGATTTTTTGGCACCAACAGCAGCATTTGGTCAAGGAATCAATCATGCCAGCTTTTAGTTTAGTAGCTAAGAAAATTATTTCTAATTGTTCGATAATAGAAACTCGTGATCGGGTTTCTAAACAAAGACATGCATTTTGTTTACCAACAAATAACTTTCGTGTAAACAAATTTAAATTAAAAATTTGCTCTTTTAAAAATTATGTTTTCCAAAAAATACTCGTTTTAAGCAGTAACTACATTGTGAAAAAAAAACTTTCTAAAGAATTCTTTCAGTGTAGGAAAAGCCACTTTATGAGAAGGACTTTTTACAAAAAAAAGTCCCATTCATATGAATACTGCTATTTTATAAAAAATCTTTGATAAAAACCATCCCCCTCATGTAAATTCAATAAAAAAGTACTTTCTTGTAAAACAGACATTGCAGGAGCCGCTCTTACGCAAAGTATCTTTAATAAAACGTACGTTCTCTTTTAAAGTACCATTAAACAAAAATATCTGAAGAAGATATTTTCGCAAAGTAAAAGTCATATTCTAAAAATTAACTTTCCACAAAAATCCTTCTTAAAATAGTACCTTTTGGTTTTTCCAAAAATTATCTATTTAAAAAAGTACCTTTTTTTAAAAAAACACATTATTAAAAGAACCTTTGGTAAAAAATTTTTTTTTTCAAAAGTATTTATTTTAAAAGTAGCATTTTTAAAAGTTAACTCCAGGAAAAGCAAACACTATAAAAAGTACCTTTTAGAAAAAGTACCTTTCATAAATATTTACTAAAAACCTTTAAAAATTTTTATAAATTATATATAAATATTCTTTATAATAAGTGTCTTCCGTATAAAAAAATTATCTTCATTTTTAAAAGTGTTTTCTATAACCTTTACAAATTTTTATAAATTATATATAATACCTATTAAAGCGAATCTGGCAAAAGTATGGTACTGCCAGACTTTATCATGTGTTGAGCCACTAAAAGTTATTTATACAGCTTGTATTCATCAGGCAACTGGTCCAAATGATAAAATTTCGTTATCAATATTCTGGTGACACTCTAATCTTAATGCATACTTTCCATTTCCAGATGAATCGGGACTGTTTGACAAAGAGTATTGTCAAATGGGGAATAACACTAGTATACAGAGGCTCTTACAGTATTTTAAACTTTTTCTTCCAGCGTTTTCTAAGCCTCTATATGGCTAAGAGGTCCTCAAAGATTTCAGTGATATCGGATTCACTCTTTGTGGCATTTCAATTTTATGCTGGAAGCGCCCTGTCAAGGGGCCTTTAAAAGAGCACCTTTGTGAACTGTTCCCTTTTCATTTAAATTATTTTTCTTTAAGCTTAAACGATTTAAAAAAGTCATCACAATTTTAAACTCTGATATATTTATTGGTCACTGTGTTAAAGTTTATTAATAAAATTACAAGCAAAGATTTTACTTGGTCGAATTATAATTAAAGTTTTAATTGCTTGCTGGAACAATTAATGGTTCTTTCGCAGATTTTTACTTAAATTGAAAGTAAAAACAATTATTAAAAAAGAATTTATGAAATTCATTATAAAGGCGCAGAAAGTTGCCTGCAACGCAATTCAATTTCACCAATTAATTATGCTGTACATTTAAATTGATATTTGAAAAATTATTTCAATTTTTCTTTAAATTTATTTACAAACAACAGAAACCATTTACGTCTCCTTTAATCAAATAAGCAAAGCGAAATTATTTTTTCAATAAAAATACGCGATACTCTTTATTATCGCAATGACGTTACTTGTATTCCAGTGGAAAATTCAGCAGAAATATTAATTTCTGCCAACATTTCTTTATTTCTATGTCTTCTTTTATACCAAATTAAATAAACAAAAGGTACGAAAATCTAAAATTTAACTCATAATATAAAACATAAAACAATGCAAAGCAATAGAAAAGGGAAGGAGAGGAAAGAGAAGGAAAGTAAAATATCTTCCATTTCCAAAGGATATTTAATAAAAAAAAGAAATTTCTTGTTTTTTATCTACATGCAGGCGGAACATTTAAATAAATTTAAAAAACCACAAATCAGAAATAATCACATTGCAATAAATGTTGGCATTAAAGATGGCAAAATGTTAAATAAATTAAATTTATTTTGTTGAAGCCAGAAAAATGTGAAATTTGCGAATGAGGGCCCTACCGAAAATAGAACTGTTTCAGAAAAATGTTGAAAAAAACTCATTAACGAGATTCGCAGGAATTTTTCATAATTTTTGGTGGGCAGCAACTGAATGGAAATCAATTTGTGTGGAGGTTTTAAAGAATTGCTGGTGTACTACGCCACAAGCTAACGATTCTATCACGATTTTATCACATTGTTAATGCCGTTCAGTGCTTTCGAGAAGCTAACTTGACGTTGTTGAATAACTGCCTGGTGAAAAGCTTGTTTGGTTCCAACTTTATTGCCAAGATATTTTAAATAATACTTAAACAAAATACAAAAATTGAAAAAAATATTTTTATTTTTATTCGAATAAGAATTATTCGATTAAATATTTTTGTTACGTTCCAATGCTATGGTTAGCCCACTAAAAAATATTCATTTGTTTCGGGCTTATTGATAGACTAAAAATAATAATTCATTAAAAAATAATTACTTCTTGAAAAGAAAATTATTCGAACAATGCTATACGAATACAGAAATTTTCCAAAGATTTTATTATTAAAAGAAAAATTTGTTGCAAAGAAATTAAATAAAAAATGATTGGATTAAATAAATTGATTGTTATAAAGTTATTATAAACTAATTAATTGCATTAAATTAATCGACTAAGAGATTAACCAAAAAATAAATTAAAAATTCGAATTTAGCAATGAAATCATTAGAATTTATTGGAGTAAAAGCTTTTGCTAGCCGATAGCCTCAGCAGCCACTGCTCCTACTTATACCATAATTATATTCATATAATTGTAATATTATGACAATAAATAATTAAAAAAATAAATAAAAGGTTGTGGCAACATTTCAAATAAAAAATTCAATTCAATTGCTCGCCTAAAAGTATTCGAATAAATATTTTTACACTGACTTCCATAAGGCCATTTAGAAATAACTAAATAAAAATTATTGCAATAAAATCAAACATTCATTTTAATAAAGATTAATCGATTTTTTTTTTTAAATAACTTTATTTTACTTTATTTTGCAAGAAATTGCAATATTTAGTTATTCGTATAAAAATATTTTCTAGTTATTCGAGAAATGGTTCTGAGAATTATCGGAATACACATTATTTATATAAAATTATTTTAACAAACCGCTTTTCCATTTAAAATTATTCGAATAAGATCACATGCTTAGAAATAATTTTACTTTCATATTAAATGAAATATATAGAAATAAACAATATTCACAAAAATTTATTTTAATAAAACTTGTTAATCGATAACAAATTATGTGCTTGTAATCGATTGGCTTAAAACTAATCCATTTACACTCTAACTAAATGAATGACTACAATTCATCAAAAAGGAATAATTTGTCAGTGATAAATGGAAGACAAGAGAAGCCAAAATAAAACAAAAGGTAATAAAACAAACAAAAGGACTTGTCCAATTCGATCACAACCAATTATTTAAGGAGTATTAATTTCCAACAACTTTTAAAGGGGCGATGAAATAAAATTTGTGTGCGGTTCGGCTTTTCTTCATTGAAATTATTTGTTTAAGAAATGAAAACACAATCCTGTTGTTAGGAAGCATTTCCATGTTTATTTCAAATAACGCAAAATATAATTGATATACTTGTGGCTGATTAAAAGAACAATCAAGAGCTGTTTTCATATTAGCTGAAAAGAAAACGAAATAAACAAATAGGGGAGACAGCTGCATTTGTCTTGGGGTGTAATTAATTGCTATACTTGGCTATAAGCCCAGCAATTCTGATGATACTTTCAATTATCTCAATTGGCTAAATTCATGTTGGGGCTTAATTGCCACTACGTAGCAGGTTTACAGCGTCCCTCCAGAATGCCAATAAATATTAATTTGGCATCTCCCGAACCTTTCAAGAGGAACATGAAGCAATTTTCAAGTATGAGACATTTTTTATGCCATTTATGACATTTAAATAATAATAAAATTATAAAAAACAATATTTCTCAACTGTTGGGTGGCGAATAGTATTTATGGGTATTTGCGGGTGTGCGCGTAGGATCTGTGTATACGTCAGAGCAACTGGAAGTTCAAAAGACTTTCAAGCATCTTTAACATCGTGCATTGCTCTCTGCCAAATCATAATTGTAATAAATAAGATATGAAGGGCAAATCTTTTAACACATTTTAACAAATATATCGTTGCCTAAACGTAAAAAGGGAAGTACAAGATCATAAAAAAATTATGTTTTCATTTCTATAAGAAAGCGCAATATTTTTCTTAAAAACAATTTCAATTAGGCTTCTTAAAAATATGAGCTCCCTGCTGTTTAAATCCTGTACTTTATTAACTTACTATCTATGAGAATTTTAATAATTTCTCCATGTTCTGGAAGCGTTTTCCCTATTTTTTTATTTGCCATCTTTAAAAAAATTGGATCTGCATACATGGAAACTGTCAAAATAAAACACCTTATTATAGCAGCCTATATTAAGTTACCAAGCTTTTCAGTGCTCGAAGAATAAAGTTGGCTGTCAGCTGTTAAAAGCTGGGCCTTTCACTTTTTCATCAAATGTTTTTTTTTTGTTTTTGTTTCTTTTAAGCACCAAATAAAACACAAACTTTTAATTCAAATACTACAAATGCCATTGCTTTCACTTTCCTAAACGATGGCGTGTTCGAATATTATTCACTCAAACATGCCATCATCAGCACACTGGGGCAGTGTAGATTAGGGCATTTACATGTTATGGCAGCGATATGTATATACACATATATTTTTATTTTATAAAAACCTTGATTCTTATTGGGTTAGAATAATCAACATATAAAGAAAAATCAAAACGTTGTCGGTATATTTTAATAATTCAAACTGAAAATAAATTTTTTTTGAAATTCTAAAAAAATCTGTTTTTAAATAATATTTTAACAAAGTTATTGGGGAGGGGGAGTATGAAAATTTTCTGTACTTAAATTTAAATCAGTGCAATTCACTTGATATGAAATTAATTTAAAATTAAAACAATTCCAGCTGAGAGTTCTTCAGACAAAATAATTTCAATCTTTGAAAATTGGTACGTCAAACGTCATTATATTATATAAATTGTAGAGGGGAAGATTTTCTTTATATACGCATTTGCTAATAATAATAATTGGATCAATTATAATTCATCTTATTAAGCAGGGAAAGGAATGTTTGTGCATGAGGCTGACGATTGTATAAATATTACGAAAAAAAAATAATAAAATGCATAATGCAAGCAAACCTTTTGTGCAATAAGTGCAATTATGGCAATGCATTGATAACTCTCAATTCACTAACTAAACAATTTTTTAAAATTATCACAATATTTTTAATTTCAGATAAATCAGCTTTCAGTTTATCAGTTTTGTATTACAATCTATGCATTTGATTTGCCTTCTGGATTCGTCTTTACCAATAAGAAGTGCACAATAGTAGTGAATGTTCCGCCTCTGAGTGGGGTCCGCCATTTTGTACACTGACATTTATCTGATTACGGTTTTATAAGAGGGATGTTAGGCACAACTTATATTCTCTCTTTCTTATGCAATTCAATTTTCTTCTCGTAATTTGAATTATTCTTCTCAAATCAGCGAAAATTTACATTAAAATCAAACCTTCAAAACCAAAACAAAAAAAAATTTAACACAAACGCAAACACAAACACACATACAAACGTAAAAAGTATTATTTGTAACCAAATAATATTTGAATAAAAATTTTGATAAATTATATTTTTACATCTTAATGCGATTGCCTCGCACACATGCATTCCCCTTCGCTTTAGAAATACAGTAATTAAATTTGAAAATTAGAAAAATGAAAATTAAAAATTAATATACAAATTACAACAAAATGAATTCATTATTCAACAGAAAACCTTCACAGAGCCTCTTTGAAGCACAAGTACGTTATTGCAGACGTCATTATGTTCTTGATCATTATCAGCAAACGCAGAGTGAATCATTGCCAGGCATTGTTGGGGCTCTGCTGCTTCTTTCTGTTGCCTCCTTCCTCTTATATTTTTGGTATTGAAAATGCAACATAAAGTCTTCAACACAAGTACTAGAGAAATTCTTTTCGCCACAGCAACAACAGAAATAACTAAATAAAACAATCAAATTGAATTAGAAAAAAAAAGAGAATTATTTATTTGCTCGTTTGTTTACATTGCAGAGATATTAAACTTGAACTTCGTTATGAAAAAATTTTAATTTTATTTTCTCATTTTAATATCTTGTTAGTAAAACCAAATTAATATGTGGTATATATTTATAAAATATTTTTTGCACAAAATAAAAAAAAGAAATATATATACATATATAAATAAATACTTTGTGCATTCTTCATTTCATTTACAGACAATTTTCAATGTTTCGTCAGCACAATTTTTAGAATTACTTGAATTTATTTAATATAAAAAAAATATATATAAACTGTTAATCATTCGTTGATTTAAAAATCTATTTAAAATAATGAATCAGCAATCACAGTTATTTTAGTAATTAAAGAAAAATTCAGGAAGAGTTTAATATGAGTAATAAAAAACATTGTACGCAGGATAACAAGGAGGGATTAGGCAGAGGCATAAACAGAAATCAGAGCTGTAGTGGCATAAATATTGAGCGATCTTGCGTCACACCATGTGATCGCCAAACAACTGTCATCCCTATACGGCTCGATGCTTCAAAGTTACTCACTCACATAAAAACCCTATCGAGACGGCCATTACGAACACGGCTATTCATAGCTTATCCATCAACAACCCTTTATGAAAAGTTTTATGGCAAGCAAACCTTCCAAAATAAAATCCTTTTGCCACCCAGCAAAATTTATAGCAAAAGCAAATGTCTGCATTGTATGCTACAGCTGAGATACTTCTAATCAAACTTCTAGATAAACTTTGCTATAAAACTTTTTGTAAACTTTACTAAAAATTTTATAGCGACAATTTGTACTATAAAACTGCTGCAATCAAAACTATTTTATCAAACAAATTTTTGCAAATAAATAGAAAACTTCTTTTTGCAGAAAAGAAATTTTTGGCAAATTTACAATTCCATAAAAAGTGCTATAATTTTTAATTTTTGTAGAAACTGAATTCTTGGTAAAGATTTGAAAACAAAACAAATTCTTCTATTAAATATTTTATAGCAGTTTACAATGGAAAATAAAAAGAACAGATTCTGTAATAAAAAACTTTTGAGAGAAAATTTTATGTTAAAGAATCTTTTTTCTTAGAAAGGAATTTATTATCATACATTTTTTTTTATAAAAATAAATTATTATAGCAAAAATGTATGCAGGCTACTTCGTAGCCGGAAGAAGAAAACACTCTGTAGCACTCAAAGCTCTAAGCCGCTTCTGCCAAAAACATTTTGCTGCAAGAAAATATACACATATATTGAGAACTTTAATGGGAATACGAAGGAAGGGAAATTTTAATGAGAAAGTTTTGCTATAAAAAATTTTACATCAGTTGAAATTTTTTTAGAATGTTTTAAATATAAAACTATATGGTATAAATAAATACTTTTTATTTAAATAATTTATATTAATTTCCATATTAACATTTTTTATAAAAATATGCTAGGCTTATTAGCGCTAAATAGCAAGCAACTTTTCTTTTTATTTTCCCTCCGTAAAACTGTGGTCTGACCGCAATGGCTTTTAAATTTAAACTTAATTTCCTTTCAACTTTTATAACAACAAAAACAAATACACACACACATTTAAATAAAGAAGGTTTGCCTAAAATTATGTGGTTCCCCAAATAAACACTTTTGATTACATGCTTCCTTCCAATGATTAACAAGCACTGATGGCGGGTTACTTTTTATGTTTCCGCTAATAAATTCCTCTTCAAAGGTTTCAATAAAGTTCAAGCGAATTAATCGCAACCCCATTGCAACAAAACTTTTTATTTTAAAAAAACAAAAAAAAAACAGAATAATTTAAGCAGAGTTTTAAAGTGTTTAGTGATCGAAGAGCATTAATAGCTTTTGAGCAAAAATGCGTGGGTGGATTGTATAAATGTTTGAATTGTACTGGTGTGTGAGTGAGAAAACGTGGAAATGTTTTATATTGTGTGCATTTAAAAAAAAAAGAAAAATCCCATTTATGATGTGGCACGTTTCAAATAAAAACGCTTGATGTAAAAGAAACGAGAAAAGGAAACCTTTTCAAAGTGAAGTTCATTTCTTTTTTCTATTTTGTTTCTTTCCCTTTTCGAAGCAAATGTCAATAGAAGCACATGCATATAAATTTTTTCTAGCTGCTGCTGCTCATTCATATTAAAAATGTCTTACCGAATAGTATTACGAACAATTAATTTTCAAGTTCATTTATATAGACACCAACACATACGCATATATACACGATCATGTTAATGTGTGCCGATTATGTACAGATGAAAAAAATATAACAAATCCTTCAAAATTCATGATCATGAATGATGGAGGCAACATATTGGGTGCTGAAATCTTTTATACACCTCAGTGTTGCGCATTTTTTAACTGCCATTGTACACCCAAGCCTGTCTTTACGCACAACAGTTTTATGTAACAGGAATTGTTATTTCCAAATCTGGCAAAAGAAAGGATTGGTTGCAAAAACCGGATGGCTTGTATTTATATTTTTATTATTGTATCGCTGCATGTGCCTGTACAAGAAATTATTTGCCGGAACTAGAAAAGTTTTAATATTTTACAGTGGGCCATAAGAACATGAGCTGTTTAAAAACCTCTCTAAAAAAATTAATTTTAAAAAAAATTTAAAATTTTTCATAATCAATATTTTTTTCTTTTTTTTTTGTAAAAATAAAAATAATAAATTAGAAAGCCAAACCAATCATTCATAGAATAATAAAATAAAATAGTTTTCGTGATGTTTTGAAATTCCCAATTCTTTTATGGGCATAAAAGTATAACATAACAAGATGTGGGACTACAAATTCTTTTATTATTTTTGTATTTTTTTTTTTTTATTTTTTAAATAATAATACTTTATTGTGTATGGCATTGGAAAAAGTGTTTTAATTTTAATATTAAAACTTTTTTAGAAAAATAAAATCTGTGTGGGTAATGAGTTTAGTTTTAGCCCAAAATGAAATTCAAAACTACAGATTAGTTTAAACACACAATAAATAAAATAATTAATGAAGAATAGATTTTATTAAAATTATAAAGTTTTGCAATTAAGGAAATTTTGTCCAAATTATTCACTATCCGCAAGCTGGCGGATAAGATACATAAAATGAATGTTTGAAATATTTAAAAGAATTAAACAATACAAAAAAAGTTTGTCTTTAAAAAGTTTATTAATAGAGAAAAATTAAAACAATTATTAATTTAAATATTTCTTGCAGCAAAATCTGTCGAAAAAACTATTGCCAGTAAACATTTTTATAGAGCATTTAATAAATAGAGAACTTTTACAGACAATTCTATCGATAATTCAATCGACAAGAAAAATGTCTTTTTTCTATATAAAAAAAAATTAAAATAATACAAAAAAAGTTTCTACAGATAATTTAAGAGACAATACAAATACAAATTTTGTATAGAACATTAATACACAATAAACATTTTCTAGAAATATTATTGTTAATAAATATTTTTATTGGCAGCAAATTTCTTTCTTCATAAAAAAAATTTGATTTATTAACTTTCTATTAAAAAAAGAAATGAGAACGTAAACGTAAACATAACGTACTCTCCCTATTGTCAAAATGGTTTAATCAATAATTCGAGTTTCAGTCTAGAGCACATTTAATATACATTTTGCACCACCATCTTGTGTCATCTTTACATCCGGCCAAAACTTTAATGCAACTTCCGTGAAAATTTTAAAAATTTTTAAACTTTTTTTTGACATTTTACCTATTTTTTTCTAGATGTGGCATTTAAAAAAAAAGGATATCTGCGAAAAATGAAATGGAGAGAAACCCATTACAGGCCTTTAAATTTATCAAAAAAAAAAACACATTTTAAAATTTTCTTGTTTATGCTTCTATTTTCCGCCGGCGCAATACCTTCCATGAATACGAATCCCTCTTCTTAGTACTGGACTTCC
This sequence comes from Ormia ochracea, assembly GCA_963402855.1. Classification (NCBI taxonomy): domain Eukaryota; kingdom Metazoa; phylum Arthropoda; class Insecta; order Diptera; family Tachinidae; genus Ormia; species Ormia ochracea. The sequence goes on from OY727105.1 coordinate 4,922,651, forward strand.
AGCATTTCCAAAGCAATGTGTACGTATAATCTGCTACGTGCGTCATAATCTAAATTTTTAAAAGATTTACCATCGAGTGTAAATGCATAACTCGCACTGCATGCAAGTAAAGCAAAGAATAAGTTTTGCTGAATGGATTTTAAATACGTACAATTGGAGAAGATCGCGAACGTGACAAAAAGTGGAATCGTTTGTTCCAATGAAAAGGGCTTGTTAAGCAATATTTGTAACACCAAAATATTTGAAATAAATATTTTAAAAAGCCACTTTGGAAACTAAATTCTTTTTCTATTTGTTGCTTTAAGCCAACGCAACGTTTATTATTCAGTTTTTGCTAGCCATAAGCAGCTAAAATTATGATAAAACCAGCAAACGAGAAATTCATATAAAAGAAACACTTTTGTGTATGTATGGGTGCGGGAATGTGTACGGAAAACACAGTTTTCGGGAGAACCACATTAATAACTACAAGCATTTTGATTAATAAAAGGTATCATTTATTCAGTTATTCATGTTTATTACCATCGTCATTATTAAGAGTGTCGGGGAGAGCCCCTATTTGTGCAAACACGCACCCACCTTGCCCCACTTATACATGCGAGCAAATAAGTTTACTTGTGGTAAATAAAAGTATCAATTTATTTAATTATTGACTTATTCATTTTAGCACTTAATTTGTCGCAAGAATAAAATAATAAAACTTCGCGATTAATAATCGCAGAAAAACTTGTCGTAATTTTGGTTCATTTTTTATTTAATTTATTATAGAAATAAAATTTCCTTAAAAATAAACTAAAATTGATTCTTTTGGGATTAGTTGGCTCTCATACGCACTTCATCGCATGCTAATGCAGATCTTCAGGGGACCGTTAACCAAATATTTTCTTAGAACAACTGGAGACTTAAGCAACTTCCGATTAACATTAACCAGGAAGTTCAGTAAAACGCCAAAATTAATTTTCAGTTATGAATCAGTGCAATTGAATCATAAAATGCGGAAAATAATTATAATTAATTAGCTTATAAATATTAAAAAGCACATTGAAATATACCATTTCAATTTTAGCTGCCTTTTTTCAGCTCGGATGCAAATGCAAAATGAGGTGAAAAATAAATATTTCAATATTTAAATCAATATTTTTTTGAGTGTTATTTTTTGATTTATGCAAATCATTCGAAGAAAATTAGTAATCTATGCAAAGATTAATCTTTGCAAACTTTCATTTGACTAATACGAAGTAAGAAGTCTACTTCAAAGGTAACTGATACAGTGGTCCGCCCGGCAAAAAGTTACTTATTCCAAGTAAATCAGTGTCATCTGTCAGGCTGATGTCACTATCATCAAAAGAATGCCCTTTCTCGTATGTTCGTTGAAATATAATATTTACATACACACTATAATATGCTCCTCACGATCACCAGACGCCCTCTCAGCTGATATAGTGCTTGATGGCAAAAAAAATCTTTCTGGCTACAGATTTTTACTTGTGTGTGGGATTGTATTTTTACTCTCACGCATACATCCATATTTTATATCATTTCATTTTTTTGAATTTATAGCCTGCTTCATAGTTCTATATGTATATAAATACACGTTCATTGTGTGTATATAGTGTAGATGAGTATGTGTATGTTTGTATGAATATTTATTTTTCTTTACAATTTACGTTTATCTATTCACCCGTATGAAAATTCTTGCTTTTTCCAATTTATGTTCATTATTAAAATTATGACGGAGTTGAATTTCTGCGATTGAATTCAGTGAATAAATTATAGTAACAAAAAAGGCCGTTAACATTATAAATTTTAAAAAAGAAATTGATCAGTAGATCAATTTTAAAAAAAAATCCTTTTTTCTTATTATCAAAAAATCTGCAATTAATGACTAAATATCGTCTATCCATAATTTATTCACGCAAAAACTTTTATTTGGAGCCAAAACCTGTAATAGAAATTGGAAAAGCTTCAGGTGAACTTTAAAAGCTATGTGGCATGAGCAGCCATATTCGACAATATGCAGTAAATGAAATAAATTTGACTTGAAATTTGAAATAGCTTATTTAAACTTACAAAACTTTAAGCCAGCAATACCATCTTCATCATTAGATTATTATGTTCTCGACACTGCATCTTCCTTTTATATCCTTAAATATATAATTTACTTTAATTTCACTTGAAGTATCATATCTAACGCCCCCAAGCTAAACAGCAGATGTGGATGAAACTGAGAAGCCAGAAAAGGCGTAAAGGACAAATTGTCGTAAAATATGACAAGAGGGCAAAAGGACTTGAAATAAAAAGTTTGTTTGTTTCATGTACAACGTTTTCTAAACTAAAAATTATATTGTATGAATGTGCCAACAATATACAGCTGCAGAAGCAGCTGTTGGGAATGCTATTACATATCATGGGGATTTGAACAAAGAAAAATACAAATAGATACAACAGCGTTACTAGAAAAAAAGAAGCTTTCCAATGACAAGTTCGTACAAGTAAGTAAATAATATGTGCCTAACACAAAATGATGATGTTCGTATTGTGAAATTTTATATACACTCCCTCCAACTGCTGCTTGTCGTAGCTAATCAAAAGTTACACATAAACAGCTGTTTGTCAACAGCTGTTTGCCATTACTCACGAGTTTCAATAAAACACTATTATTTAGAACTTAAAAGGTATTAATTCTTAGCGACCCTCCTTTCGATTTCACAATCCTTTAGTTTTTGATACTCAAAGCGAATACAAAAAACGTGAAGTTAATTAATCAGCTTGACACTTCCAGCCTTCTTGCAAAAATTAATTAATTCATTTCACCTTGTTTAATTGTTTTCAGCACATTAATTGGTATTTCCATGCCAGTAACTTTAACGTAAACGTTTTTCGATTACATGAAGTGACTGTTTATGGCAGAAGCAAACAAAACTGCCATCGGCAATATATTTTTACAATAAAAAATAAACAATTTATAACGACTTGCTGGCACTTTTAATAAAAATTCTCATTCTTAATAGTTGTAATTAATTATTTTATATAAAAAATTAATAACAATACATTATTAACTTGTTTAATTTGCTAATTTGTGGTTATCATTTGTTTTAGCAATTTATGTTTTCGACAGGTTTCTCGTTAAATAAAATTATGTTTGTTATCGATAATATTTCCGCGTAGATTTTTGCATTAAATATTTTTTTATTAGATTAATTTTAGAAAACGTAAGAAGGTAATTTTCTTTATAAAAATTTATTAATTTTACTGTGCTATAAATAAATTTCGTATATAAAAATCGGTTCTATAAATTCGTCCAATAATCAAATGTAAACAACAATTTTTTTGAATCGAATCATTAAATGCCTAACATCTAATTATATACAGAAATATCAACTACAGTGAACTACAGCGAAATTTTCCATATGTCCTGCTACATATTCTCGATAACAAGTTGATATTGGTATTAATCCTAATAGAAATTTTTTGGAGTTATTGATTCTTCCGATTCGTCATCTATATAAGCATAGGAACATATATTCTCAACTTCTGCTGTCACACAGTGGCTGACTAAATAGTTTTGAATCAGCTGATCCAAAATAAATGCTCGCAGACTTGTTGCATGAGTATTAAGAGCTTTAAAATTTTAACTATTAATTTTATTCAGAAAAATTCTAAAAAAAAGGAAATATGACTTAACTAAAAATTATGTCATTTTTTTTTTATTTCAAACATATTAGAAATATTTCTGATTCGAGCATGGCTGTATTGGTAGGCCTTTTACGACATTTTTGGCGAAATGGTGCGATTTATACAATAACATGCTGTTTGCCTACACTGTATACGTTTGCTGTTCTTGACAGCCTCCTCAGTGGTGTTTAACCCCTTAACACGCAGAAACGTATTAACACGGGCTAAAAGGTTCAGATTCGAATATATCCGGACGTTAAAAATAACTTAATAAAAACAAAGGAAAATATTCAATTTCTTGATATTCATCGTGTAATTCTGTACACGATTATAAAATATGGTCTTTTTGGGTGACACTTATAAGCATCTCTGACTTGGTAATTGATTCTATCTGTCTATATCCATTATTGCATTTTTTAAATATTTATTGAAATTAAGCTCAAAATATGAATTTTCTTAAATAAAAAAAAAATGTTTTTTTTTTTGCTCGGTTTAAAAAAAAAATTTGTGAATTAAGGGGTTAAAGCAATCTCGTTATTCATTTATTTTATTCATTTGATTGTCGAAGCGTTATTATAATGGGTGTGATACTCTAGTAAGTGACCATTTTTGCTTCTCCGTAAATAATAAATAATTATGTATATGAGGCATACATAATTATTATATGCACTTTCGTTATTATCGGATAAGGAATTTCCTTCACGGTATTCTCAATGTTGCTCCATGAAAATGAAACGACATTTTTTTTAAAAAAAAAAAAACACCTTTTAAAAATAAAGAAAAAGTATAATTTTTTCATTTAAAAATATTGTTGTTGATGGCATTTTTAGTGATTAATACGAGCATAAAAACAACAAATGTTTGGCTTATTTGAACTAAACATTTTTATTAAAATTTAAAAAATTGTATAGAAAATTTCTTTTACATTATGACTGATTGAATTGAGTGTGAGTGGGTGGCTGGTGCTTTATGAGATTTGTTAAAATTTTATTTCAATATAACAACAAGACATTTCAAATGAAATAAATATAAATAATGAACATTATGAATATTAATAATGTTTTTTGAAAATAATTATTTAATAACTTTTGTAGAATAACCTTCTCCCACTCAAATCGTTCATTCTAAAAACGTTGCATTTAATTTTCAATCATTCCAGCAATTGTTGCTTCATTTGCTTCTTCCATTTAATTAACAGATATTATTTTATTTTGCACACATTTTGCATGCAAGTAAGCTGTTTATTAAGCTTACGAGTATTCAAATGATATCCAAGTGAAGAAAATGAATTTGCCACTATGAGTTCATTAAGGAACTATTGACATTAGATAGACAGATCTTATAGACTCTCTTGCAGTTTTAAGTGCCTTTGAAGACATGCACGTACATGCACATTCTTATAGCTGAGAGATGTGTGAAATTTTATAACGTATAACCTGTACACACAGTGATTTTAAATGAAAGAAGTTATAAAATGAATTAAAGCTTAATTCTTAAACATAAAAAAACATTTTTATGTCTGCAATGCTGTTTGAAAAATTTGGACCAATTTTGATTATGTCGACTTTAATCGATTCTTCTTAATATTGCCAGAGTAACTTCATGCGCACATAATTATGGGAGGCGCCACGCCTACCTTTTGCTAATAACAAATATTTTAACTAAAATTAAAATGGCTTATATAAAATTTTGCCTTTAATATGGCAAATAGTAGTCTTGGAAAAAAGTAAAAAAATTTCAAATATTGAAATCTTGGAAAATACTGGAGTGCCCTTAAACAAGCATATATTTGCGGTGGAAAAATTAACAGCCCCTAAATCGACACCAGAGACGTTGCAAAAAGAAACTACTCTCTCTTCTCTACCACTATGCTTTTCTCATAAATGCAGCACAAAGCATAGCATGAGTAGCGTCCCAACACTGGTTTCAGAAAACAAAATGAAATATATTGAATATATTGAATAAAATTAATAATTATGGTCAGAGCTAGCCACTCCCGATTTTTTGGAACCAGCGAAGTTTTTATTATAATACAATGAAATTATTTCATGTGGAAAAATATTTTTAACTGGAAATGTGTGAATTTAATTTTAAAATTCTCCCATCAAGTGATTTCAAAAATCAAATTGGTGAATAGAAATTATTTCTTTTTTTGCACAATTACGATAACAATTGTTGGCAAATGATTTGATTAACGTCCTGATTAACCTATCGATAGTAATTCATGAAATTTACTAAAAACAAAAAATTCTGCTGAAAGCCATAAATGTAAAAATTTTATTATTCTATATTAGTTAATTAAAAAATAAGTAGGACAACCGAACTTTAAGCCTAAAATTTAAATTAAAAAACTAAACTAAGAGATGGATTAATACTGAGTAATTATTATTTGTTGTATTATTATTTATTAAATTTATAAAAATATTTATTAATATTTATTAAATAAATTGTATTTCTACTTATATTTTTTTTATTATTTATTATTATAAAAATTGATTTATTTTCGTAAGCTTGTCAATAGTAAATTACTTGCTGCAGACACTTTAACGAAATTTTTATCGTTAGCAAATCATTTTTAAAGAAGGAAATGTCCATCATTTTCTACAGGAATTTATCAATTGTAAAAAATTTACAAAATTTGTATTAAAAAAAAAATCTGAAATCATGATTCAGAAATTAAAAGGAGAAATATTCATTACTAAAACTTATAAGCTTTTTAAACTTTTAATGCGAATCAAAAATACTCCCCATCCAAAGAATGCAAATATCATTTTCCCATTTCATATTACAGATCACATGACAGTGAAAAAGTAAATTAAGTCAATGGAAATTCCATATCAGTCCATTAGCAGCAAATAAGAAAAGGATGCACTTGAGTTGCAAATGTCCTTGGCAGAATGAATAAAGTTAATGCTCATTTTGTCGCCATAAATAAGATGCCCTGAAGTTTATTGGAAATAGCAATCATTTTTTTATATACACTAACTAACAAGGAATAAAATAGAATAATATGTTTCAGCAATAGCACAACGCTACTGCCAGCTTCACTGAATCATATCAAGTGAAGCATCCTTGCACAAAGTGTGAGAATGAAATGGCATTCATTATATTATTTTCCCTATTCTTAACTTTGTTAAGATTGCAATACTTCAACTGCTCTTTCTCCGTGTATGAATGTGTGAGTTGTGGTGCGGTATGTGCATTCATAAGTGCGTTAACTTATACGTATATGTGCGTTACATAAATCTAGTCTGCTGTGTAAGGCTGCATAGTAATCAATCATGTGTCTGGCATAATAGATGAGCACTGGAAGACAAAATGTCTCTGAGTCAACTCATATTATTTTAAAATTGAATTATAATTTTAAAAAATTATTCTTTTAAAAGTATAGAAATAAAAACTTACATTGCTCGTTATAATATTGCAATTCATAATAAATTTAAAATTATTCGAATTTACATTTTAAATACAAATAGAATATCTTTTTCTTACCTCATTTAAGTGTTTACAATTTTATCGAAATGAATTTGAAATTAATACGACTATAATAAAATAATATTGAAATCAATATATGCTATGGATAACTTTTTTATACAAACATTTTGCTTTAGTTAAATTTTTTTTGAAATCGGAAATTAATAAAACTGAAATAAAATAATATTAGAATAGTTTACATTGTCGATAAATATTTAATACATAAATATTTAACTTTTTGCTATTCTTAAAAAATAATTTTTGAAATCTGAGGCCAATAAAATTTAAATAATAGAAAATTAAAAATCATTTATATTGTCGACTAATATGTCACATAAACATTTTGCTATCAATAAATTAATAAATCAATTAAATTTTAACAATTGTTGTTGCAAAAGAGATTGAGTTTTTATAAATTGTTTATAAATTGTTTTTCCTATACTCGTATAAAAGAAATTTTATATTTTTTTAGAATGGATAAATTTCATATAAAGCATTAAGTTTCTTTATATTTAGGAATTTCCAAAATGTTCTTTTTATTTAATATTGAAAATCCAATATGAGTTCCTAATTGCCGGCCCTCTCTGCAAACTTTTTCAGATAAACTATATTAACACGTTACGATATGCGTATAGGCAGCAGCTGATACTATATTTTTTATTAAGAAAGTTAAAATTCTATTATATATAAGATTTTAGCCCGCTTTTAAATACTTTAAATACTCTTTTTATTTTTTATATTCTTTTGTAAAGATTTTCAAAAGTTTTTTTTTCCTTTTTTTAATACCATTAAGAAAAAGTTTCTAAGAATTTCATCGGGAGGAAAATCTGAAGTCGGTGTTACACTTTATATACATGATTATGACTACCTTCTTAACCTCTTTCAGAGTCTGCCTTCTCATTTTATGTGCCAAAATATGTTTTATTGCTTTACTTGCCGCAAAAAGCGTGAAATTGAAAGCTTAAACGTATGATAATAAAAAGAGATTTATTTACCTCTTCATAAAACAAAGAATATAAATTATCTAGCGCTAATCACCAAACAGGCGCTACCAAAAATTTTTTGCAATTCGTTAGTTCGTAATAAAATGACCGCAAATGTGCTTCGATTGCTCGTAAAAAACACTTACGAGAGCAAAATTCACATTAAAACGCTGCTCGTTAATTAATTTTTATTAAAATCGCTGGAAGTTCAAGAACGGTTGCCGACGCCGACTTTTATTCCGGCTCTGAGGTGAATTTGTATAGCATATTCAATTCTACGTAAAGATTTTTTAGTGAAATCAGTTCACTGAATGAAACGTTAAGAGGGTTTTTTTTATATGAACATTGAAACGAGGATGTCAGAAGGGCAGGCGGCGTATACGTTATAAATATTAAATTCAGTATACGTCTGGGGTGCTGCAATGCGGACTCTTCGTCGTACTTTAACTTAATTTTTAGATTTTGCTCTCATTTGGGGAATTTTCCATAATCGCATATGTAGAGCCGCGGTGTTATTAGTTGGACTTCGTGACCCATTTTAATAAAATGGTTTTGCTTAGATTTGGCGTGTATGGGAATATTTTACAAATTATATTCCATATTGCATTTTAATCATCTCCATAAATTTTTTCTTATTATTTAAAATTGTTTTATTTAATGCTTTAAAAAGCTGAAAAACATTTAAAGACACTTTTCGCATCTCTTGCACATTTTTTTTATTAAAGCAGAGCTTTTAAGAAATGGAATTGGAAAAAAGTAATCCTTTAGTACTACCGTCTTTTCGATCGATAGAATAGATCGATTTGAATAAATTTTATATATACAATCTTTCATAGCAATATGCAACTGTTTTATGCAACTGCAGTGATAAGCACTTCCCCAATAAAAAAAAATAATAAAAAGTGAGTAAAAAATATAATTGGAAAAGAAAATTGCTGCTTTTACTTTATCTACGGAGCAACCTTTGCAAAACCATAAAATGAAATAAAATTTTTATTGTAAAAAAGTTGTTTGGCTATTAAATCTTGCATAGAAGAGAGCTCATTTAGCTGTGAGCAATTGCTAGCCTTTAATATTTATTTCTTAAAAGGATTTTTATTTTTATGACAGGCATCAAAATAAAATATGAACTGAAATTTTATTAAATATATTAAGAATATATTAAGAGACAAGCCTTCAACAAACTATTAATTTTTATATAAGAACGACGAACTTTTTCTGCATGGTAAATGGTAACGGAGTCGTTACCACTTCTACTCGCATTCAAGTGCAATTGTGCAGCTCTCTAATTATGGCATTTTATGTGCAGTGTTAGTAAAAGAGTACTTAACACTTCTCTCCACATTCAAGTGCAATTGTGCAGCTCTTTAATTATAGCATTTTAAGTGCAGTTTCTTTAAAAAAAATTATTTTAAAACCATATTATTATTAATTTTTCTTAACCCGAAAGGAATATAAAAAAGTTCATCAGCTTAAAGAAAAAATAATAAAACTTTATTCAAAGCGAAGTGAAACTTAAGAAACTTAATTGTACAAACTGAAAAGCAATAAAATTCTCAATGGGAGTGGCTTCACCTTTAAGAAAATAATTTCAAAAATTTTTCCTGATTTAATATAATATTTTTTTCTACATTCAGTGGCAAATAAATGAAAATTTATTTGCTAATTTTTCGTCTCGAACTGTTTACCTTTGTAATGACATCGTTGACAAATTTATGGCCTTCTTATGCAAAATTTTTATTTATTAAATTCAAATAATTTCAAATTTCTATAACTGCTTAGAAGTATTTTAAAAAAAGATTGTACACGTTTTATGATGACTTTCGATAGTGATTTTCTCTAATTTGGCGGCTGATCATTGAAACAAAAAAATACGGAAATTTAGTTCGAAATTTGTTGTAAAGCTTAAAGGTTCTGCTGTCAAATAAAACTTTGCAAAAGCAAAACGAATTGCATAAACACATACAAACGTGATTGTATTAACTTATAAAAAAAGTGTAAAATTTGTAAAAAAAAAAAGAATTAACAAAAATTCATAAATAAAAAACTAAAAAATATGACACGTAGAAGTATGTCAAGGTAGTTTGTATGCTTGTTACTGTGGCAGAGTCTTCCCCCACACAAAATATATAATTTTGTCTCGAATTCTGTTAAAATATTGGCAATGCAATAAAATAGCATACAATAGCTTTTTATATGATGATGACCTTTATGTAAGGCGACCTTTAAAGACGTGTTTCTCTGCCATAAATTAAACAGACAAGCAACACAATATTAAAAGCTCTAAAAATGAATAAAAAGAAATAAATAAAATAAATCAAATTTTGTGAGCAACATGAACGAAATTAAAATGTTTTACAACAAATCGAAATTTGATGCGGTCGACGCAGATGCCTACATCGTAATAAGCCAATAACATATCGTTGGTCGCAAAGAACAACTTTTTTACTAACAAAAAGTTCCATACCGCACTGCACTCCAATTGTTTCAAAAATAATTTTGAATTTTTTGATATTGTGTACATACGTTGTATTCAGGTTCTGCTAGCGATAAATGTATGTGTAAATTGAACCCTACTTGGGCAATAAAAATTTATTTATGTTCAAGCTTTTTTTAAAAATGTATAATTAAAAGGAAGCTTTGATTACAAATAAAGTGTTTGCTGCCCATGTGGAAGAAGCAGCATTGGAATTGACTGATGTCGGATTAATATAATAAATCGATTTGAATGCAAACGTATTTTGTTACGAAGATAAAGAAGTATATAATAATACACAAAGCCTTTAATGAAAAATGGCTCAAAATGGCTCAAAAATTATGCTTCAAAGTACTCAAGAAACGATCATTTTTATTATTATTCAATGCTAATTACTCGAAAAAATTGTTTTGATCTGCATTATTGGCATACAAAATTCGAATTAAGACAATGAAATAAAAGTGATCTAGTACAATAGTAGATATATTATTACTCGAATAGTTTTCAATAAGAATATTCAAATAAGTTTTCTCTAGTGCCATTAAGCTAGGAAAAGTTTGGATGTAACAAAAGAATAAAATTATGATAATATAAACTTTATATAAATTTTTTATTTAAAATTTTTATTTATAATAGACATTCGAATAAAAGTTATTGGAAAACCTTTATACCATATTTTTCATTAAAGCAAAAAACCCCAAAAAGTAAAATTATGAATAACATTTGAACATTATAAATAAGTTAATTCCGCATAAATTAAAAATTAAATTAAATTAAATTCGCATCAGATTGGAACATTATAAAAAAATAATTACGAATAAAATAAATTTGATTCGAAATCTTAATAATGAATTTAATATAACCTAATGTTTTTCATTACAGAGAACTAAAACGGAATTAAAACAAAGTTATTCGATTTGTGAATAAAATAATTCCGAATAAAATTATTCGATAATACTTTATCTATATATGTAAGTATATAATGCAGCAACAGCTGAATACAGCAAGAATTAATATATTTTCAAAAGTATGACGGTGGCAGTTAAAGGTAAATAGTTTGGTCCACATATTGGCCAGCATCATAAAGTACTTTTCCGGAAAAAGAAAGCCATTGATTGGCTTAGTGAAACAAATACCGATCAACGATTAATGATTTTAATTAATTAGCTTCTGTGTCTTAAGTAAACTCGATTTGTTTTCTTATTTACTGTAAAGTTATCAATTATCTCCCGTTATTTTTACATCCTTATTAAGACCAATAAAAAGAAGAAGCAGGAGCGGAAACAAAAGAAAATACTATCCAAATAACTTGTAGCCAATTACGTCGTAAATGTTTCAGCATTTTTTTAATCACATGCCGAGGCAAGATTCAACGCAGTGCTTACCTTTCCAATTTCATATAATCTTGTCTCCCTTTCACGTTCTTAAAGGGTAAAGTGTAGAACTTTTATTTCACAAGTTAGCTGTCATATCGAGTATTATTTATGTTGTGTGATAAATTGTTGTCAACACATGCATACATCCGACATGAATAAAATAATTACACACACAGTTGCAGAAATCATCGGCATAAACTTGCTGCGAAGTTAATGTACGGATGATTGTATACTATTAAGTACCCTTTTGAATTTGCTTGGTTGACTTAAAAAATCGTTAAAATAAATGACAATTTGTCGTTCTTATTTTTTTAAAATTTAGGAAAGATGACAATTTTTCTGAATTTTTGTTTAATAATACCAACGAACTGTCCTAAGCATAAAAAAATCTATTATTCGGAAAGTCTATATTTATAATTCAAATAATCAGCTATTTAGATATGGATTACCTTTCCCTATTTTTTTTTTCTAAAAAACTTTTAATACACTTAGGGATTTAAGTACGATTTCTGCTGCGAAAAAGAGTTCCGCTTTCAAGAGTCTGTTATTTTAGCAGCAGGTGTCATGAGAGCAGCTGTAGCTACTTGACAGCTGACTCTTTTTAATCTTTAAAAATTAATCAATATATTCAACAATGGCTTTTATATTCACCTCCAATAAGTTTTCATATTCTCTGTGTTTTACAGACGATCCTCTGGGGCAGATCGATAAAAAACGGCAACAATCGTTTAACATGCACAAGTACAAGAAAAAGTAAAAGAACCTGAGTCGCCATTAACTAAATTTATTAAAGAAAATTTTTAAAACGCAAAGAGAGACAACCAAACAGTTCATAAAGACAATAAATCATCTTTGAATCCAGACCCATTATGTTGCAAGCTTATCAACTGGCTGCCTACAAGCTACAAAAGTTTATCAATTTCCCCTTCTGCCAGCTATCATATTTAGCAGATGATGCCTTGCTTAAATTTACAGTGAATTTGGATGAGAGAAAATAAAAACAAAACAAATTGTATAACTAACGCAGCGAGAAAGTAATAAATCAAGCTGAAATCCATACAAGTGTATTGAAATCGCAATAAATTAAATCATGTACGGGCTACTGCTTGAAAACCTATCGGAGTACATTAAATCTGTTTATGGTGAGGAGAAATGGGAAGATATTCGTCGACAGGCCGGAGTTGATTCACCCTCGTTTAGTGTTCACCAAGTGTATCCGGAAAATTTATTAAACAAATTGGCCAAGAAAGCACAACAGGTATAATGCACAAAGCAGCAAATCAAACAGATTTTGTATTTTTATTTTTTCCTCTCTGTTGCTAAAATTGGCTCTGGAAATGTCTTTCGCTTACTTATATTAACCACTTTTTTCTGTAGAAAGCTAATATAATCGATGACTTTTCAAAAGTGCTTGTCATTTTCTGTTTGTTTCAAATGTAAAGTTAGCAATGATAACTTTTAGTAAGTGCGAAGAAGTTATCGATAACTTCTAACAGAAATTTTAAAATTTAACTTGTGTAGAAAACAATATTAGAAATGACTTATATAACATACAAGTATAATATAATATAATATGGTCAAACTACAACCGGTTATTTAAAAAGAAATAGCAATGCGATAATATTACTATCGAAAAAAAGAGCCATCGATAACTGTTATACGGAGAAAGTTACCGTTTACTTTTTTGCAAACTTACTACCACTTACTTCACATTGATCCCATTATCGATATGTTTTGTTTAGAATAATAGAAATATCGATAAAATGTGTATAAAAAAATAAAAGTACATCAACGATTATTTAAACAGCTAAAGTGACAGATATATTTTTTTTTTTGAATGACAATGTAAATTTTATACATAATTATTCGAGGCAATAATTTTTTTCCAGAGAAAACTAAAGTTACGTGACGTTCGATCTATTTATTACAACAAATTTTCAGGTGCTGGGTATCTCTGAACGTGAATTCATGGAGCAGTTGGGCGTTTATTTTGTTGGATTTGTTGGTCAGTATGGCTACGATCGCGTTTTGTCCGTGCTGGGACGGCATATGCGCGATTTTCTAAATGGCCTGGATAATCTACATGAATATTTAAAATTTTCATATCCTCGAATGCGTGCTCCATCGTTCATTTGTGAAAATGAGACGAAACAAGGTTTAACGCTTCACTACCGCTCCAAACGACGCGGCTTCGTTTATTATACAATGGGGCAGATACGTGAAGTGGCCCGCTATTTTTATCATAAGGAAATGCACATAGAACTGGTGCGCGAAGAAATACTATTCGATACGGTACACGTAACGTTTAATTTGACTTTCGATAACAGAGCCTTTACATTGGCCTCACTAGCCATGACACGGGAGGAGAAACATTTGCCGATTAGTGCGTATGTGTTATTCGAGATATTTCCATTTTGTATTGTTTTTGGGTAAGTGAACATAATTCAATCGCTGTTCCTGTCATTTGCATCCTTATTCCAATCATATTTACTTACATTTCATTGTTGTCGTCCTTTGTTGTCAATCATTATCGTAATGAAGAAGTCTGCCTGTTCCTGTACTCACTACATGTACATCTGCATACTATGTCATTCCAATTTTCCTTTATCATGTTCCTTTGGTCTTGTTTATAGCGCTGATATGGTTGTTCGCAGTATTGGAAACTCCCTGATGGTCATATTACCCGAGTTATTGGGTAAAAAAATCACGGCGTGGTTCGATTTAGTACGTCCTTTAATTGCATTTAAATTTCAAACCGTAAGTAGCTGCACAGCAAATATATGCACACATAACCATAAAAACACCATTCGATTTAAAAACATTTTATTTTAATGGCGAGTACACTGTTTCCTGGTGAAACAATTTCAAAATTTAAATTTAAAGTGTTATGATTTTCTTTATTGATTGTGCCCTGATGTTTGCACAAGGAGAAACTTGTAGCCCTTTGAGATTAGTCGGAAGAGGCTAAAAAGTAAAAAAGGAACGGATTGCAGAAAAATACTACAATAAAAATAAAAAAATTTTTAAGCGAAAAAAGCAAATAATAAAAAGTGGCGAAAGTGCACAGCTTGTTCATTCTGTGGATTTGTCTAGAACGAATTCAAGAACTTTCTTTGTTCCTCTACCCATCCATTCAGCAGAGGATCATATGCTTGAAGATGACTTTACAATGAATAAATAGCAAAGAATTCAGCGGAAAATATTTAAACAAAATGAATGTTTAAATATGTTTTAATTAAAATTTTCCTTATTTATTCTAATATACTAATAAAAAAATAGCGAATGATTATTTCCAGCTCTGAAATACACACATTTACTGAACTCTGCCACACATGCAATTGCAATTTTCCCCCACTGTGTTACAATTTTGTTCGGATGCAGTCTTCTTAATTTTTCAGATTTTAAATAGAACGAATAATATATTTGAATTGGTGACAGTTGAGCCTGTGACAGATTCCGGCGATGATCAAAAATCAAATGAGTTGTTGTTGCATGATGACGGCTCTGAGACAGAGAAATCATTGCGCTTGAAAGGTGAGATAGCAAAGTTAGTTGTGTTTTTTTGTACAAAAATTTATAAAAATTTCCCCCTTCCTTGTCTGCTTGAAAATGCGTTTAGGTCAAATGGTGTATATGGACAATTGGAGAATGATTATGTTTCTAGGCACTCCAGTTATGCCGGACTTGAATTCGCTTATAACGACAGGCCTTTACATAAACGATTTATCCATGCATGATTTCAGCAGGTAATTTAATGATTTAAAAATATAAATCAATAATACTCGCAGCAAATCGTTAATAAATCATATTGAATTTTTTGTAGAGATCTTATGTTGGCCGGTACTCAACAATCTGTGGAATTGAAATTGGCATTGGATCAGGAGCAACAAAAATCAAAAAAGTTAGAAGAATCGATGAAAAAATTAGATGAGGAAATGCGCCGCACTGATGAGCTTCTGTATCAGATGATACCAAAGCAGGTGGCAGATCGTTTGAGAAGGGGTGAAAACCCAATAGATACGTGTGAGGTACGTACATATAAAAATGTACTCGATTGTGAAATCCGTCATGTGCAAAGTGCTAAATATATTAATCACTGTTTTCTCAGATGTTCGACTGTGTGTCCATTCTATTTTCGGATGTTGTCACCTTCACAGAAATTTGTAGTCGCATCACCCCTATGGAAGTTGTATCGATGTTGAATGCCATGTACTCGATATTCGATACCCTAACAGAACGTAATTCAGTCTACAAAGTGGAAACAATTGGGGACGCCTACATGGTGGTAGCAGGAGCTCCAGAAAAAGATGCAAATCATGCTGAGAAAGTTTGTGATATGGCCTTAGATATGGTAGATGCTATTAAAGACCTTAAAGATCCATCAACGGGTCAGCATTTACGTATACGCGTTGGTGTGCATTCCGGTGCAGTAGTAGCTGGTATTGTGGGCTTAAAAATGCCTCGCTATTGCCTATTTGGAGATTCTGTTAATACTGCATCGCGTATGGAATCGACGAGCGCAGCCATGAAAGTACACGTTTCCGAATCGGCAAAGGAATTCTTAGGACCAAACTATAGACTAACAGAACGTGGTGAAATAGATGTCAAAGGGAAGGGAACAATGAAAACCTATTGGCTAGAGGAGAGAGAACATCGCAAGCCTTTGCAATTGTCAATGGCTCAGGTGCAACCACTATCGACATTTACGCCGATTTCTTCGTCAGCATCTACAGCTCTTATTGGGGCGACAAAAGCTGTGCCAAAAGCTATAAAACCGGCACCAAGTGCAAGATTAAAAAAGGAAAATCCTCCAGCTGCCTCAGCAATAGTTTTCCAAAATACTACTGCTGCTGTTGAAAGTAAAAATGATAACTCTGCAAATAAATGTTCCCACAGCGAAGATCGCCGTATTTATTCTCCCGTTACATTTAAAGACGTAGCCAGACGCAGCATTGCAAACTCACCAGTACGTTCACTCTACGGTACCAGTAGCTTAAAGGAAAATGAAAAAGGCCGAGAATCAAGATCAAATTCAACCGGACACGTTTTCATGCGTTCACCCAGCGACATATTTGGCTCGCTAATCTTAGACACTGAAGAGTTTTTGGAAGATTTGCAAATATCTCGCAATTCGTTAGCTAACGCCAGCAGTCAACAACCCTGCAGTAGTCCCACACAAACTTTCCGCATAGGAAGTGCTCCCGCTAAACCACGTCCCACCAATCCAGATCAATTTACAGTAGAAGAATTGGCCGTTATGGATCAGTATACACCACCCTCAACTGCACCAGCACGCGATAATTACATTATCAAATCTTCGTCCTCAACTTCTACCCTAACAGCGGAAAAGATGCAAAAGACCAGGTATGATTGCAAGTATGAGGAAATTTAAAATAAATTTCATAGCACATATTGTGCGCACCTTAGCGAATCGTCATTCATTCCATATAGCACATACTTGTGCACACATATGTGCATATATTTATATGCTTAATATACTCGCGCTCAAAGATACGTCAGCATATGAAACTTCATTAGTTAAACGCGGTATGTAAGTGAAAAGAATTCTTGAGGTTTCGTTGCGTTGGAAGGCATGTCTTTTAAATTAATACTTTGTTTAATTTTTTTTTTTAATTATTTATTTTTAATATTGTTATTTATTATAACACAAAATTTTATTTTTTAAAGGAAATGCAAGTTGCGTTGAAGTATGTAGTATGTACATATATTAGTTATGAATTAAATTGTTAAAAGTGTTCCTAATATATTATTCCCCGATACGATTATATTATTCAGTTTATTGCCATTCTATTGCTATAATTTTTTCTAATTAGAAAACTAACATTTTCGCTCAGGATTAAAAACGATAAGGCATCTATGGAAAAGCAGCACAAAAGTTTAGCATCAGCGGAGCCAACTGCCTCAAAAACAACAGCCCCTCAACAATTAATGCAGCAACATAAATTGCAAGAGCAGACAACGAATGTTCAACAAAAACAACTCCAAACAAAATGTTCAAAGAATCAAACATTTTCCGACAGTCGTTCTGCATCCAAAGAATCAATATCAATGCTGTCGCCACCGCCCATACGATCGTTATCTGCACCTCTTCCCATGTCAAAGGCATCTCGTAAGGCATTTCTAGCCGCCAAACAAACCAAAGCCATTGAAAAGTTAGACAAAATGATTGAAGAGGTAAGGGGGAGTGAACCCCAAATTAAAGCCTCATATTCCATCGAAACACATAATGCTTTTGGTGAAAACCAATTACAAGGCAATGCCACTAGTAACATGGACATGGCGGGAGGATGTCCATTATTTTTACCACCACCGCCAAGGCATATGGCAAACTCAATATCAGACTCCAATATCTGTAGTCATGGGTAAGTTCATTTCTCTTACACAAAATTTAAATTATGATTTACTTTTCTCCTTTAAAGACACAGCCACGGTCACGCCCCCACTACTCATCATGCCCCATGCCATCATGTCCATGAACCCACCTCTAACAAAATCGCTACAAGTCAAAGTTTCACTCATGCCCGTCATACTTCCTCTATGCATCCCTGCTGCTCTGGTTTCCCATCGCATTCCTCTAACGGTCGCCACTCGCATCGATTGCACTCGAATGCATGTGTAATACTTTAGATGCACTTAAGTATGTTTCAATTAAAATTTCTCTTCTAAGCAAAAGCAATGTTTCTCAAAAATAATTAAAAGTGGCTTTAAGTATTAAACTATTATTAAATTGAGGAAAAAAAATATTATTGTGGAAATACTCCTCAAAACATTCAATATGCAAATATGAATGCTTCTAATATTTCTTATGTATAAGTATTAGTATTGGAATTTTAGCAAAATACCTTAATTGAATCATTTTACATTAACTTGGAAACGATTTTGAATTTAGTGCATATATGTATTTGAAAATCTTTCTGCCAAATTCAAATACAATAATTTGGTATTTGAAAAATCCGTGAAAAAGTTTACGAATTCATTATTTTTTAATTCTTTTCGTTTCACCTTTTTTAAGTCAAATTATTGAAAAATAAATAACTATGTTCCATATAAATAAAAAATAATAAAATTGAATAAGAATTTATATATACAGAAGTATACCTCTAAAAACGACAATATATATTTTGAAAAAAATAATTCTAAAAAAACTAAACCAAATTTTTAAATGAAATATAAAAACTAATATATTTTACCTCTATAAAGTAAGAGTAGAAAACATATGTATTTGCATATGAACTTAATTAAATAGTATAACGTTTTTTTTTAATAATATAAAAAAATTTAATTTTGAGTCAAGCCACTTTTAAACCAAGTGGGTGATATAAATACATGAGTGTCGTATTAAAAATAATTTCATTTAATATATATATACGTAGCTAGGAAAAATGCATATCGGAAACTTAATAAGGAATATAAAGAAATATTATTTTATTTATGTATATTAAATGTTTTTTAACTTCAATTGTAAAGGAAAGAATTTTACATATATTCTACACTGGTAGTAATATATTTAGCGCAATTAATTTAAGCAAACTGAAGCTTTTTCAATTTATTATAAAAGATTTGCTGGGTTTTCTTTAATGCTTCCGGTTTTAATACTAATCACAATAAAATACAAAACAAATACATACCACTTGAAGGCATGCAATTTCCCTCTTCTAAAACAAGTTAAATTCCTTCAAATCAAATTTATTTTAATAAAAAGGTTTTCATTTAAATAATTGTCATGTTATCTAACTGAATATGGATTTATCAACACATTTTCTAATGTTATTCTTCGGATTTCCTATACTTTTTTTAACAAAACCAAGATATCTTAAAAATCTTCGTTTATACAATTTATTTTAAAATTGTATTTATTAATTTTTTTCAAAAACCAAATACAAAAAAACTAAATATTAAATAACGAGGATTTGCAATTTTTATAAAAACAACTTCTTTTTGCTCAAATAAAAATTTTACAATAAAAAAATGCTTTCATTTTTGTTAATATTTTTTTTTCGAAATAAATAATAAGAAAAACTTATTTGGCAGGCTCAATGATGTCGCCTTAAAGTCAAAACTAGCCTTGGGTCTTAGTTTCGCCTGCTATCAATTCGTCTTGTGTATGCTTAAATAACATACGTAAAACAAAATTTTAATTTCATAAATATAGTGGTGTTATTAATTGGCAGTTTATTAACAAACGATTTCATCTGGCAACTTAAATACTAAATATTTTATGCTGGCAATAATGAGCGTCACAGTGCATTGCTGAGCAGTTGTTAAATACACACATCCACATACGCCTACAAAAAAATACAAATTTGTTTTAACAGTAGTGTAATGAAATATAATTGTGAAAGTTAAATTAAGTGTAATGATGGTATTAAATAAATATGCATAATTATAAATAATTTTTATTTATTAAAAAAATGTTTAAATGTATTACAAATAAAAAAAGTTGTAAATTATTAAGAAATAAAGTGGCTGGCCAATTGTATAATAAAAATGAAATAATAATGGGGTATAAAATGGAGGAAGTTCTGCAAATAAAAATTCAATTCTTTTACCTAAAATAAGGTAAGCTACATATGCATTTTAATATAAACGTATATGGACATAAATATGTACATTTGTGAATAATCGTATATAAAAAACTCAGATATAGAAATATGTAAATACAGTACGCGCTTGATTTGCGCAACTACCTATAATTGCAACACCCGATTAGCGCAACATGTAATTTTTTATTATAGTCTATTTTTTATATTTAGTCTTCATAAGTGCAAACCAGTTTTAATAACTTCAAGTTTTTGTGCTTTATAAAATTTAATGGAATTTTCTCTTTGAATTTTACTTGAAAAAAAGCTTAAAGGTTTTAATATTCGTATAGCAGTTATTCATTTAGCTAATGCATGGAAAATGTTTCTACCGTCACCATTAAGAAATTTTGGAACGTTTTAATGTCAAAAAATTACCAATGAACTCACAAATATGATCTACCATTGATTTTGTTACGGGATCAGATAGCAGAAGACCAGGCTTGAACAGGAGAAGGATGTATTTTTCCTCCATAATACTTTTCGTTTGGATGAAGAAACTAATTAGTAAATGAATTTCCAATTTGAACTGGCAGTAGTTTCATTTATTTACATTTGTTTTCAATAAATAAATATCATTTCGGTTTTTTATAAGCTAAAAAAATTTAAGTAAAAGTAACTATAAATAAATAATTTTATATTGAATATTTAAAAATTTGTATTTAGTCATAATTGTTGGATGAAATTTGTTTTGTTTTCAAAAATTTTATTTACACAGGCATGCATAACAAGGAATAAATAAAAAATAGCGTATCTTATTTTCAAGTTTTTTCAAGATACCTTTATTATTTAATTCGGTTTTTAGTCCAAACCTTTTAAGGATTTCATTGTAACGATTGCATGTACACTTTGTGTACTTTTAAGCAAATGATATTTACAAAACAAATGTCAAAAGTTACCTAAAAATGAGCTTAAAAGCGAGATAAATCATTTTTATATTAAGCCATCTGTATGTGCATAATAAATGCTGGTAATAGTGCTTTTTTTCTTTTTTTTAAACATAGTTATTGCAAATAGTGTTTTTGTTTGTTTGTTTGTTTAAGTAAATGGGAATGTCAAATTAATTTTTCAATAATTTATATCCAAATATACAATTTCATTTTACTCATACGCTTTGAATAACATTTTTTCTAATACCGATAACAAAATCTAAAGGCGGTATAAAAATTTGACTTAAAATATACTTATATTGTATAAATGTATAATTTTTAAAATTTATAAAATATTTATCAGTTAATATATTTGACTAGCATGGCAAAAGCAATTGTTCAAAATTTACAATTTTGTGTGTGTTTTTTTAATTTTAAAGTGGGTGGGTTTAATTGCGAGTTTATGATTTCATTTGACTAATGTGGGAATCCGGTTTACTAGAGAAATAATTAAAACTCTAATATTTTTGGTGCGTCCACGTAATCCTTATTTTCATAAATAATTGTGCCATCGGCGGTCTCGATTGTTTTTATCAAAGTTTTACAATAGAAACAAACTTTAGAATTCATTAAATGTTGCAAAATACAATTATTACATGACTGATGTTTGCACGGCATAAAAACAACAACAATAGGTTTGGCACAACAAATCGGGCACAAAGAATCTTCTGAAGGCAAAGTTATGTCAGACAGCAGCGACTGTTTGACTCTAAGCATATCGATAAGGCGCCGAATTCTATCGACTTCATCCATGGTTACATGAGTAGGAACTATAGAATTACATGAAAAAAGTATTTACGTAAATTTCTTTTTATTTTCAAAGTACTTACAATCGGTAAGTGTAAATTTCAGAATAGGTGGATCAGCTCTTATTCTTTTTGTAGAGGTAGTAGGTTGAGGAACTCGTACATCATTAGTTAATGGATCTATATGTGGCCTACTTGATGGATCGAAATTGCCTCTGGGAACTTCTGTCTGTTGCAATATAGGCGTTTTTATTTCGCCTAAAGCAAATTCTAGATTGGCAAATTGAAAGCTAGGATCAGTCAAGAGCGCTCGTGTAATGCGGGTTGCCTACAAAATTGTAATTTAACATTTTTAAAAATTGTTTTCTCTGAAAAACTGCCTAAAATATTTTAAGATTCCTGATACAATTCTCTTATAGTTTCTATTTACCTTGCTTGGATTTTTATCACTGTCCATTTCTTCTTTAAACAAAGCCAATAATATCCCCAAAGCAGCTGTTATAATTGGAAAATGCGTGACCGCATTCAAATCGGCGGAACACATGTCCACTACAAATTGAAAGCAACCAGGTGGCACGGTGACACGTGATAAAACTTGGCTGATTAATTGACAGACGCGATTTAAAACTAGATCACTGTTGGGTCTACATTGATCCTGAATTATATCAGGTGCTACTGAGAAAATCATTTCGAGACAACGCATCAAGGAAACAGTCAATTCAAAGCACATCGAGCAGATTTTCAATTGTTTAGGTTCGAACACTGTATTCTCTTGCCGATGTGATGTATTCTGAATCTTTAAATAAATAAAACGGGCATTTGGTCTGGATTTGGATAGATTTATACGGAAATTAAGTGCAACTTACCTCTTGCAATAGCAAAATGAATTCTGAAAACGCCCAATTCAATTGACTTAATACTGAATTCAAGAAGGCAGTTGCAAAAGGTTCATCATCCCTTAGTTTGGCCCCTATCAGCTCTTGGAAATGTTTTGATGGATTCGCTGGTGCTATATTGTGCAGCAATCCAGTGTGTGTTTCATTTTTTGCTCGTGATCGACATAAACCAATTTGTATGGGAGAATTTCCACCTTGCCAGACGCAGGGTTGCCGTGCATCGCTATAAGCAAAACCATCACCTAACCAAAAGCGCAAAAGCAGCCAATTGCTCTGACCCCAGGCACGGTTTTCATAGGGACGCAATAAGGAATTCACTAATGCTAATTGACTAAAAGTTTAAAAATAATTTAAGTTAATATATAATAAAATTAAAGTTAACCTTTTCCTGGGTGCTTTTTCCAAAGCTTTTATTCCTGATTTATGGCATGTCAATGTGCCTAAAGCTTGCAAGAGGGAATCTTTACATGATGCTAAAATTATACGTGGATCTGCAGAGTGAATACTTAAAAAGTCGGCCACTATATCAATGACATACTCCGACTCTTGCACTTGGAACTGTATCACCAAATCGTGATTGCAAAAATCCATTACCGTGTCTAAAAGTATGGGCAAAATATTGATGTAAATTTCCGGAACAAACGTAAAAAGATTTCCCTGCTTGGAAGACGCCTGCGACAAGAATACAAGAAAATGTATTGACTATTTAAATTTTATGCAAAACCGATAATCAATAAACGAATCGATAAACTTATCAAAATGCATTTCATTAGCAAGCACTGTACCTTGATGGGTGGTCTTATAAAAACAAGAATCGTACTTACATTTAATGTTCTCAAAGTGCTTTCCAATAGCCAATTTAACAATAAACGCCTTTTTTTACCCAAAGCAACTGCTCTAAACCAGGCCTGCTTGCGAGCCAAATCTATTGATCGTTTCTGTACGAAATGGAAAATAATATTAAGTAAAATGTATAACTAATGAAAATTAAAAAGAGAAATACCGCAAAAACATTTTCTCTTTGACTAAACTTCGCTCTCAACTCGGAAACAACATGAGAATGTTGATCGTTCATACAGACGCTAGCATGATCTTCTAAAGCTTGCAACTTCCTTTCAACATCCTCTCGATAGTATTTGGTTTCCAATAGCACCTCATTTAGCGCAGCAATTTCATCGCGTACAGAAGCAATCTAAAAAAATGTTTATTAAACTTTCTTTTTTACAATAAAAATTATTGTTAAAAGTCACCTTAACAATATATTTATGGCCAACGCAATAATAATATAAAACACTCAAGTCTAATAATTGAAATAGCGAGGACTCTGTTTCGCTGTTACCCGGCATTATTTCCTCGTTGGCACGCGGATTTATAAAAGAGGTAAATGTGGCAGTGTTTCTAAATGATAGAAAAGAAATGCATAAACAAAAATATTTCACATATTTCCTGAAAAAACATTCAACATACCCTGCAGGATGACCTGCAATGGAAATATTATTAATAGTATCGGCATCTAAAAGACAAATGCAAAGTTTCAACTAATTTTCTATGTTTTTTATGTTTTTATATGTTTTTTTTTTTATAAAATTAAACCTACTTAATTCAGCGACTCTTACAATAAGTCGCTCGTCTTCCAACAGCTCTTGAGTTCTTTCCGTCCCTATGTGCTGTTGTATTTCAATCCGATGGACTTTACGCAAATGAGACAGCACACCACCCACACGATCATAATGTTGATACTCCAGACTACCATCATAAAAATATTTGGGTTTAATTTCTATGTCATTTCCGGGCATTTCTCCATCAATGATTGTTTTAGTGATATCAACTAAGATGCACACGAAAGCTAACGCCACCGTATTTTCAATCGGATACAAAATAGTCGATTGCACAAAGAAAAATGAATGGAATGGCTGGTAAATTTTGCATATTAATAAAGTAATGGCCTTTATGAATTATGTTATTTCTCAAACAATTACCCTTTGCTCCAATGACAAAGCCATAACATATTTACGAAGTTTATTTAAAAACAGCTTGCGCGAGGACGGAGTTTGGTCATCGCCATCGTCATTTATCAGCAGTGTCTCCAGCAGAGTTTTTTGTAAGTTATATAATAAAGTTGTCGCATTTTCGATTTTAGTTATGGCAGACATATATTTGGTTTTAGGTCCTCCTATGCCCTCTGTCCAGGCAATATGATCGGGTATTAAATCTTGCATATAATTAAATTCTGGTGGCCGAATGTACATTATCAGGGCAAGGCTGTGATAACAAAAGAAATATTCAGATATTCAATATTTCATAAATCAAAATTGCATTGCATAAATCTTACTAATTTTTTTCAAAAAACTTATATTCCAAATAAGTTTTCCTAGTGCGCGTATGATTGCAGAGGCATATTAAAATCCGCAATGCATGATTTTGCTGTTCATAATCCAAACCTTTATTGGTCCGAGTGAATTCTCTTAGCAAAGCATTTGCCAACTTCTTCAAAAGAAACTTCATCTCTTCAACTTCTAAATAGTTCCAGAATATATTTAATAGAGCACCTAAAATACTTTCCGGTTGACCAGGTAATATTGTGTCGGGCTCATTTCTGCAGACATTAAAAGGTTTTACATAAGCTAAAATATGGGTAATTTCGGAACAGTAATGCAACTCACTTCATATTGCACATTTGATCAATTAAGGGCAACAATTTGTCTTCAATTACGTAACTATTAAACAAGAGCGGTGTCAGTTTTTCAACAAGTAGCGTGCAAAACACGACATACACTGTCTTTTTTGTCGATAACTTGTCATCTTTGAGCCTCTTTTTCATTTCACTATTGTGGCGGGCTATTATAGAAGACAAATTGTTTAAATATAATAAAAGCAGATCGGCTTTTTTTAAACATATCAGAGGTTTGGCCATTAACGGCATAAAACCGTCTACAGGATATTTGAAAGGTGTATTGCCAAAATTTGCATGTACTCCTTGATTGTAGCCCAAGGAAATAGCTGGAAAGAAACTTATATTTGGCCCTTTTTCAAGTTTGTCGAAAGCTATTCCCATGGATTTTCCATTTCGATAAAATTCAATTAATTCGTTCTCTACGTCAATTGTGACGCTAATAATATCCCCAATTTGCCATTTGTCACCGTATCTGGAAAAGATAATTAATAAAAATATAGCTTTGCATACAGTACATTTAATTGTAATTGAAAAATAATATCAGACTTTTAGACTTTTTTTTAGCAGATGGTTCCAAATGCAACTTGATTTTGATATTTGTAATGTGAATACACAGAGAGATTAATTGTGAACAAGCATGTTCATCATCATTCCTAGTAAAAAATGATCGGTTCAAATTTAAAAAAGTAAACCTGTTTTGTGTGTAAATATAGTATTGGTTTCCTTAGTTGGTCCCCTTCACACTAAGTAATTTATCTAAAGTTTTGTTTTCTTAGCGAAGCACATTATATTTTAAGGGCGTTTTATAATTGAACATCTTTTCTAATAAGAAATTTTTACTTCAAGTAAATGAAAATGTATTTTTATAAAAAATCAAATATTGCATTTTCTTCAATATTTTACTACTTCAAATAAAATATTAAATATAAAAAATCTAATTTGTCATGCCTGTGAATATATTTTAAAAATAAATACATTAATAAATTGATAAAAAAAATTTTTCTGTATTTTGATTATAAATTAATAATAAGATTTCTATTTAAATCGAAAATAGCCACCAATAATTTTATGCCAAAAATAATTTTATGGCAACGAACTATATCTCTGCAGTGCTTTTTACATTTCAATAGCTGCGATTTTGTTTTTTTTTAATAAGCGTGCTTTTTAAAAATTAGGAAGAAAAAAAATTTCGTCATCAGCTATCGGGTATTCTACACCTTTTACAAAAGCAACTAGCATTGCATTGAAATACATATGTATTTATATACACATACAGGCAGACAGACATAAGCTTGAATACATGGGCTGAAGCTTGATTATTATATCAAAAAAATTATTATTTTTTTATTGCAAATGCGTTTAATAGTGGAAAGTTTAATATAAAAATGATTTTTTATGAAATAAG
The DNA here is from genome assembly GCA_963402855.1 of Ormia ochracea. Taxonomy (NCBI): domain Eukaryota; kingdom Metazoa; phylum Arthropoda; class Insecta; order Diptera; family Tachinidae; genus Ormia; species Ormia ochracea. Next base: position 4,949,885 of record OY727105.1, read on the forward strand.
TTATGTTTTCCAGAAAAAAAAAATATTTCCGCCAAAAAGGTTTAATGTACGTATAATTACATTTATGCGGTACAACTGCGCATCTGCGTAACTATGTACATCCACAGATACGACATACGAGTATATCCGGTCAAAGCTATAAAACACGTGTTAGGCAATAACAAATAATATCGCTGCTCTAAAGTAGAAAGGCTCTAACTCGCTTTTTTCCCATTCAATTTTTTGTATATTCAGTCCATACACTGAAATCACTAAAAAATCTACTTCGCAAAAAAAAATGCGACCAACCATATAAACCCATTTATACATAGTCACTCACTTTGTCGTTGCTATATGCCAGCTTTGTTGTTTACTGCCATCATAGCCATAACTTAGTTTTGAGTCACCCACTCCGCTGTTCTCATTAAATGTACATTTACTAGAGCACCAACCCACTTGCATCACCCCCTTGGTATGTAATTGTAGCTAGAAAAGCGAGAAAGAATACATAGCAAACAAAAATAGATTTTGAACTAAAAGTGAAAGTAATATGTGAAATAATATTTGTTTACACAGAAACCATTTGCAAATGCCATTGCACTCTTTTCTCTGCCACAGGCATACAGAATAGTTTATATGAAATCAAAAGCGGTCATTGTGAGCCTTGTATAGAGAATGTTTGCGTTTGTTTATCGTCATGTTGTTTTGGTTTTCAATTTTTGTTGCCACAGTTATTACCTCATACATCCACCTTCCCCCGTAGACGCACACATTTGCTTTGATAGTGTTGAAACTACCCTGCGACCTGACCGATAATCTGTCATTGGCCACGCGTACCGTTGAGGAAAAATCAATATCAAGTATGACCAATTGTGGTCCCAGCCTTGACCGCATTTCCAATTGTTGCTTTAGTATATCTTCTTTATAATTGACCTCAATGGCATCCATTTTTCCCTGTAGCCAAGATTTTACTAATACCATTTGCCTACAAAAGGATATTTTGCTTGAATTTAATAAAAACGACAATGATTCTCTGTAAGGACATTAATATTCATTTAAAAAAATGTGCTACTTACTCCGGCAAACACATTTCTTCTACGCGTGTTGTTGTACCTTGCGATGTCGCTGAACTTATGGTGGACGTATTACCAGACACAGCTTCCTCTTGCATTTCGCGAAATTTTCCATATGGCTTTAAAGTGTCCTGCTTACAGGCGTCCTGTGTTTCCGCAAACTTCTCAAAAAGATCTTCGCCAAATACTTTTTTAAATAAATTTGCTATAGACATTCTCAATGCCGGTGTTTTCTTCTCTTACAATCTAACACTACCGTTGTGGAATTGAAAAAATCTTTTGAAACAAATTTGTAGTGTCAGATTTAGTTGATAATTGTACGGCTATCAATGATTTCGTTTAATATACCTATTAGAGGTTATCTGCACAATAATTTATTTTATACAATTTTAATTTTTATTTATATTTTGCTGAAATTTCACCAAAAAAAAATTGATGTGCTAAAAATCTACTTTTTCTATCCTTTAATTTGTTGTTGCTTCAGCTTATTTTTCTTCTCATTTTTGACAACTTCCTCAGCAATCATTCACAATAGCAGTGAGAGGAAGTTACAGTAGGTCATAACATTTTTCATTGAATTACCAAAAGGAAACAAAACAACAGTATTTTTAGTAAGATGCAAATAATGGGAATATAATAATTGAAAAAAGAAAAAAGAAAGAACGTTGTTTTTTGGGCGAATATGAAGGAAATGCAAAACAAATCGCATAATTTTTTAATTTAAGCGGCAGTAACAAGTGCCAATAGTTTTCGGGATTTCATATTCGGAAAAAATAAAAGCAGTAAAGTAAATAAATTGAATTGTCGAAAAAAGCCGATCATCAAACCTTCTTAATAGGTTTTTGAAACAAAACCGCATATTAATGTAGAATTTTTGAATTCGGCGATAATTCACTGCGTGAAATGACATTGAAAAGAACATTTTCCAAAAAATCTTTCATACATATGACTTGAGGTGTCATATGTGTCATAAATTTCTGAATTCCTTTAATATTTCATGTGTTAATTGCTCTTGGAGTTTTTAAGTGGCAAAGGCAATCAATGGCCAGTTATCATTTTACCCGCTTTTAGTAACAATGCGCATAATTTCATATCCAGAACAATTTTGCCTGCCTGATGTGTCTACCTACTTCTTCTTCACCAAAGTGCTTTGCCACCATTATCCCTTTCCATTACATTGCATGTGAAAAGACCATTTCCTAAAACCGGGTTTTAGAAAAAAATTTAACAAACACCAAATCAACGTTTGAATCTTTTGCAATTGCTATTAGCTGATCTTGAGATCTCAGCTGACTTTTGTTATGAAAACAAATGCGTTTAAGATGCCAAAAAAAATATTTATTTTCAAAATTGTTAGTGTTTTCATTTTATAGAAAAAAGCCTAAAGCATAATCCACTTCCCTTCCTATATGGATATAGAACATATAGACTTTATAGCACCCCAAACTAATATAGGAGAAATCAACATCCCTCTATGAAACCCTACCATCCTTCTTGACGGAAAAAAGTATAAAAGATATTTGGCAATACGTTTTTCCAACTCTTGTTTATATGAACATAAGATTATATACAGTGTGCACTATAAGTTTTTGTAATATTTCCGGCTTCGAACCATTTCCGAGAAATGTATTTCCTCAATATGATCCTTTATATAGGAGAGGTCAGCTGCAGAAGCATATTTTATTATGTTGGTAACTTGTACTTCATTGCTCAAGTGTTTATTGATAGTCCGATATGGTAACACTACCTTTTGACTGTTCTTCTTACAAACACATGAAATAAACAAAAACAATTTCTTTACTTGTGACGTTACAACTTTTGTTGTTGTTTTATAATAGTGCAGTGTTGGAACATTTTTACAAAAATACAATAATACACAGAATTTGCAATATCTAATTAAAAAAAAACATTACCTCAAATCATAACGTAATCCATTTGTCATGTCCACTGATTGGGATGAGGTCAAACGTTTGGCCGCCGATTTCCAAAAGGCCCAATTAACTTCTACTTTGCAAAAGTAAGTACATAAATGCTTGAAGACCTGAACATATCCATGAAATACTGCAAGCAAATGGCTTTAGACTTTCAGAACGAAATTGCATAGAAATAGTTACTTTGCTGCTGGAAAAGAAATTATTAGATGTCGTTTTTACTAATGATGGGAAGGAATATATCACACCAGAACATTTGGAACGTGAAGTGCTGGATGAGTTGTATGTTAATGGTGGCAGAGTAAATTTGGTTGAAGTTAGCAAAAATTTAAATGTGGACTTAACAAGAGTAATTTATGACATTTGGGTTTAGAAAAAGGAGAAAGTAATATTTATCATTTTAGATTGAAGAAGTGTCTAAGAAAATTTCTTTGGAAAATCCCAATCTCCACTTGATATTAGGCCAACTAATAGATGAAAATTATATCATTTATATAGCAGAGAATATAAATGAAAAATTATCACAAAATGGTGAAATATCTGTAAATGATTTAACAGAGCAATTTGATTTGCCATCTGACTTCTTACAAACTCATGTTATGGAAAAACATTTGGGGAGCATCATCAAGGGCAGGCAAGATACGTCAAATCCTAAAATATTTTTCACTCAAGCCTATTTACAAAGATGCAAAGCAAAAATTCGTGGTGCTTTAGCGGCTTTAACAAGACCAACTGACGTGTCTGCTATATTACAACAAATTAATATACAGCCAAAAATTTTTCATACTTTAGTTGATGAAATAAATCCACCTGGTCATGTTACTTCTAAACAAGCCAATGCTCAATATGTGCCAAATATTTATGCAAAAATGCAGTCAGATTGGGTAAATAACTTCTATCGCCAAAACGGATTCTTAGAATATGAGTCCATCAAGAAATTAGGCGTTAGCAATGCTAAACAATTTATCAGTAAAAAATTTCCGGACGAAGATTTGTTCATTTTAAAACGATGTGCAGTTAGTTCAAAGTTAATCGAACTTACTGTTTTGCCTGCATTAGCAGCAACCAAGGAATTTATAGACCTGTCTACTGTATTACCTTCAAATATGAGTTCGACTGATCGCGAAGAATTATTCGAAGTAATATTGTCAAAATATAAGGCACAATTTTCGAATTTTGTCCTTGTTTTGGGTTCTTCGGGATCTTCAGTCGTCTTTGCCACTCAGTATCTTGAGGAATTGATACACCCTTGTCGTGAATTAGCATGCACGAAAGCCAAAGCTGCAGTGGACAACGGTGTCTATCAGCAGCATGTGGCTATTAAACAATTATCCTTAAAATCAACACAACGTAGAGATTGCGACGATGATGAGGTAGTGGATAAACGCGATGAGCGTCGCAGGAAGGCTGCTTCTGGGAAAGCTGGAGGTGGTTCTCAAGGTAGGGAAACGAAAACAAAATCCACCAAAAAGAATCAACGTGGTGGTAAGAAAGGTGGCAAAAATGACCTTGATAGTGATGCTGAGGAATACACAGATGGCGGCGGGGCGACTTTCAGCCCAAATTCTAATAAGAAACAGCTAGAACTTATCACTATTGAGGATATTGTTAAAATTTTAAACAAAACTACCTCAGAATTAGGTATTGACGAATTAAATACAAACATTGCAGCAATATATTATGAGTAAGTAACTATTTTTTAATATATTCGCTATACACTTTGTTTCCTTTAGTAATACTAATTCTACAAATTGGTTATGCCGTGGGACATATGGATTTTAAGTTCTTCTATATATGCCCACACCCTTGCTGTTTTTTTATATAGTTTACAATAGCAAACACAAATATTTCACATTTGATAATATAAAAGTTCAAAAACAATTCAATAATCAATCCGTTTCATTAACTTTGGTTTTTTTTTATTTAAAAGTACAGAAAGCGAAACACTAGAAAAATGTTGTTTTTTTAACTAAAATTCGGACTCGTTGACTTTACATTTGTTTTTTCTAGGCAGCTTAATCAACTTGCCTTGACAAAAGCTCAAGAACTTTACGAAGTAACTTTACAAAAATGTGCTTCCGACAGCGGATTAAGTCATGCGGCTGTACAGGAAAAAATCAATACGCTTTTGGTTGATTTACGTCTATACGAGAAGGGGCTTAAGGTATACATTGTTTTATATATTGTCTGCGATGTTCAAATTTTTTTTTTACAATTCCATGGACAGCTTTTCCCTGTTAACGCTCAGAGTGATCTAATTAAATATTTGTTAAAGTCTTTGGGTAATGATATTTGCAATGAGTTAATTGTTTATATTGCTCATGAATGTCAAATCGAGTTGAAAAATACAAACTTAAATATGGATCAACGTAACAAGCTGGCGCAAGAATGTGGTAAGCAATGAAGAACATTTTATATTTAATTACGAATGTATGTTGGCAATTCTAATGAATTTAACACCAATTTTAAGGAGGAGATTATAAAATGTGCTTAATTGAACTAAATAAAGCTGTTAATAAGTCCATCGATGAATTTATTTTGGCCACGGAATCCGTTTTAAAATCTTGCAGTATGATTGTTAAGAAAGTAGACAAGAAAAAGGATCGTCAACTGATCATACAGCATAGAGAAAAACTATTAGAACAATTGCAACAATGCATCGAACCAGCATTGATTTTACACTTAACTGCCTTAATTTTGTTCACCACTGCAACGGGGTGCATCCTCCATGCGAGTGGTAAATTTGTTTCACAAATTTTATCCGTAGTGAACATTTCTCTAACAGATGAACAAAATAAGCTGTTAAGCAAATATCATGGTAAGTTTTCAATTACATAATTGCTTCATTTTTTTGTCATTTGGCTTCATGTTTTTGGCACTCATATTAATGCTGCTTGCAGATTTGGTAATTAATATTCTGCGGTTACCTGCCGATTCTGAAGAGTATGCTACAGCCAGTTGTCAGTTGCAGGAGCTACAGCCAATAATCAAGCAATTGGCCTTAACATTTGAAAAGGGCAATCATTCCAAAACTGATTAATACCATGTTGGTGTATTGTAAACATTCTGGAAGACGACATTAATTTTTGGGTTTCTTAAACTTTTTATTATTATTATTATTATTTTCTTTTGCAATTCTGCATAAAGATCTTAAAACATAGTTACCCTAAAGACGATTTTTAATCGTACAGTCTTTGAAAGGCAGTATAAATAACAAAATCGTCTTTATAGTCTAAATTCCTTAAAATCAATCTGCACTGTATAAAAACTTTATTATTCAAAAATAATTTTCCACTCTCATTTTAAATAAATTTTGTAATAAAATCTTTCAAAGATTTAAGTATATTAGTCAAGATGGACCGTAATTGCCACCTGGCCGTTTTTTTTTTTGAAAGAGTTTTGAACCACTTTGCTAATTTTTTTCAGTGAGTAAAAAAACAAATAAAAAAAGCTGCCAACAACAAATAGCGCATGAAATTTCAATGCGTGTGCAGTTAACGAACGTACGCTCCGGTGTTACAAGCAAACCGTCAGCTGAAAAGTTAAAATGGTTTTTATATAAGTTTTTTTATAGATATTCGCGATTTTTAAAAAAAAATGTGCCCTTCTTGTTTTTATTATAAATGATTTATCAGTTATATATTTTATTAGAGAATAATTGTTGGTACGTATACGGAACGTTAATATGTCAAATAATATATTAAAATGCAAATACACCCGCGTCAAGGTGGAAGTAAACAAAATTTGGGTACTCCACATAATTTCTTTTCTATTTTAAATTATTCCCTTTAATTGATTTTGTTCTAAATATTTACCACTTTGTTTAGAAAAATATAATCGTTAGAAAAAATTACAACTTTTTATTTTTCGGTAAAAAAATGGTGAACCAGTTTTTATGTTTACTTAAAAGAAAACTTTACTTATTTGGATTTTTATCTATTTACAATACTAGTTTTAGAAAAATGTTTCATTTGTTTCAAATTACGATAGCATTTCTCCTTATTGAAAAAAAAAAACAAACAAAAAACAAATGCAAATATTTAATTAGTACTATGAAGTCTTTGTAAAATTTGCTTAGCCTTATCACAAGTTTGCCTAGAAGAAAAAAGGTAATTGATGATAATTGATTATAAACAAAAAGAAATAATTCAAACAACTTACATAAATAAGGGATTATTAGCATCGCATGATTCTAAAGTTTGTTTAATGTACGTAACAAATAATTGTAAATTTTTTAAACATTCGGAACCTGGTTGCAGCCATGCCGTTGGTAAAGTATTGACAATAATGTAAGCTTTGCTGATAGAATCATTAGGTGTGCATACCTGACATATAGAGCATGAAATTATATTTACATAAAGATAACTCGTTTGAAAATACATACCCTCATGGCTAGCAATAAATAACGATTAAGTAATGAGCCTATAGCCATTTCCCTCAATGGAGTATCGGCTACAATTCCTTGCCAGGACAAAAAGTTGCGGAACAGCTTTAAACCACTACAAAATTGACGCTGAAAGAATGATGTCTTGTTTTCTTGGACCCTGTTTCACCATTAAAAAAAAAGTTGATCTAAAATTAAATACAACTTACAATCATAAAAACTTACTGCTTAGGAAATATGGGTATAAACACATCGTTTTCCAAAGCTAATCTCATTTTTTCCAAAATGGCCTTAAACAACTGTTGCAAGGTCTTGCAATTTTCTTTCAATGGAAAATCTCTTCCCAAACGATTTATGAAACCAATTAAGCGCAATGTTTGCGTAGTGGACAAGGGATCCCAGCAATGTGTTACGATATCTAAGTAAAATATGGGATGTAGGTTTAACATTTCTTTTCATGCTCATAATCAATGTTACATTTTACCTTTTAATTTGGGTATGATGATTTTCTCTAATAAATTGGGCAACAAATTGACATCAGGATCTTGTTTTAATGACTCTTCGGTTTCATCTTCGCTCCAGGCATACAGCATTACCGTTGAATACCAATTAAATTTTTCAATATCTTTAAAATCTGCTAACAAAGGTGACCACGTCAACATCTCAAGACGTATGAATGGGCCAAGAATCTTGCAAAGAAAACATGTTGATTAATTATAGTTTGTTTTCCCCTCCATTTAATAAGTTTACTTATAATGTTAAACTGTTATAGCAAGCTTGGGTTATTAGCATTTTGATGTAACAACTTAAAATTAAAAATAACAAATTGTACACGGACGAAAATTAGTTTTGAATTTCCAGTTAATCAGTGGAAATTTTTAATCTACTTAAATTATTTAAAAGTTTATGAATGAGGCTAGTTTAAGCCACATTATCCTCAAGATTGAAGGCATCACTTACATAACTGCAATATGATTTTTCAGAACTCACCTTCGGCAAACATAAACTAACAAAAGCGTCTTTATAGGAAGCCATATCAGTTTTGCGCCAATCATAGAATTTTAGTAAAATCCTTTCTATTTTGCTAAACTCGTCCGTTACATCGCACATAATCTCCATGCTCTCCTTGGTTAGTTGATCTGAAAATATATGCAGTAGAAAGGAAATGTCTGTATGCTTAACAAATAAGATAAACAAACCCAATTCAACTTTAAATTGCTCCTGATAACGATCTGAAGTTTCTTCATCGGAAGACATGCCATCTAAATGTGAGCCTAACCTATTTTGTCTTTCCCGTTCGCAACGGCGTCTAGTTCGTCTACCCTCCCGTTCAGCTGCACGACGTATTTGTTCATCGTCATCAGCACCTCGTCTTACAGATGTTGGTTCTGCAGAGAGAATGTTTTGAATTATTACATCATAAAAGTATTGAAATAATAATAAAAGAGCATACTAGCAACTTCGGCCATTTCCTTAACTTGATCTGAAACGTCTTGTCTTCTTCGATCTACTAAAAAGTGTTGATGTTTACCAAAGAATTGTAAACAACGCTTATCCAACTCCATAATTAAAGCTGACTACAAAAGCAAGAGTTTATTAAAAATTTTGCATCTTTTTTATATTTATTTTTCTATAGTTCACCTTTTCATTTAGACAGTCTATTAAATCAGTAACGTAGCATTTGATTTCTTGATAAAACCGATATTTAGCTGCAGCTGTTGGCGCCTTTTGCCTACAATTCATTTCTTCTAATTTCATAGCTTGCATTTCTCTTCTAATTCTCTCAATATCTTCAGAATGATTTTTATTTAATTCTTTTAATTTAATTAAACGTTCCTCTATAGCATTGCGTATCTCAAGAGGTGTTCTTAAGACCGTGGCTTTTGTGTTATCTTTTTTTGGTTTATTGGCATTTAGGATTTGCTGCGGCTTTTCGAATGTACATTTAGCATACGCCTGTTCCAATAGTGAGGACGTAGATTCTGTCTGTGCTGGAGCCTCTAAAGCATTTTCCATATTCGATTTTATCATGAACCGGGACAGCACTGACTCGTGTTGCGCATTAACCAACTGGGCACCGGTTACCCCTTTACGTATTTGTTGATTCTCCCATTCGTGAGTTTCGCAGTCCGAGTCTCCCTCAGAAACTAATAAAAGTAAATAAAATTTAGAACAAACATATCATGCATAAAAAAATCTTTTAATATTAAGATGCTTTTTCTTTTGTCCCACTCTGTAATAAAAAGAAATAATTAATTTCCAATTACTACATACAATCTTTTTCGGCTGCATAAAAATTTTCACGTCTTTCTTCGCGTTCTTTAGCGCCCGTTATAGCATTCATATCAACACGCTCCTCGTCGTCTGAATTATCACCCTCGATATCTTCTCTGGCCAACCGACTGCCTTTCTTTGCTTCTACTTTTGGTTCTTCTATGGCTGCGAAGTCTCCTAAAAATTGTTTATTTGTTGTTTACTCGAGACAATTAAATAAAGTGAATTACATTCTTACCCTGTTCTCTGGCTTTTTGTCTCCTTTTTCGGGCAGCATGTATCATGGCAGCATCGGGTATAGAACCGCTTTCCAACATTTGCTTTAAATTATCGGGTTTGGAAAATCTATGTTTGTTTCCGTTGACTTCACTATCACTATGATCTTCATCCTCGTCCGAAATATCATTGCGTCCAGCACACAATGCAGCACGACCATTTAGTATAACATCCGGTTCTGATTTTTTTACTACAAGCTGTGAACAAGAAGTTTAAAAACGTGAATTAAAAATCTTAAAATGATTTCAGTTTTAATACTTTCAGTTTTTAATGCTGTATTTTTATTTTATACTCAAAACTGTGATGAAACATTGGGAAATCGAATTAATGTTACAAAAATTATATTTCATTTAACTTTTATTAAATTGTATTATAAACGATTTTGATAGATATTTTTAACATTTTGTAATTTCAGCTTTAATTTAACGAAAAGGAAATTGAATTGAAAATATTGAAAAGTTTCGAGTTAACAGCCGACAAGCCTTCTGAATTTTTTCCAATCAGTATCTTAATATGAAATTGGGTCCAGGTAATATTCAAAACAAAATTTAAAATTAAAAAAATTATTTTCAATATCAATCCAAATTCATCACACCTCTTAGAAATAATAAATTTGAATTAGATGAATTTTTAATTACATACATGATTTGCTTAAATATCTTACAAAAATAGTTCCTTTCATAATCTTATAATTAAAATCTGTTTAACATAATACATTTTGTAGATCTGCTAATTAATTATATAAAAAGAAAAAATAATACTTTTCCTTGAAACTTTAGCATTCAATAATTATTCAATATTATTTTTTCTTTCAAACCAAACACTTGAAAAATTAATGAATTTATTTGTTGGTGCGGTTTCTTGTTTTTAGTTTTTAATTTTTTTTTTTTTTTTAGAATAGTTTCAAATTGTAGAAAAATGATAATAATAACCTTACCACAAAGTCGTCTGTGCGTATTTCAGTTTGGATTTTATCACTTTTATTACTTTTACTATGTTCCAAGGAACTAGTTGTATGTGTCGACGTCGAAGATGAACCTAAATTATGAGAATTATTATTACGTGAACCATTTTCACGTTCCCTATTATGATGGTTATTATAATGGGTATCACTGTTACTATTGTTGCTAGTACTAGTGCTGCTGGTGAAATGATCAGTACCACGCTCTTCCTTCTTTTTGCGCTTTCGTTCCTTATCTAACATACGCATAACTTTTTTACTGTGTGATGATTTGCGAACTTGAAAAACTTCAGCATCTTCCTCTGCAAAAATAAAAAAAAATAATTTTTATATTAATGTTTTAAATAATAATTGTAATTATTTTCAGCTCAAGGGATTTCTTTTATATAAAAATTGAAATAATTTAATATTTATTATTTTGCTACTTCGTTGTGTAGCATGCTCGTAGTTAGGAAATATATTAAGTTTTTATGCTATTTACATTTATTTGCATTTTTATGAAAAAACAAAAAAATTATAAATAATATGATAAATCTAAATAGAAGAAAATAAAAATATATAGCAGATAAATAAAAAAACGTTAGAAAAAATATTAATTACATAAAATTTAATTTCTCGTAGATATGGTGTTATTTTAAAAAATGTTTGATAGTTAAGCCATATTAATAGAGTTCTAATTTATAACATAAGCAAAAAATATTTATAAATTAAAAAAAAACCCAACAACATATAAAATAATTTTAGGTCTTATTCGGAGTTCAATGTTATAGTAATTGTGTTTGTTTTATCATTTGTAATAAAACACAATGTATGTCAAAATTCAATACATTTTCCAATATGCTCCGGCCAAATAAAAAACAAACAATTTATAAAGGGGTACAAATACTCGCCTAGTAAAGAAATTAAAATAAAAAAAATTATTGCTTAATTTTTAATCAAGGTTATTGGCAAAGTCTAATACAAGCCAATAAAAAACAATAAAATTATGCAACAAATTTAAAAATAACTAAAATCATTGCATAGCCTTCGCAAGGGTATCCATTTCCGTAATTTTTTTGAAAACATTCAATAGAGACGTTCAAAATTTCCTATTAATCTGCTCGGAATTTTAAAGATGATTTACTCTTTAGGAACAAGTAACAAATTATGAAATGTTCGCCAGAAACATAACTTTAAGCATTAATAGTCTATGTTGCAAAGTTGTAACGCCATCGCCATCTAAGTGAGGAGAGTCTTGTAGAAAATGGGAAAAGAAAAACATAGGAATCCCAGTTGTAGTTCCTAAACAGAATAAAGGACTTTTTTCGATACTGACTCAATGCGAATATTTTTATAAGTTTCAAATACGGATTTGTGCAATTTTTTTTTTTTTTTTTATATTTTATAGGATTTTTGTGTTCTTTAGCTGAACTTTATTTGCCTCAATAATATTTGCCCCTAATTCTATTTTATATGTTGGCATTTGTATATTTTCGCAAAATATATAATATACAATATTCATGTAATAACATAAAAATAAAAAGGGAGAGAAATAAATTACAATAAAATTTCAGGACTTTGGAATTGCGGGGTAGGATAATATAATCGACATCAATTGTACGTATGCATGCATGACTTCTGAACCAAAGCTGACCTACATACATTCATACACACATGCATGTGTTCATTTGAATATACACATTTTCCTTAATTACTGATAGAGTATCCTTTTTTGCAAATACTGACAATGGTAAGCTTAATTTCAAATAATTACCTTCATCTGCAAAACTGAGTAGTGCCTTGGATTTACCCGTGTCTCCAGCACTCACTCCCACTTCCTTTTTATTTGCTGAGGACTTTAATTTACTTTCCTTCTTTTTCCTCTCGGATTTTCCAGATATTTGTGGCGGAGGTGGTGCCACAAGGTCCTCATTAAAGTCTACATCTATTGCCCTTTCGTTATGTTTTCTTGCATCTTTTGCCGATGCGCCACCACTGCTAACATTACCTTCTTCATCATCGTATAAGGTGCTTGAAAAGACCCTTCTCTGTATTTTTTTCGGCTTTCGAAAAAGTGACATATTTAAGTTTCACGTACGTGTTAATATTGTATTCAACTAGTTTTCTTAAATATAGTAGAAAATTAGGAAAGGAAAGGTTCTAACATTCCAAAATCTTCAGTCACCGTGTGATTTTATGAAATTGATGTTTTTTCTTCTGCTGCGAAAATTCTTATTTATTATTCTGTGAAAAGCATATTAGAAAATCAGTGCTGCCAGATTTTTAAAAAATGGAAATTCATTAAAATCTGTTATAAACAAAAATTTTCATATTTCATGTATATACATAACATGCAATATAATTCTTTATAGTATTTTATTTACAACGTTTACAATTAGCTCGGTTAATTGGTTGACATGTAATAATACTCTACTAGAAGGCTGACGACAGTAAATTATTTCAACCCTCTAAAAACATCTGGCAATACTGCTAAAGACTCAATTGTCGGCTGTTTTGTGTTTCAAGCATAGACAAACGTGATTTCAACTGAAGACCAAAACCTTCTTTCTTTGAACAAAACACTTTTATACACAGATTACTATGTGTGTAAACACTTCTTATTCGTGATATAATTTAAAAAAAGTAACTAAATGGAAATAATTTTTAAACTTTGTGTATTTGATTTTTCTTTATTATTACGTTTGCCACCAAAAATGTACAACTATTGTAAAAAACTATACTATACTTATTTTAAGTATAGTATAGGCGTTTCTTTTATCACATTGCTGCGAAGATATCATACTCTATTTATTTGCCTATGACTGTGGCCACTAATTTATATTTGAACTTTTTTCGCTGTCACTTTTCGAGATTCTGTAGTATTTTTATGTACCCTGTGATTCTGTGTTGAAAAGTAATTTCCTTCTATGTGTCGGCTTTATTTTTGCAATAGCGTACGTTAATAAGACAAAAGTGAAAATATTATGCACAGTGGCTTTGAGTGTTATTGTTATTGAAGAACAGACTTGTAAATGATTGGGCGTGTGTTGTGAGAAAAGTAAAAGTGTTTAGTAAAATAAAACACATTATTTAAGTATTTTAAATTGTTAGAAGTTTATTAAAAAAAATAAAATGGGTCTGAAAGGTTGTGAAGTGGAATTGGATAATCCCTGGAATACTTATTATGCTGGACAAACTATAAATGGTCAAGTAAAATTAACATTTGACACTGCTAAAAAAGTGCGAGGTCTGTAGTAATTTTAATATGCTAAATTTTCATTAGTCTTTATTAAGCGGTTCAATTATTATAATATAATAATAATACTTTTGTGCGCACCGCAAGAAAAAATCAAAAAATATTAGTCATTTTCCATACTTTAGTCGTGTGTATCACATCATCATTTGCCATATACAAAAACAAATTCGTTTGTGTACAAAATGATAAAGGCCAGAGTAATATAAACTTAATAATTTTGTGTACGTACAAAAATTCTTACTATGTCATTTAAAAATATACTGAAGTATGTTGCCGATTTCCAATACATGTATGAAAGAATGTGTGCACTTGAATAGATATATGTATATGTTCGGTGTATTTTTAAATTGTGGGGTTTCTCTATAAATAACTTAGTTTGTTTGTAAACTCAGCAAATATTTATATTCACAAATACGGATATGAGAGAGTACAAAATTTATAATGTAGATGTGCGTATATGTACGTAAGGATATGTGTATATTATCATCACAACAGTATTCTCTGCGATCTAACATTCCAGTAACCCCACCTCTATTTTCCCTTAGTAAAATGCAATTAAAACGCTTTGAATATGAATGCATATCGCTTATCGCACTCAGAAAGGAATGCGTAACCCGAATTCGTGTTGTTGCTTATTTTACCAGATGATTCTCTAATATGCACTTGATTCGAAAACACCTTATATTTATCCACATATTTATATTATATTTAAATGATGGGGTACGGTTTTATGTGTGTGGCTGTGTGAATGCGTATAAAATTTTTTATCAAAGTATATAAAATCTGTCCTTTGGCTGTATTGGTTTGTATAGTTGTATTATCTAATTTTGAAAGCCGGTCATGGTGTACGAATATATGTATTTATGTATCTATATACATAAGCATATACGTTTGCATGTAAAAACATGTATATATGTATGTATCTAGGTATATATTTTTTTTACTCGCTGATACCGTCTGTATAGTATATTATTAATGCAATATTAATATTTTTGCATGAGCAAGTGATCAGGTGATTATTTTTTTACGTAATTGCTTTAGTACCACCATAAATTATTTTTAATATCTAATTTTTGAGAAAAGTAAACAGTAAAGTGTAATAGAGTTGCGTATATTATTTATTGGTAAATATATAATCTTGCAAAACCCGTCTTAATAAAAAGAGTTACTATGACTATAATTCAATGGCTCTCTCATTTGCTCACCTATATAAAGTTCAAATCTCCAAAAAAAATTCACTTTATGAGACAAACATAATACTTTGTTGGGACCTTTTTTATATTTTCGAAAATTTTCATTTGAAAATAGTTTATTGATTCAATATGCACACGTGGCTATGTATGTATGTATATATGTACATGTGAACATACATATATAAGTATTTCTGATGGATATATTTCTCTTACTAGTTTCTCTTTGATTATGAAAATTAATTGATAATCCATTTAAGAAAATGCACACACGGAATGGTGCACACATGCATAAATATATGTACACACCTACATGAATACTGCAGAGATTTGTATGTATGCATAGATAAGGATGTTTTCGTGTCATACCTCATTATCACTTAAATTAACAAAAAAAAAGAGTGACTTCACTCGATGCATTAAATATTTAAAACTGTGCACGATATTATAAAAAGGAGATGTTTTCAATTTTTCTCATAATTTTAAAGGTATAATTATACGCTTCTTGGGCGAAGCAAATACAGAATGGTCCGAAAGTCGTAAGGTGACGAATAGCGAAGGCCGAGATGAAGATGAGACCACAGTGTTTAAGGGGCATGAGGAATACTTTCAAATACAATATTATCTATTGGGTGGAAAAAATAGTGAGTGGCAAAAAAATCCAAGTCTCTTTAATTTACTTTTATTTATTTAAAAAAAGGTGCTGAAATTGAGCTGCCAGCTGGCACTCATACCTATCCCTTTACATGTGCTTTGCCTCCTACTCTGCCCTCTTCATTTGAGGGTGAATTCGGCCATGTGCGCTATACGGTTAAGGTTACTTTAGATAGGCCTTGGAAATTTGATCAAGATATGAAAATGGCCTTTACAGTTATTTCGCCAGTGGATTTGAATCTCAATCCACGTGTAAAGGAGCCTTTCAAACTGGATTTGGAGAAAACATTTTGTTGTTTCTGTTGTAAATCTGGTCCACTATCGGTAATAACTACTATACCCGTAACAGGTTATGTATCGGGTCAAATCATACCCATAACCTGTGAATGTGATAATGCCAGTAATGTGAGCATAAGTGCTGTTAAGTTTGTTCTACGCAAACGTGTAACGTTTCAAACAACTCAACCGAGGGCTGAGAAAAAAGAGCAAAAGATTACTATATCTGAGCTAAGTATTGGACCTATAGCTGGTGGAGAATCTCGTACATTTGCACAACAATTAGAAATACCACCACTGCCGCCTACAAATTTGATCAACTGTGGTATTATTGCTTTGGACTACGATTTGCATGTTGAATGCAATGTTAGCGGTCCACATCGGAATCTAGCGGGTAGTATACCCATTACTTTAGGTACCATCCCATTAGCTTCATTTAAACCACCGCCACCATATACGGATGTACCAGCTCAGGTTGTTCCTCAGCAACCTTCGGACGATCCTTCTATGGCTCCTACGCAACCAGTAAGCCCAGCTAGTCCTCCTGAGGGACAAGGTGGTGCATTAGGCTGGAATGTTGCCGATAGTGCTGGCGGTCAGTTGTATCCCAATATACGTAAGTTTTAGTTTGCCATCTGCAAACCTTTTTCTTTTATTTTTAATTAAAAATATATATATATATTTTTTTTTCATTCTATGTTTGCGTTTAGCTCCTCCCCAATTTGTAGAGACACAATATAGAGCTCCTACTATAACTGGTCGTGAAGATTCGGAACACACTAAAGTGATAGGGGAAGGCGGCTTCGCTCCTCGCTATCCTACATTTCAGTTTAATCCCTCCGCTCCTCAAATTTAATTAACTGTTCTATATTTTAATTTCCTTAATAATTTAAAAAGGATTTGTATGTTTTCCGATTTTTTTGGCAATTGTTGAAACCATCTTATTATAAAATGAATTTAATATTATGAACTGAAACACGCACAATTACAAAGGACTCTTTTTGTTAAGACAAAAAAAAAACTAGTTTAGTCAAAAGCAAACTAAATTTAAAATTTTTTACAAGACTTTGAACATTTTTTTCTGAAATTTATGTATTTTGAATTAAGCCGCAATTAAAGTTAATTTACTGCCTAAAGAGTTACGTTAGCAGCGGTCTACATACATATTTGCAATGATATAAATGTAACTTAAATATACGAACTACTTGCATGAAGCGCAATTACGCATTTATTATTCTATCTAAAGTTTATTATTTTCATGCACTTCTCGAATATTTTCTTTGAAAATCAATTGTTAAACATAAATGTGAGTGCCTAATAAATGCTTAAAAAGTTAAATTAGTCTCCTTAAAAATATATATTGCTTCTTGAACTGGGAAAAGGCATATAAGTGTGATTTTAAAATAAAAATATGGAGTAAGAGAAAAACTTTATAGAAATAATTATAAAAGACTCTTATATACACAAAGTTTTAGAACTGTAAACTATGCATACTAGTGATTTGCGTGCATTCCTTATATAACTTTCTATACGTATAAGATTTTTTTTATAATTGTTTCATTAAAATTTTTGAAGTCGCCCCTACGTTACACAATTTTTAAATTAAATTGAATAATACTTGTATATATACATACATACATATATTTTTTGTATGAAACATTTACATATAAAGCTTTCAATTATCAAATCGAATAAAAAAAATTAAACCAAACTAAAGTAACATTTTAAATACTTGCAATATGACAGCTCTGTAAGTCGAACAGAGCTATATGAAAGCAGTTTATTGAATAAAATATTGGAAATGAAAATTAATAGACAAATAAACAGTAAGGTTTATTGTCGCTCGATTCGCGGAACTAAAGTGGCAATATATGTGTTAGATGAGGTGTCTCTGGTGCAAACGAGAGGTTGATTGGTTTCGTATTCATTGACACGTATGTATGCCCAACATGGTCTTTACAAGCCGCTTTCGAGCTTTTCTATTCTTCATTTCCACCTTTTTACTATCAGGGGTTATGTGAGTGAGAATTGTATTTTAAATACAGTGTTTCGATACTGTTATTTAAATTAGAAATATATGTAAATAAAATTTAAATAAATAAAAAATTCGCAAATTCATAAAAAATAACTAAAATGCTTCTGAATTGGATATACAGAACGAAATATTTACTAATTTCATACAAAAGGGTAGCACTATTTCCTAAGCGTATCTCATTACACACTTATTATTATTTAAAGCAAATATCATGCAAATAATTTAATAGAAAATTTCGTTACACAGAAGCTGAAAAATACGAAAATAAGGGAAAAATCTTTTAAATATCATTTTGTGGATTATAAGATTTAATAATATAAACCAATTTTTGTAATACATATTCCAGCCCCTTATTTAAAATAATTTATGAAATATTTTGCAATGCTTGTAAAATAGATTTACGTATTTTGCAAAACAATTTTAGTGCCGCTATTATACCTAAAATAGGAAGAGAAAATTTTTCTTATTTACCAATTTTAGTAACGCTTTATTTATAATTTGTCACATTCTAAATCTTTTTATTTATCTTATCTTTCTAATTAATTACAAAATTCTCTTGCAAGCAAACTAAGTATATTTACAAATAGAGATTTTGATAAGTGTACTTTCGTTGTACTCGTACTTCTACATGTGTATTCACGCTTGCATAACAATGCAATTAGAATGGATTTTTCCTCCTTTTTTTTGATAAGAAAATTTCGCCATGATAACCTGTTACGATTATAAAAATAAACATTTTATTAAATTGACACATTTTAGGTGCAACAAGAAAAACATTTAATAAGAACACAGTTGAAATTTTTAGGAGGCGCGACCGCTTAAATCGCCTTATAATAAATGTTTTTTTTTGAAGAAGGGAGCGGTCTTTTTTAAAAAATGTGGTGGCGCTCACTTTCGACATTGGAAGTGATAGTAAGAAGACCTTAAATGAATAAATTGAGCATATGTACCAAATGGGTGTGGTGCATTGGACCGTTAACATTGCATATTAATATTAATTAATTCTCCATAATTAATCAAAATTTCTACTTATTTGCCATAACAATTTTTTCCCTAAATCAGGCGAAAATTTTATACGAATTTGTAATAAGTATGCTAAGCGGAAAGTTCACCTATAGAATTGTTATTCGTATTCGAAAAGTTCTTACAGAAATCGCTTTGACTGCTTCGTTGTAGTAAACTTATACTTTTCACCGTAAAATTTGATTACAATGAATTCCGTGAATAATTAATTATTAATTTTACACCACAAACAAATTTTATTCGATATGAATCTGTTTTATTTTTGCTATAGTCATTAAGCCATTAGTATCCCATTTCTTAAGAGAACAATTCGTATGAAAAATAAAATATAAAAATTAAATATTTAATGGAATTTATTGTTATGAAGGACATCAGCCCCAATTGATGGCTCTTTACTCTTCTTTGTTATGTGATTAAATCGGAAATTCAAACAAAATAGCAAAAAGTAATAAATTGGGGGAATGCGACGCATAATAACAAACTTCGTTAAATGATTTTAATGTATGCTATAAAAGACGTTAAGTTTAAAAAATATGTGGTTAGCATTCCGGAAAGTACTCAAAATTGGATTTTATTATTGGCATTTCTAGGTTGGACGTGAATCATTACTTTGATAGCACCATCTAAACCTTTGCGCGATGTTTCAAAGGCCTTAGCTGTTTCTGTTATATCGAAATGATGAGTAACCAAACGTTTTATATTGATGGTACCAGAGGCGACTAAGGCTAACGCTGCAGCATAGCTGGAAATTAAAAGTATTAAAAATATTTAATCTGTATTACGAAATCAAGCATCACACAGTTGGTCCACTCACTCATTACAGTAGCGGAATACACCGCGTATATCCACTTCACGTGCTAGGGCATTTGTTAAGGGAACTTTAGGCTCGGCTGAACCCATACCAACTATAACACAACAGCCGCCTGAGCGAGTGGCCTGCAAATACAATAATAAATTAATATTTAGAAATAGGCATTAAAACTGAAAATACATACAAATATGCCCATTCTGATTGTAACCTCAGCGCCACAACAGTCTATCGTCTTATCTGGCATAGATCCCAATAGCCGTTGAACTTTTTTAGCGGCCAGTTCAGCTGTGTCATCTTTATTCATAAGAAGAGTGCATGTGGCGCCCAACTCTTTTGCTACATCCAAACGTTGTTGCACCAAATCGGTGATAATAATTTTAGATGCACCCATTGATTTGGCCACCAGCAATGTTACCAGACCAATGGGCCCGGCACCGAGTATCAAAACTTCAGAACCCAAATCAACTTTAGCACGACGACAGGCATGCACTCCCACTGATAATGGTTCCAAGAGAGCACCTTCTTCCATGCTCACATGATCTGGCAGTTTAAAACAAAAATCGGCCGCATGCTTATAATAACGTGTCAGATTTCCGTCATAGGGTGGAGTGGCACAGAATCTCATATCCGGACATAAATTATATTGGCCCCTTTTACAAAACTCACAAATACAGCACGGGACGCCCGGTTCAATAGCGCAGCGATCGCCTACTTTTAAATGTTTAACCTTGGCACCCACTTTTGCCACAATGCCAGCAGATTCGTGACCAATAATCATGGGTTTTGTGAGCACAAAATCACCAATACGTCCATGAGCAAGATAGTGAACATCGGAACCACAAATACCAACGCAGTCCATGGCTAGAAGAACCTCTATCAAATACAAGGGAATTTGCAAATTTAAAAAAAAAAATTATTTCACTGATAATAAAATCCACTGCTTACCAGTTTCTGAAATTTCGGGAATTGGACGTTGTTCCTAAAAAAGATTTGAATACATATGTATGTGAATATTTTTTCTGCCTAAATTTCATAAGAACATTTTTGTATACGTTTGTATAAAACCATAAAAACCGAGAAGCATACGAGATTAATCTGTCACATGAACCACTCACCAATCTCATGTCTTCAACTGCATGAAGAACTGCTGATAAATTATCTTTTTCCATTCTACTTTTCCTACAAAACCTATTCGCAGCAATTCCACAATTCAAATTTTTTTAACCAGATTCTGGGAAGAGGCTAAAGAATTTATTTGTTAAATTTTGCTTAAATCTAAAAATGTATTTCATCTAACAGTTTCGTTAAATAATAATTTTGACATAAAAATCGTGATTTTGGAAATGAAATATAGGCTTGTGCATTCATTCATACATGCGTATGTAAGCTATCATATTCTAGTGAACACACCTAATAATGATACAGATAGCAACTACACGCCCCCACACCAATCATTCATAATACAAAAAATTCATGGTGTGCTTATCACTATCAAAACAAGAATTGAGATACGAAATGGGACCCATTTTATAAAATTTAGTTATTTTTTTAATCCATTAGATAATAATTACAAATTATTAACTAATGTATTCAATAGAGCATGACAGTCGCCCTTTAAATTCACTGATCTATGCTTGTCAATGACATACTAAATATGCATACATACACATGCATATGTATGCATGTGCATACATCCAAGTATAGAAATATTATTTTATAAAAAAAATAGAAAAAGGAAATGCGATTGCTGTACTTTTCCCTTTTAGATGATAAATTAAAATTACATCATCAAGTAACTGAAGGAATAAAAAAAGGCTGAACACAAATTGTCCAGTACATAAAATTGTAAAAGAATAAATGTAATGAATAATTAAAAATATGTCAGTACGGCAGCAAGTCGCAACTTTACTTCAATAAAACAATAGATTAATAAAAATTATTGGTGATGGTATGAACAATATATTGGCCGTTTTCTTATTTGATTAAAACTAATTCATTTTATTAATAAAATTTGTATTTTTTTATATTTTTCTGATCAAAAGTTTTTTTATACTGTCCGATTAAAAATAATGTTCATAATAAAAACGCTTTCGAGATTTTTAAATATATTTCAGATAAGAATATATGGTTTGCATATTTTGGAAAAAGTTCTGAAGAGAACAAAGAAGTAACCATAGCGGGTTTCCGGAAGAAATTTTTAACTAAATATACATACATATATAAAATAAATTCATGTCGAATAAAATTATTTTGCTTATTTAATTAAGATCGGTTTTATCAAGAAGTAGTAAATATGTAAAATATATACTATACACTACATATATTTTTAAAAATTCATTATTGTTAGAAATCTTCTCGCAATATATTTATGAATTTCTTTTATTCAATTACTTTTAAGCATGAAATTTTTTTCCAAAGAAATACATTTCCAACAGAGTTCGTCGATATTCAAATTTTACATAATTTCTCTTTTTTGAGTGAAGTAAATTTATAACTCGGAATGCTTTATAGCTTGTTTGGAAGTAAAATTAAATATCTGTGAATTCCTTACCAATCGCATGTCCTCAATTCCATAAAGAACGGCTGTTAAATTATCCTTCGCCATGGTGATGTATGAGTAAATAAACTTTTAGCGGACTTAAAAGGAGAATATTAAAAAGCTACAAACCGCAATGTTAAATATTCTTTACTAATTGCGCTTAACTGTGTCAGTGTGTGTGAAATGTGATTCGTTTAATTTATTCCGTTTATTCTTAAAATAAAATATTATCAATAACTGGAGGTACTGATGCCGTGACTGGTGATAATGCGGCAAGATACTTTTCTATTTATACAATGTGTTTAGCTTCGAAAAAACATGCATACAGATGCACATGCATATGTACATGCTACTGTATGGTATATCTTCCTTAGGATGAGAGCTGCCAGATTTTGCGAATCATGTCTTCCAAGACTTTAAATTGATTATCGCCAAAATATCTTGATAGCGCAACTTCACTATAGCGTTCTTAAAATGTTTTGATCATCAATAAGCAATTTGAAGCTTTTCCATTACCAAGTAAGTGCTTCGTGGTCGAATTTACGTAGTTTATTTAATATTACACTTTATGGGTAAAAATGTTCTTTATTTGATATTTATATTCGTTATGATACCTCATTGATCTTGATGAATAGCACAGAATTGAAAATATGATAGTGGCAATGCACTATATATATAAACTCAAAGTTACTTTGTCAAGCCTTGCGTTTATGGAAGAGAGGAGAAATCATGGTAGCAAAATACAAACTTGGATTCGCGAAGTTCCTTTGTGGCTTATTCCATTCATAGTTGCTTTTATATTTCCATATGAAAAATCTATCTTCATTATAAATTAAACAGCAAATATCCAGGTTCGCTTTCTCATTTACAGTTCGCATGCCAATTTTGATTGGACTCACATGATTAGGAGCGAACCAGTTACAAACCAGTGTAATTTACTATCATCAGCAATTTTGATAACAATTTATCTCTAGTTTATATGAACAAATATTGTAACGGATTTTAAAAAACAATTGAATGAATACAAAGTTTACCCTTTTTCAAGAATCAATTCCAAGTCCTGCAAGATCAGCGCTACAAGGCCAGGGTTCATTACTGGAATTCAGGGTGGGCATCAAGTCGTCCATAATGTCGTAAAAATGAAGCATAAATACGATTAAAAAAAATTGTTGGGTATTCCCATCAATATGCAAATATTTATTGGGGAAAAATATATTTTAAGTGGTAACTGTTCTTTCAGTACGTATTGTTCTCTCAATTGCTTAACTGAGAGAGTAGCTTGGTACGAGCCCCCATAAAATTGAGCGAGAAACATTTTGTCTGGAAAATAATCAGTAACTTCGAATTCATGCATTCACGGAAATGTGTATATACAGCCAACACATGATACATGCATGTAAACATTCTCCATGCATTGCCCCTCCTGCTGTCAAGGCATATAAACAAAGAATATTTTTCACTACCCTATTTCGGTCAAAAGAAACTAATTATTTTCTTTTTGTTGAGAAAAATATGTTTTCAGGACTGTAACGATAAAAGTTTGTATAAGGAAACAAAAATTTTAAAAATGGGACAAAGTGAAATGAATTGCAAACACAAAGATGTAACTACCTGTCCACATTGCAATTTTCTTGTAGCAATTTTTGGTTGTTTTAGGTGAGAGGGGCTCGATACTCTGCATCCCTCCTCAAGCTTCTCACCCCTCTCACCAAAAAACAACCAAAAATTGCTGCAACAAAATTGCAATGTGGACGTGGACAGGGAGTTAATACTTCTCTTGTCACAAATTCGTGTTTACTTATTCAGCCACATACATACATTCTTACATATATTGCTATCTTGCATCATCACTTGTGACATCAGCATTTTTGGCTCAAAACTTTAAAATGAAAATGAATAGTCTCTAATGACAGTTACATCTAAGAACTCCCACTGCATGGACATGACTAGTGTCTACCACATTTCTAATAAATTAAAGTTATTGAAAATTAGAAATTTGGCTAAGCCGACTGCCCCTTCGAACTTTTTTCTAATGTTTATTTTGCTAAAACTGATAATAAAATTTTGTGTGAGAATTTATTACACTTCTCAAAAATGAAAACAATTTCATTTTTTTTATTATTATTTTTTTGCAATGTGTATTGCAAAGTTTTCAAACTTTTTAATTTATTTGGTTTTTTTTTTGGTTTTCGCTACCTGTTTGTTTATGTAATAAGAAAAAATTAAAAAATTAATAATATTGTAACATTGTTATAATTTTTGTTGTTGTAATATTGTAAAAACAATTTAGAAAATAATGGTTTTTAATTTTTGGAATGGTTAATTTATCCAGCAGACGCTTACAAAGCAGTACCGAACTATTCTATAACACTATTTTTCATATTATTTAATAATTTATTAATAGTAATGAGTAGAAAAAAATGAGTTAGAAATATCAAAAGGCTAATTTTAAATAAAACAATTTTTGTTCTTTGGATAAAAAATTTTTATATATGTATATTTTTTTGGCAATTTGTGACATTGATATATTGAAATTTACATAATTGGGCAGTTTTGTTTAATATGATTATTTTTACTATTTACCGAATAACTAAATGTATATATGTATATATACATACATATATGCAAATAGATATATATGTATGTATGTAAATATTATATAAATATTATATAAAAAGTCATAATGTTTAAAGAATTAAATAAACTTTTTAATTCAAATATAACTGCAATCATATTATAATGAATGCTTTAATTTTTATACATTTCTAGTAAATAAATGCTAATGGCCGTATGGAGAAAGATATGAATCGATTTTTCAAACAAAACCTGCATGTTAAACGTATTTAAAATAAAGCAAAGAATTATGCATACGGCTGCATAGAATTTCTATGTAGGAACACAGCCGGGCAACAAGAGCGTATTTGCTAACAGGGAGAACAGATTTCAACTCAATACGCTATAGTGCACTGCTGTGTTATATAAATTTGTATGCACATATCGTCATCTGAAATGCGAGATAACGTAACAACATTTCATTATCTTAAGAGAAAGGCAGAAGACTGAAAATGTAATCAAATAGCGTGAGTAGTAAAGAGATAATTTTTTATGTACATTTTTAAGAAAATCATTTATCATGGCCAGTTTTGCTCGCAAAAGTTCAAATTTTGCACCCACACACACACACACATATATATTGAATGCAATAATCACTATGGAACTTTTTGCAGTAACTTTGATTTGCCTCTTAGGTGGCGCTATATGCATACATATAGACGTATGCAGGTATTTTGTATATACTAGATGTATTAATTACGGAGATTCTTAAATGGAACTTAATTTGGTCTTTCTTAAATAGGAAAATGCTAATTCACAATAATGATATACAGCTAAATCTTAAAAAAATATTGTTTTTTTTTTGTATACATATTAATAAGAGAAATTGATGTGGCAAATACCGATCTGACCTATCTAAGAAATAATAAAGATATATATCTTATTATAGAAAAACTTGACTTTAATTCACTTAACTGAGTTGTTTAATATATATATTGTTATTATTGTTTTGTGTTTAATTTAACTTGCATGGCTGCTATGAATTTCCGAAATGATAATAAATTTCATTAAATTATGTATAGTTAAGTTCAGTTTTAATAGTTATAGAATTAAAGTATATTTTTTTTTATTTTGGTCGTTGGTATATAAGTTGGACAAAGAAAATACCAATCAACCAAGGCATGACCAAGTTACATTAAATCCGGTCGTTATAATTTACGTAAGTATAAGCAGAATCTCGGTAAAGTTAACTTGGAAAAAAGATAATCGCCGGACTAAGTTTACAAAGATTCATCTCTACAAAAGATAACCTTTAATAGCGCACGATTTCTCTAACTAATCGTTTAAAAATATGTTAGAATTCACATCGATTACTTTGAAGAGATAACGCTGATTTCGCGAAGTGAGATGGTAAAGTTAGCCAATAAGCGAGAATATATCAAACGTGTTAAAAATAAAAAAAGATAAATTTCTTCTCTATATGTTTTTACACAAATTAATTTGTATTAAACTTCTGTATATTCTGATTTTTGTACTTTTTTCAATTTTTTAAATCGTTCGGAATGATAAGGCCTAAGAAATCGGTAAATGCCAGTTTTGTTTAACTGACTATTATTTTAAATACAGTTTAAACTTTGAGTCTATAAATCATTCCTTCTTTAAGCTATTTGTAATTCAAACAAGTTAATATGGTACCACTGCAATAAGTATAGAAAAACAGTAACGTTCGGATTTTGCAGCACTCCATCAGTTTATGACAATTCTCATAAAACATTCCAGATGGCCACGGAGTAAGTCTATTTGACTGTTCTCTTTGGAGAACATGTTTTCACAACGTTTTTAATGGTGGCTTAAACGTTGTTAATATTTTTTGCTTTTAGAGATTGTTAAAACGTTTATGGATTTACATAGTTAGTCCATTAAAGGATGTTTAAACCGGAAAGGTAGATAATCGCCCACTGATTTGTTAGGCAAAATAATTTGAAATATTTCGGTTAATCTATGCGAGATTCTACTGCATAAGTACACAATCGAATTTGAATGAAAAGAACATTCTTTTCCAAAGTAATAAATATAAATTACATATAGTATTTTTAAAATTTAACTTAATTTAACAACAGAGTTTATTTACTTTTTCTTATAAATTATTCTTTAAATCAATATGAGTATTTACAGCTTTATAATTTTTCAAAATGTGTTTTTATTTATTCAGTAAGTAGTATTTTTTTTAAAACATTTTCTTCCAGCTAAGCTTCAAATGATATAAAGATTTCAGAATAAACACGAATATTATTTTCGTTTCGACTTTAAAAATGTAAAATTTCATTCTGAGTATTTGTTTTGTTGAGAAAAGGTTTACAATTATTTGTATCGAGTAAGGAAAAGGAATTACATATCGGCTTCACGCGTGTTTAAGGATTTCTATAAATTGCAACAGGGATCGTTATGTATGTGTGTACGAATGAATGTATGTTGTATGTGTATTTCCTTGTATTGAGAATAAATTTTCTGATATATCACACCTTAATACTCTTTCTTTGTTTAATTCATTTTTTTTAATATATTGCACCAAGAAACAGCCAATTGCGACATTACACTGTTTATAAGCTTTTTGGCTGATTTGCAGTAAGTTATAATTTACAATGTAATCATAATTATTACCATTTTATATGATCTTTGGTATTTTTGATTTTAATTTCTTCACGTTTACTTTATTATTGTGCATATGATGGTTAAAAATGGAATGTTTTTTCGTCAGTTGTGCGATCATTTAAAGGGTTAACTCCTCATTTGAAATCTGAATTTCCAAACGTTGGGGCTGTGTGAGCTCTTCTCGGATATCGGTCAATATGACCACTTCGTAGGGACTACAGTCGGATAGATGCAGAAATGAGCAAAGCCAACCATAAAACCCCTTCTCAATGTCGGCAATTTCATTGCACCAGGCTGAAAATATTAAACTTAGTTGAGCAAATCCAGCGTAAAGGCCTAACCCCACACTACAAACGACTATATAGATTGGATATGCAGCCACTAATATGGGCAACAGAAGTCGCATTAAGAGACAACGCTCTTCGTGCATATAATTGAATACATTGTACCAGGTTATGGTGCCAATATAAAAGGAGTAAATGCTCGTTATGATGGTAACAAAGGGAAGACAAATTAAGGACAGTAGCAGTATATGCAAACCTGATTTACATGAGCACTTGCAACATTTTTTATGTTCCTTTGCCTCCATTTGAATGGCAACCGCATTAATTTTTTCCAACTCATCTCTGCTGATATTCAATTGTAAATCAAAACTTTGCCCTTTTTTCTTGCCGCGCTTAATAGTGCCAGTCATGGTCAAATAATTGGCATTGTCAAGCGATTTTTTTGTATGATACCTTTCTAATGATTGATCATACGTGTTCAATACACTTGTCTCGCCAGACTCTAAATCTTCGTAATTTGTTTGATCTGGTGAATTTCGTGGACTTCTTAATTGGGCCAGATCTGTGCGAATATTGACACGTTTCTTTGAGCCCGAACGATTGCTTAGGCAATCGTGGGATTTGCTAAGTTTCACATCTAAACTGCTTTCCGAGTAGCTGGAGGGTGTGACGGTTAAAGATTCATGGCGATTTATTGATTTTGTACCCTGTGATACGGATTCGAAATTGTTCAGCTCATTATCATCTACATAAATATTGTCAACTGATTGCGCGGACTTGGGCGATTTCACAGATTTGTCATCTGAATTTTTTAGAGGTATTTGAGGCAGTGGTTGTTTGTTTTTCAACAAGAGTTTCGTATTTAAAAGATCTTCTTCTAACACATTATTGGATGGTGAAAGCTTTTGACGATTCTAAGAGAAAGGAATAAAAATAACACAATAAATATGTTTAGGTACATACTTATGTACATAAATAAAACATTTAATATGATTTTTGCCTCAAAGCACAATTTATATTTTATTAAAAAATTCCTTTTAAGTAGTACAACGAGTGCTTCAGTTCTGTTAAAACTATAAAAAAGCTGGAAAAAATTTATTGAAATTTTTAATTGATCCTTATAAAATTGAAATAATATTGGCTTCTAAATATCTTTTTAAAATGCAAGACTTATTACGTTTACATATGACGTTTAGATCATGGACAAATAGGAAATGAGACTACTGATATTCCACTTTTACTAAGTACTGCTCTAAAATCAGTAGTAACATTCTATTCACAGAAGAAGACTTATTATAGTTGAAAAAAATGTAAAGTATATTTTATTTGGAACATCCCCGTTATCTGTAGGCTTGTTGCAAAACTTAAGTGACGTAAAGATGCCTTACCTGGACATTGGCAATATGATCGACATAATTTTGTGTTCCATTTGCTTTTTTATTCGTCTGTCGTTTACGTGGCGGTATAAAAACTGGGCGTTCCTTGACCACATTAATGTCACCACCATTTTCATCATTTTTGCTAACCATTTTGTTTTTATTATTTTCAATATTAATTATATTTCTTAACACAATACATTTAAATGTTTAATTTTTATTTAATTGAATTCACTTAATTATGAAAAATAAGTTGAACTCGTTGGAAAACATTTACGTAAATGCATTTGAACTCAAAGTAGGACATTTTTCTTATTTGGTTTTCGCTTTCGCTTTTATCCCCTGTACATTAACATTTATATATTATTAACTTCTATTTATAAACTCTTTCTTAGTTAGATAGCTTTATAGGATAAACTTTATTTAAGCTTTTGCACTATTACTCCTTTAATTTGATCAAAATATAAATTGTTTTATCTTTCTACTTCGCTTTTTAAGCAAATGCAATTCTTCTAAGAGTTTTGTTGCCGAGTGCGTTTTATTATTGATTTTTCACCACAATAGATTGTTGTACGTCCTTGTAACATTTTACATCTGCAATTGTTTACAGTGCGGTTGGCTTTTACATTATAATCACTCTCTGAGCAAATTTGTTATTGCTTCCAGAATTGGCATCTTTGCTTACGCTCTGTTATTAAATTTAATGTTTTGTTGCGAATGTAACAACGAGAAGGATTAAATAACAGTAAATTGATATGTTATGAATGAGGAAGAAGCAAAACGACAGTAATTTTGAATGCTAAATGTCAACTGCACGAGTATAACAGTAAATATACAATGAAATTCAAAATATTTGTAAAACTGTTTGGTAATGCTAATCAAGTGTTTTTCCTTAGCAGCGAACTGATTTAATTGTATTTTGTAAACTAAAAAATCAACTCTACTTCGATTACTATTTATGGAAACACAATGTTGTTAAATTCAGGTGGTTATTTCGTCAGTCGATTTCGACGGAAATTTAAATCCAAATTTTGTTTCAATTTCATTTCATATCGAATGCCAGGATATAGCCTACGTAGCGTTACTGAATAATTCAAATTTTCTATAAAATCGATTTAATAAAAAGTTACATTCAGTCTGCAAAAACTTTTAATTTAATCAAACAAACAACAAATTCCTTCTTTTGATTCTTTCTTAATAAATGGTCTGGCCTTACCATAGGTTGCGGAATAACAGAAATTTCAATAAAATGCCGATAACTGGCAAATACTTATAATCTACATATTTATGTATAATAATATATATATGTACGTATTTATAAACATTTGCATTTATTGAGTGTCTATTATTACATTTACTATACAAACCGCAGCTGTTAGTTTAAATGTAAATATATATCTTATTAAACTGCTTTTGTTTGTTTCAGTATTACTAACGATTACATGACAGTAACGATAATAAAAGTACTTTATGCCGTAGTTAAAATGAAATGCTTTAAAACTATTTAATATTAATAGCGTTAGTCAAAGCTTAAGTAGCAATAGGTGTTATTAATATTTTGCCATTAAGATTGTGTATTTTGACTTTTCCATCTATTTTTCTCAACAGTAGATGGTCCCTTAAAAAAATTCTGAATTAGCCAAGATAGTAATAAAGCATATATACCAATATGGCACACATGATATAAATTTGGTAGTTTTTGTGGTGTATTTGGCAGTAAATAAAAATTATTAATGACTTTCTAACGTCAATGTGATCTGTATATGTTATCATGAAATTGTTCGAAAAACATATTTCATTCAAAATGGTAATGAATGCTAAAAGGTTTTAATGGGCATACCCAGTCCCAAATTCATTCCCAAGTGCAAAAATTATACCCAAATTTTTTTTACAAGTGGCAAGGCTATAAACATTATTAAAATTGTTGTTATCAGAACAATTGTTGATTCATTTTGAGTGTAAACATACTTAACTGAGCTCTGAAATTTTAGTTATCAATTATTAACCAGACCCATTGCACGCTAAAAAGCTTATGGGTCTGAGAAATATTAAAAACATATTTGTTTAAAATTTATGTGATAGTTTATGCTTATTTATCATTATAATTAGTTTCTCATCAAAGATTAGTGTTATTATATGAAACAAACAGTATGTGCGCTGTCGGCAAATATTCGTATAGTAAATAGTATGTAGTACGTTTGTAAAATATATTTTATGAACATTGACGTAGATCTATATGCACATATGCCTACATGCACCCATTGATGTATACATTTGCACGTATTTAGTGAAAATTATTGAAAATAATTAGTGTAAAAGAGATCAGAAAACTAATAAAACAAGAGAGATGGAACGCATTTTGCGTGGTATCATGCGTTATAGAAACACAACACGCGAGCAAATGGTTCGCGAATTTCAGAAAGTTCGTGATAACCCCGAGGTAAGTCAAAAAAATTAATTATTAAAAGCAAAACCTTACGCACTCATAGGGCACTGCAAAAAAAATATACAATGCACTCTTGTTTACGTCGTCATTAGATTTTGCTTTTGCAAACAGCAAACGTGTTGAATCTGCAAAGAAAAATCACTCCCAGTTTTCATTAGCCCTAACCCAACAAACATTCTGCTTATACTACTATATTATATATTCGTAAGTAAATGCGTGCATAGTTATCCTAAGCGATGGACTACTTTTTAATTTGAATAACAATATCGAACTGCGGCCAATAAATTAAGGAGTTAGAAAATCGTAACATGAAAGAAAAAGTGAAAAACGGAATGAATAATTTTTTTATTCCATATAGTTTGATTATGTAGAATATCTTTGTAATCGAAGCCTATTTTTGATACACAAAAAAGGAAAAACTCCTTGGAATGGCTACACAGAAATCGGTGTTTCATCTACTTTGTTACACCAAAATTAAATTGAATTAAATATATTTATGTATATGTATGAACGCCACATATATTATTTGCGGCTGTTCTGACTGATGCGTTCACTATTTGGAGCACATAATTGTTTATTTCAAATTTGTGATTATTATAAATCATCATTTCGGTTCTTTGTCAATCTGGGAATAAGTTGCATTTGGCTGTATCATATACAACGCAAAACCAATTATGTACTTTAATGTTTGAAGGAATCTTCCATTTAAAGCCTTTCAATTTCATTTACTTAAAATATTATATAGAGTTAATTATTTATCAATAAAAATAGTTTTATCATGACAAAAACTAATTTCGGGTCAAACTTAATTTTGAAAGCCGAAAAAAAAAATAACTGATTTATTGGGAGAGTATTCTCAAAAATAGCACAAATATCTGTGATATAGTTAACTGCTACATCTTCCAAAAATATATAATTTATTATTATTTTCCATACTTAAAAATATTTTTAATAAATTGAACAAGAACTCATTGCTCGCTGGTATATTGTTTCTTTCCTATTTACTTTTGTTTCGCTGGCTGTTTATATAAATGTTGCCAGATTATTTGATGGAAAGCCAGTACTTTGGACCTACTTATCAAAAACTTTTGTAATGTTCTATTGTTCTTAACAAATCCTTAATAGGAGAATAAACACAATTGGATTTACAGTGTTTCAAATAATCTTCATAATAAGAAATCTCTTCTAGAGTTTTTGTTTATTTTTTAAATAAATGTTATTACGCGAAAATGGGTAAAAAAAATTAACCAAGATGGCAACGATGTGCGTACTTGTCTTTATACGTTGCACGTGTTTCCCTTTCTCTTGATTTTGTAATGTTCCTCACCTTTCCTCAACGCACTTTCAACAGCCAAGGACATTTTTTTCAATTAATGTGTTTTAGAAACTTGCAATCATTTGATCATTTATTATAAATTCTGCTAATATTTTGATTTTTATTCTAATATGTACGCATTAGTATTTATATATGGATGTGTGTACGTATATCAATAAAAAACAGCAAAGTATTCGTTCCTTAATTTGTTATTATATTTTATATTATTTTATTAATAAATTATAAATCTTACAATATTTTAAGAAAATTTGACAAAAAACAATAATAAAAAATATATATGTATGTACAAACGTATACCGGCGTACATTTTTATAAGTATTATTAATTATTGCATACTAAAATATTTTTTTTAGTTGATTTGATTATTTAAATTTAAAAGAGTCTAACGTTTCTTGAGGTGGTGTAAAATTTGCATTAATCAATTGCCTCTATAAGAGTTGTTTCTAAGTTTTCAGTTGAAGGCACATGAACTTTCTTAATCAAAT
This sequence comes from Ormia ochracea, assembly GCA_963402855.1. Lineage (NCBI taxonomy): Eukaryota > Metazoa > Arthropoda > Insecta > Diptera > Tachinidae > Ormia > Ormia ochracea. The sequence goes on from OY727105.1 coordinate 4,983,658, forward strand.
TTATATTAATTTCAATTCGCAAGCTATCGAGGCAATGCGCTATTGAGATATGACTTTTTTGACTGACGAAATCGACAGCCAATGGTTTCAATGTTCTAAAATTTCGGCATTTGTACCTGTTTATTCTTATTTTTGACAGTAAATAAATTATATATTACGATATTTCAAGGGTTGCTTAATTGCTTATCCAATTACATGAATTATTCCATTTGTGCACATGATTGTTATCACAGTGCCTTTTATGCATATTTGACTTATTTTTAATTTATTGATTTTGGGAATCCTAACCTATTTTGTTATTATTTACTTTGGAAGCCTTAAAAATCTTCTGTTACAAAATACTTATTATTTTCCATCTTAAAATTGCGTATTTTTGCAGCCCAAGGCGGTATTTTTCACTTGTATGGACAGTCGCATGATACCGACTCGCTACACTGATACTCATGTTGGCGATATGTTTGTGGGTGGGTTTTCAAAAATTTCTTTAATAACTTTTAATATATAGTAACTTTAATCATTTTTCCTTTTATTCCATACTTCCGAATCCACTGCGCTTTGTGACGCTGCTCAATGAATCAACCAATAATTACGTAAATTAAATATTTTAATACAAACAGTACGTAATGCTGGCAATTTAATTCCCCATGCGCAACATTTCCAAGACGAGCATTTTAGCTGCGAACCGGCTGCCTTAGAATTGGGCTGTGTAGTCAACGACATTCGTCATATCATTGTGTGTGGTCATAGCGATTGTAAGGCAATAAATTTATTATATCAATTAAGAGATCCCGAATTTGCTTCTAAGGTTAGCCGCGAATAATTTAAAAATAGCGTTTTTAGCTTATTGCCCTTTCCTATTTTTTTTTTAATTTTTCTAATATAGCGCAATCGTCGTTTATCGCCATTAAGGTCTTGGCTGTGTACACATGCTTCGACTAGTTTAGAGAAGTTCGAAGAATGGCGAGGGAAAGGCATGCGCGATCCTTTATTTTTCTCCTCAGAGACTCCTTTGCGTCGTTTTGTGGCCTACATTGATCCAGAAAATAAATTCGCCATCGAAGATAAACTCTCCCAAATTAATACGTTAGAACAAATGTCCAATATTGCTTCTTATGGCTTCCTAAAGGCTCGTTTGGAAACCCATGACCTGCACATACATGCCTTGTGGTTCGATATTTATACAGGAGACATTTATTACTTTAGTCGTGGATCCAAACGTTTTATACAGATCGATGAAGAAACGGTAGAAAAGTTGACCGCTGAAGTCAGGCGGTTTTATTCGTGAAAGGAATAGTTTTTGCACCATAAAATATTGAGGTTGTATTTAGAAAAGGCTTATAAATATGGTGGTCATGGTTTGGATTTGGAATATGAATAACGACGGTTTAAATGATTTTGAACTTAAACCATTTGCAGCGGTAATTCGGAAAGAGTTTAGTTTACTGTCTTGAGAATATGTTTGAGTATATAAATCTTAAACTTTAAATGGAAAATGGAATAGAAATGTAAATACTTAATGCAAACACTGAAATCGCTAAACTTGAACTTGCACAAGTGTAAAGAGAAGCAAGAAACATTTTTGCTTTACTTAAAAGATATAAAAAAGCAAAACAGTATGAGAATTGAATGAACCTGAAGTGCAATGGTGAGAACAATCACCAAAAGCAACATTCTCTTTTTATAATAAATCATATTTTTAAATCGGACTATTGTAAAATGGTTTTCCTATTAGCGAATTTTGTACAAGCTAAAGCCATTCCATGCAATATATTGAGTCATTCGTATATATAGGAAAATTAGGTAAATATTACATGTAATTTTATGTTGATATGTTAAAAAAATTATTTCAATCTGTGAAAGTATAAAAAAAATTTTATTTAAATCTTTAAACTTTATAAACAAATTCGTAAGCAGATTTTTATATTGCTTTAAGTGTTGTATGCACAACATTATTTAATTTATGAAAGTTGTAGCCGTACATTTTCCACAATATTTTTAAAAATGTACAAATCTAAAACTTATTTGATATTAACAAAAATATTTGATCATTTTGTAAAATATTATTGAAGCGCATCAGACATGCAGGGAATTTCTCAGCGGAATGACTGTAATTTCCTGCTTAAAAACTTAAGAAATAAAACTAATTTGATATATTTTTTCTCTACAATATTTTTAAAAGTAATGTCAACTTGTTGATGATAGTAGTAACAGTGATTTTAAAAATTGCCTGTCCGTAAGATTCAAAACTGTGATAATTTATAACGAGGACCAAGTATCTAATTGCCAAATTGCATGCGCATACACAACTTGTTAAACTGGTTTTGTCTAATGAAATATGTCTGTATGCATGTATTGTATATGAAATAAGCATTTGTACTTTCAATTAATATATGTATTTAAAATAAATGAATAAAAATCATATGAGCATATATTATTCAAGTACTTTTTTTTTGTGTGGTTAAAAGTAAAATTTTTTTTATGATGTCAAAAAATCATCAAATCTTTATTCTTATCAAAGGCAAAAATAGTTATTTTTCATTTTATTTTAAACAATTAAATTTTAATATAACTATACAACAACTCAACAAAACAATACTTCTACAACTATACTTCAACACATAAAACGCTCGCGATGTTTATATGTTGTGACTGTGGTAACAGAAACGCTGGAGCATTTAAAAAAAAACATTTTTTTAAGAAAATTTTATACATATATATATATATATTTTAGAATGTTGTTTTATATAGAACAAGCAACCTTAAGCCTACAAATCTTTAACAAAAATCAAATCTACAAATGAAAATTACATAAAATATGGATAATGTAGTAAAAAATTAAAAGAATTATTTTTTCGCAATACAAATTAATATTTTGCAATACAGTTTCAATGATAATGATGGTGATTAACAGCATTGCTGTTAGGATTTTCAAGTTCTTCAAAATATTTACGAGCATTACGTATATTCACCAGAGTTGCCTCGGAGGGTATAGAGGGATCTGACATAACGACCATTACATAAGTGTTGCTGGTGAAGGTATCTATGAACGCAGCAAATGCACTATTGCGCACTTCAATTGAAAGGAATTTACCGCCCAGTTTCGAACAGCTCAATTTGAATTGTTTAATTATATTGGATACTTTCTCGAAACGATGAGAGTCGCGATTTCTTTTACTTTGGCAATGGGAAATTACCAAGAAAGTGGCCTTTTCGAAAAGAAGAACTTCGTCGGCCTCGATGACATTGGCAAAATGTGTGAGAGAGTTTTCTAGTGCGGCTACATTGGGAATAAGCATGGTCACGATACTGGACCAGGCTCTGAAAAGGAAAAATGTTTAAAATATTTGCAGCACAATCTTTAACAATTGCTTAAATTTATTGCCGTGTAAAGGAACTGTTTTCGGATACTAGGCGATAACAGTTTAGTGAATGATATTTAATTATAAAAGTTTCAAAGTATCAATATAATAGCAAGTACTTTCTGTTTTTCTGTCTTACCTATATAAAGTTTCATCCCATATACTGGTCCGAAAGCAAGTGACATTTCCGGGTCGGCTCAAACGTATTAAGTCATCTTCACGGTCCTTAAATAATGTCTCTCTCTGTTCTTCTGCTACTAAATCCATTTTGTGTATTAAGCAGAAAATCTTGGCATCAGGGGAATTCTAAATGTTATAAAATTAAAGAAATATGTTTGCAATAATTTTTTTTTTGTAGAAACTGCAACGTTTTTTCCTTATGTTATCTTATGTGTACAAAGCTAGTCGAATTTTACACTATTTTTATTGATTAACTGCTTACTTGCAATAATGCCTCCAAACAAGATTGATAATAGTGGACATCCCTTTCGAGTTCACGACTTTCGACATCAAATACATAAATCAAAACTTCAACGTTCCGAAAGATATTATCACGCTGTGAAGCGAAATATTGCTGCATAAAACCTTCTTGGCCGCCACAGTCCCATAGATTTAAAACCAAATTGCCCAAGAAGCGAACATGCGAATGTTCAACATCGACTGAAGAAAAAAAAATAGTTTCTATAAAAACTAATAAAAGATAAGCACTTGCTTACTGGTGGCACCCAAACGTGTTGTATCTCTGGCAATATAATTCGCAAATATAATGGAACGCATACTGGTTTTGCCTGAACCACTTTTGCCCATAAGTAACACCTTTAAAAGGAAACCATATTTAATGCTTTTCTACAGTCACTTAACATATCCGAGATTTTACCTTTTTCTTCATTGTTTGTATACTTTATTTTTTATATGAAATCCAACGCCCGTTGTTTTATGTGTCCAGGTTTTATCAGAAATATTTTAATTATTCAGCTGTTTTCGATTTTTTGTTTTGACATTTCTCGTCTAGTGTTGTAAAACAGAGCTGTTATTCATATTGCAAATGAGACATTCACAATAACGATACGGATTTAAACAAGAGTTGCATTTATGTTCAGTTATATTTAAATATATAAAAATATTGTTTGCAATGTTGGTAATAGCAATTAATAAGAAATATGAATTTTAAATTAATATTGTAACAGAATTAAAAACTATAAATGACTTTAAAAAAAAAAAAATTAATTATTCCTTAGTTTGTAAAGGTGAATTTTATAGTCACACTTTTTATTAAAATAATTTAATATTTATTAATTTATCTAAATTGTGCTCTGTATGATTTTCATCACTGTTTTTTGTTTTTGCATAATATTTTTGCACACATAATATTTAATATATATGAAACATAAATTTTTATTTCAACTGTTTTCATCCTTCTCCTGACGATGATATATTTTAATTTTGAAGTGTCCTCTGTTAAACGGTTCATGTTGGAATATTTAAAGAACCATTTTATCATACGTGATTACAGGAAACATCTGGCAAAAAAAACTTTTAACGTTGGCAATAAAAAATATACGTTTTCCCTTGTGAGTTAAAAAATTTCGAAAAAGTTTACAGAAATGCAGATCAAAATTATTTATAAAAATCGGAGTTATTTGGAGTAATAAATCGTTGTAACCACAGTTATTCCGATTGAAGCCATGTTAGAATAATTAATTAAATTTTATTATTTCTTATTATTTATTTATTAATTATTATATTATTATTTTTTTATTTTTGATTGTAGCCCAGAGCAATCAAAAGCATTTTATTCAATAGAAGAGAAAATAACTTTAGAATAATATTTTATGAATTTACTCCGTTACTGAGTCTCGGTTCCATTGAAAGTATTTTGAATCGAAACCTGAAATGTATAAACATTAGTGGGAATGTGGTTTTTGTCTGCTTTTTGCAATACCTCATACTAGCCGACCCTTTTACTTTTAATTTTTACTTTGTCAACTTTGAATTTTACCTTATTCATACATATACGTACATATATTCACATTCAATTAATGGAATCAAGCTCAAAGCGAAACGCATACAACGGATCAACTGCTAAAAGCTGTCTCTCCGACACCATACATGCTTGTTTAAAACCAAAAGAGAAAACAAACTAAAATCAAATAGTTTCAAAAAATATTTTTTAAATGTGAATAGATGTTGACTGCATGGCAGCTGGAGCAGAGCTGTTTGTCTTCGGTTCATAGTTTAAATAAATTAATTTCCGATATCTCTCGTAACCAGCAACGACAACAACTACTACAATCTTGATCAACATTTATATACATATGTATATGTAAATTAAATTTAAATAATTTTCTTGACATAAACTTAACACTAAACCGCAAACTAATTTCTCAACAAGAAGAAAACTTGGAAAAATAAATTCGAATTAAGCATTGTGAGTGGGTTCTCATTTTAAATTTAGTTCCGATCAAACGACATCGCACTAAGCAAGGAATTATTTTCTCATATTAAAAATAATAAAAAAAGAAAATGATTAAGAAAATCATTTTTTCTGCACCACTTATATTAGCCACGTTTGCAATTTTTGTAAGCAGTGGCCAACAAATATCTGCTGAAAAGGTAAGAAATCTTTTGCAATAAATTAAATATTCTTAATTATGTTCTTAACTCGCCGCATTTTATACTTGTTAAGTTGAAAGTTTTAGTTTTATATGAGTCGATGTGCCCGGACAGCATACGTTTTATGCTGCATCAGTTGGGTCCCAGCTTTGTCGAATTGAAGGACTATATTGATATCAAACTGGTACCATTTGGCAAATCTGAGGTGAGGCTATTTCTTTTTTAAAATACTTCTTCTACACTGGTGTTCAAAAGTTAATGCATATAAATACCAAATAATACTGAATTCCATATCAATTTGTATAATTCGCCATACAAAATTCTGCCAACGAATTACTTCGGCTTGAAATGCTGTGTATGAAAAAAACAAAAAAAAAAAAAATACTGGTTTATCCCAATTTGCTGGTAAAAAAGAAATTAAATAAATGTTAAGTATAAATTAAATTAAAAATAATACAAAGTGGATAGCAAAAATTAAATTGTCGGGCCATGTCTTTTAAAGGAGTCGCAAGAGTGCTTCAGGTTGTAATGGAGCTGTTTTAAGTGGTTGCGAAATTGATCTTCATAAAGTTCATTTTTTAAAAGTTTTTACTTAATTTTCTCATGCATGATGATCAATCGCTCTGTATTATATGTGTGTATGTGTATTCAGAAATGTGTATGTATTTACCTGCGTCAGCAGAAGTGATGAAAGCCTCCAGTATCCGTCGTGTGAACAGCTTGATTTGCAAGAGTAAATCATGGCATCTGACAACCGTGTGACTGATGCGGAAGTGTTTGACCCGCGGCGGAGAGAAGAAGCATAACTAAGACGAAACGTGAATTACATGTATGCACGAATACGTAGGCACATATATTTCTATTAATATTGTTATACATCTTGATTTGCATTTAAATGCAAATGCAGATTTGCAATTAAAGATAATTTTTAATTAAAATTGAATATAAATCATTTTTTACATGAAGAAATATTTATGAATTTCAGAAATATTTAAAGCAAAGTTTTAAATGACAAAAAAAAACTTTTCGCAAATAAAATTCAGACACAAATCGTTTCCGTTAGATGCTTAGATATTGTTTGTTCCGATTTTAAAATTTTAAGACAACTCTCGTCATTTTTGTTAAATGAAGTGAATACTGTTAATGTTGTAGTACTGCAAGATATGCGTTAATAATTTCTTTCTGATAAGAGACTAACCCTCTCCCTCCTGGAGACGTTACCAATTACAATTACTTGGATGAGAGCAATCATCCTCGTTTTTATAGCGCTACTTCTGTGCTTAAAATCACACTTTAGTGGTCGTCCTGCTCCTTCTCAACCATCTCTACTGGAAAATGTCGAAATGATCGACCAGTCGCAAGCAAATACAAATTCTAATTCCAATATGACACCATTATAAGGATTACGTAACAAAACCGAATTGAAGCGATTTTTCAGTTTATTCAAGTCTGTACTCCTCTTCTTACTGCTTTCCTTCCTAAAACATGACCAAAATCATCTTATAAGATTCAAGTAAATACATGGACAATCGTAAAGCCGCTTACTTATCGTAATTATTTTTTATATGCGGTCATGTGTGACTTGCGCGGTTTGGGTTCCGAGAGTTTTCCTGCTCGAATAACTGCATATAGTGGGGTTTCGATGTGTTTCGGGGCAGACGTTGGAGGCAAGAAGAATTATAGGAATACAGTTAATAACATTAATTTTGTCATTTCATCATTTATTTCAGTCTAAGAATAATGGCGAGGAATTCTTTTGCCAACATGGCCCTTCCGAATGTCTGGGTAATCGCCAGCAATCTTGTGTTTTAAACCAAACCGCAGATCAATTAACTCAAGTAAGATTTGCCGTTTGCCAAATGTCGATGAGCAATAATCCATCTATTGATTATGTAAGTAGTTGATTTATTTATTTCTTATTGAATTGAAAAAATTAAACTAAAAATTTAACGAACTTAAGCCTGAATAATGCAAATATTCCATGTATTACATATTTAAAAATCCACTGAATTCAACATGTTAAAATTGACATTTAGAAATATTTGTAATTCTATATTAATCGATATTTAGTTTTTTGAATCCGATATTTCGCTACTTCTTAATTAAAAATTCCTTGAAGCAGCTCACCATAAGTTGAAGGAATATCGGATAAGGAGGAGCCTGATGATGGCACCGGATACCCCAATTTAATTTTTAAAATATTAATTTTATGCGTAATACTTTTAGGACTGCGCGCACTTTATTGCCCATTTAGAGTGGCTGGAATGTAAAATTCCAAGAGCGGCGCGTGCTTAAAGCAGCCGAGTTTCCACTGTATTGCAAAATGCTTCTTCTTAACAGCATTTCATTTCCATTTCAGTGTGCTGAAAATGTTGGTTTGTCGAAATACATTGGCGACTGTTTGGATACCGATGTGGGAACTCTATTGCAATTGGAGGCTGAACGCATAACGAATGCATATGCCATCCGTTTTGTGCCAACCATAATCTACGATGGGGTAGGTCACCCCATTCTATAAAATTATATAATGAAGAAGACATTTAAAATCATAAAACGGGTGATGTTTTAAGTGATCTGTCTCTTCTTTTGTTACAGGTTTTTGATCAGCAATTGCAGGACCGCTCGTTGCATGATTTCCGTGGCACAGTTTGTGGTTTGTTACAAAAAAGGACCGCCCTCTCCATGCACGATACGGTTTGCCAAAAATAAACTAAAAATTTTCTTTCCTTCTTCGCTGAATATCAGCAAAGCAGTTTAAGTTTAAATCTACTTTTTCATTAAAAAAAAATATGAAATAAACAAAAAGATTATATTTAAAGCAGATCTGGTTTCAGCATTTTTTACCCAATTTGTAAAAGTGAATAATCGTAAAAAAATACATTTTTACTTTTTTTCGTTTTTTACTTTTTTAATGCTTAAAAAGTGGGTCAGTTTAAGAATTGTTGTCGTTCGGTCGTTCGGTCGGTTGATCAGTTTGCCCGTTTGTTTGCCTTGTCTTGCACTTGCTTGCAACATTTTCGGATTGGCTTTTGCTCATGTGCACACAAATTTATATTCATTATAAAGTTTTTTGCCATTTTTGTTTTTGTGCATTTTTAAGGTGTCATTTTATCATTTTTAACCCCCCGTTTAGCAGCTTTTTTTTATCAACCATATTTTTTTTTCTCCTGCGCGTGTAAAAAACTGAATTGTTTCACATTCCAAAAACAACAAAATGGAGCAAGATTGTGTTAATTATTTCATCTATCAAAACATTGCTAAATTTAACAGGTTGTACGAGTATAATTTATTTAGAAATTCAAACAAAAAATTGTTTTTACAATCCGTGCGAGTACAATGACTTTAATATTTTACATATGTTACACATTAGGCGCATGCGTTTGGATTTAGTTGCTTGATTGATGAACTATCATGCAGTTGAGTGCAATGAAAAAAGTAGCAGCATGCAGATACTGCGTTGTTACACAGTGGCAGTAAAATTTGCCACGCAATATGTAAATGTTTCATTATATTTATGAACATCATTCATAACTCAAGATAATGTTTGGTTGTCTCTCTTCTCGAAGAGATTAAACGGCCGTTTAATTTTTCTTCCATTTTTGTAAGCTTCTTGTTTTATTTTCTATACAAAATTATAGCTCCATATATATTTTTACTTAAAGGGGCTCTTTGACAAGCCAAGCTTCAAAACGCCCTTTCTCTTCTTGTAGCCTCTGAGTAGGCTGGTAATCCTTAGTAAGAGAATTTTCCAGAAAAATGCTTAATTCTCATTTCATTCCAATTATAGCAGAGGACAAAACAGATGAAAGTGGCAGATTAATATGCAAAGGCCTCTTCAGGAACACGTGCGTCTTTAAAACGTTCGCGTGTGACTTTACACTGAACGGTAATCGATTTATTTATTGTAAATATTTATTGAAAACCAGTACACTTTTTTTTTTGTTTGACTTTTAATTAATTTTTTATTCATTCATCACTTAAAAATATATAATTTTTGTTTTTTCTTTCTATACAATTAAACTTATATGAAAAATATGTATTTGTGTAATTTTTAAAATAAAAGCGATACAAGATAATAAATTCATTTACAATAAAGCAAGGCAAGCGAAATTCCTTATATTCGAATTACAAAAGTTTGCTGGAAGAAATATTTTGTGAAAAGAAAAGGAAAAGTGGAAATAATGAGGCTGGGAATGTGATGATGATGAAATCATTTGCACAAAATTTACATAATATTTAAAAATACATTTTAATAATAACATTAACAATTAATATTTGAATTAAATTTAAGGCATGTAAATTTCATTTATAATAAAAGTTATAATAAAAATATAAAACAAACAAAAACCAACAAAATATAAAAATTACTTAATTATCGAGATAAAAATGTAAATTTGAAAGTAGTTTTTATAATTAAAACCAATAATTGAAATAATTAACTTAGCAAATCTGTTAAAGAAATTTTCCTAAGCAATTTAAAGGCACTAAATAAAGGAGATTAAAATAAATCAATTAGATTAAAGCACAACTATGTTAATAGTTAAAGTAAATTTTATTTGTGGCTTTTAGCACAAACAAGTCATTTGTCTGACAGCCAATACATTTACAAAAGTCCATCCTCCTTCCGTTTACTGGAAGCATTGTGGCCTTGACTACAACATTCTAAATATTACCAGTCCTGCAAAATGCAAAGGTGTTGGTTTGAGGACTAGATCCCATGTAGAACGACATTTTGATATCAACTTTCAAAGAAGTACTTCTTTGGCATTCCTCAGCTGTAAGACATTTGTGAGCTGCAAACTAACAGTTTCCTAAAAACGATCGATTAATTTGCTCATTTCATTTTGTTAAATTTCAGAATTTTGCCGCCATAAAATGAAGATTTATAATAAGCTTTGATTTTTATAATAAAGTTAAGGCATTCTTCAGTTTGTAAATCTCGCTAATTTAAAAATGTGTTACTTTACACACACTTCCATACATATTAATGGTATTCACTATTCAGTGCATTTTTGAAAGCAACTTCTGCGTTTTTAACTACTTCGCTATAGAAAGTGAGACGTGACATGTAATCAATCACACCAATCGTGAACAAATTTAAACTGGGAACGAACTCCCCTTCTCCATATTTCCGATCATAAATAACTGACGTAAAGAAGGACTACTTAAAAAAATTACACATGCAAGCAAATTTCAGCTTATCGAGAATATTTTTCTCTTTGATTTGTTCACTTCATCTTGGCTTGGGAACAGCATTCTTCATTCAAATATCAATTTTTTTACCTGTTTATTTTTTTTTGTCGGATCGTTCCCTCTCCTTAGCACTGCTATTCAAAACATTTTATATTTCATTTGAAATTTAAAAATTGTATATTTATTCACTTAACAATTAAAAACAGTTTTTTGTCTTCTTTATATTCACAGTGCATTGATAGCACAAAGAAATTTCACAGGAATATCACGATCACAAATCTCCCATCGCGCGAAGTCAAATCAAAAAGTTTCACATTTTTTTCATTATACGACTGAATGTGCGATCTAATATCACGATTGCTATTCTCATATCAAACTCAATACGTTTTGGTGTTGAAATGCAATAGGTAACGAAATTTCGTGTTCGCACCAATAAACTGAATTCTGATATTTTGTTTCAGGACGTTTAACGGTAATGTGGCTTGCAGGCAAACCAAAAAGCAAATGTTTTATTTATCCACAACAGCTGTTTAATAACATACGGAAAAGGTCTTACACTCAAAGAATTTTTGAATGATTTTAATTGTTGATGTATTGAATGATTGTGTGTAAAAAAGTTGAAGAAATAAAATAAATTTTTTCTTTTAAAATTTATTCGTTCTAATTGTTTAATACTTGTGAAGTTTTAAATCTTTTATAAAACCGGGTTTAAAAAAAAATATCAACCAAAAAATAACTTTCAATAATAATTTCACTTAAATTCCCAAGGGGTCAGGTAAATGAGCATGCGTTTCCGACAAAAAAAATCTCTCTTTTCTTCTCACTAGAGAAGACGTTCGATTTAAATAAGAACTCTTCGTATATTTCATTATCGCTCAATATTTTCTATATATGTATATAAATATGGACTATATTTAGTGGGCTACGAATTCGTTGAAAATCATTTTTTACGATTCTTTAATTAAAAAATTTAATTTTTATGAGGAAACAAGTTGGAGCATAAACTTAATAATAAGTAACATAATGAGAAGTCTACTTCTTTTTTACTACTTGTTATTTTCTCTCTTTCTACACTCCTATCTCTATTAAAGGGACTTGGGATGGAAAATGAAACATTGACATTGTTTTGGAAAACGAAAATAACTAAACGGTTGTAGTTGTTGGAATAGTTTTAGTTGCATTGTTGTGAATATTTATAAATCGTCGCGGCATCGGTTTTGGTGGTATTTGAGGTTTCGTGGGTATTTGAGGCTTTGGTTGTTCTGATTTATTATTCTTGAACTTTTCTCTTTCCTGATATTCAACATAACCCGATTCATCGCTACACTCCGAATCGGAATCCTGCCGCACATCGCGTTGCCTTCGCAAGCGTTTGGGCCGCTGAAGATTTGTTGTAGATATTGTGCTGTTGGAAGGTGATATTTTTGGACTTACATCATTATGTAAATTAAGAGCACTTATAGAATTTGTAGGTGAAGAGTCCATCTTTAATGTTATTGAGCTTGAACTGCTAAAAGTGGTAGCAGCATCGCTATTATTGCGGTTTTGTAAACGTTCAAAAATGTCTTCATTTGTGAGAGCAGCCGATGAATTCAAAGATAGGGGCTCTTCTAAGTCATGAACACCGTTTTTGAATTGTTGGATGGTTTGCCGGTACTGCAAGGATATATCATCTTGATTATTGGTGACAGTACTAGCTGTTTCACAACCACTAGATATTGAACCCTCATCAGCACTGTCTCCATTAATACGTTTGCCACTTTGTTCTTGGGGTATGTGGGAAGCCGAGGACACTTCAGAGGATATAGATGACTGCTGTTGATGCTTATAAAAGCGTTCTATAATAGCGCTGGAATTGGTTTCCAAACTACTGCTGCCTTCATCGCTGCTTAATGAAAGATTGGCCATTTTACGCATAGAATGACGATGTAGCATAGTCAAAATAGCTGCCTGCCGAAAGTACATGTCATCCTCTTCTTCGCCCAAAAAGTCGTCTTCGCCATCACTACAAACTCCAGCCCTTCTTAAGGTAACCTGTGGTTCCGTTTCTTCATGTGACTTTTCCAACAAATTATTTGGGTTGTAATCATTTAGAGGATCAGCATTGGGATCGCTGCTTACACACGGCAATAAACTTATAGGTTCTTCTTCTCGCTCCTCCATCTCTTGACATTTAAGATCACTTAAACTGCCGCAACTATTGCTAATATTTTTATTCAGTTGAATATCAAAGTACGGCAATAATTCATTAGTTAATGAAGCATTACAATCGTAATCATTATGTTTTAAAATCTTTTCAAAATCATCTGAATCATCGGATCCATAATTTGTGTTCTCTGGTTTTTTTAACTTTTCAACGGCTATCGTATCTTTGGTTTCATCTAAAGTCTTCTGCTGTTTACCACAACACGGACTCTGTGTAGAGCCCCAACCACCTGCTGTAAATTTTCCAGTTCTACGGATAGAATGCCCTTTGCGACACCGTCGTCGACCCAAAGTCATGGCTGGATACAGCGAATCCTTTTGACAACAAGGTTTCATTTCAGGTTCATTTGTCTCCTCCACTTCTTCGCCCTCCTCACCAATGGCTTCTTCAATTGCCATTAATTTTGGTGCGGATTTCGATCTCTCCAGAGGTGGACGATAATTGTTGCTGCCAACACTTAGCAAAATCTTTCTCCGCGGCAAACTGGGATTATCGTAGGCGGCATTTGCAAGACTTAAGCGAGCATTCTGTTTGAGAATTTTCTCACGTTTAAATTCACGCAGAGCACACTCAAGATTTGCCTGCAAACAGAATTTTTTTAAAAAATATTTTTTATTGAAAACTTAAAAACAACCGCTCATACAATTTTGTACTTTTTTTTTATTTAATAAACGTTTTAGCGAAACTTGCCGCTCTATGAACTCACCTTTAAGGTATCACAGATTTCTTGTACTTGTTTCTCTTTGCTACACAATACAGCATGGCATCGCAGTTCGTGTTTCAGTTTTCTACCTTCGTGGCGATAGATCCAGCAGAAGACTCGCGGATAGTTCTTTGGTGCACAACAATGTGTGATGCGATTTGCCCAATATTCCGTTAGTCCATGCTGTCTGGTTGTTGCTTTCAAACCAGATGCACATACTTTGAGACGCATTAACACATCCGGCTTATTGTTCTGCGTATAATTCCTCCACAACGTGTTCAACTGCTTTTCCACGCAACCTTCTCCTAGAAAAAGAAATTGGGCGAAAATAAAAAATCACATTCCGGAGAAACTATTTCATTGCTTATTCCGAAATATAGTAATAGATTGTAATCTAATCTATTACCTATCAGTTTATTGTATCGTTATGCTTCGTGGCGATCTTGGTTTTGCTGCTCACTCGCAATTTTTTCACTGCTAATGCCTAAAGGGCAATCATAAAAAAAAAAAAATTGGCACTTACCCTTCGCCCATCCGGTCAAAACGTTGCCTAAGTATGACACCTTGAATTCGGGGTCAGGCGAACTTATGTCCACACTGTGAGTGCGTTTCCACCACAATTTACCCAGGCCCCGTGATAAAGTACGTAACGCTCGCGAGCCCAAGTCTTCGGAATGGGCTTCTTGAAAGTGTTCCAAGGACAACATTTCACCAGTCGCAGCATCAGAAGCATTTTCTGACGTCGATGTTTTCTCAATTAGCATAACGGGAGAGGCTAAATCTGCGTCGTCTTTGGCATAACGTTTAAAGCGTTCTAAATATAAGCCACCACTGCGACGTCTACCGCCATACGTGTTGAATTTACCCTCCGCTACTTTCTTGTCTTCCTTATTAATTTTCTTGGCATTGTAAGTATTTCCCAAAAGTCGCGATATGGAAGAACTTTTAACAAACTTGTTCTGACGTGGTGGCGTACCAATTGGCACTGGTGTTGGCTGGCAGGGAAATCCTGAGTTCGTAGTGCTTTCCCTTTCCTCTCCTGGGGCATTGTTGTGCTCCCGTTTTGATTTCTCCTCTATCGATTTCGTTTTTTTACTAAAACCAAATATTGTCAAACGTTCCTTTGGTGTTTTACTGTAGTGATTGGTTGTGGTTTTTGGCACTTTCTTAATTATATTGTTTATATTATTATTTATATTATCATTGTTGTTGTTATGGGATACTTTAACAAAATCCACTTCATCTTTGGATGTCATTTCCTGCACTAAATTCACTGCAGCCATCTCAGATAATATTTTTAGTTTAATTTGTACTGGTTTGTGTAATTGCAATTTTTAGATTTTTTTTTTTTTGCTTAATTTTTTTTGCTGCTCTCCAATTTGTTACAGTTGCATCTCTTCCTTCTTACCTGCAAATTAAAGATTTGCTATTGTATTCATAATAATTTTGAGAGCAACTAAATTCTACTTGCTCAATAAAGGAATAGTTAGTAAATTGCAAAATAATAAATTTAGTTTTAAATGGAAACTGCAAAGAGAAGAAAGGAGTTGTTATATAATTAAGAAAGGACTATTTAATTTTTAAAAATTTGCTCCTATCCTTCTTATATTGGATTAAAAGCTGCAAGGCAACAGTCTGTTTCACCTACCTACTTATGTATATAAGAACGCAGCGTTAATTTATCTAACCGCTTTTTTAAATATATTTTGCATGTATTAACTATTTCTTTTTGCCAACTGAAGGAACTAGTCAGCAAGCACTTCTTATTATCCAAATTTATTTAAAAAAATATTATTTAGAGTGTGAGTGATTTTTTTAATTAATTAAATATGTATAGCATACGTAAGAAATACGTTATCTTTATTAAATTCATACAATTTCAATACGTTTTATTAAGTTATCATTTTGCTGCTACAAATAAACAATTTGGATTCCTTCTTTTGCTAAATGAAACTATTAATGAAATAAAGCTATTTATTTATTAATTAATTTTACTTAATTATTTTCAATTAACACTTCACTTTCATTCGATTATTCTTGAACTTTTAATGGCGGAAAAAATGAAAATTTTCCCACAAAATCATTCGATAAAGAAAACACAATACAAAATTATCACTTTAAAAATTCAAGTGATTTATTTATTTTATTGATTTCCGCGATTTATTCTAAAATTTCCGCTATAACGAACGAGCATGTTCTGCAATGATACATGACTGTTAACTGTCTGGTTTTTACATTTCTCCAAATGAATGTTCCAGCCACTGTAAACAATTTCATTTAATACATGCAGAGCAAAAGCAATTGTTTTTCTCATTTTGTTGCTATTGTGTGCAGTGTTGTTTCCTTAGCAATGAGTGCGAGTATTAGTGCGTACGCACACGCATATGTGTTGGTATTAAAACAAGGAATGTAGTCTCCATATGCTGTAAAGTCCCAGCGAACACAAAGTTTTAACAGTCGCATACATGAAATAGTCGGGCCAACTACACCCCTTACGACACTTTTCTTCAATTGAAGATTTCAATAAGAAATTGTAGCCAATGTGCTCACCAGCCAATGCTTCTATTATAATTATAATCATATAAATAAATATAAGAAGTAAATAATAAAAATTCGTATACTATATACGAATGGTTACCCAGATTAAATTTTTTTTTTATAAAAATATAAAAAATATAAAAAAAATTAAAATAAAAAAACAATTTTTCCAAAGAATATCAAATGTATGATTAAATATTAAAAATAATTTTATATGTAAAACACTGTGAAGCAGCTAATATGGGCAAAAAAATTAATTAAGTTTTTAAATTTAAATTTATTTATTAAATTTATAAATGTATACACACACTTTTCCATATGATTAAAACCAAAACCACTCTGTCAGTCATTTGACAGGCCGTATGACATTTTACAGTTAACACGTTTAGCTTCCGAAAACCAACTGAGTTTAAGAGGGATGTCGTTGTACTTCAACACTTTTAAGCAAGCTGAGCAATTGATATATTAAAAACTATTGCCACGAAGAGGTTAATATTTAAACATTTTGAACTTGTGTTTGTTGGGATGTTAGTGATTACACACGTATACATTACAGATTAACACACTCATTCACACGACCTTTTATTTAAGTGCTTCTTTTTACCGTGATGGTCTTCACAGGTATTTGGCTTTAGGAAGTACTGGGCTAATGAGTACCTTTATGCAAGTGGTTACAATTTAAGAGATCTTTTTAATTATTGTTTCATGTAAAAGAATGTCAATTCAAAAGGACCAAATTGTTTCATACAACAAAACTCTTTAAAAATATTAATAAAGAATTATATAAAAAATTCCCAGAGTGACTGAAATGAATTAATCTAAAAGAGTGTAACGATTAGATAAACATTAACAAAAACGGAAAAAATAAATAAAAATGATTTAATTAAAAAACAGAATGCATGCGCCGCTACCACCACCAGCCAGTCATTAAAAATTTTTTTATTGACAAGCATGTACTTGAGATGGTCTAAACAGGAAAACAGAATTTTTAAAGCACACGATCTATCATACTGTCGCCGCATTATCAATAAACGTGGGCATTTTCTTGAGTAGAGTCGAAAATGTATAAAATAAAATTGGGAATTCTGTAATTTTTTTTGTCAAAAAAATCTATTGCCAAAGAAAAATGCCCCTAAGGGCTTTTTGCTTAATATAGATGTAATCAGTGATTTAGTGGCATTTATTTACAGATACTTTTTTATTAATTTCTACTTGTGGTTACTTTATGGGAAATCTTTTTAATATTTTAAACGCTTCTGTTGTGTTCGAAAAAGATATAACAACGATAATCATATATTTTCGGATGTATTTCATACTGAATTTTTTTTTCCTCTATGACGTATCTAAATCTAAAATCTAAATCCTTAGGTATTTGCAAATAAGCTAAAGCGCAATGTCAAAAATTCAGTCAGATGACGATATCCACGTTCACATTGCTTCTAAAACGTTGCTGCAATACGTTGCTTCCACGTTAGTCTTTTGTCAAGGTGCATAGCTGAATTATTTCTGAATCAGTATACTCGCCTATATTGCTCATATATTGTTGTATAGCTACGCTTATTTAAAAATATAATAAAATAAAATAAATAACACACGAAATTTTATCAAATCGAGAATTTTTTAAAGTAGTTTCGTCTCCAATCATTTGGCTTCATACGAAAGCCCTCCAAATCAAAATTTTATCTATCAGAGCACCTCTCAGATTTATAAAAAAAAGTGCTGTATGTGCGTCAAGAAATATGGCACTTGTGTGCTACTTCAGCAGCAAATATCTATACATTTTTCGGTGAATATGTGCTGCTAGATAACCTTCTATATCAGTTACATTTAACGCCATATTCGCAAATATGAGTAATTAGGCAAAAGTGATAGAAAAGGTTTGATATACCCTAATACTGACTAGTTATACAGAAATAGTTATGTAAAATTTCTTATCGAAAAAGATCGATATATGTAAATGTTTCAATGTATATAAAACCATTTTTGTTCTAAGAAAGTGAGTGACTGGTAAGCCCACCAGTCTGCTGCAAACTGATTTCAGATTAATCAAAAAAAAAATTTTTTTTATATTCCATTAAGAAAAGATTGAGCAAAAATATGTTGCGAAATTTTAGGCTACAAATTCTGCACTAGATAAATTACAATCTTGTACTTTCGAATATTAAAATTTTAAATGAGGCGGCATCGTACGGTATTTAAAAAAATTGGTTTGTATATTTTTAAGGGCTTTTCCCACGATGTCGATGGGCCAAGTTCTTTTTAAAACAAAAAAATCCTATCAGTATTGTATTATGTAAGTTATCGATGGCGATCGACATTGCGGGAAAGTCCCTTAAATCTTTAAAACAAACATTTGGCAGTAGGTAGCGCCAATACAATAAAACATTCACCTTCCAGACCACGTGTAATAAAAATTGTTTCCTTTTACTCGCATTTAAAAAATGTTTGCTTTTATATTTTTTATTCATGACGAAACACGAAAAAAGCAACATTGTTTTTATTAAACAAAAAGTTTATTATGTAAGTGGCCATACATTTAATTAAATAAAATTATACGAAATACTTTTATTTAAAATAAGTAAATGGTTCGAAGTTTAGCTTTTTTTTTTTTTTGTTAAGTTGATGATGAGAGTCGAAAGTATCAAATATTGTGTAAAAACATTCGAATAAATATCTGATGCACGTGTTGTGTTTATTTTATAGTTAATTTTCTTATTTTTTTATAGTACGATCTGTATCTTTATTGCATCACATCATTTGTGTTAATGATGGTTTTAAATTTGTTGTTCTATTTTAAATCAAAATGGCAAAACTCTCAACTAAGTATCACAAATTGGAAACGTATTAAACAGTTTCGATAAAAACATCAGTCTTCGTACCGTGCGTACTCGATGGTCACAAAAGAAAGAAACTCAGTAAATCTTTATGACAAAATAAATAAAATATGAATTATGGATTATAAATATGGTTTAGTCTATAAATATCTCTATTATCAATAAAAATGTTTAGAATTTTAAATATTATCAAAGCAATAGCAAATAGAAGAAAAAAAACCAAAATAATAAGAGACGTTACAATAGCTGGTACCACTCAGCAATCAAGTTCAATTTATGAAAACGCATTAATATTGAATAATAATTTTGGTTGTTGCCTTTAAGTTTATTAAAAATAAAACAAATTTTTGGAAAGATTTTATATAAAAAATTAAGTATTTATTGAAATATTGAAAACAATAATTGCCATACTTTTAGAATAACTCTAAAAATGAGAATTGTCTTTTTTTTTTATATTAAAACGCCATAAAAAATTATTATAATAATCCGGTAGATGCAATTGTAAACAAATTTATAAAAAACCATTATATGTGTTAGATGTCACATGGGATAGTATTATATCTGATAGTAGCATACTAAATTTCCAGCTGTAAACAATTCGCTCAGCCGTAATGGAAAATACCCATTAGTAGGGTTTTCCAGGGTTCGAAAATATTTCTTGTTTGCAGGTACACCAGTTTTTCTACCTTCTACTTCAATTTCAATTTTCTTATCTCCCAAATTCTCCCGGTTCAATGCAAATTAAAAAGTACTATTCCCAAGGAATTATTTGCTCACATATTTTTATTAATGTAAATGAGTTGTGCTTTTCTTTCAAACTCACAAAAAGTGGTTTCCGCAAAGAAGAAATCCCTGAGGATTTTCTTGTAATTTTAATGCCCATTTGGAAGCAATTGCCTACGACTGGCAACACTGCACGCTTGTAATGAATTCGTCTTGCATTATAACCTGCTCAAAACCATACATTATTATTGAGAACATTAACTTTTACTTATTTATTGTTGCCTTATTATTTTTGCCTCATATTGTTTTCATTAAAATTATGGAAGAAAGACTCTAATTGTCTGGATGGAGTCTACAGTTCGTTAGCCTGTTCCTGCTGCCCAACAATTATTCAAACAATACAATTCATTGAAAATAAAACTTCAATTACATCAAACTATAATTTCTGCAATGTCACATTGCTTTTATGAAGCATGCATGTACGTGAATATCTTACCCAAGTATTTTTAAAAATAATATTCCGCTTCTGAATATTTTGTGCATATATTTCTTTATTTAGAATAACAAGGAAGAATTTTTATGCGCGCATGTGTGCACTTTTTTATACAAATTGTCATATCAACATCAATAGAATGTAAAGTACGCTTCGATTATGCCAGTATGAATACAAAAACGTTAAAGCTTTTTATAAAATGAATATTTTTAGCATTCGGACTGCCACATAATTTTATATTGAAATAGAAAACAGATAATAATAACTTTTTAAATTAGAAGTTGCTTTCAAATGATAAAACTGTGTTCGACATTTGAATTTTTTTAACAAGCGATGCACTTTTGCCGTACAGCTAATTTGCATAAGCACGAAGAATTCAATGTTGGCAGCGCCAAATTAAAAAAAAAAAACATATTTCGTGCTTGGCGGGTTTCAAATGTGTTGGCTTGATGTACACACATATACACAGCCACACAGCCACACATAGTTCATGTTCTTCTAATGACCTCAGCGGCTCCGTTTGCGCAGTAAGACAACAGACGGCTACATAATCTAATGAATGGCTTTGAAAAGTATGCGTATTGTAGGCCAGAAAGTAAATTGACAAATTTATCTATCAGTTTATTCCAACTGCAAGTTCGTTCTCCAAAATACTCTTTCACATATTCTAGTTCGCGGAAATTGTAATGTGGGCAATATTTTCATTATGGCAATTATGGCCAGTTCCGTAATTGCATGAAGTGCGCTGCTTTTAGAGAATATTTCTACCGTCTTGTATTTCACTTTCAAAAAGCAATTGTTTTATGCTCTGAAATCTTAAGCTTTTTTTTTTTGTATTCTGGTATGTAAACTTTCTGTTTTAATTAGCGTTTATCACTTTAAAAACATTTGCTTTATTAGTTATGCCCTATAACCTTTTAAAAGTAATGTGCAATTAAAAAAAGAAAAACAAAACAGATAAAGTAGTAATTAAAAATATTGTTTTCTTTCTGCTGTTTCACATCTTGAGCAAATAATAATAATTCAAACATAATGTTCTGTTGTAGAAGAAAAAAAAACAACTTGTGTTAAAGTTTATTCACAAAATTGTAAACTATTCTACCTGTAGCCGCAAGCTCGTGCTTTTTCAGATACTAAACAAAGATCAGTTTTAAATTTTTTCACATATCCAGCCGCTTCATTTTCAATCGTACGGAGTGCGATATGGAAAAAATGTAGATTGATTTTAAGTGACTGTCACGAACACTAGTCAGAAACAAAATATCATTTTGAAGATTGAATTACAAACTAGATTCATAAATAAAGGAGTTTGTGTGATTTTCTTATATAAAGGTTAAGTAGTCGCTTTTGTAGTCACCAGTGTTTTCATCGATGTCTGTTCCGATAGGCAGGTCAGAGTCTGAAGGAGAGAGTAGCAGGGATCTGGTGACTTGTCTAAATGCATCAGTCGACTAATGACCTCCAATTGGGATTACGCAAATGCCCAAAATACAGTCATCGATGCAACCCTGAGATACGAATTACCTAAAATCTGCACAGCTCTAATTAGAAGGTTGCCAGTTTGGTAAATGATTTACAGTCACGTCAACTAACTGAATATGATTGGATAATGTAGTTGAATAAAGCGAGAGTTAGACGAACTCAGTAAGCTTGTATGCTTAAAGAAAATTTGAAAACGTATCGTACGTGTTGTATATTCTGTACTACTAACGTACACAAATTCTCGCAAAACAAGGTACTAACTATCAGCTGTTCGCCACAGTAATGGGCATTGTAAAGCTTGCTTTTGTACAACTTCATAGCACCACCACTGGCTTACAAATGTCACTTACATTTTAAGATCGCCAAGCATTTGCGCTGCTCTCCAAGGTTATGCACAGTCTAGAGGTATGATCGGAATAACTATCAGTTCTTTGTCGAAGCATTACAAGGGAAGAAAATGTAAAAATCCTTGTAATTATTTTCCTTATTTATGGTTTCACTTTGTTATTATTATTCATTTCACTGCTCTGCTCCGACGTGTGAAAACAGCCTCACCCAGAGACCGGCTGTCAACGTCGATTCTTTTATAAAATGTTCAGATTCGGCACGACTTTCAAGTTATTTTCCACTGATAACAAGCGTGTTCATCTTTGAATAAAAATTAAAAAACTATACTAAAAACATTACCGTATATATTTTATATTTAGTTTTATTTAATTTAAAAATTAGCTTGTATTTGCTGCTAAAGAAAACGTATCTGTATGTTTGCTTGTACGTTTATTTACACCTGATTTATAAAAAGAGACGCCACTAATTTTTATTTAAACACAAACATTTTTATTATCTGTTTAAAAGGTTCATTATAATTAAATTCTTCTAAATGTGTGAAAATGTTTTTAATTTGTTATTTTGAACAATTCCAAATAGTTTGGCATTTTATTTTAATTGTTCTAAAATTGAAATGTGTTCTTGGTGGTTTTATAAATTTCTAATTTTATGCTTTTAATAAGGATATTTTAAAATTATAGTTTTAAAGTTTTGTATTTTTTTTTGTAAACAAATTTTAAAAATTAAACAAAAAAACAAACAAATAATTTGAATTGCTTTCGCCATAAAATAATGCATAACCATTTTTAATTTAATCGTTATTGGACTTGTCTGCTACAGGGTGTGTCATCAAACAAGTCCTTGCCTCTATCAATCAGTCTCAGCTACTTGAATGTCCTATTTTGTAAAAAAAAATCTAATTTCTTTGAATAAATCTGGGTTTGAAACACTTTCTATCAAATTTGCCTCCCAAGACTCTAAATCTGATTGAAGGAGGCAAAGACTGTGATCTGCATTTTATAGCAGCGGCTATAAATGTGCATGAATGAGTATTCATAATGCGAGCAAATAGTTCTTGGATTAATTAATTTAAATTTTTTCCAGGCCATCATTGTTTTGAGTTCTCAGAAATGTGACGTTTGCAAAGTTTACTGTGTCATTAATACTTGAGATAAATCTTAAATAAATAGATATTTCGTAATAACAAAGTAGCAGTGAAAAGCCACTCAAAAGCAGGCCGATAACATACTGCATGCATGTACGAATGCATGTGTATGCATGAACAGAATATACATTTTACCTTAAAGTGTTGGTACACGAATGTACCCAAATGTAAATTTACGTTAAGTATCAAACAAATACTGTAAATTAATGAGAACTCTTTCATAAATAAAGTAAATCATTGATAAACGAAACACAAACACAGAAAAGTATGCATACTTAATTGAAGGGCATAATTTAATACTGCAGCGAATATTTTGTTTAAAATTTCAAAAAAATTATTATCATTGTTCTATAAATACAATATTTTTCCTGCTGGATTTACTAATAAAGAGCTTTGCCTTGACTCTGACACCAAGCACATGGTGGTCGAATGTCAACAGCCGTCAATGTTCAGCTGATCCGAAGATTTATTCAAATTTTGTTTGGTTTATATAATTTTATTTGTCACTTTGATTTTTACATAATACATTAGTCATTTTGGCTTTGCTGGCATTATTGATTTCATGGGTAGAGACAAGGGCCATAATTATCTTGGAAACAATATATTTATAATTGCCGTCATTGAATTTCAAAAGCAGCTGTTCTGTGTGTTCACACGAATTTAAATTTTCTGTGTAAATATATAACATATGAGATCCACGTGATCTGCCATCCTATAGAATAGTACAATTTATCAAATCAAGTAAGGTTTATGTGATAGAAAAGTATGCAAAAGTTTGTGAAAATTTTCATAAAAGGATTATTTCTTTGCGCTCAGAGATACATTTACTTCAAACCGCTAAGCGAAGAAATTTGTTTGCATCAAATGTATTTGTATAAATAAATTTCTTTTAATAAAATGATTAATTGTAATTACATTAGATTTTCGTAGGAATAGGATATTAAAACTTGGTCTTAAAACGGGACTTGGGTTTTATCTGTGGTCTTCAACTTACAAACTCAATAAAGCTGATGTTATTTACCTATTTTTGTTTCCTTTACCTTCAAAAAGAAACGTGGCTAATTTTATTTCAAACTTCTAAACAAGTTGGACCGTAAAACCTGTCAGAATCGTAAAATCAATTTGTTGCTCTACTGCAGTATTGGCCCTGACGAATATAAATGGTTTTGGATGCTCTTGCGAAGTAATCTTGGAAATTGTGTTCATTTTCGGAGTTCTTGCCACACTAAAGCAAAATGTTCCTTTTAGTAAAAGTTCGTGCCGTTTCAAAATAACAAAAGCTTTTCACGTTGCGCCGAATGACATTCATTTCGAATCGTATGCACTCAGTGAACCTCAATGATATTTAAGTTGTTTTAAATGTATTATCTATTTATTTGACGATAATAATTATAATGGGTCGTTGATTTCCTGACGGAACGATAAGCTTAGAAAGCAAAATAGAATGTTTTAAGCTTATTATTTTCTTGTAATTTCAGTTGTCGTGATTAAAATTCATATACGAGTATTTTTTTTATTATTTGTTTTTAACTCTATTCAAACCTTTAATAGAGGGGAAAATATGAGTAAAATATTCTCTTATTCATGCATATGTGTGCATGTATATGACTTTTTATCCTAAGTGCATCAATTACATTTACTTTGGATCAATTATATCCATGGCACGGATGACATGGTACCATATTCATATATAAAAAACTAGGAAATATAGTTATCACAATTCCTTATAAGATAAAGCCGATTCTTAGGTATGTGTGAAAACAAGTGATTCTTGTTTAGAGCTTGTCACCCTGTCGCTTCAACTATGGTAATTAGTGGCAAAATACTAATGTTGTATTTTTTTCCCAAAGCGTGATTTATGGGGATTTCGGAATTTCCGTACAATTTCATGACCTAATCTTATTTCGCATTTTTAGTCACATAATTGTTTTTGTATTATTAGAAAGTGTCGAAAAGTGAAACGAAATACTGTTGAACTTGACATTTTAACATTACAATTAAAAAATTTATTATATACGAGTATTACATTATATAATTATAAATATAATATATAGTTGTCCATTTGAAGCAATGAAGCATTGCTGAATTAAATCGTAATTGCAGACGTAGAGAAATTTCTAATATGAACGCATTTGCATACATAAAAATTAATTACTTGTAGAAATTACATTTAATTGCAAATGATTAAGTTACAAGTGCAAACAGTATTTCATTTGGCTAATGAGAAGCAAATATTGCATCCATTTAAAATCGATTAAAAGCAGCAGAAATGTCTATTTGCTTACTGGTCGAAATGCTTAAAAGCTTCAATTAAAGTATTTAGAACAGGCAACATTTTCTCACGTAATAATCCGAATATGACTTCTAAACTTTGTGCAACGCTTGTTGTTGTTGGTGTTGTTGCTATTGTCCCCTTCTAAAAATAAACAAATTTACTAAAAGCAAAAACACCTTTCAATTGATTCAAGTTAATAGACTATAAACATTTCAATACCTTTTAGAAATACTGCTGGTGCATTTTCTTAAATACGTCTGAACAACCAAACTGAAGCAGAAGTAAAATCTTGGCTGGTTAGTTGTTGGTTGCATGGTGGTCATTAAATTGTACGTAAGCTTGCTTTTGGCTAACTGCTGCGGGTAGGTCTGTGCAAAGATTGTGATTTGAACAAGTGGTTTGGCTTATAAAGGCAGCGTTTTTGTTAGATTTCAAAATTCATTGTTTATGCCATATTTTTTGCCAATTGCATTGAAGCTTTAAATTTAGTGTGCAAGAAAAACATGAGAAAAAATTAGTAGCATTTTTACGGCGCTTATGTTCTAGATTTCTGAAATCTCTAAAGTTTTTTCGATACACCACAGAACATTGCAGTTGTGTTGCGAGAACTTTTAAAATTACTTTAAAGGAAATGCACAATTACAGGCACGTCGTACCTAAAAAACATATACAACAGTGCATAATTTTCTGTTAAATGCAAAAATTGAATGAGGTTTTAGATTTTAGTATTTAGAATTAATAAAACTGAAAATACCGAATCTCATATACCCTTCTCCTAGAATACGTTCCTTTGCTAACTATATAGGGGTAGATGTCAGAGAATAAGTGCTCTCACCTTCCCCCTTTTACTTTTGAAAGTAAGCAGCGAGTTTGAGTGTGAGGTAAATGGTGTGCATGGTAATCCAAGCATTCGTGGTTTAATACTAGTATGACAATAATTACTTTTTTTTGCATTTTTACATATAAATATAGAAAATAATTTTTTCTCTATAATTACTTTATTTATTGCTCGATATTTTTGAGAAAATTCTGAGCATATGGGTTTTTAACTTTGTAGTTTTAAACAAAATTTAGGCTCAATTTACACTGCAACAAAAATATCGAGGTCAGACAGACAGTCAAACAGCCAGACAAAGAGCAATCAACTTCGCTTCTTATATGGATTCTTATATACATACAATATATACTTAATAGGTTCCCAAACTAATATTGCAGAACTCACCACACCCATATCAAGCGAAAGCCTATCAGCCCTTCCATCGTTTTTGATAGAAAAGGGCATAAAAGGATGGCAGTATTTGCAAAAAATAATAGGTAATAGTGTGAGATATTACTATTGACCAAATTGGTCTTAGTCAATATTAAGGCAGTATGGATTTGCGGTTCCAACAGCTGTTTGGCCTAAATGTAAAAAAATAGTACTCATTATAAAATTCCTAAGCCCAAATTGAAAATCTTTGTATTTCTAGAAAACGAAAAAGTTCGTTAAATTTGTTTTTATTTATTTATATTAAATTATTTTTAAAGCTGGCAAGAAATGTTTTTCGCCTCTTTAAATGGCCGCAGAGTGAAACTTGAAGTTTTTATGTGATATTGTGCGTGTGTATGTAGTTAATTATTATCAATACCCATAGAAATTATATTGCTTATTTAATTTTTGAGCATATTTTAATACGAAAATGGAAAAATACTTTTGTTTGTAATTCGAATTTTTTTTTATTCGGTTTATAATTCTTAAAGAGTTGTGCGACGAATTTTAATTTTAGAAAAGTAGAAACGATTGGAATTTCTAAACATAGTGAGAAAACTCAATAGCATACATGCATATTTACATACGCGTCATGTCATTAAACTTTCTGGTATATAAAACACACATGGGAAGGAGACGGTAGCATGAGCAAGGCTTTAGTCACGTACAATACCGCTCCACATAAAATAAAATTACTCATTGACAATACCGTGCACATAACGCATGATCAAAATCCAATTTGGTCACGATCAATTTGTTTAAATTATTAAATTTATTAATAATTTTTAATATTTTTTTTTAAGTTTAAGGGCTTTAAAAATTAATTAAAAAATCTAACATTTATAGTAATATTAAAAATTCTTTACTCATATAATAAAAATTAATAATATATTAATATTATTATATAATATTATAATTAATACTAAATATTAAATTACTTTCTAAGTTATTTGCCTTTATTAAATTTTTTGGTATTTTCGTAACTTTCCATCCCTGGTTTTATATACGAGTTTTGTGAAGCACATGAAGTCAAGGCGAATTCAAACAAGGTGACCTTAAGAGCCCATGTAACTTGTTTGAACAACTTTTTTTTATAAATTTTACATATTTTTTTGGAGAATTCAACAATTTCGCCTCAAAATTATTGAGGGTAATCTTTAAAACTAGAATTAAATATAGTTTTCCCGGCTATTTCACTACTTCTACACATATTTTTAAAATTCCGTAGCTAGAGCGTGCTCGCACGCAATTATGTTTGAAGCGTTTTTAAGCACGTGAGCCAAAACGTAACATTGCTGAGAATGGTTTATACCAGACGAATGACTTCTTTTCATATGCGAGAGTGCATTGATCGGAAGTATGGATTAATTATGTACATATAAATTTGTAAATAATATAATATAAACAAAACATTCACGTTTTTGATGTAAATTGCCTAAATTTATATTCAGTTTACAATGGAATTTTTTTTCCATTCGATGACCATCGAGTAAGCGGAATCAGCTGGCCTTACTTAAAGTATTTGGCCACAACTATAATGCATTTAAATGTGCTTCGTTAGTTTGTTTTCTGAATTAATTTCGAATATTTTAGATAGAAATCTGGTTGCCGTTATTATTATGTTACAAAAGAACTGTTTGCAAAATATAAAATGTTGTTTCACAAATGCATAATTGTAAATATGTATTGGAGATTCCAATGGCTATTATTAGTAATAATTGCTCGATCGTTTCATATCATTGCCTACATATAATGACAATTTTGATTTAAAAAATTAATATGAAACTTTAAATCTGTTCCCAATTTTACACGCCAAAAAAAAAATTCTTTTCACCATATTTTAGTCTATCGCCTAAATATTATGAGACTACTTAAAGCTCAACTTAGCACATATAAAAAAAATTTATAAAATGGATGATTTGTGCATATAGAAACAGCTTTCGAAGTAAATAATTATAAAATTTACACTCTTCTGATTTATAAATATTATATTTACGTTTTATAACAAATATGCCTTTTTCTGGTATATAATACAGGAAATAGTATTTTTTTAAAAAAAATTTAAATTTTAAGAATTTGAACTTACCGTTTATGTTATACATCTCATCAATTTGTAAAGCATTCCAAGAAAAATCTAAAAGAAAACAAATTGAATTTTTAGAAGCTGTTTTTCTTTTTCCTCCAACCTTTTAGTCCTTCCTTGTATTATTAATTATCTTGAGCAAAAAGGTTCCTTTTACTACGTTATTTATATTGTTTTCTAAAATTTCGCTCTTAAAATTACTAAATTGCTTTTTTTCGCCAAACGTGAGCGAAATATAATAAATAAAATAAAATAAATAAAATAGATCAAGATAGTTAACAATACAAAGAACAAATTGAATTATTTGTATTAAATTTAAACTTCGTGTTTACATCCCTGAGACTAAGCGAATTCATATGCACATCGGTGTGGGAAAACGCCTCAGCTGCTGTTTCGCCTCATTTTGCGTTTTTAAACCATTTTATTACTTTGAAAACAAAAAAAAATTTAATTTTTTACGAAAACAAAATTCCATGTGAAATAAAACAGATCACCCGTTATAAATTAGGCAACATTGTAAAAACATTAATGCAGGTTGAATTAATGATCATGTAACACACAGACAAACAAAAATATCATCATTAAGCCAAATTGACAAAGTAAATGCCCATCAACGTGATACAATAAAAAAACAAACTTAACCACAAGCAACTTTATCGTTTAAATTTTAATTAAGTTTATTTTTGGTTTAACAAGTAAAGGTGTAAACACGTAGCCATACATAAATACAGCAGAAAGTCTACATTTTTACACCACAAAAGCCGCGATCGCTTGACAGGCCTGTTTTCTTAATTTATGATATAAGATTCGCAAGAATTTTTTTTTAAACAAAATAAAACTGAAATAAATTTAACTGAAATAACTTTTTATCTTTGTGAAAATATGGAAATTTTGGAGTTTAATTTTTTTTTATTTTTGGTCTTAAGCTTTTATTTAACAATTTTTATTACCCAGTGCACTTACATAAATAAGAAATTTTGAAACAAAAACGTACAAAGTGTGTGAGCGCTTATCACAAAAATATAAATATTAAAGCAAAAAATATAAATATTAATGTCGGTAAATAAAATTTAATGTTTGTTAAAGTAAAGCTTAAATTTTTATTGCATATCCGTTAGTTAAAAAAAAAGAAAAAAAAACTCTTTTGACCATCTAGCTAGTCGTTCATTCGATTGCTTATCCATAGTTGACCAACTTTTGCGACATTCACATGCATTATGGGAATTTAACTTTGAACTATGAGTTTCTTTAAAATTTTAGTCTTTGGCTTGCTGTAAATTTTTGTATTTGTTTAAGCCACATTCCAAAAAAAGATTTTACAAGATCTGCTGCATAGTGGCCGCCACATGCAACACAAAGCGGGGTGCATACATTTTGTGTTGCAATTTTTTCTTTCTTATGTAAATACGAGTTTATTTGATTTTAAGGTGTGTTTTAAACACACACATATATATTTCTTCCAACTTTATATGGTGACTTATTGGTAGATTTAGACGACCAGCTACTCGCTGTTTGTTTCGAGATACAATTTATAGTAATTAAAAGTAAATAAACTGTTGATAAATTGCATATCAGATAAAAAAGCACGGAGCTTTTGCATTATTTATTTAATTAATATGCCTTTAAGCATTTGCTAGTGCAATAAATACAAACTTGAGACTAATTAATAGTATAGCAATCCAATAGTTCATTATTTATACTTTTATTTATTATACATGGCTTCATATAACTATTTACATTATTTGACTGATATGCCTACCGCCCCCTTCTTTCAAAATGTGTTAAAAGTTGCACACCGATACTGTAACTACTAAATAGGTTACTAAATCCGACCCCTACGTGCTTTCTTTAACATAGTATTTCTTTGTTATTACAATATACATATGTATGTGAGTATATTACAGATATCATCAATCATGCATACATATACATATACTATACATATGTATGTATATATAAAGGAGAGCCAACAATTCTGAAACCTCAAAAGCTTTTAAGCAATTTGGTTTTTATATATATAGATGATATTAAAGGAGCATTATGGTATACAGTGGAAGGCATATTTCTTTCTTGATAGTCAATTATAAATACATTTATGTAGATATATACATATGTATTTATCTTTCGTAAATTCTAGTCTACAAGTTTGAAACTCAAGCAGTATACTCAGTAACTCAGACTTTTAGTAGATATTGAAAACAAATTTTTGCATTTAAACAAATATTTTTTTTTTTTTACAAATAATTTGCAGATATTTAATTATTTTTGTCTACATAGTCTTCTTACCGATCATTTGGAGTTTTTAGCTAACTTACATATATCCTAGTATTAGCAACTTTATTTAAAGTAGTGCAAAAAAAAAAATTTTAAGTAATGCGTGTCAACATCTGAAATTTGTTAAATATCTATAAGATCGAAAAGGCACACAATGACAATTAAAAAACGTTACTAATTGACTAAAAATATAAACATACTCGTAATAACAAAACTTTATTTAAGAAAATTTTCTCTTAATATTTCATGGAGTAATTACCCTTTAATGGTGGACTAGGGACGAACGAATGTTCGTCTTATTGCTTGTTTACGTAAAGTATTGTTAAGATATTCAGAACGCAATACTGTATCAATTCTTGAATATTTAATCAATAATATTATTAAATTATGTTTTATATTCCAGCAAATGATAAATAATTATAATATAATCAATGACAAAAAATTAATAATATCAATTTTGGTCGTCATTTTCGAGATAGTTGTTCATAAATATTTACGTAAAATTACAATTATGACTGCTGTCGGCAAACCACATAAAGCGGCATGCCAATAAATCCAGTTAATCCATGTTCTTAACCTAATAAACATTGTCGGTTCCACCTATCTCATATAATGTGGTAAATGTCAGACAAACTATTACTTATAGCAATTAGATATCCTGCCTTATAGCCCCAGAAATCATAATTAGGCAAGATTTGTTGACAAATTGCAAAATTATGCATTGGTATAAAAGGAAGGAAAATTAAATTTTTTTAATTAGTGCTCATTCTGTTACCAGGAGTTACCAGAGCGCAAGAAAAATAAAAACGTTTTTTTTACATTTTTGCCAAAAATTAAGTGACAGACGACAAGCATTTAAGTAACTCCACCATAATTTGTATTAAAATCTTCAATTACAGTTTTTTTTTTGTTTTTTGCAAAATCACTTTTATCGCTGTTAAAAGAAATCTCTAAAGATCTAAAGGAATGCCGATATAACAAAAACTAAAACTATTTTATCTAAATTACTCTAATAAAAATGAGGTAGAAAATAAAAAAATAAATCTTTTTTTATTAATATATGAATTACAAATTTCAAACACGTTAATTAAAGCAATTTTTTTATTTATTTGTTATTGTATTTACAATAATTGTGCATGCATGCCAACAGCTTATAAACTTTTGCTTTAACTTTTTATATTTTTTGTCTTTAATTGTAACCATGACATAAAATGCTGCCAACACTTTGCCTCTGCATTGTGCTATTCACGTCGGTTTTTTCGCTTTTTTCGCTTTTTTCGCTTTTTATGGATCTTTTATGCATTACAAATTTGTTTTTGTTGTTATTATTTTGACAGCAAATGGATTTTGTGTTTATTCGTATAAAAATTCACTGAATTTCACTTGGCACGTTCAACTCTTTAAGCATTTTTTTTTTGGTTTTTTATTTTGGATTTTAGTATTAAAAAATATTTTTTTATGATTAAGGCAAAAGCAGGTGGATGTGTGTGTAAAGAGAGAGGAGTACAGAGAAGGGGAGTTTTTATTAGAAACTCCACCATTGCAGAAAACTTAATTATTTTATTTCCCAATGAAATCCATTATGAAAACTATTAGATAGATCGCCTCCATTCCATAAAATATACTTCAGAGCCCCCAAATTTGTTTGTGTAATGAATGCCGCTGGCAGCAACGTGTATTGAAGTATTAATACGCATACTTCAGTGATATAAAAGTGAAGAACTATATTGTGAATTTCTTCCCTGACTGTAGACTATAGTATTGTATCATTCACATGTATTTATATATATATGTTTATATATGGATATTTTTCCAAAGATACTAAGCAGTTGTTCCACCAGAAGAATGGTTTGTTTTGTTCTCAGTACGAAGCGTCCAAGTCTACTAGAAAAAGCTTTAAATTAATATATAGAGATCTTCTTTTCACAATGATTCATTAACAAAGTAAAACATGTTTAAAGTAATTTTTTAAAATAACTTAAATACTTTCATATCGATTTAGTTAATAATTTTGTTGATGTTATTTCTGATATACTCGCGCACACATACTTATGTAATACATAAAACCATCTAGATACGCTTGAGTTGCGAACAGCTTTAAATTGTCACAGCTTGATTGCAAATTACATTATTATTGCTATTAGTACACGGGAAGAAAACAAATTTTTCCTGACTAGCTGTGCACACACACACACACACACACACACACATTTTCATTTGATATGAAAGCTTACTAAATTTTCGTATAGTTAAATGTATTATTTTAATAGATAAATTGCAATGACAAAAAAAAAATAAATGATAACATCGTCGTTATGTTTAATAAGCTACAAATAAACAGGAAAAGTTATTGCGCATTAAAATTTATCGGAGTCTAAAATGAAAGTAATAATAAAAAAAAATGCACAGTAGTCAACATGATCAAAAGCCAATGTATTATAGAAGAATACGTCATAACGTGGCTTAGAGAGCTATAAATCCGGGTATCAACTTGGATGTAATAACCATTTTATTACAAGATATCTACATATGCATATAGTCATGTGAATGTTCTTCTATATAATGATTCAGAGAGATTTTTCGAAATTGTATCACGCTCTTAATTAAATTAACATTTGCAAAGCTCGTGCTGCACTGCCATTTATGCATTAAATTTCATATGGGAACAAAGCATTTATCTTCATCATTCCTTTTTGCATAAAAGTGTGGCAGCTGCAACACTATTTTGAAACGTTTTTTTTTCTTAAATTATACAGAATTACGTCACATTCTTGTGTGAATGACAAATCGTATGATTTGTTAAATATGGCAAGTGTGCTGAAAAAATAGAATAGTGTTGGCTAAAATGCCTCTGTTTGGAAGTTTTTTTTGACAAATCGAACAATTTACAAAAGCTTAAGAAAATATTATTAAAATGAAAATGTTCATGCGATCAGAGCTGTTTTTACTTCAATTACCGAAAACAGATTTGTTTTTATCATATTCATATGATGTGTGACATCTACAACGTCATTTTCATGGGATTGTTTGAAAAAGGATGGATTTACATCAGATTTTCATATGAATGAATCGCACGACTGAGTAGGATAGTGAAGCATATCCCTTTGTTTATATTGGTTAATATTTCATACTCACATTGTTGTTCATAGCAACTGATTGTTGCTTATGTGTTGTATTCTCAATCCAACTGCTGAAAACCTTGCCTGCCCATTAGTAAAAATTAGAATTAATTGCCCCATTCACAAAGTATTCTAAGCCCCCGTCTACACTTGCAATTTTGTTGTATGCAATTTTTTCAAATTCACTATTCAAGTTGAATAGTGCGAATTTCAAAGAAAAGGAAAATTGCAGAGTACACGATACTCTGTACCCCTTCTCAAGCCTCTCACCCCTCTCACCTAAAACAAACAAAATTGCTGCAACAAAATTGCTAGTGTGGACAGGGAGTAAGGTGATGTCATAATCTGCTATTTAAGACCAAAAAGCCCTTCTGTGAACTGTCTGTTGTATTGCCATATAAAGACTTAATGAATTGTTTCGAATTCGTAAAGAAAAAGAGCTGACTGAACAAAAATAGCAGCTGAATTTTTACGACAATCATAAAATTTTATAGAATAGAACATAAATACTTTGTGCACTGGAGCTTTTTGTTAATCTTAACCGTACGACACATAAAAGTCGTATATATTTTATTTAATAAAACAAAAGATCAGCTGTACAGAAACGAAAATACTTTTCACAAATTAAAATCTAATAAACATTTCTCAATACTAAGCAATCCTACCTTAAAAATATTTTACCTTACGTGAAAGGTCTATATGATTCCGCAGCATCATGAAATATACATTTTTTATGTCTATATGAATTACAAATGTGATTTCTCTAGCATAAACAAAAATAATCAAAAACTAGTTTTGACCATAACAAGTCATAAAAAAATATTAGACAATTTTTGAATTCCTCAGAATTTTGTTTTCTTTCAAAACTTCTGACAAATGAATTAGTGTGTTTTTCTACATGAATAGAATCTACTCATTTGTAGATGGGAAACAAGCAATTAGCGTTTTAGACAAACATATTGATTCTCAATTTTTAATTTTATTAAATTTAAAAATTTTAATTTTTGAAAGGTCACCTTCTCAAAGAAAGATAGGTGTATGCAAGCAACTTTCAAGTGCGTTGATGTCGATCGTTGGCCCTTCAAAAAAAAATCCCTTCGACTTTTTCTTTTAATTTTATGAGAGACTATAAATTTCACACAAATAAAAATTTCACAAATGAAATTTTTGAAAAATTTCATATGCAAAATATGTAATATTCCCGCAATAATAACTTCTTAGAATAATGCAACCAAACTGCATATACTGCATCGTAGCACAGGCGAGTGATCAGTTTACTACTAAGAACGACATTTGCAATTATTGAAAACCCGTGGTTAATTAATTTCATAATCTTATATAAATAAGTAACAAATGAAAACGTGAATAGCGAGATAAATAAAATAATATTTTACTAATCAATAATAAAAAAAAAAATTATTGAATAAAAGATAATTATTTATTACAAGTGAATACATATAGTTTCTTGATAATTAATACAGTTCTCTATTTTAAATTTAATAGAATAGAAAATAAATATTAAACTTCTGATTAATTACTACCTTTTAGATAAAACACAATTATTTTTTATTATTATTATTTTTCTGTTATAAGGGAATTTCTAGAGAAAAAGCTACCAACATTGCCCAAAACCATTTCAGAAGCAGAGATCTGATGGAAGGGTTTTCCAACTGAACGCCACTAATTTATCGCACTAGTTGGATTCTTTAAGGAAAAGTAAATAATTATTACAGAGTCGGTCCATAATATTTGACTTTGTTACTGCAAAACGAATGGAACATGGTCCAATGCTTCAGATACATACTCATTTATGAATTTTTCATTAGAGCCCTGCACAAGTACAAGAAAAGGGTTAGAAAAGTTTTCCAGAATATATAAGAATGGAAGTTGATTGAGCTTAGTCCGTTTGTCTGTCTGTCTGTCTATCTTCAGTACTTTTTGGCATTTTTGTTGGGTTGTAAATTAAGCTGAAATTTTCTTTAAAATCAAAAGTTTAACAAAATCATCAAACATCTGCTTCGACTAAATGAATGTAATGAAAATCGTGTAACAGATAATAGAAATATAGGCAACAATTTTCTTTTTATATATATTTATAGGTAAAAATGTCAAAATTAAAGTTTGCTTTAATTCGGTATATTTGTATATTTAGAGAAGGTTGTATAAGATTCTGCACAGTGGTACTACTACATTTCCATATAGTGTTGCAATATTGTCCAAAATTCGACTATTCATTTTTTATTATCTATAACATAAAATATTAATTCCTATTTTTTAAGGCATTCTCACAGAATTTAGTATGAATCCAATTAAGAATTTTATAAAAACTTAACTTAAAGCAGCAATTACGTAAGTATACATACACGCTTACAGATGTACTTGCATATACTTAAACGAAGTGGATAATTTTGCCGTGAAGTGCAATAGATCACTTACGTAGTTTAGTGCACTATATAGTTAAAAGCATTGGAAATAAGATAACACGCTTAAATATAATTGCTTGTTTTTTTAGAAATCGATTATTTTAATTGCATGAATTGACTGACCTCAGTTATTATAATTAGTTTTTTTAGCAGTTGTGCTTTATGCTCATCTTCATCAAGGATCTTCAAGTAGTACTCGTACAAGATGCGTTAAGAAAGGAAGAGGATATCAGGTTTTTAACCACACTCTAACTTGAAGCACTTAAGAATTTCAGTACATACATATGCATATGTGCACGATTGCGTTTAGTCAAATCGTAAAGCTACCTGCAGTTGCTTAGCAGTGATAACAAGCCCATTCTTTGTACAACTACTACTCAAAAATGGCGTATGTATGTCAATTTTAGCATAAATTTTAATAATTATAATAAATAAATGCATGGTATTAAGACACCTTTAGTTTAAATATGCCCCCTAAAACGATAGTTTAATAAATATTTATATCTCCTTTCACTACTATAGTTTTTTTTTACTTTTTCAATGCACAAGTTTTGTCTTCTAAATCAACAATTACAAAAATACATATAAAATATAATACATAAAAACGTTTATTTATGTATTTGAAAACATGAGGCAACTTAAATTAAACTTAAAATTAGACTGTAATCAGAGAGATTGCGGCATTAAAAATTTGGTAAACTTTTTGAAAGAAAAAGCTAAGCGATCAATAAAAAGGGGAAGCAAAAAAAAAATGTTTAAAATTTCAATTTCATAATAAAACGTCATTACAGATTGGAGTTATAGGGCACATTTAGCTGCAAGAATTAGATTGCGCTTACTGCTTAGAAAGAAAGGTTATCAAATTTTTTAGAACCCTGTATGAATTATCAATACCTTGGAAAGAAGTCGACATTAGTGATCGAGTTGGAATCAATTTTAAAAAGTTAATCAATCCACGTAATTGGGCATTAAGACTTTGATACACATCCTACGATTTGTACGATTTCTTAAATATATTATCTCTGTTAAAAAAAGAGGATAGTGTAACCTAGAATATCAGATTTTTTTTCGCCTTTGAAACACATCATATTTGACTTAAGAGCATTTGGAAAAACTGCTCCATCCTCAGTTCAAAGGAACATTCCCATCTTGTGGTTTTACTGCAAAATAAAACTGACACTTCTTTTCCAGGTTTCAATTTATTTTATTTCCAATGAAATTAGACAGTTCAAAATGACTTGATTGCAACCTTGTCATATTTGTAAATCAATAAGTTAATTTGACAGCAGTCTGATATGTCAAGGAAGATTCATCACCTTTTTAAATAACGCTTCTAAGCAATATTTGATTGCAAATATTATTAAAAAAAATTTAATTGCTTATAAAATTCATTTAAAAGAGTATTAAAAAGCAATTACCTGGTAAAGTTTTCAAAAATAAATATTTTGTTATTTAGATATTAAAAGTTTATAAATTGTCACTTTTTGTTATAACATGATGTCATTATAACAAATAAAATTGTCATCATGACATTGTGGGGTTAAAATTACGATTGAAATTAATTTGCAAATTTGTTTTGTTTTTTTTTTTATTTAATTTATGTTATAAAAATGAAATAGCTTTGTGACTAGTACAACATTAAGACTGTTCACGTTGATGATGCAGACGGTGAAGACTGTAATCTCTTCTGTGTCTGGACCGGAATCCTTGTCGTACATTATACATGAGTAGGAGTGGCTTATATAGATCAATGGAATTTCTAGAGAAAGTAAGAAATTCTACACTAATTTCTTTTTATTTACAAAGAGATAATATAATATCTTATGCAGTATTTATTATGTAACTCGACGTAATTATCTTCACACAAATGATTAAAGTTCTTAAAAAAAATTTAAGTATAGATATACCTGAACACATTACAAGTATGTGAAGAACTGACAATGAAACATTTAGTGGAAACTTTCCAGCTTTGTGATGAAGATAGATTAAGCAATATTTCTTTTTATGAGCTGTTAAGAAAAGGCAAGAAACTTTTTCATAATATATATGTCTATGTTTTATTAACGTGAAATATACAATGGCATTTTTACAAGTCGGGCATTTTTTAACAGGTCAGCTTAGATAAAAAATAAACGAAATTAATATTTATAATAAAAGATATTATATTATATAAAAGATATTTCCGAGTTCAGTACAAAGTCAAAGCAGAAAAAGTAAATATTTGTTTACTCAACATTCTTCTAAATTGTAAAAAGAACATTTTCAGATGTCATTTCAATTGTTAAGTATTTAAAAATAGTGTTGTTGTTAAATAAATAAAAAACATCTTTAAACTTGGGCTGATTTTTCTTCACTTGCCTTTTCCTGCATGCTATACATCATAGGTTTCATTTTTAGTTTTATTTCATTTCATTTTTTATTTCTTTTCTTTGTTCTTAAACTAATTCATTAACCTCGTAATAAATAAACAAATACAACTGAAAATAGCTAGAAAGTTTAACGTATAAAACGTAAGCAACATCTTGTTTAATCATTTTCTTCTTTTCTACGCATAAAATCCATAACAATCAAGATAAGCCAGAACCAGAAATGGGTTACTTCTTTTCATCGGCTTCCGAAATAAGAAAATGAAGAGAGCAAAACGTATTAAACACACAACATCATTCATTCACTCATAATGTTCATAATTATTTATGCTTCTTTGTATTATAATTTTCCATATAAAGTATTTCATCTGTCGTATATTTTGATTTACATTGGTTTGAAAATATATTTTTTATGCTTCGCATTTTTTAATAATAAGATCTCTAGCAGATTAAAAAATAAAAATTGTGTAAAGAAAGAGTGTGAAGAAAAACAAAGGTATCGCTTCTAGCAGAGCCTTTAAATAATTTCTCACAGTTTTAAATTACATTATAATATTTTATATTGCAATGTCTATGTCTATTTGTCATTTGTTCATCACTGGATATTCACTTTCGACAGCTTGCTTTAGAGTGGAACATATCCCATTATGACTGCAGACAGAGCTGGCGTACATACGAGATATATATATAGCCGACTTGTTTTCGAAAGACTGGCTTAAGTCTAACCGATAAAATTCTTAGGATTTAGAAGGACAAAAGTGCAATGTAAACGAAGGCAATGCACGCACAAGCCCACTCTGATATTTTATTTTAATAAGCCTAGTATTATGTGAAAGACAAGGAGGACAGTAGCAACACAATAACATCTAATATGTTTGTAAGCATGCATATATAGATTATATTCTTCTGCCTTGTGATTCGTTTTTCAATTATATTTATTTTATCATGGAATTTCGAATAATATACGACTTTGTTTTTAGTGATAAAATTATTTATAAATATTTAATGAAAAAAATTATGGCATGTAGAAGTCTTCTTATGTTGTATCAGAACGTTTAAGGCATTGTTTCACTAACCTACACAGTCACTACTCTAGATTTGTCAAATATGGCATATCTGCTGAAAAACTTTAATAGTGTGGCATAAAAGTGCGATCAGAGTTCACTTTACTTCAATCAGCAACGAAAAAATTGTTTGCATATATTTGTTTGACAATGTACCACCACCTACAACGCCAATTTCAACGCCAAAATTGGAGGTATCACTATCACATTTTCGTGTGAATGATTCCAAAGAAATAAAGCAAAAGATTGTGTGGAAACATCGCACCACCACATTTATATGGCAACTTTTAAGGCCGAATTATGGGATTACAAATTAAATTACTCTGCTTGCGGGTACGTTCAATCTCCAAAATGCATAATCTCTCCGAAACTGGATTTCCTAGTTACCATGTTGACAACTACAAAAATATTTAAAGTATTTAATAATGTAAAGTAACAGCAAATTCAATACGACTTTTTTAAGTGAGTGAAATAAATGCTATATTAGTACGAAAATGATCACCGACAAGTAGCCGAATCCAATCAATTCAAGACATTTCCATGTGTAGACATAAATAAAGTTTCGAACACAAAGCTCCCGATTGTTAGATGAATCTTTTTTTACTGCCTAAAAGTTTTTTGATATTTTTCTTATAGTTTATAGATTATCTTGAAAACCTTACAAAAATTAAATAATAAAAAAAACAAAAGATTTGTTTGGATCTAAATTAAATAAATATTATATAATGAAATCAAATACGTATACACAAAATGCGGGCTCTAAGCCACCACCAGTCAGTCCATCCGAGAGCAACTATCGCTCGATGACAAATCAATAAGCTCAATATTATTTAATATGCTAGACTAATCAGTAAGCATAAATATTACCATACAAAATATAAAATATTCAAATTATTTGATAATAGAATCATAGAAGCATTGGAGACGTCATGTAATAAACGAAAATAGAAAATGTAAACTGAAATTGGTTTTGTTTTTGCAAGCAGTTAAAGCCACTTCCATGTAATGAATAGCCATGACACCGTAAAAAAAGATAAATATTTATATTAATTGTGTTCTTAACAATCTTTTTATATAGACATTTTAATTTAAATACAACGTGATCAACAATCGTTAAAGCGCCGACTTCTATGTAAACGTAAGTATACAAATACTCGTAGCAGGAGCTTATTTTTAAAATACATGCCAATGTAAATGAAAACAAAAACATGATAATGACGAAGGCAATCAGTTTCTGTTTTGTTTTAAATTATAACTTGTGCCCTGAATACTAAAGAGATTTTGAAAGGGAAACAACAAAAAAAAAAAAAAGGAGATTATTTTGAACCAACTTCAAGCAGATTTAT
Organism: Ormia ochracea; assembly: GCA_963402855.1. Taxonomy (NCBI): domain Eukaryota; kingdom Metazoa; phylum Arthropoda; class Insecta; order Diptera; family Tachinidae; genus Ormia; species Ormia ochracea. The sequence continues at coordinate 5,025,493 of OY727105.1, forward strand.
TTACACTGTGTTCCAAGAAAGCGCAGCCAGCCAATGGCGACAACTCTTTTTCAACGTCATCTGATGACAGATTTTATTAAGAAAATTTCAATTGGCAAAAAAAAAAGACAAATATAATATAAATAAATTCGATAAATATTTACAGTCACAATAACCGAGTGAATGTAGTGTATAAAGAAAGCTGATTCACTTGCCTCAATTGTTTACTTAATTATTATACTAATTTCATGCCCACATTTCCTATTGTACTTTATTATCGCTCATCATGCATGCACTGAGAAAATAGTGAATGTTATGTTGAATGTTAAATCAACATAAAGGAAATTTTAAATGCAAACTCAGCATACAATTCGTCGCTCTCCAGGAGAAAAAAAAATTGGCTGGCGAAAAAGGTTTTGCGCGAGAAAGATATTCCACGAGCGATTTTCTTGCATTTGCAATAAAAACTTTAAAGTTTTTCGAATATATTTTTGGACCCTTTCAAAAACCTAAATTCATTTTGTTTTTTTGCATATTGTCATATTGTCTCAGTGTAACTCTGCTCAAATATAAATTTCGAGAACTTCTTGAATTCTACATCCATTTGAGTTTATGGTCAGAGGTGACTGGCATTTATTTAAGAGATGTCACACATAACAAGACATCATTTTAATATTCTTTTGATAGTGCAAGGCAAGGCTTTTGAGTAAATGTATGAGAAACTGACTTGGCTGAAATAAAACAAAAAAAAAAAAAAAAGCTAAATTTAATTAAAAGAAATTATTTGCTTTTTTATATTGAATTTGTTGCTTGACTATTTTGACCCCTGTCCTGCCCGCAGTCATAAAATACATTCGTTCGCAACAGCCAACGTCAAATCATCAAATTAAGTCCGAGCACACAATTACATGCATACACATATGCATACACACACACAGTTGGGATATTACGAGCGACATACACAACAACAAGAGCATGTTACGGTTGTATGTGAAATGGCGCTTTAAAATGAATATGATGTTTTTTATCTTTTTCTAAATCTCTCTGAGTGGTCGCATTTAGTGCCAATTAATAAATCACATCTTAACAACATGAACTATTGTTATTTGTTATTTTTATAATTTTTAAAGAAATATTGAGACATTTTTTAGCGATTTGGTCCACAAAAAACTTTAGAAGTTTTAGCCATTCTCTCTTTAGAACCAACCATTCAGAATTCTTGCAAATAATTAATTCACTTTCACTAACAGCTGTTATTACACACATGAGTACATTACTGTGATTATACTTTAGCCTAAGAGGGAAGCGATACGTCAAAAGCAATTTCATCCTGGAAAATGTAAAATGTAAATAATTATGAAAGGAGATCAGCCGTGTTACGCACTAAACCTTATAACGATTTGTTTCAGTAACGGTTTTCTGCTGCAGTAACTTGTTAACGTTAAAATTTCCATAATATAGCATCACTCTCAAAATACACGAAAGTTTAAAAACAGAATAACAAAAAACGAAAAACTTTAAATTTATTTGAATAATTTTCGTTATATTTATTACACCGATACGATTATTGCTGAAGAAAGTTCAGGTATCGCAAAATAAGTTTCCTTTTAAGAATTTACCTTATTATTTTAGCAGAGTAGATGCTCTTTATCAATCGTGTATTTAAATTGTGTGTTTCAAAAAAATTTTAATTGAAGGTAAATTTATGTGTAAAAACACGATCAATAATTTTTTCTATTTTTAAGAAATGCCATCAAACGGCAACACAAAGAAAATAAAGTGAGAGAAATGTCAAAATCAGAAGGAGGAGCAGAAATCGTTAGCTGAAGATGGCTCACATCAACTGTACTTGTAAATTGGGTACAGCCACGCTGTGTCATTGAACGCACCAGGTACTTACGGACATATCTGCACCATTTCTACTTTCAAGCCTAAACCCTACCCTTGACTCAAACACTTCTAAAGAAATTTCTGGTTTTTATATCGAGGATTAATTTTGTCTCGCAACACAACGCAATGTAAATGATTGTGCTTTTAAGGAACGGAACTCATTTATCTCTTCATTACCTGTGTTAACAAACGGTGGCTGGTTCGGAGGCAACAGGAATAACAATTATAGCATTCATTCCCCCTTTAAACGTAAAAAGTAATCACACAATGCCAGCTGAATTAAAAGCACACTAGCTTGCCTACATGCCGTCTCTCTACCTTCGTGAACAAAATAAATGAATATAAATTAAATATTTGAAAGGTCTATAAAGGAAGAATGGCTTTGAATAACCTTATTATTTAAACATTCGCAAGCGATTGATTACGTAGAAAAAATCTTAAAGCAATGGTTGAAAGAATGTGGCTAAAGAATTTATACCTTTAGTTCGCTGGACACACCTGCATGAGGTATTGGCTGTGTATTCAAAGTTCATTATAATAAATTTGAAAAAGACTAAAGTTCTTTGCTTAAGATTGTCTGTAATGGCTTCTATTTATTCTTTTAGAATCTCAATTAGAATTTTCATTATTTTTAATTTAAATGCGAGCATCCGCAGTAAACGAACCGACAAACAACAAACTCAGCAACATTTGTGCCCCTACCTGAGAAACACAAACCGAACATCATGCAGGTTTGGCAGTTTTTTCTTCTCTTGTTTCTGCTATTCTTTGTATACCTTCAGCATTGCTTTGGGACCCAACAGCGTAATGAGTTAATGTTATGCTTTTAAAGCTGTTTGCGCAGGAGAGCAAGTGAAAAAGCGATAGAGTTAAGCATGCGCCAATGCTAAACTGACTTCGTAGATTGTGAATGAAGAAAAAATTAATTATAAGTCAGTGACCAAAACGGAAACGCATTTAAATTGTTGAACCAACCAACCAAACGGAAATGGCAATAAAGTGCATAATGGATGCATAATATTTTTACTAACTTATTTTTTCATATATAATTAAAAATATAGTTTTTTGTCATATTACAATGCAATCGCTTTTAATTGAAGTGATTGATTACTGTTGAAAATAAAAGTAATTGTCGACAAGAAAATACTGACTGACAAGTGACTGGCTAGCAAAAATTTCTCGGATGTACTTAATGCATAATATGAAATTTCTCGATATAAAAATAACGTTACAATAATATTTTAATATCGATTCTTATTAACGTATTTTCAGCGATAAGTGATCGGTTTCTAACGAAATTGCTTTTTAACGATTATTTTCCAAGTTTAATTTTTTGCTTAGAAAATATAAATAGATTTTCTGTTTTATTGACGTTAACACAAATTTAATGAAATATTGTAAGAAAAAATTTTGTTGTATGCATATGCAACGAATACAAAAAATCCTATTTTTACACGGTAACACCATATATAATTTTATTTTCGATATTAAATTCACAAAAAATTGTAAACAATCTTTTAAACAACTGGTTTATATTTCTAGTTATTTAAAAGAAGTGAATTTTTGAAAATTAATAATCAGGAGAATATTAATTTTTCTTAAATATGTTCAAATTAATTATTTTAGAGTATCAACCGAAAACGAAAATCTTTAAATATGAGGCTTATTTTTGTTTCACACTGGGTCAAGGAGCTATCTAAATGAAATTAAAAAAAAAAAGTAAAAAAAAATTACTAATAGTGTAATATTAACATATTTATTAAACAAAAATTTCCCTTGATAAATAATAAACAGCTGGGAATTACATAGTTTTAACTGTGAAACACCATATTAAATTAATTTTACTGCCATTTAAAAATTAATAATTCTATGCAACCTAATTAAATATTGTGTCCTTCTGTACACACAATGTTATATTTATTTAGTTTTACGATTTTTAAGAAATATTTTACATTTTTTTAAACCGTGTTAAAGCAGGATTAGGTGTATATGGGAACAATTTAAATTACAAATAAATTTCAGTTAATAAAACAAAGAAAATAATTTTTAATAAAAAAAATTGTAATAACAATGAAATAAATAAAAATTGAAAAGCGCAAAAATTGTAATCTCAACAATGATAAGGTTCACCAATGATTTCTCACACTATACTCGTAATGTTTCTTTTTTTATAAAAAATGGCTGTTAGGATTATCTTAGCAGTCCTTTGAGAAGGTTGTGTGAACAAGTGAGTACATTTTCATATGAAGCTAATTTTATATTTTTAAATCAGATGTTGTAGCTTCAGATTCATTTTAACAGCCTTCTTTATACTTTTCTATTGAGATTGACTGTTAGTGATCACACTATTTAACAAATGGCGAAAATTGTCTTAAAAATATGACGCTCTTGAAGAAAAGTAGCAACTAGAACTTGCACTTTCTCAAGCAAAATGTCAACAACAATAGCATTTATATCTGCTATGTATTATGTACATACGATTTATGTATCTCTACCCGTCTGTACATATTTTTAGAAGAGAGGGAAAAAATTTTGGTTTTCTTTTTTCGTTTGTGTTAAAAATCATCCTCTTTGTCAGCTCATTCATTTCAAATCTGTAATCTAAATTCATCTACTGACACTTACGGAATGTGGCAAAGTCATGTTAAGCCGTTGCTTTTCTTATTTTGCAGCACTTAATCTTAACAAATAAATCTGATTCTGTTTGCTGCACATGTGTAAAATGCAAACATTTTTGAATTTCTTTTTAACGGCTTTTTTTATGTTTACTTCTAATAATATTATTATTATGTTATTTTGTTTTATTTTATTTTATTTTTTCAGATAAGACAAGACAGGCGAACCAACCAGCGAAATAATCAACGAAAAGAGCTGGTACGTAAACCTGACACCGCAGGAAACAATACAAGTTTCAGTTGATTGAAAATTAAGAAGACGTAGAGCATAATTATCTATTGAGGAAAGAAAATCTTAGCAAGTTGCTTAAAGATAAAATGCAAGAGATGCACAGCTGTAGTGTGCTTAAATTTAATGGCTGCGGTAGCCTCCTCTGGCATAAGTTGGCAATAAAATATAAGAGAGGTGGTAATGCGATGCACTGTATTATATTTCAAGCAAACGGCAGTATTTAAAAGAATTGAAATGTTCAAGAGGTCGAATAAAAAAACTCACTCACACTGTTTACATCCCCAAACAATGATTAGCGTATTAGCGTTGAAACTTTGATAAGTATAAAGGACTATGATTGAAATTAGTCCGAGCCGGATTCCGCATCAACATTCGTAGCAGTTCGATCGAAATACAACTCAAGACACGAATTGATATTTCATATATTTGCCCAAAGAATTCAAGTCAAAACTAATATTGATATTGGATTCTATTAGTTCTCAAAAAAAGAAATATTCATATCAAAATTTCCGAATTTCAAGTAAAGAACGTCGCATGCCACTAATGAAACTAATAATTACGCTGGGTCGATGAGAGGTGTTGATTTCTAGCGGTAACCGCACAGTTTATAACTTATTTTGTTCGCCGGGAATTATTCGAAAAAGTTTATAATTTTAATTGGATGTTAAAATCAAATTAAAAAATTAAGAAGTCAATTAATATTGAGATCATTTTTTTTTTGTGTATTTAACTCTTTTAAAAACTTTATGAAAATAAGAAAAAGATTAAAAAAAATGTTTCCGAGAAAAAAAACAAAGGAAAGCAACAAAATAGTATCGCATAACATCAACTACATCTACAGCAACAACAAAGTAAAGCCACAGAAACACAACATTTGTGCACATGTACATACATATATAAAACCATACTACTTCCGTGGGTATGATGATCTGCAGAGACATTGGCAGCGGCAGCTGCTGCAGCTGCATCAACAACATGGAATAAAAGCACCAACAGCAGAAAAAAAAATTAAAAACAACCAACAACAAATTTCAGGGGAGGAGTAGCTGAGTAAATGAATGAAAAGCTGACAATGAATACTTATTATGTTGTAAAGCAACCAACAACCGCAACGATAATAATAACAAACTTTTAGCCAGCCAAGTCGTGTCACACAATTTTAAACTTGACTTTTAAAATGAGTTCAATCGACAATACCACAAAATAGCACAACTGCAACGACACAACAATTGAAGCATGTTCGCTGTTGCTGCATTTAAATCTGTTAAAATTGTAACGGTTGTACATTGAAACATGTACTCATAGCCTGCATATTTCTATTATTGAACGCGAATGCATATTTTTCTTGCTACAAGTTGTTTCAAACAACTACCATTTTTTCTATTATAAGTAGTTATTTAATAACAATTATTACGCTTGATTACACCTTTTACTTTGTACATGCTTATAGTTTGGTAGCATCTATTTGGAATTAAAAGGAAATAGTATTGCATTAAAAAAATGTACAGTGAGCGCAAAAAAAAGTACTTTATTTTTTAATGTAAGCTACTACGACTACCCAAAAATTGGTTGAATTGGTTTGGCCTCAATACTTTTTGGGGCAATTTTCTGTTTGTTAATTTGTTTATTATTTGCTTCACTTTGTTCTAATTTTAAAAAATTTTCCATATTTTCCGAATAATATTAATAAATAATATTTAACAATAATATTTATTATTATTATTCTATTATATTATTTATCATAAAAATTTTCTTTCTTAAGCAATTCTACGTATCTCATACCATCCCATTTACGTGGAAAAATGTTAAACAAAATTATTAAATAAATACGGTTAAAAATTCTGTTTTTTTATTATTTTCTAAACAAATGCTTTTACAAATGTAATTAGTTGGCAACGCTTTTCTGTCACTCCTCTTATAACACAGCATTAGCAGAGTTACCATATCACAAATATGTATGTCCGATTGTATTTGAAAAATACTTTCCGACATGGCCATATTTATTGTTATAAAATTATGTAAAATAATTACATGTCAGTTAATGGAACTAACAAAACCAAATATATGTATGTTCGTTGGTGCGAGTATGTGTGTATGCATAGCCGTACAAAGCATGATAAAATATAAATAATGGATGTAAAAGTTATATTATTTTTTTCTTTCATTTATATTTTATTTACTTTTCACATCTCATTTATTAACTTGTGCGCATTATGACGTCTCCTTTTTGTTAATAATACTTGCAACTACAAAGAGGGATGTTAATTAAAAAGATAAAATATTGTAATAAGAAAACAAAACTGTAGCTATTTACACCATTTCCTCCTACGTACATACAAACATACCTTCAATCACTCCTCTTTAATGTTATTCCACATTTAATCCGCTAAACAAATTCCAGCGTTTAATTAAGTTCGGAAAACACAAGTAGTTTTTACAACATGTTTGATGTAGGAAAACTAAACAAATCGCTCAATAATTTTATATTGTGCATAATTGAATGAAAAAAAGAAAGCCTTAATTAGCAACTTAAGTGCAGTGAAATTATTTAATTCTGCTGTTTACAATGTTTTTACTTGTTGCTTTTCCTTTAATAAATTATGGTCAATTACTCGAATTAAAAAATCAACTTATTTTGATAACTTGCTGGGAGGGATGGATTTAGGTGTATGACAAAATACGTACATACTTATTTAGATGTATGTATATGCATGTTGATATTTAGTTACATAAAATAAATTTATAAACGAAAAAGTAAGGAAGTATGTAAATGCGCGGCTGGCGTTTAATAAAGGAAGTACTTACCTTAGTTAAAGCAAGAAGCGATGATGATACAGCTGTAAAGGAAATAAAAGACATAATTATTCCAGTATCTTTGCATTACAAATATTACAATTTAAATAACAATTTTTTTTACAATAATTATCTTATTGTGTATCTGAAAATGCTTCTTAATTTCAAAAATTTCAATTCCACACTTCCGATGCTTTATTAGCATTAACAGAACGCACTGCGGAAAGCATCCTTAACTAAAAATTGTTTACATTTCCCCTAGCAGGGTTGGTAAATGTTATTAGTTTAATTAAGTAACAGCTATACTTTTTTTGGAAAGTCTTGGCAAATATAGAGATATCATGTGTAAATAAATAAAATAAGACTTGTAGCACTACGTTGCTGCCAAAACTAAATTATTCAGCAGACCTTTAACAAAAGCGTCTAGATTTATAATCCCAACCTTGTTGTCTTCTGCAAGAACATGATCAAAGAAAGCCTTGAAAAGCGACAAAAATATTTTGTTCGATATTTCATTACTTGTTCAGGTATAATAAAATTTACAAAAACTTGATTACAATAAATTTATTTAATTTTTTAAGAGAAGCTTTTAGAAGATCCTTGAATACTCGTTTATGTATATATTTAAAAAAAAAAATATGCGAGAAAAGATTAATTTTATTACAAGATATAAAAATGGTGTTAAAACAGATGCACCGATTTATTATGCCCAAACATTTTTGATGCATTTTAGACCAGAAAATATATTTTTGAAAAAAAAAAACATTTCTAAAAAATCAGTTTTATTATATTCAGTAGTTTATTTTTAATGAAAAGTTTTTTATTAACATTATCCGCTTTACAGCTTCCTAGCCTTTTTCGCCGCCATTTAATTATGCAGGCCCACTCTCCGACCCTTAACATAAAAACATCTTATTAAATAATCCAGCCCCACTTACCCACACATTTATATTACAAATCTTGGTGTGGTTCGACTTAAATGTATTTTCCAAAATAATTATCTTTACAATTTGTCTAACCTTTTATGCACTGAATCAATATATAACTATCCAATACAAATTCGTTTACCAGTTTATTGTATGTTTGGATTGCGGGTGTTGCAACGACATTGCATTGAGCAATATGAAATATTTTATAGGAAAGAATTTTGAGCAGAAGGCAAGCAGACGTGGAATAGAAGGTGTAAGTGTAGGAATAGCAATTGATCATTTTCTCCACAAAATTGTTTTCTAAATACGTATAATATCAAGTAAATCATTAGCTGTTTGCTTCAGTTTTTTTTTTTTTTTTTTGTTTTTTATAATTGCAGTTTTCAACGTAACTGCGATATTACATGCACTGTATATGCATTACATGTTCTATTTTTTTCGTTAATTTTTTTGTTTGTTTTTCTCTTTCAGGAAAAATATTACAATAGAAATTTTTCTATTTCGTTGAACACGACGAATATTGTTTTCATCCATTCAGCAACTATTGCGAAAATTAAAGCTTTTTGTATTAATTGTTGTCTTAATGTTGGTGTTTGTTTGTTATAATGATTGAGCTAGAATTAAGCAGGCTGTAACAATAAATTTTTATATTTTATCAAATAATTTTTGCTATTTCTGGAATAAGTTAGCCTTTCTACACATATGAAGGAAGACAGTATTTGTCTGGATATAATAACAGCTGTCTCAAAATCAACAACAGAGCCGAATTCAGAAGAATCCAATATGAATACAGTTTCATCATTAAACTGTTATTATTTAACATGATACGAATATAAAATATATATATATATATATGTAGCAATATCGAGCAACAGCCACTGCTTTCCCCGTTAGGTTTTAAAAAAACTATAGACGAATATTCTTGATCGTTTTCATTATTTTTAATGAAGCGTGAAGCAAAGTAGACTTTTCTGTAATAATTCTCATATATATCGTAAAAGCAGCACATACATACATACAAGTACATATATACCCGTATTTTGTGGAACTCCAATTAATCCAAGTTTTAAATGAACCGTTCCCTATTTTGAAATATAACATAAAAAACACTTAAAACAATTTACTCATTCAATCAGTTGGTCAAGTAAGCCAGCCAGTTAATTATTATGTTATTGTAAAAGGTCAAGTTTAACAGATTTCTATTTTCAGCGAGTTAAAATGTATGCATGTATGTATCTATGTGTGAATGGATACGGCATACATGTACGCATTTATAGGTGTGAGATATAACTATTTATTAAATATGTGTTGATGTGGGTGGATGTTGTTTGAGTTGTATTTTTATTGCAGGCAATTGTAATGGGCGGTTAGTTCTATTTTTATTACATACCACAGAAAAAAGCATATTAATCGCACATACAAAAATGGATGTGTGCATGTACATATGGCTGCATGTACATAAATACTATGTATCTAATAGGAATATGTATGTATCTATAAGCACACACAGCTGCGGCGAATAATTATAAATTTATAGTTCCAATTATAATTTACATTTGTAGAAATTAAATTTTATATATTTCAAAAGAATTACATTAAATTGAATTCGCTGGTCACCTCAAAGATGAACAGCTGTTTACTGGACTCCGCTAAAAAACGTGTTACCAGGCCTGAAAAAAAAAATGTGCAAATATACAAGTAAATGTTATGCTTCACTATCCTAATCAGTCGTACGAATCATTCACACGAAAATCCGATGTAATTTCATCCTATTTCAAAAAATCACATGCAAATTGCGTTCTAGGTGTCGCTCTATAATATAAATGTGATGCAAACAATTTTTTTCTTTACTGATTATAGTACAAACAAGTCTGATCGTATCGCAATTGTAGTTTTATAAACATTTTCATAAACTTTTGTAAATTGTTTGACTTCCTAAAAAAATCAATCACACAGATGCATTTTTAGGCCACTCGGTCCTATTTTTTGAGCACATGCCATATTTGACAACTCATTTGATTGTGCTGGATAGTGAATCATGAAGTATGCTATAAGATATCAAACCTAAGAATCGAAGGTATTTACGTACATATTAACGTTATCATGTTAGAACGCAATTCGAAATTTTAAATAATGAATTTTTTCTTAAAATTGTAATGATACCTCAATTTTTGTCACCCTTTAATGCAATGAATATTAAATGAACTACTTATGGCTATTTTAACAATGTAGATACCAATGCAGATATTTAAGTCAGAGCTTAGTGTTTCACCTATTTTTATTTACTGATCCTGCCGACGCAATGGGTGGATTCCCTTCCCAACTTTTACTTAGTAAAAACTACATACAGACCCCATCATTTAGCACAACTATCGGTCACGTTTTCCAATAAAATGTTATCAATGGTCGGTATCTGCTGATTATATTGGCCTCTAAAGTGTTTAGATTTTATATTTTATCATCAATTTTCATATCTATTAGTTTCTTTACATTTGCTAACAATCAAATTTTTTCTTAAGTAAGATCTTTTAAAAAAATTGTTTTCCCCCCAAATATTTCTTCGCAATTTCTGTAAGTTCTTTAGGAAATAGCTATTTAATATCGATAATTTGTAATATCTATTTCCTGAAGCAGTTTCACAAATAGAAAAAGCATATTGAAATAATAAAATTTAAAATAATTTTTATAAAACCTCTTAAGCTTATTTGTAACGACCAGCAACAGCAAACAAATGAAAACCGTAGATAAATGATTTAATAGAAATCTTTTAAACACTTCGAGATAACGTTGTTAAGCTTTTAATACTATCAAGATTCTTCTCGTCGGAAGGAAAAGACTTACAGTGACATATAAAGATGTATTGTATATTAAAATAAAAAACCTCAGAAAAAAATGAAATTATTTTCCATTATTGAAAATTACTTTCAAAATAAAATAAAAAAAATTTTGTAAATTTAAAAGCCAACTTTATTTCCTTAATATTACTGATTCATAACCGGATTTTTCACCATTTTCCTGCCCGTCAATCAACATTTTTCTATTATCTGCCCATTTACTAAAGTTATAACTAAAGCTGATCCATACCAGGCACAGCTGATTAATGTTAAAAATCTTTTTTTTTTTTTGGGGAACGAATTTACAAAAATTTTCCTGATTTTGTAACACCAACAACAACAGTCAAATAAATCAAATGTTCTATACTGGCGTTGCATTTACGCTCTGGCAAGATTTAAAGGCAAACATTTTAGCTTGACTGTGTCAGTGTTTAATGCCAAATAAATACTAACTAATAAATAATAAATAATAGAGAGGCAAAAAATGTTTAGCGGAAAAATGTCAAGTGAAAATTATTCATCATAAATCTCGAATGAATACAAAAAATCAGTCAGTGCGATAATTTACTTGTAGTTTTATTTTATAATAGACTTTACTTTGTACTTTAAATACTTACGCGAAACAAAATTCGACGTATCCACCTTTTGTTGTTAATTTAATTGGTATCGGTTTTGAAAAGCGCAATAGCCATCTACATGTACACTAGTAGATACACTAGAGAAGACGGACGGCATTTTAAATGAAGAGATGTGACGTGAATTGTGTAATCATCAGCAAATAATAGACACTGTTTTAGTAAATTGAAAACAACAAAATATATTTACAAATATTTAAATGAATTTGGTAATCTGAAATGCCCTAATTGATAAATTTGCCAACAAAAAAGTGCTGAAACATGTGAAATTCAAATTCACTGTGTTTACAACAATCTAAACAAATTAAGCTCTGCGATAAACCATAATCTAAAAATATAAATAAAGATGTCGATGCAAACCAAAGGAATAATAAAAAAGAAACCAACAAAAAAAAAATACAATTTAACAAAATAAATAGCAAATGTTATTGTAGCAATATAATATTATTGCTATAATATTTTGCAAATATGAAAAATTGGGTAAACTTTGAAAGAGATAAAAAATTAAGAATATTAAAAACAACGCACTAGAAAATCTGATGCAATTGACTTCAAATATTACCGTTTGCATTCTTTTCATAAGGTGGCCAGTAAGCTATTTCTTATATAACCTTCTTAATACTCTTAATCCTGCCAGCCTTGAAAAATATTCAGTATACTAAGACGGCACAGTGTACATTTCGATTGCGACTTACGGTAATCGTCACCCAGATAAATAAATAAGCGCTGCTTCGTTGAAATATTTCTGCTAATAAATATTCGAACTTTTATTGTAAATATTTTGATCAAATATTTCTCTAAGCACTAACACGATGCTGCCAAAGCACCGTTGAATTTATTACAATGTTATAGAGTGACCGAATGGCAAATTATGGTATTCGTTACTGAGCGAAATTCCCTTGACGATTACTACGGCGTTAATTTGAGGCTCGTAAAATAAGTTACATTATATTACATGGAAATTATTGGAAAATAAAACCTATCCTTTGAATATCATAAGCATATAAGTACCTCGAGAAACGCGAGTCGACGCTTTATACATTTTCATTTTCAATATATGCCACTACAATATATGACGGCCTACAAGCTGTCAAAAATAAATTACGTTTGTGAAATTGTAAATGATTATATTCACTACAGTACGGCTACAAAGCTCCACTAGCTATGTTGTAGCGGTGGCTAGCTTAGGCTAAAACATAGTATTAAAGTATAGTATGCGATTACAAATCTATATCATTTTATAATATTAAAAAAATTAATATTGTTTGTACATTTTTGTACGTTTTAAGTACATTTTAAAAAAATAATTTTATTTTCTCAAAGGTGGAATTTTTGAGAGTGCATCTTACAAGTGGCCAATGGCTGTGGAATGTATTAGTTTCTTTACTGTCGCAGTTAATATATTATAGCCTATGTTGCCTTTGGTTGTAAAAAAGCCAATACAAACTTTGCCAATTGCCGCTGCTGAACATTTCGCAAAGGCATACTCCTATACACATATTTTCATTAATTTTTGTTAGTAAAAAAAATTATTGCTCAACTTAAATGTTAGTAGTAAACGCTTCAGTAGCTCTAGCGAAAAAAAAGATTATTTAGTAACCACAGTATAACCAACTTAAGAAAAGCAGTGAATGTTGGTTACTGGTGATTGGCCGCTGCTTTCAGGTAATTAACCCACTAATGGAATTTAAAAGCGTGGTCACATTTGGCAAATATTTTATGAAATACTTTTAACCACTAAATAATATTACAAAACTTTTCGCCTCAAGCTTTTTTCCTATTACAAATCAATATTATCAAATTTTATTTAATACATAAACGGATCTAAATACCTTAAATAAAATTATATAACATAATATTCTTAATAAATAATACTAAATAAATCACGAGATTTTATTTGGTTGTTACGTTTATTTCTTCAAATATTTGCGAAGTGCAGACGTACCAAAGTACGAGCAAGCACATAATGTATTATATTACATTTTTTCCTACTTCATTTTTATAATCAACAAACACCAATATTAATAATAAATAAAGAAATTATTTATAAAAAAAATGTTATGTTAACATCTTGATAAATTTATGCAAAAAAAAACGATAGAAAAATGCTTAAAGCAAAATTACTAAATACAAAAATGTGGAACATGTGAATTTATATTTACCAAGAAAAAATAAAAATTTTATTAATAATATTGCTGGGCATGGGAATCACATGTGCCAGATTTCTATAAAGCTTTTTTATGGTCAGAAAATTTATTTTAAAAATCCCCAGATGGAAAGGATAAATGAAAGAATTTTATTTGCTGGCAAACTAAAATTTCCCTTTTTTAAAAGCATGGCAAATAAGCAGGTAGGAAAAAGGAAAATCCTCCAGCTGCTGTAATATTTTGTTATTTAATTAAATGCAATATATTTATTTCTATGCTCTAAAATTATCTTTAAAGAAGATTCAAATATGTTGATTCAACTGTCAGGTGAGTGAGCGGAACTCAAGCAGATTAACCTTTTTTTTTCTTATAAAATTATTATAGGAAAGGCTTCAGAGGACTTTTTCATTATTTTCTTTTTCTCGTCACAAAATTTCTAAATGGTATCAGTAATTCGCAAATGGCTAATACACCTCCAAAAAATATATTATCAGCATGATTATCTTTTAATTGCACAAGTGAAATCAAACAAATGAAACAAAATCGTTTCGAAATTGTTAACCTTTATGCCCTAATAAGTACGCCACATATACAAATGCCGTATTACAAGATTTAAAAACAGTGTGTTAAAAAATTAACTCCTTGTTAGCTTAAGTTCTTAAATAAAAAGACTAAAGGCCATTATTATTTTGAAAGAAAACTAGTTGTAGCAATAAATTTATCGGGTTTAATGCTAAAAACTACTCATGTATATACATAAGTGTGTATATTTGTAAGTACTAATAATAATAAGAATATTAATAATAAAAAATTATTATTAAAGCAACAACACCTTGAACTACTAAAAAAAATTTTAATAAATATTATGGAAAAAATACTATTTTAAAATTTGCTTATGCGTACTTACGACTACAAGTGAAATCTACAAGACAAACCGGCTTAACAGCAATAATTGAAAAACTTAAATATTACACATGCGTTATGACTGCACAATATTTGAGTTCACAAAATCGAGAATATTTTTAAACAACAGCAGCCAGCCATATTGCCAACAACATGCCTAAAACAATTAATTGAAAGCACTTTAGTGAATAGTTTTGTGAACATTTATGCTGTTAATAAAAAGAAAGTAAATATAAAATAACGAAATATAAAATAAATAATTCGCAAATCAAAGTTTTATAAATATAATATTTATAAAGAAATATGTAGGATGATTAATGCAAGCAGAATAGAAATAATTTCATAATTATGCTCGAAAAAAAAACATTGTAATTACAAAATCAAACCAAAAATTACTATCCAAGTTTCGACCTTGGAACTGTATATACAGCTGATCGAAACAAGAGGAAAAATATTTAACGTGATTATCTTTTGCTCTTAAGATGTGGCAACTCTAATAAATTAAAATAAATCTACGGTACAATATTTTGCAGGGATGGAAATTCGGCTGGCAGTTACACAATTTAAAAACGTATTAATTTATTTAATTTATTCACATGTAATATGCGTAGTCTTCTTCCAAATAAAAATAAATCGCAAAAAAGTATTTACCAGGATTAATGATTTATAATTATAATTTAAAAGCCTTATAATAAAACTAAAATAGAAAAATATGTTGACTAGAATTTCAAGATCTATATTGCAACCAGCAATATTGATAGATTATTTATATTGTACTGCTGAAACTGTACAATGACAACTAACTGGAGAATTCTGACCAAGAAATATCTGCCAGATCTTTTAATACAAATTTACTGGAGTATTTGACCTGAGTAGAGCAGACGGTGTCTTCAATCGATAACCCATATGTTGACAGTTAGGTACAAAATCATCTAAAGTATATGTAGAGTGTTATTTAAAATATGAATAGAAATTTCCATATTTTCGCATAGACAAATATACTCGCCCAATGCCAAATATTTTGTTTTTTGCGTTTTGTGTTGACAACATTGAACAATCTACAAGCAACATAAAGACCAGTATCATCTGCATCTTGTTATAAACTGTGCCGAAATGAAGAAATTGATGGTTACAAAAAGATATTCGTAATTTGGAAATACAAAAGATTATTAAATTTAAGACACATGGGTAATTAAAAAACAATATGCAAATTTTTAAATATTGTCGTTTTAAAATGCTTTAAAAAGACATTATAATCAAAATCTCAAAACTTATTGTAAACGAGACCTTGAAAAAAATTTAAATTAATGCTAATTCAAAAACCTATTAGCAATCTTAGCAAAAACTATTTGTAAAACAAATATTAGTTACCAAAAGTAATAAATAAATAACAAAAATCCACATTAAATATAAATGTTTATAAATTATAATACTCGTAAGCTAATTATGTATTTTCATTTAGCAAAGTTTTTAATAATGTTTTGCAATTGAATACATTTTTCTCCTAATATACTTTTCTTATAATGGCAATGGGAAAATTGGATCATTTACACCTTTTAAACAGATTTACTCTAAAAGTTCATAACTGTTGAGGAATCATGGATATATGGCTATGGCATTGAAACCAAATGTCATTTCCCAATGGAAACGTCCAGAAGAGCCAAAAACGAAAAAAGCTATTCAATTTCGTATAAAAGCGAATGTTTTATTCACTGCGTTCTTCCATTGGAATTGGCATCAGGCCGTACAGTCAATAAGGGATACTACCTTGAAGCTATGCACAGGATTGTGAAAGAACGATCATGGGTTTTGCACCATGATAGCGCACCAGCTCACACATCGATGCTTGTACGTCAGTTTTTTCTACCGAAAAAAAGATTGTAATCATACTTCAACCGCCGTATTTAATCACAGTATTGGCGGTCGCTGAATTTTCCCTCTTCCCAAAACTGAAGACACCGATGAAAGGAAAGCATTTTGCTACGATTGAGGAGATGAAAGAAAAATCGAAACAAAACCTATTGGCGACACCAAAAAGCGCGTTTCCGAAGTTTTTCGAGGATTGCAGATATATAATATATCATAAAATAACTGGGGGAATTACCTTGAAGGGGCAAGATAGTTTCGAACATAATGAAAAAAACGGTTATTTCTTGATCACACCTCGTATAGTATTGCTATTCTGCCAATAATTAATGTATCCGTTTAATTTCTTTAAATTTAATACTTTTTTGTAAACAAATAAATACAAAATACGTTTCATTATTTACTTTTTAACTGATACTATAATTATAAAAAGTACATCAGTTTTGGTTGACGTCAATCTTAACATTCCGATAACAAAACAAAAAAAAAAACAATTGGTAAATTATTTAATTTTTGTATTAATAAAACGTAAAAAAGCAAACCCATTTTACCAAAAAAGATATTATAATTATTTGATTATGGATAATTAAAATTAAATGAGACTCGTAAAGAAAAGTGCCAAGCAATACATACTAACAACGCAACACAGTCACATTTACATTCCAAATAAATTCATACAATCTTACAATTATTAAACAAATAACGCTGCAAACCAATTTGTTTTATGCGGAACATATATTAACCAATTTCACTTAAAGGGTTAATTGTAATGAACAGGCAACTACCAGTTAAAAGAGCAATTTTTAAAATGCAAATGGTCGGGTTGAGTAGACAGTACTCTAATATTTTCCTACTAAAGTCGGCCGTCTGGTGTTGCTGGCTGCAATCTTAACTTTATTAAATAACCTTTTTTAAATATATTTTTAATCATTTACTAATATTGAATACATTTTTTAATCATTTAAAATTATTCTCAAATGGCTGAAATAAATAAATATATGTAATACATACTATATGTATTCGTACATTTGTTATGATTGCTAAAAACATATAAGAGTATATATTAGCATGTCTGTTGAAAACACATAATCGTGTGTACTAAAAATGCATCTGACTGAGCGTTTTTTTGGGAAGTGTATGCAAATGGTTGCTGGAAAAGTAAGATAGTCAGCCCTAAAAATTAATTGGTGTGACAGATTTTTTCATTAGATGAAAATCAATAATATCGATGCACTCAGAGTTGCATTTACTTCAAACCGCTGAACGAAAAAATGCATTTGCATCATATTTGTATAATAAAGTGGGGTATACAAGCCTATTTGGATGAGTTTTTTTCAAATGGAATGAAATCACATTAGATTTTCCCTCCCTCTTAATTTCCCACTGGAAAACTATGACTGCAGCTAAACCCCTTTGGGTTAAGTTTGCAATTGTTTGGAACAGATTTGCATATAGATATAGATCTATATCTTAAATGCATATGGATTAGTAATGTACTGTATAAAGTTGCCACATCGATTTCTGATCACCGATATTTCAGTAATAAATGAAATTATTCACCGGTTAATTTTTTTCCCTTTCTATACTAATTCTGGCTAACGAAACTCAAAATTCATTCATGATACTACTATTAAATTAGCAAAAGAATGGATAATCATATACGAGTGCATAAGTGGAAGAAAAATAATAAAAATAATAATAGCAAAGGTTATTGAGGAAAAAAAGCAAAAACTTTCAAAAATTTACTAGACAAGTGTGTATAAATTATTTACAAAGTTGCTGTTGATAAGATGCATGTTGAAATTTGGCGTAAATATTCGTTTCCACTAACAGCCATCAACAACAATCATCAATGTGAAACAAACAAGCAACAAACGAGCCAGTCATTCAGCCAAAACAACGGTTTAAAATGTGCGGTGCGCTCTAAACGGGTACAACAGCAAAGCACTTTACCCAGAGCGGCTTGAAGCCAAAAATAATGATGATGAAGGCTGTAGCGATAGCGGTGGCGATGGCGATGACGATAATGTTGGTGTTATTGTTATTGTTATAACCGCTTAAAGACTGTGCAATGATTTGGTTATTTTTTTCCTATAAACTATTCAGTTAAATCGAATCACTTGCCAATATATAAATATGTCTCCCTCTCCACGAATATTTCAAAATATTTTAATGCATTGGCATGCACTGAACGCAACATACGCGAGTACGCTACTTGCCAACAGTCCATGGCAAAAGAAAAAATCTTTAACTTGAAATTGTTATATATATTTTTTTAGCTTTATTTTTCATCGTCTTGTGCATAAATCTTGTCTTGCATTAAATAGCAGCGAGTTGGAAAAAAGTAGAACTTTGCGGCACAGGGGAAAACAACATTGGATTTTTATTTTAAATTTTTTTTTTTTTGTATTATGTTTTCTGGCCTTTTGTTAATATAAGATTTTTATGGTTTAACAAATTTTTGTAAAGTAAGAAACTAATGTGTAAGATTGGAAAGAAGTCGTGACGAATTGTATATGCCCTACAACCAGCGTTATCGTTGTGCCCCTGAGACCACATTTTGACCCTTTTATTTAACCTTTCCAGGTTATGTACTGTCTAGCTACGGTTATCAGAAACTGAATCTAACCGCTCATTAAAGAAGAACGAAGTTCAGCTAGCGGTATGCAAAATGGTCATGCAAAAGTTCGACAAAGCTGCGAATTCTACTGGACCGATATATTAAACTGCAAGCGAAGACTAGTTCGTTCATGCTGTCAGCCTTCAGTTTGATTCAAAAGAACTAGAAATATTGAATTTCTAGAGATGCACTTTAGATTAAATTAAATTAAAAGAAATTATAATAAACTATATTTTTTTACAAAATTAACATTCAAAAAAAATTTGTTCTCCAGTGTTTCTTTTTTATATGCACATTTTATAGAAATACTTTTAATAAATATGTTTTTTCAACGGTAACGCTGCTGATACACCTATCTCTTTTTAGATAATTTTTTGATATATATTAACAAGGATCGTTACGACTATAAGTTGCAAATAATTTTTCTTTAAATTGTTCCCACTAACAACTACGTACAGTAAAAAGGTTAGGACTATTCTCGTATAGAACGCGCGTATGTAAAGATCTTGCAGGAAAGGCGGTAGTTTGGTACCACGTTTTCTTTCGACGATGCAATTTTACTGTGTCCAACACGTAATTTGATCCAAAATAAAGCTTTTACAAGTGGAGAGATGATTTTGGCGATTTTTAGAACTGTGTAAACGGAAACTTTATTTGAGGTGGGTCGCAAATTGTTCGGAGCGCACTCGTATGAGAATGTTATGTTTTATTACCACATTTCCACACAAAAAGCATTCCTCGGACCAGAACTAAATTTTCCTATTTTATTATTTACATATGAAATCTGATTGTAGATTATATTCCACAGTACCGCCTCCGCGCCAAAATCTTTACAAATACGGGTTATATACGAGAATAGATTTAACCTAAATTATAATTTCTTACTGTACGCAGTTGTTAGTGGGAAACTATTCGCAACTTGTAGTCAAAACTATCCACTTTAATAATTAATAATAAATATTAATTTATACATGGATGTAGATATGTAAGTGGATACATATGTAAGTACATTCACACTGACATATTTTGCTATAAATCAAACAGCTTCATGAAATATGTTTACAGTTGCTCGACCACTATATTGCGTTTCTATCTTTTATCTCTGCAAACTAGTTGAAAAATGTTTTCTAATAATTTCAATTTTCGCAATTTAAAATGTCCATTATGGTGCTCAATAGAAAAATTATAAAAAAATTTGGAATTCTAGGATACCAAAGAAAATTATTAAATTTCAATTAGGTGATAAAAATGTAGTTTTTTTCTGCAGCAAAGTAAAACAATTAATAAAATGGCTAGTAGGTGGAATCTCAATGCTAATTCGGCTACGCTGCTCAAAGCATCTCCACACCGTAGAATTTACAATAAACATTTCCTTAAATAAAGTAACACATTACTGGTAAGCACTAATTTCCTTAGCGTTATGTTTTTAGAATACTGGCAGTATTCAGCTGTCGAAATTTCTATTAAAAATGTGGCGCATCAGCATACACATCAAAAGAACTATTAAATCCAATAAAAAAATATATACAGCAGGTTAAATAAATAGTATCTGTCTATATGTAAGTATGTCTATATGTATGTAGATAAGTTTTTAAGTTTGCGGAAAACATATTTGACGTTTGATAAGCGAATTAATATTATGACATTGAAAAAAACATCAACAACAACAAACGGCGTCTTAAAAAAATTGGTGCCATTTTTTGCAAAAAGCGAACGACAACTAATCAGCTGTAACAGTAACAGCAATTATAAAGTGTTCAGTCAACTGCTAATGTTGCCAACTTAACAACCGAAAAAGCGCCACTATAATTGTGCTAAGCAAGGTGAATAGCCTGACTGAAGGAATCGAGAATTTCTGCATATAAACAAAAATGTGCAACCATATGCACGTACGTAAGTATACATGTTTACACACACACACACACACATACAACAATTAAATTGCATTTGTAATTAGTTTGTGTGTGTGTAACAAATATTTTATTCAAACAATTTAAACAGCACAAACACACGTAAAATGCCAGTATTATTACCACTATTTTTAACCGCTTGTAGATTTTAAATTAGAAATTAGTTACACGAGTGACCCCGTTCTAATAAGAAATATGCAAATACGGATAAGTAAACACTCGTGTGCTGTTTTTAAAACACGTAAATCAATAGCTGGCATATTAAAACAATAATAATAATTATCCCATTCTTTAACGTAGAACCACTTGTTAGATCACAAAAGTAAAGAATAAATATTAAACTGCTTATTAACAGCAATAATTGTAATGTAAGTAAATATTAATATAATTCTTCAATTTGGCATATTTTACATGTACATAATATGTACATGGAATCTTCGTGTTTAAAGTGGTATTGAATGACATACATAAACGTAATTTTAAAATATTGCAACCGTAGTTTTCATAAAAACCAATTTAATTTTTGAAAAGTTAATTAAATTTACACGATGAGAATCTGACCGTTAATCTTGCCATAAGACTATTGCTGATAAGTTATGATTGTAGCTATTTAGGATAGTGACTCATCGCCTTAAGTCATATCCCACATAAAATCTCAATAACGGCTCGTCTCAATACTTATACTTTACACCATGTACTGTGCAATACCAAACGAAATCTTTTAGTTTACCTTGGAATTAAGGTACAATTAGTAAAATCGAGTCGTTATATTACGCCCCCACAGCTGACAAAATCGGTACCATAAAGCACCATGGCTGCAGAATCGACGCTTCGAACCAAAGAATTCAATTAGATGTGGCAGTGGTCGTAGCCATAATTGTATTAGAGACCAACTGAATTTTAGTCGTTCACAGCTGTGACTATGGCCATGTATTGCTGCCTCATTTTTACTAAAGTAAGAGAATAATAGTTTCCACTGCGAAATCTACTCGTGCAAATTAAATGGATTCGAGTGGATATATTTATTTACGGTATTTTTTAATTAGACAACTCACCTGGATAATTCTCGTTATTACAAAAAAATTTTCTTAAACTTATATGTTACCAATGAGAAGTTCGTCTTAGAAACTAAAATAACATTCATAGATGTTATCTTTAGGTGTATGCAAAATTACCGGAAGACCAGGTATTGCGAGGGATTAAAAGAATTCGGCAAAAATGAAATGTGATTCCATCTAAATCAAAAATCATTTTTGAATGTTGAACATATCTACAAAATGTAGTAAAACCACATTAGACAAGTACATATGGATGTGTGTTTTTCGTTTTCAAGTTCATGTCGAAGGTGTCAAATGACCGCAAGTTATCTGGAAGATTCTACTGACAACAACAGTTGTTCTCTTATGCTATATTACACAAGTCAAAGTGAATGTACAGTTTACCCTACACTATAGAAAACTCATAGTTGAGTGGCAAATGTCAAAAAAATGTTTATATTTGTGCTAACAGGTTATATGATGGTATGCTGATATGGTACGATATGGTACGATATAGTACGCTATAGAATGTAGAACAATGCGATTTCACTAGTCTCCCTTTAAGGATTTTTATTATGGAAATAAGGCAAAATGTAAAAAATTAATTTTATTTTGTACGTTTTTAATTGAAAAATATTTTGCAATCGCCAAACAGTGTCGTGAGCAGCAAAACTCTCTTGATAACCCTTAAATTGCCAGTTATTAAAGCTAAATTAATGCTTGATGTGGATATAAAAAAAACAGAAACAAACTGGTTTCGTGCCGTATGTGCAATTATTTACTTAAAAGTAATTTTTGTGCTGCATAGGCTTACTAAGTGCAGTGTATTGAGCAATTTGTTGGCAGTATGCATGATATTAAAAGTTATTAAATCAAAACTTTATAAAATTTTTCGTAGAAATATGAATTTAATTTTTTTCAATTTAAAAATCTATATTTTCGGTAACTGCAAATTACTTAATGTATACTTCAAGTACATGCAGCTTTCCTGAATTCAAGAGTCCTTCAGGGAGAGAAGTGCAATCATTTCAACTTCGTACACACAATCCAAGTATGCAAAGCTTACCACAAATATTTTTAAAATATGTACGTATGTGTATGTGTGTATAACGTTACATAACTCATTATAGTTCATTAGTCTCCAGCAAGAGCATCATGAATATAAAACTTGAATGAATTGATGTATATTGAAATAAAAAATGCATTGAATTAAAATTTGTAATAATGAATGGCCAAATATTGAAAAAGACACGAATAAAACACATTTACAAGAAGTTGCTTGGCGAACCAATCGAAAAGAAGAAATGCATTTAAGATAAAACGAAACTATTGGTTGTAAATGTGTACATCAAATGCATATAATCCATGTGGAATTTGAAAATGAATTCACCTAGCGCAGTTACAATGCATACGCTGCTTGTTGTTGTGCGTGTGTATGCATGCATGTACATATCTGAACGATGTGGTTTAATTTAAATCGTGGAAAAATAATTAAAAAGCACAACGAAGCAGTTTATTCCACTCTAGTCAGTAAATTTACTCCTCATTTCACTGCAAAGCATGCATACCATCCTACAATGTATTCATACATTTAAAACTTTTGTTTGACAACAATAAATATCAAATATTATCAAAAAAAAAAAATTTTATAAAAATGTATGTACGAGTATGTGTGTCAGCATGTTTATGTTTGTTTGCTTCTTTTTTCAATTTAGTTCTTCTCTTCAACAAGTTTTTCTTTTGTTGCTTAGCCGGAAGGGTCATCACCGCAGTCCAAACTCTTTTAATTTTTGTTTTTTTTTAATTTTATTACATACAGACACATTTTTTATGTATTTTCGTACCCTTAAAAATTGAATATTTTAAATATAATTGCTGTTGTGGTTGGGATTGTTTTTCTCTTGTGTAGATGGCTGGTGTGTTGTTTGGCTTAATGGAATTTATGAAAAACCAAAACAAAAAAGATACCTTTTTGTTGTTGTGACTGCTGCTTGTTGGTTGTTGTTATTGTAGACCAAAAGCTACCAACATAAAGTTGTGTAGTGATTTTTGTTTAATTTAATGGTTTAGAGGAGCAGCCACAGCAAGCGGAGTAACCGGTTTAACATTTCGTTTATTTAATCATTGACCGTTTTTCATGTATGTATGTGTACATAAATAAGTTTATTGGTAGTACAACTTTTACACTACAAATTTTACTTGAATACAATCCCCTTGCAATTATGTGTATAAAAATATATTTACTTTTCGCCCAAACTAAGCTCAACATCAATCGAACACGCAACATATACAAAATGGAAACAATTTAACAAAAAGTAGGCTCTGCTTTTTCAAAATATCCAATTGGTAGCGAATCAAATTTATTTTCTCAAAGTTTTGTTAAAACCTTAAAATAATATCCTTTTAATTCCATTTTATTTACCTACAAATTAATTCTTGCACTGGTGAAACTGCTTGGCATTATATTTTGATTAATCACCGCACTTTTTTATTTGTAGATATTTTTACTCTTTACTACATACAAGTATTTCTGTGTACTTTTTAAAATACTTTGTTTTTTCATGTATTTTTCTCTAATTGCATTTTTTATTGTTGTAACATGAACATAAAATAAAGACTTCAATTCACTTCTTTCCAAAACAACTGGTGTATAGAACGACTCAATTCTCACCGCACAAGACGACAACCACTCGCTACGATTACAGTTGATTAACTGAATCGTCATAATTTTTCCAGTCGCTGTGCATACTTTGTCTCTTAAATACACACACACACACCATACACAAACTTGTAAACACAACACATAAACAAGCAAATACAGGTTCAATTCTTGTTAATAATTTCATTTTATGCCGCATATGTTAACTGTGATGAAAATGTACCAACATGGTACTTTTTTTAAGTTGTATGACTCATAGTACTCCATTGTTATTCATTTGGTACCGTCGTATTAGTTTTAATTTTGTTGTCACTTTTACCATTTTTCCATATTTGCGATCATAAACAGTTAATGTAATCTAGTGGAGAGAGAGAATGGAAAAAACTTACATATTTTAAAATTATGCAATTTTCGTTTATCGTGAATAATTTTTTACTTGAAATATTTTCTCTTTGATTCTTTCAATTACTTTTGTTTTCAGAACAGCCTTCATCATGCAAAAATTAATATCTTTTAATTACTATATTACTACATTGTATTTGGATTTTTTATGTCTACAAGTATAAAGCGGTATAGTGCTCAGTAAAATCGAAAATAACAGATATATCGCCAGCGAATTAGTAAAAATTTAAAAAGACGACCTGGGAGAATGCCAGAATTATTTTACAGAGGAATTGAATAGTAGTGGACCTTCTAATAGAAATGTTTCGGCCTGTAATTCATCGAACAACTGTTCGATATTAGGCCAACACTGTTGCCAGCAGGAGAGTTAAAAAAATCTTTATCGGGCAGTGAGCAGTGCATATATATGAGCGCATTGACATGAAAAATTCCTTAGAGGATTTGCAAAGCTCTTTATACAAAGTGTGCGGCATATCCCATAATGTACTGCAAAATAATTTATGCCGTATTTTATAATTATGGAAATACTTTGTATTGAAATATTCATTACATACAGTAAAAGAACCAACTTGAAGCTAGAAATTTAAATTATTTGATTGTTACGGCATTTATTTAAAATCGGTATATTTAGCTTGGAATTTAAAAAAGTACTTGGGTTTTTTTTGGAACCAAAAAAGCACATTCCTCATCCCTGATGCTTTATTATTTACATTTTGATTTAGATAAAGATAAAGTGAGTTTGGTTTTGTGTTGCACTATTTCTCATTTTCCAACTTATACACACTTATGCATAGATGCATGTGTACATACCAGCGAACATATATACATACATATTAGCATTTCACATACATACATGTGTTTCGAGCAGGTAACAAAAACACGGCAACTGCATTTTTCTTTACTATTGTTGAAGACCAGAATTTTCTGAAAATACAGAGGGAATTTTTTTTTGGTCACAGACATTTTCTGTTAGAGATTTTTTAAGTTAAATTTTACAAATTTATTTATTCCTTTTTTAAGTTTTAATTAAAAACTTATCGGCAAAATAAATTTTTACTTGAAAACCAAACTAAATTTTGAAAAATTGTTTTGTTCATATATTAGGAAAATCAAATACACGCTTTTTTCACCTCTCTCTCTCTCTCGCTCTCACTCTTTTAAAATTAATGGTGATCATTTTTATTTCCTCACACTTTATTTACATGCATTCATTCATATTCTTGGAGGTATAAAAACTACATGTGTATTTTGGTAACATTGAAATTTCTTATGGGTATGTATGTGTGTATATGTGTGTTTTGAACAAAATTAGAAATAAAACGAATTTTTAAAACATTCGATATTGAGAGGTTCAATATCGTATTCTTTGCTAAGTTTGCCAATTACTTACTTAATTATCATGAATTTTTCTCAAGTACTGTAGAACCGCATGTGTCCATTCTACTGTGATTTCGTTTCTTGAAATATTTCGTGAACGTAGTATGAACAATTAAAAGGTAACTAAACATCAGCTAAACTGCGCCTTGTTCGACATCTCATGTGGTGCACAAAAAAGACTTTGTCTTCTCTATCACTAGGCTTTTCTCATAATGCTAAGAACATGAGCTCGTTCCCGCCTTACAAAAAATCATTTATGCTAAATATATAATTCCTTGTACACAAAATTGTTTTATTATTGAGCAGAGGAGTTTTTCCAACACTATATTGAAAATATGGGTGAAAATCAATTTATTCTGATTCGATGCGCACTTAAGCTTTAGTTTAAAATTGAAATGTTAAGTTTATTTTTTTACGTTTTTTAGGAGTTACCAAAAAATATGTAGTGCCGTATCAGGCTCTCCACATGCAAGTTTTTATCTATAGTTGTTGCTGTTGGTCAAAGTTATTGCAAGCTTTTGATATGAGAGAGAAAAAGTGAGAGAAATTTTACCGCTAAATTCTTATTGCTGATTGGTTTCACTTGGATCAGCAATTAAGAGTTTGTTACTACTGAAAGTTGTTTTGTGCTTGCATTTTACTTTGTGGCTGTTTTTACAATACAAACAAATGATCCGAACAAAAACCCTGCATTAAAAGCACAAAGTTTTTTAAATACTTTTCGTATAAATATTTTACTCAAATCGCTCGTTTGGTTTTTTTAAACGAACCATTTAACTGAAGCGTGGTAATCTTTGGCAGTAGCTGGAAAAACTTTTGTTTAGAAGTCTATGAGCTTTTATATGTATGCACAAGCTGCATGAAGAGACAGGCATTTAAAATACTTTCTTAAAGTAGGCTTATATGTGCAACTCTATGTAACTCAAGTTAACAGAGTCAGAGTATGTTTCACATGGCATGTATGTATGTATATTTCACGTTACATGCACATCGTCATTCATACATATACAATTTTTTTTACGCCAAGTATTAAAAAATGTTAATGCGGCTCCTAAAGCTTTCTAACGGTTCCTTAAGGCGGACTAGGCACAGATAGTACAAATATAAACAGAAATAGGTATGTAGATTTCTTATTTATTTATTATACTTATATTATTTTTTCACACTACAGGAGTCACACTGTTGTTAACTATGCACATGCATATACATGTATGTATACTCATTTATCCATCTTTGGAATACTTTGGGGACATATTAACAACACAGAATATCAAAAAACGGCATGCGAGAATATGCATTATAAGAAGAAATGCAAAAATCTTGGAAAATATCTGTATAAAACAAAAACCGTCTGATGTTGATACAAGAATGTAGAAAATGATAGTGTAAATTACATTCGCAGATTAAATAAATATTACCACACAAAATACGATATGAATAATTGATAAGTTTACAATATGTGCTATAAATGTAAGAAAAACTGCAAAGTATTTTTATATAAATATTGATTTGAAAATATTGCAATGGAGTAAAGCGACCAAACTAACTTCAATGCAAATTATTTGTTACGTATCACTTGTAAAATATTTAATCCTTAAATACAGATTCCCTCACTTATTCAAAAATATAATACAAATTCAAAAGTTTAGTTAATTACTTTGGTACTTGCGCAGTATATGTATATGCTTTATGCAACCTGGTAAGAAATTCTTCTCTTGTAAATTCTGGCAAAGTTTCCGGTTCTGTAATTTCCATTCTGATAGCGGTTGCCATATCAGCCATGTAAGGTCGCATGTATCATCATGTGCAAAACGCAACATAAGCATTATCAAGGTCAAGTTTTATCAATTTGCCACTGTCTTATAAAAAATTGTGGATCAATTCGTTAGACATATACTATGTTTACTATATAACATTAAGACGGAAATGGACAAGATCAGTATTATAATTGTTCTTAAGTAGAACAACATTATGTAAACATTAGCAGGATAAGTGCACTAAAATATTAAATGTAAGTGAATAAACAATATCTTAAGATGAAGAATTGTAAACTAAGCATAACAAAAAGTGTAATGGATAAGGTTTGAGGTTCCCCTCTTTTGTAATTTTAGCATGTAAGGAAAGGAATTCACTGTGTAGAGTTACTTAAGATTATTAAGTATTAAAGGCGCAAAGTTGCCTTTCATATCTATCCCTAAAATTAAAAAAGTAAAAAAAAGTACACACCAACGCGTCGAAAGAATAACTATATTTTTATATTTAATAACAAGTGAAAACCTTAACTACAACGCTTTAATTAGCATTTCTGTGTATTTGAAAATCTTTCTCATTGTAGAAATTGTGGCCAGAGCTCATGCTTTTGTCTGCTACTGTGCAAGTAATCAATTGAGTAGTTGCACAAGCCAAACTTAACATTGAAGGGTGTATAAGTTTCTACGAAAAAACACAAAAGCCTTTACGTGTAAAATAGAGATGTAAAGAATACAAAATATTACTACAATAAAGACCGATAATAATAACAGGCTCAAGAATGCTGGATGTTAAAACATCTTATAAGCAAGATCAAACGCGGCATAAGTAACAATTCTTTTCAAATTTACAAGAAACGACCACAACCACCGAACGAACAACAGCAGCGACAACACGACAAACACATATTCTAAGACTAGAACCAAACCGAAGCGACAGCAATACAGGATAAAGTAATTTTCTCAAGTGATTATGTATTATATAGAGAAGGAAGATATAACATATCGTTTCATATACTTTTAGTACTGCACCTCAGTTTACAGCTTTAACAATCAGTTAAGTATTAACACAGGATGACGACATTTGGCAGTAGAGACCTCTTGGTGTTGCTCGCAGACAAGCAGGAAACCTAATAAGAACATGTTATGTATGTTGCACGTTTATTACAAATAAGCAAGTAAAGCTCCAAGAAATTAAGAAAAACTTGTTTGATTGTGAGAAAAATATGACTATTAAACGTCTCGGTTATTACTTTTGTTTGGTGTATTGCTGTTTTTGTTTGTAAGAGTGTATATTTCCAATCACTTATGGTTTATTATTGCTATAAAAAGACTCAAATTAAAAAAAAATTTATATAAATTATACTTAAAAAGGGAAGAAGCGGCTCGTAACAAAATTAATTTTTTTTTGTGGCGTTGCACTAAGGCGACCGTAAAACTTCAGAACATACACGGTAATCAAAGCAAAGCCTCTGTACAAACAATACACCGATATGTTCTCAATTCAAACTGTTCTTTTAATACTTCTACTCTCAAAATCGTATTCACAAATTTTAAGAAGTTTACGTTTGTATTTCTAGTTCATAAAACATAAATAACTTTTCAATGAATATTTTTTAGAATCTTTTCGGTTCGGAATTGATTTTTTTATAATATAAAGTGCCTCCAAGAATTAACGAACTGTTTGAATATTTGCATTATATTTTTTCAAGCTGGTAACCCCATCTTTACTGTCAATTTTTTTTTTTTAGAATTGTCAACACTTCACTGCACAAATGGCAACAAATCCATATAAACGTTAATTTTGTAACTCAATTCAAGTCCTACGCTGTTTTGAACACCCTATATTATAAAAAATGTTGATCAACAATTCTTCCTTGTACGAGTATTCTATTTCTGAATGCAATTAAGTGTCACATCTTTGTGTTCTTGAAATTCTCAATTGTATTGTAAAAAATACACACACACGGCAGGATTTTTAAGTAGTGTTTACAAATTTATTCAATCATTTTTCTCAAACAGACGAACAAATCCACTGTAAATTGCAAGAGGCTTTCCGTGAATAATTTGCATCAAACATTCAATTAGATCTTTTATTGCTATAGAACTTTTATATAAGTTCCGACCATTGAACTTATTAGCTCGTAAAATTTTTAAAGTCGAATTTAAAAAAATTAAAAATTACAAAATTCACTTTCAATGAATTATTTACTTTACATTACGTAACTGACATGTTACGTAATTAAGCAACTGGCTTAATTACTAGGGATGCAATTTTGCTTTGCTAAAATGTGCCGACTGTATTTCGCGACGTTGGCTTGAAAAAAGAAATTTCATATGAAAGTAAATTTTATCGTAATACTCGATAAAAACGGTCGATTGCAATTTTTCGCTTTATTTTACACACTGTATTTGAAAAAAATCGACAGAACTAAATTGAGAAGCTTCAAACACTCGGTTGATGAAATAGTTGCGTTTTACTTCCATTCCATATGAAAATAAGTTCCCCATTGAAAGTTCAGAAGTATAGTTAGTACAATCTTTGCGACTTGCGTGTAAATAGACAACTTTACTGAAAAGTTCAATTAAATTTCTTTAAATATAATCTCGGCAAAGCATGAATTACGCGTGTTCACAGTATAAAATTTGCAACAAATTTTGCATACTACCATAAAAAATATACTCGTTTACCACGACATCAATTAAAGTCACGTAATCTTACATGTACCTTTTTAAAATGTGTTGTTTTATTAGTTGAAAAAATATATTTAAATCAAAATAAATAATAAAACAACTTAAATTCTTGATGGATACAGCATCTGCAAGTAAAATAAAAATAATTAACAATTATTAATAAGGAGCAATTTGTTTGAAAATGTAAGATTTAACGGTATTATTTATGAAACAAATTTTGCAACGTTTTTACAAGCCTGATTCTTCTAGCAGATAATTCATTCAGATTATTTAAATGAAATTGTGATTACATGCAGAAAATTATTGAAACCTTCCATTTAGATTCAAATGATTTCGTTCAACGTAAAGCACCTGACAATCTCTAGTCACGGTTGCGATTTTTTTGAACAATCACTAACCGGATATCTCAATGACAATGAAGCCTATTTTCCGAAAGCACCATTTTTTTAAAAGACTTTCTAAATTTTTTAACAATATAATTTTTGAGGTTAAACATTGGGTATGCATTCATTGGTAGCAAGTCCCGTCAGAGAAAAATCAATGCTAATCTGAATAATTAAAACTTCTAGAAACATAAAACGAAACAATTAATATAAAAACATAAAATAAATACATACAATTCTGATACGATGACCCATAGCATGACCAGGTAAATTTCTTTGGAAACGCGCGCGTACGCAACCACTATTACCATGTAAACGAGTAACTTTTCCCCAAACTGCTCGAATACGAGTTTTTCGTTCTGGATGCTGAGGAACGCACTTCTTTGTTTCAGCTTTGTACACATAAACACAACGTTTACCTACATAAAATTCACCGTGTTCTTTTCTGCGTGCACCTTCAACCTAGAGATAGATGTATGCACATATTACAAAAACCTTACAATCTTAAAATGTTTTCACACAAAATGCATTCTTCCAATTTGCGACCGGAAAAATTACTTACCTTCAATATGGCTTGGTTTTCATGTTGATTTCTCAGACCACGTTTATAGCCAGTAAATACAGCCTTTGCAAACAATCGACCATGACGTTTGTATTTGGGTGCTGATTTAACATCAGCAGCTTTTTCAGTTTTGATGGTTTTTGGGGCTTTAGCTACCTTAGCAGCTTTAGGTGCCTTGACAGGAACTGAGGCGGGAGCAGGTTGTGTGTCGGCCATAGTTAGCTGTTGATAAAAAAAAATATAGCGAAACAATCACAATATTTTACACCAGCTTTGAAAAACATTTTTTTATTTAGTTATAAAGCTGGTTTCTCAATATAAACAGTAATGCAATTCCAATTTTCAACAAACACAATCAATTTTCTATAGTTAAAAATTCTAATCTTGAAACATCTGCGGTAATTTTCTTCATTAACACTTAAAAACATTTTGTTGCAATAATTGAAACTCAAACTAAAACCTTCCATTATTGATTGACTTTATATTAAAATAAAATTAGGCAAATTTTTACAAATTTTTATTAAATTCACGAAAACTTCGTACATACCGGAAACTTGACAAACAGCGAAAGAGAGAACACATTACACTTTTGTCATTTCGTAAATCTGACACTACTTAGTGTTTGCAGCGACCTCATGTGTGAAAATCTTACCAATCTCTAACATAAAAACGTTACATTGCAGAGCTGTATTCACATGCTTATCTAACACCAATAGATTATACATGTGTAAACATAATATAATTTTAATTTAATTTTTTATTATGTAGAAACAATATTTTAACAAATTACTACCTTCAATACAAGCATAACCATCATATATTCTGGTTTTCCTCCATAATGTGGATATCAATTCCAAATGAAGCCCTAGTTTCAATAACCTACTCAATATAGACTAATAATATTTTTTTCAATGCATTTAAAAATGTCATACACCCCTTTTATATCAAATATACAGAATTATATATGTTTATATTTTAGAGTCAGAAAACATATGTGTGTATATGACATTTAAAAGATAGTACGGCACCACAAACACCATCCTGATGCGATTTCTTAAAATAGATGGATAGCATATCTTGTGAATGAATCCTACGACTGTGTAGGCCATGAGACTGTATTATCTACTTACATAATTCAGGATTTAACATACAACTTCTTACCTTCATTTTTAAGCTTATATATACATATAAGAACTAACACAAAACCATCAAGCATTTTTAATTTTTTTTTTTAATTTAGCTGTATGTTGTCAAATATTACAATTAAATACATCAGAAATTATAACATCAGCTATTAAAAAAATTAACTGTCAGTAATATGCTATCGGTTTTAGCGACCACCTTGTGATAGCGCCTGTTTTGCAACGCTATTAAAAATACAACTCTGTATTAAATACTTTTTAGTCAGTCTTGTTTTTTTTACAATTTTGTTACACAAATTTTGAAATTCATTCCAGTTTCTTTCATTGCAATACGTAGGAGATTTTGTTAAATTTTCGATTTTATAACGTAATTTCGTGTTGTTAAAGTATTTTTTTGTCCTCTTAAGGAATTGCTTTTTTTATTTCTAAAAAGCTAACCAAAGCAAAAGGTTTCAAAATTATTATGGCGGAATTAGAATCTCTTAGCAACAAAGAGTTAAGACAAAAATGTATTGAATTTGGAATGCCAAATGTGCCCGTCACCGATTCCAGCAGAAAAATACTTATCAGACGTTTGGAAGCAGCAATGTTGGGTAAGCCGTTAACAACGACCCCTGCAAAGACTAATCGTAGAGAAACTGTGCATGTCTCGAAACCGTCTGAGGTGGCGTCATCGCCCAAAATAACTGCCTCGAAAAAATTAAACAACAATCGACCGTCACGCAGGACCGTAGCTCTACCAGATAGACATGCCGTCATTACTACTACCGTTAGTGAGCCAGAAAATTCCGATTTTTCTCCAGATCGTGTGGAACAAGAGCCTATTAAGAGGGCAACTAAGACCCCAGAAAAACCACAAAATCTTTATCCAAAATTACCTGTAAAGGAACCCTCTCCAAAGCCTCAGATATTAAGTAAAACGGGAGTAGTCACAACATCGTACGTTCAAGAAACTATTCCGATTAATAAGTCATATGATGTAGATGTAGATGATGTTGTAGACCTTGTTGACAGCATTGATGAAGAAATTGATAAAAGTACCACAAAAGATCCTCAGCCAATAAACTACGTGCGAGATGCTGAGCCTATCTTTACTACCACTGCACCCTTAACATCAACTCTTACATCTAATACACGGTACAGATCAATGGACGCCTACAGTTATAACAAACCTAACTATTTGTCATCAACCAATGTGCGCAAGACATATATAGCACCCAACAGTGGCTACAATGTACCCGAAGAAACATCTTCATATCCCCGGCCTTATGAGTCTATGGAAGATGAGGAAGAAGAATACGAAGAGGACGACGAAGTTGTTTTCATCAAAGAATCTCCAATAAAGGACGCTGAGACACCTTTCCTAAGTCAGTTTGCGCGCAATTTGGAAAATCTTAAAGCCACACCAATACGCCATTCTGTAGGCCCCACAAAAATCAGTCCCCCAAAGGGAATATTGCGCAATCGTGAGAACATTTATTCCCGACATACTATAGGCAACCCATTGCTAAATATCAACTCCAGACGTTCCATGAATCGAACTAACGAATCATCATTCCGTCAATATATCATGTCTTTGGAAGAGAAATATCATTTGAAACATTCGTTAATCTTAATATCTATTTTTATATTAGCCGTTTTCATTTATGTTTTCTTTATACAAAGTGTTTAAAAAGTTTTGCAGATTTTTTTATATCCCTTGTTTGATAAATGTCAATTATTATTTTGTTTCATTCGCGTCTTGATCAGTCGTATTATATTTGTGTATTATATAAACAAAATATTTTGTGTTGCAAATGATGTTCAATTATTAGTAAACAATGAAATTCACAATCAAAATAAAAAATTCTTGTAAAATATAATTTTTTTTTGTTGTTTGCACGTGTATTAACTTTAGGCATTTTTTTGGGATGCAACCAATTTTTTCTTGCTGATTTACAAATAAATATATTAAAAATTTACCATTCATTATCAATTAAAATTAAAAAATAACATTTTGAAAGTATTTTTTAGAGTACAAAAATTACAATGCATAGATGAATGGAAATAATTTTCTAATCTTATAATAGAAAGAAAAAAAATCCACCATTCGCATAATATGCCGTGGGCATATTTTAACCTAATACCGGCATTTAATTAAAGTACATCGATTTTCTAAAGTATTAAGGCCCTGACACAATTTTTTGCAAACTATTGATTTCAATGTACTCCTAAATTCAGTTCATGCATATTGCAAGCAAAAAAAAATCGAGTTAGCACTTTCTACTTAAAACCAACGGTATGGATTTCAATTAATAAATGTCAGTAAGCCAACCACTAATTTAAGTTGCTGATATCGCAATAGACACTTTCAACTTAACAATTTTCCAACTCACATCACCAGGTTACAAACTGAAAATATTGAGAAGCAAATGAAATAAATAAAGTCAAAATTCTATGATTTATGAAAAATTTCAACACGAAAACCAAACATATTTCTTGATCACAACTGCTACAAAATTCTCGAATTTTTCAAGATAAATCTCTCTTTCAGTGACTTCCTTGAATTAAATAATAAGAAACTACTTCTATATTATTTTTTTTAATTGTTAATTTTTTAAGTTGATTTTTATTAAAAATGTATCTTATTAATTTTAGATACAAAAACAAGGAAAAAGGGCTGTCTACAAATATATATTATTTTTTTTTCTTAAACAATTTATATTATAACACTAATTATATAAAAACTGGAGAGTCTATTATTAATATCAAAATTCATCTGTATTTATAAATAAAATTTATTTTAAATATATATTTTTAATACCTACTATTTACAAAACAAATTACAAGCCTGAAACGAAGTAAATTAAAATTTTCTTATTAAAAAAACCGGGAATAGAAAATCTATGATATGATGGCAAAAATACCTACAAGTAGTAAGGGACGAGTGATAAACAGAAAACGTTTGCGTTGTATAAATGCGTTTCATATTTTTTGTTTGTAAAAATGCCAATTAGTCTTTTGTATTAGTATTAAATTAAATAATTTAAGAAAATAAAAGGCAAACTTTACTTATATGATCGCTTTCAATAATTTTAAAAGGAAATTGACTAAAAATTAAGCTTAAGATGTGTCTAACGTCATAGTTTTATGTTAGTTAAAGTGGAACTTAAATTGGAATGGTGAACCGTGCTGGAAGTGCTGGAACGGATTACCACCGCGGGAATATTGACCATTTTGAGACTCAGGATCTAAGGGATCTTCACCTCTATCGAACTGTTTTCGTTTTTCGGGATCTGTCAACACTTCTTTGGCGGCAGCAATATCTATGAACTTCTTCTCAGCTATTTTTTTTTCATCACCTCTGAAGTTGTCAGGATGCCATTTCTGTGCCGCCTTGCGATAGGCCTTCGTTATTTCCTGTTTGCTGGCAGTACGCTTAACGCCTAAGATCTTATAATAATCCCGCCTTTCAGATTGTTTTTGAATTGTTTTAGCTTTCTCTAAGCCATCTCTTGCTCTCTTTAAATGTTCATCAATACGAAGGGCCTCATTGTAGTCATGTATGGCATCATCATACATTTCCGATCCAAGATAAGACTCGGCCCGATCGCAGTAAATATGACCATCCGGATTAATATTTAGAGCATCATTGCAATAGCTCAATGATTTAGTATATTGTTCATCACGCATATAACAAGTGCACAATAAGCGTTTAGCTTCGAATATAATCATAAGTTCTTCTTTTTCATGCTTCAGCACTAACTCAGCAGATTCTATGCATTCCCGGTATTTATTTTCATCGCGATATTTTTCAGCAGCAGACAGACCTGCATCTACTTTTTTCACAACCTTATAGAATTTGTGGCACGTTTTATGTTCTGGATCGAGTTTCAAACATTCTTTGACTTCCTTTAATGCATTAATGGCATCTCCAAGTCCATATAACAGCTTAGATATACGGTAGTAGCCTTCGGTGTTATCTTGTGTTAACTTATTGACTGATCTTAAGTCGGAAATTGCAGCCGATATATCTCCGACTTCGATGTAAGCTTCAGCGCGAGATTGGCGGAAAGTAACGGACCAAGGTGAGATTTTCAACAGTTGCGTTAGCATTTGTATGGCATTAGCATGATCACCATTTTTCATAAGATTTTGGGCAAGCTCCCATTGCTTTATAGCGGGCCCTATAAGTGATCGTTTTTCAGCTGACTCTTCATTGTTAGACTCCACCTCCAGCTGAAAATTTAAAAAAAGAATTTTTAGAAATTATAAAATACTTCCTGAAGAACCTCTCAAAAAGTTTTTAAAATATTTACATTAATAACAAAGAAGATAATAATACTGGCTAGAGGTTAAAGAAGATAGAACAGAAATAAAAAACCTTTACATGATACAATGCATTTTGTAACTCAAATATTTGTCAGTGATTATTGCATTTTCAACAAATAATATAGAGGTATTCTTTTTTTCTATATGAAGTAAAACAGTTTTCTTTCTCATGTTCTTCATAATTCTTCGTATTCTATGTATCTACTGAAATAATGATATTAAATACGCACTCAAATAAACTGAAGCGCTTTAGATTAAACACAACAAGTACATAATATAACATAATATACACGCTATATGTATATAAATATGAATAGAAAACCTGTTGGCGAACATCTGCGCTTATGACTCAAAGTCTTTTTGTTTTCCGCATGTGTGGGTGGACATGCAATTAACATTAGCAGTAGTTTCAGAACGAAACACTTAAAAAAAGATTATTTTCATACAAGATGTATAATAAAATTTAAATAATAAAACTTTTTTGCGCTAGAGACTTAGATGCTAAACATTCGATTAGCCAATGTTTCATGGTAGCCAAATCTTTGAGAAGAAAAAGTACTTTTCAAAAAGAAGATTTCACTTCTTATGACAAGCTGTCTTAAACTTACCACTGCAGAAAAATCTTTATCAGCTTCATAATATTCGCCATTATGCATAAAAATTTTTCCCCGCTGTAAACGGGCAGCTGTAAAATCTGGCTTCAATTCTAAAACTTTATTTAAGTCGTGTAAAGCTAACCGTGTATTTCCCATACCCAAGTACGCAGTACAACGTTTATACAATGTTAAGTAATTGGTTGGGTCACCCTCTGCAATTAGTAAAAAACATATTCGTAATACAGTTTTCATAATAGGTATCGCGAAACTTACCCACAGCTGCATGATAATGACTCAAAGCATCACTATACTGTTTACGAGCTAAAAATTGTTTACCTAATTCCAAATGATTTTCAATTTCAACAGAGTTTGGAACAGATTCGGCGCCTGTTAAAATAGAATATTGTAATTAAATATTTAGTTGATTTATGTACGTACGAGAATGCGGGAAACATTTAAGGTGTTCTAAACAAAGACGTGCATATTTTTCTATTTATATATTTTAATGTGCATATTTTATTTTATGAATATCCCTTACCGTCTAAAAATAGTTTCAGTAACAGTAACAAGAAACAGCTTGACAATTTGTTGCTTCCTCCCAGATGCAGTATTTCTGGTAATGATACAGCCATTTTTTTCTGATTTAGCCTATTGGCATATGTTTGCTCTTTTATAACTTTTAACTGTAATACTTATCCTTTGCAATACAAAATTCTAAAAATTCCGTTCTGCGTGGCAAGCCGAGATATATGTGAAATGTGCCAAAACTTTTTATACGCTATTCCTATTCTACACGTTCCGTTATCGAATGGTTTACAAAAATTGTGAATAATATATTAATATATTGTCTTTTGCAATCACAATTTCTACTGGCTTCTGCTGGAACATGTGTCAATTAATAACAAATTGAAATATTTTTTATTGAAAAATTATTATTTGGATCTTTTATATTTTTTTTATTCAAAACACTGACGTGTGTTGTATCATTTTTTATCTTATTATCTTCTACAGAGTTGTATTTAGTATGTGGTTTTTGCTGATTGGTCAACTAAATTTGTATGTGGCCAAGGCGAATTCAAAGGTAGCAATTGGTGATCATATGTGCTAAGTAGACAGTCCAACTCTGTTTTTGACAGTAGAGCAAATTTTACACAACAAACAAATGTATTTTTTCAGAGTTGGAAATGGCAACCAAATATTTAATTCGCTTTGTTTGTGCTGAAACATATCAAGTGTAAAGACTCACAGCAACAAGTTTAAAGACCTTTATGCCAGAAGGAAATAAAACAATTGGTAACTGTGTTGAAAAAAGTTGTTGGTGTTCGAAGAAAAAAAGTGGTTAGGTGTTTAGGTTATCAGAATGTTTATTCAAAAAATTTTACGGTATATCGAAATAGGGACGTATACCTAAATGAAAGTATTCTGGTTATAGTTTTAGAGAACATGTCGTT
Source organism: Ormia ochracea (assembly GCA_963402855.1). Lineage (NCBI taxonomy): Eukaryota > Metazoa > Arthropoda > Insecta > Diptera > Tachinidae > Ormia > Ormia ochracea. The sequence goes on from OY727105.1 coordinate 5,065,268, forward strand.
TTATCAATAACCGAAAAGAATTAGAAAAGCGATATTATTTCATTCTTTACTTTGGTAGGGCAGCTTGAAAAGTTAAAAACCTAAAAAAAATTACTATGCGAAACAACAGAAAATGAAAAACATTCATATTGAGAAAAATGCTGTGATTGCGATTCTGGACTATCTTGATTATCGTCATAAACTTTTTAAGTAGATGGATAACAAACCAATATTATTAGCATTAAATTTCCATGGAACTGAACACACAAGATTTCTAGGTGAGAGTGGAATGGTAATCTGATAGATACGACGACGTCAAGAATTATACAGGACGATAACTTTTTACGGGCAGATTAGGGCTCCTGTTGACACAGATTAATCTCAAGAAACTTAAAATTTTTATATACCTTTTAAATCCACTACTTTTATTATTTCAAAAAAAAATTATAATTCCTTCAATTTAAAGATTTTGTAAACAACGGTGTTGAAGTTATTCAAAGGAATATATATTATGTATGCATTGATGATCGGAAGATTATAAAATAAAATTGAGCTTAAAAACAGTAGTCTTTTAAATAACAAATTAATACAAGTTAATTATAAATATAAAATTTACAATATGTTTGTGTATACATACAAACACATTTTTGGAATGTAAAAATAACATTTATAGTATAATTTTTTAGATAATTGCTTCTCTAAAAAAGTAAATTTTTTCCTTAGGAAAAATTAAAGCTATGATACGAACGTACATACTTAAGTATCTTAAAAATAATTATAACAAAATTATAACGTAAAATTGATTTTATATACATACGTGCATATATATATATATATATATATATATATATACGTATATAAATGCATAAAACTAAAAAAGTAAGATAGTGTCTCGATTTATTTAAATGGACAAAATTCAAAGGCTCTTGATTTTTTAATCGATTTTCTAATCAATATTAGTTTTCTATATATATAATTCATATTTTATTTGAGCACTATTTCGATAAGCTGTCGTTAGTTAACATAGAGAATTTTCTAAATTCTCAAAAATATTGACTCAATAAGATAAAAAAACATTCTGCTCAAATAAAAGAGGATATACACGTACATGTAAAAAATAATGCAAAGTTAAAAAATATAGAATTGAAAAACGTATTCATTGTCTTAAAAGCCGTTCACTTTTATAATAAATCTATTAACCTTCAATTTAAAAGATTTTAAAATAAATGCGTTATTATATATATATACATATATTTGTTTTTGAGCGCTCGTTTCTATCACCTAAATTTAATTAGTTTTTAGTATTTTTTTATCAAAGTTAAAAATATTACTGGTCAATAGTGCAATTTAAGATTAATATAGATTTTTTGTGCAATTTCTAGTCAAATGTGTCTTTTCAAATTAGCTTTTGTTCGTTTGTTGTCTAATATTGTCCTAAATGTGTAAAATTTTGTTACTTAGTAATCACAATATTGACCAAATCGTCCAATGGCAGCTCAATGTTAGATTTATTTTTAGTAGGATTTACATTTGTTGTGGCGATTTCATCCTTATCGTGCATTTTTTTCATATGCCCTAGAGAAATTGAAATATAAAATGAAATGACTTTATTGTGACAGCAAAAAACAGGTAAAAAAAAATATCATCACAAATTATTTTTTTACAAGTCAAATACAATTCAGAAATATTTGTATGAATTTCTGGTTGGAAAAAGTAGATTTTCTATAATTTTCTTACTTACATTTAAATTTAATGTGGGTAACAAAACTTTCACTGCATAAATCACATTTGTAAAAAGTTTTGCCTGTATGTATACGTTCGTGTAAGTGCAAAGATTTTTCGAATAGATATGAGCGACCACAGGTGGAGCAGGTAAAGTTCTTTTCTAAAACTAAAATCAAATATTTGACAAGCAAACACTTTATAAAACGATTTTAGGTGTATCTATATTTATAATAATTATAATAATAATTGCCTTCGTGACTTCTGCGATGCTGAGTTAAAACATATTTTAAAGCGAATCCTTTTCCACAAACATCACATTTATTTGGCTTTTCCGACGAATGAGTTTTTAAATGCCATTTCATGTCTTGCGAACGTTTAAAGCGCTTGGGACATTGAGGGCATGCATGAGGTCTTGGGAATTACAAAAGACTATATTTTACACATTTCTTACATTACATTTGACTTACCTTCCTTCCGTAGAGTGAACGGCCATGTGTCTATCCAAAGCAGATTTCATGTTAAACCTTTTATCACATTTTTCACATTGGAATATTCCCGTAAAGCTTTTCGGCTTCTTATTCATAATGACCCTTTTGTTATTGGCTATTTTTACAGCTCCTTTGTTTTCCTTATGATCATCTAGCATGTGATCCCTGAGTTGCTTTTCATTGTCGTAACGCTTATGACACATCATGCATTCAGTTTTTTCCATCAACGTTAGATTATCTAAATGGTATTCGAGCATGTGTATACGTTTCTCAAAGTACGACGTGAAGACTGAAATGTATTTACTATATACGCATATTTGTATACATATATATTTATGTTCAAATCTATGTATGCATGTGTGTATGTCAATATTCATGTAATTAGTCGCAAAGCATTATTATGGGAAGTAATCACTCATACGTACTGTAACACTGTAAGATACTTGTGTTTAAAAGGATTGCTGTGGCATCTAACCGAAATGGTTGAGTATCAAACTGGATATAAGTTGATGTCTTCCTCTTCAAATAAATTTTTTATATATATTTAACACTTTTTTAATTTTTTTTTTTTTGTTATTTGGGAACCAAATTAAATTTCTGTGCATTAAAAAATTTACACAAATTTACTAATGGCAAGCAATATCAAGTATTGCATGTGATGAAATATATGCTATGGGGAAGCGGAGGATTTTTAAAACATATCTCACAGAAGAAAATGGTTACAAAATCGAATTCGGTTTGCAAAAATACAAAAATGTTGAAAAAACGTTGCATTTTTCGCCAGCGTAAATTACAGTGAGAATTTTAATTTTGTCGAGTCTGAACGTCCGTAGATGGTTTTTTTAAATCTTACCTTCTGTACATCTTGCACATTTATATGGCTTCTCACCGCCGTGTTGACGATAAATATGCCATCTAAGAGTTTTTAAATGGAAGAAATCTTAAGAAGGATTAAAAAACATTATTTATTGAAAGTTAAACAGAGATAAACTCATGTAAATACTGATACAACTTACTTTTTCCACAAAATGAGCAAACTTCTTGACTGCGAAATCCCGTGTGGGTCTCTTCATGACACTTCAAATGCCGTTGATTAATAAACAAACGGTCGCAGTAGCTGCATTGTAATTGTTCCTTAGGATTGTGCCATTTCATATGATAATTTAAACTTTTCCTTGAACAAAAACTCTTATCACATAACGTACAATCGAAATCGGTGCCACTGTGATATTTTTCGACGTGATTTTTTAAATTAAATTTATCGGCATATTTTTTACCACACGTTTCACATGGATACACTTTGTGACTGTGTTCTTCTTTTAAATGTGTTGTTCTCGAAGCAGCATCCATAAACATTTGCTTACAATAGGGACAATTATATGGTTGCTCGGAACTGTGCAGTTTAGTGATGTGTGCTAACAACTCTTGTTGGGTATTAAAATTTTCGGAAGTGCAATTCTTCCATTTGTAACAGTATTTGCATTCAAATGTAATTTTTAAATTGTCAACTAAATTATTATCGCCATTGACATTTGTTGCAGACAAGAGGACATTTCCGTTTATGACATTTTCCTGATCACGGTATTCATCCTCTTCTTCAACGCCGATTTCTTCAATGATGTCTAGTTCTTCGATAAGTTCTTCTATAATATCATTTTCATCTAAATCGTTGGTATTTTCTGGTAGTGTCGTTTCACTATAATTTAAAGTAGTTATATTGCTGGAAGAGCCATCTTCATTATTCTGGTCATCATCATTATCACTGTTATTATTAATATCTTCCATTTCCTGCAAGATATGATCCAAATTGCAGGTTTCGTTTTGGCTATTTAAAGCGGCAGTGTTTGATAATCTTGTGGTGTTGCTAAGTGAAACCTCTTCGTTACTTTTAAGATTTACATTTAAACTTTTATTAAAATTTCTTATATTTTCTGGAAAGAAATCATATATTAAAACCGATTTCTCATGTACAGGGAAATAGAAAAAAAAGGTTCACTGAGCGAGCTCATAATAAAGCAAAACGAAAGGACTTTTAATTTTAATGTTTGTGGTTCAGTTTGGTTTTCGCATTGTGATGCCTTTCTTTCGATTTACTATTTTTATTTATTATTACAGACACATCCATACATAAATATACACTTACCGTTATTATTAATATTGTTGTTTTCAATGTTGATACTATTATTGCTCGTTGTGCTCCTTTTTGTTGTCCCAAAAGAGTGCTCAATTGACATTACTTGTAACGTTTCTTTTGCAGAAGTCGCTGCTGCTGAGGGTGTTACAATTTTTACCATATTTTGCCCATCATTATCTTGTTCATTGGCAAAACCCTCCAAAACTTGTTGTTGTTCTTGTGCTTCTTCTTCTTGTATACTTTGTGTATCGATTTTATCAAATATATTACTTAAAATTGTTTGTGCTTCCAAGCATTGTATACGAAATGAGGCGACAGTGCAAAATTTTGAAAAACAATCAGTGCAAATTTTTTGTGGCAAACCATCGTTGCACGATATCTAAATGGGGTTAAAAATTTAAAAACAGAATTAATTTTTTAAATTAAATTTATTTGTGTTTTTATTTAGATTAATTTTATATGATTAAGTAATATTTTATAACAGAATATAAGTAAAATGTGTTCTCAACAATTAATGAATGAATAAAACAAGATAAAAATGTGACACTCTGTTCCATTTTAAAAATAAATAAATCTAAATATTAAAAATTTATTACTTTGCAAAATGTAAAATAGACTAGGAAATGCAAAGCTAAACAGAAATTGGTCGTATAAATGAAAATATGCTTTGTATCCCGCGTAAGCAGTTACTAAATTTAATTCAATTCATAAATATTATGAAGATGAAATGATCGATACTCGAAATATTAGTTTCCACGCTCACATACACACATACATATCGTCCATTCATTACAAGAAAAGAAAAATTATTTATTCAACATGTATGTACACAGTGTACAATCAGTAAACGAGAGACACGCTAATTTATATGTAAAAAATTTTAAATTAAATGTTACTATTCCAAATTTATTAAAAAAAACTTTTTAACACTTTTTAACTTTTAATTTGTGGTGTTTAGAGTTCTTGTATAATAACTTTTATTAAATTCAAACTAAAATGAATTACCTTGATTTTCCAATTGTTTAACTGTAAGTGTATACGCTGCGTTTCAAGTTGCCAACGAGGAGAATTAAATAAATCAAACCACTGGCTTTCATTATCGAAATCACATTTGGCACAAGTGCGACAAGTTTCCATAATTATAATTTCTGTTATTTTTGTTACTATCGAAAACCAATAATTATAATTTTTTGGTTATCATTTTTACCACAAAGTTATGCACATATATATTTATATCCGATATAAATGATGTATTTTTTTCTATATTTTCAGCATCTTATATGTAGGCTTTCTCTAATTAGGCTCCAGTTGGCAACTGATGTAACTGGCATCTCCTTGTTGATAAGAAAATATGAAAAACAATTTTATCAATAGAAATAGTTCCTGGTATTTGGTCTAAATTAACTCGATTTTGCTAATGAAAATACTTATGCATGTTAATGTTTTTATGTTATGTTTATATAAATATATACATTCGTGTACATACATATATCAGTTAATATACTTACATAAAATTATTCCCAGGTTTATTGTTGAAAATGTTTATTCCAATTTTCGTTTTTGCACACAAGCGATCCCAGCACATACATACTTATCTAGAGCACAGATTTTCCAGCTTGAAAGCCTCGGTCAAACTACTTTGCTTTGGTGAAGTTTAAAAGGAATTTAGTTCAAATTTAGTCGAGTTTGTTTTTGTCACATTAAATGTTTGGGCGTGTGAGCGTTTACTTGTGTAGAAAGAGTGCAAAAATTTCATGTTCATATTTATCCTGCGGGAGCTGAAAGAAACAAAGTAGTGGTTTTGAGGGGGTAGTATACACATCTATGCGTACACTTTCACAAATGCTAAATAGTACACACAAAGCACACACACATACACGCACTAATGTAACACGAACTTTGCAACGTTAACGAATCCAAACAGACCTTTTTAAACACTTAACAGACGACCTTCATTACAATTTCAATTTTCCCTACATTTTTTCGCACAAGCACACTCTGATAAAGAATCCTTGTTCACATACATACATATGTACATACTGAATTTCGCTTAAAGACGAATGAAGTACAAGCGCTTCATTTCCCTTTTGCAATTTTTGCTGTTGTTGCATGTTGTATTGCACAATTAGAAAGGGTTAAGAACCTGGCATCTTGCCGTTACATTTTTTCCTCTCCTTAACGAGCATTATTTTCTGTAACACAGTTTACTTGTGACTATTGTTTGGCAAAATCTCAGCAGGATTCTTACGCCTGTCACATTTTATTTTTTTTTTTGTTTACACTTTTTTAAGATTCTTGCTTTTAACGTGAATTTTAGATTTTGCGCAATCCCTTGTCAGTTTTATGTAGCACATAACAAAACAAAAATTTAGAAGCAAAAAAAATGCGCCAATAACTTTTTCTATGTAAATACTCACGTGTGTATGTAGCTACGTACATTCACATGTACATACATATGTATTTACATAAAAGCTTTTAATCATAATAGTATCATTGCATTCTTAATTTTCCCTACGTATGTATGTATGAATATTTATATGTAAAGATACACATGGATGTATTTATGGTTACGTAGGCACATATCTACACATATATAAAAAATATTCGAGGTGGTAAACAGTGAATCAAATTGCATTTTGGTTGCATATTAACAAGAGCATTTTAACCCGAGTTGGCTAACTATCGGCCCCTCCCTCAATTTCCGAGAAACTCTCTAATAAACTAACTGAATTGGAAGTTGCAGTGTAAATTCGCCTCGGTTTGAGTAAAATTATAAAAAAATCGTCTTATAATATACACCTACATACATATAGATACATATATTTTATTTATCACTGAAATGAAATTACTGTTCTTTTAATGCGTCACCGTTATAAGCTACTGTAATTCACATAATCACACATCAGTACATACGAGTATGTACCTGCAATTCATATTGAAAACAATTATGTATGTGTGTGCATAATTTATATTTTGTCAGTTAATGTAATTTGATTTTATATCAAATTGGAGTTTTTTGGCACATTTCGATAGATGATTTTCTATGCCCCGAATGCACATAACAAAAGTGAAGGAAGTGCCAAACAAACATAAATTTTGAACCATTTTTCCTGCTCTGCAGTAAAATAAGAAAAACTACACTACTATGTTAAATTATGATGGCATCTCTACATACATAAAGATATTCCATTCTTATTATATTTCCTACATGAAAATAATTTTTAGTTATTGAAATCTCATTGAATGTAATTTAGTAATTTTTATAGATGATCTAGTAAGAAATCATCATTCAAAATTATTATGTGATGACTAGAACTAAAAAGCTACTAAATATTAAAATGAATACCATTAAAAAACCATAAAAGCTTGACTGATGCAGTAGCATTACGTGATTCGCTTTTTCGGTGCTTAAATATTTATTTTTTATGCTTAATTTTTATAAATTCTTTAAATTTTCTCTATAATTTGTTAAAATTTTTAAAAATGTAAAAAGTACTGTTTTATATTAATTTAATTTATTCACATCTAAATTTAAACTTGTGTGAATTCAAAATTTGCTGTTAAATTTTCTGCTTTATTATATTTTTAAACATAGTGTACATATTATACTATAAATAAAATTAAACGAATAAACAATGGTTTTAAAAATGATAAATTCTAATTTATTTACAAGGCTTAACGTGTATTTCTCAAAAAAAAAACAGGAGTAAATATGACTAAATTTTAAATACATGTATATACATATATAGATGTGTGCACATACACATATTTATATCTCTATATTTTAAAAACATGTAACATACTAAAGTGTTTTAAGCGATGAGCTTTAAATTTATTCTTGCGCAATAATTAATAATATCGTCTATGCATAATTATCTTTTTGTATGAATTCAAAAATGACTGAATTAAATTAAAGATTTTTATGTATTTAATGCTGGTAATATGCCTATTTGTTGCAGGCAATGTTTGGCGGCAATCATTTTCGCTTCCTTTTTTGTATTGCAAGCTTTAATAGGTGTAAACGTTTCCCCATTAACTTGGACAGAAAACAAGAACATTTTACTGTGTGATGGACCATTTTCATTGATTAGCGTATACAAGGGCGGTGTCCACTTTCTTTTAGAAGTTAATTCATTAAGTAGGCAAACCGGATGCTTCTCCTCAATATTTTGTTGAACTAGTTGTGTGTTTTGAACGCCTGTGCGTCTCTTTGATGGAACTCCTTTTCGATTACAGTCTTCATGAGCTATCAATCCACGTTTATCGAGCTTTATATCGAGCAATAGCGGTTGGAGAGACCCATTCTTTTCACGTCCTAGTCCTTCACCTGGCCTCCATCCCATTTTTTGAAGTAAATGCATACCCATGCCGCCAGTTACGGGTTTTGAAGATGTTAATTGATCTCTTCGTGCCCACGTTTGGGGTCCAGAATTTAACTCATGTGGTTTTAAAACATTTGCCCCGGTACTGCCCGTAAATTGTCCCGGTAGATGTTTTGATGAGGCCCATGAGCACATTTCCGTTTGGGAATGGTGCATCATTTTAATAGCTTCCAAATCCTTTGGATTTTCCTGTGAGTAAAATTTTTAGTTAAAAAAACAAAAGCTTATGCAAAAAAAAAAATTCAAAGGTGTATATAAGAGAACAATCTATTTGTGACCTTTTTATAATAAATACTGCACTTAAACTAATAATTGTACTTTCGAATGAGCATTTACAACAAGATTACTTAAATTTTAGAAGTTTTCCGTTATTTAAAAATATATATGTTTAAATAATCGTAAAACAAATTTATTTATAGAACCATTTAGAATTTTCTCCAAATTTTAATTTTTATTATCTATGGCGAAAATAATTATTATATTAATCCTATCGGAAAGAATAAATTAGGAACAAGAAAGTAAAAAATTGCAAACATATTTACGACAGGTTTCATTTATTATTTACCTGTAAACGTCTCATTGCATTTAATCTCTTTGAAATAATAGATGATACATCTAACGTTAAAGAGTTTGCTTGAGGAAATACAGAGCAATTTGTTGAAGGTACTGGAACATCGGGTATAAAAGCAGTTGGAGGTGCTGGTATACAATTGGAGCTGATTACTAGGGGTGCAACAGATGGTACAGTTTGTGGAGGATTCGGTATAATCTGAGCAGAAACAGGTGTTGGATTTTCTGTCAACGGCTGAATTCCTACATCTGGCGGTGGCACATTAAAAACAAACGTTTCCGGCATTATATCACTACTTGAAGCTGGCACTGACTTAAATGCTGGCTCCTGTTCTGCTAATGGCAATGGTTTACCTAAGGCATTTTTAGGTATATTGCTTTTAAATATCGTAGTAGACTGTGATGCAGTCGGCAAAGCTGGCAGAGGCGCCAAATTATCTTTAGTCTCTACCGGCACCCAGTGTTCAGTCATACGATGATGCTGACCTGAAGAAACAGGAAATTGCAAAGTTATAGCTTTACTTTGCTCTTCCGTTTTAGCTAAAGCGGGCAAAATGGGTTTCGAATTTCTTATATGCATGACAATAGGTTCTCGTTCCTTTAGTTGAAAAGGGTGATGAAAAGCTTTAGAATTACCAGCTTTGTCTACATCCGAGTCTTCATCCGAGGATAGATCTGAAAGATTTTCACCACTCGATATTTTTTTACAAAATTCAGTTAAATCTTCTACTGTACGCCCCCCATATCGCATTTTGAGTAGCACCTTATCCTTAATTTCTTGGGGCATATTATCACAGCCTGGTAGATTACCACGTTTAAACATGCTTATTGCATTTTTACGAGCTATTTCCAAAAGACGCTTTTTATCTATTCCTAAGTCGCGAGATCTGGAACGGGATCGTGAACGGGAATAACGAGAATGATATCGTCTAGAGAAACCTCGCCTGCGATGTGAAATATCGTGATCTCTATCCCTGTCTCGACTCCGATATCGGTCTTTACTATAAGTGCGATTTCTATCGCGATCCCTATCCCGGCTGCGACTACGCTTAAGGCTTTCGTAAAAACTATTTTCAGATTTACGTTTAGTATATTCGGAACGTAATTCTTTTTCTTTTAGGAAAGTCTCTTCATCAGACAATGAAATATCAGAAATTTGATCCTCTTCCGAATATCTACGGCTTTTTTTCTCCTGGGGCTCAGTTTTAATTTTCATCTCCTTTTCAATACGTTCTCGAGATCGTTCCCGATCTTCAAAGCCGTTATAGAAACTATTTGGTGTACTGTTCTTTTCCTCAATTTTTTTACGTTTACTAGCATTTTCTGATTTGCTTTCATCTCTATTCAGATTTATTTTCCGCTGAAGAGTCAATTTGGTTGATTTGTAAGTTTCTAGAGAATCAAGCTTTTTTCCGAAGTCGTTATTTCTATCTTTATCTTTATTTTTCGATAAGTCTTTACTGTTTTCTACTTCTTTGATCCAATCGGAATCAACACTTTTTTTTCTAATTTTTGATTTTTCTCTATCCTTTGATCGACCTCTTTCCTTGTCTTTATCTTTTGATGTGCCTTTATGCTTATGTTTATGTTTTTTTTTCTTTTTGTGTTTACTCTTTTCACAAGTTAAAATATCTCCATCTGCTGCCTCAGGAGCAACACCATCCTCTTTTTGTTTCTTGTGTTTCTTTTTCTTTTCTTTTTTATGCTTTTTAGCTTTTTTAATTAAATTTTTATCGTCCATTAACTCGTCGGGCGGAGCGGCATTAAAAACCTTAAACAATTCTGTTAAAATTTCATTTGAACTTTTTACGGGTTCTATATTTTTCTTATCATCTTCGCCATTCTCGAATTCATCATTGTACTGATCTCGTGAACTGCTATCCGTATCATTGGAATCTTCTTCTTCGCCATCCGACTCTTCTTGGTAACATTTGTGTTTTACATGACCGTTTGCTTCTTCTATGTAAGTATCGTTATCAGGTTGTTCAATTTTGATGTTTTGTTTTAACAACTGAATTTTACTTTCAATTTCACGATCAAGTTTTTCTTCTTTAATTTTAATAACTGCATTTAGTCCTGTGCTACTGCAAGGTTCATTTCTGGGTGCAACTTCTGTTTTATTCTTTGTAGTTGGCTCGGCCATATTTTATCATTGGGCTTGGATGTAGATAAATAATTTTGCGCACTGTATTATTAAACCACTATTATTCTATTTATTGGTAAATTATAAAATCAAAATGTAATTTAGCTTTATTCTGATGGTCTAAAATAATTTCTATAATTTGCAGTATGCGAAACGTCAAGTTAGAACAGATGTGTTCAGTTAACATAATTCAGCGCATTAGCCAGATGTACAAAAATGAGATGTACTTGATAGTTCCGTTAGGATCGTTTCTTGAAAGTAATAATATAAACATCTTTAGAATTTTATTTATTTAACAAAATTACTTATTTAACAAAAAGAAAATGGTTTATCATTGCCAACAATATACCTACACAGATACTGGGCATATTCTTATGCTTTAAAACCTACGACCAACGATAAAAACAAAATTTAAAACCCTTTGGAAATTAATTTTTTTTAATTAAAATTGTGTTTGAAAAGTGTGTTAATTATGTATTTATATTGAGGAGTTATCTTTCTTCATTGGTACAATTTAATTAATGCTTCTTAATTACACAAAGAAAATAGCCCAATGCTGATTAAAATGCTATATTGGACTTAACGTGAAATGGTTTTTTAGAAAATATTTCTTATGTTTGATATATCGTTACAATAAAAATAAAAAATATATATATATATAAGAAACAAGTTTTTGTAAATAAAAAATTTCAAATTCTATAAAATAGAGTAAGAACAATATTACAAGACTGAAGAAAAACACTAAATAAGTTTTTTCGGCTTATTATAAATTGAAGCATTGGCATCTTTGTTTTGTTTGACAGTCGTGGCTGAGAAATCAGTTGTATAAAAACTTGTGAAAAATTATGTTAACTTGGCAGAATTAATTACAAAAAAAATACGAGTAGGCATTTGTTTATATTTAAATAAATGTGTTATTGTTAAAGAAGGCATTCTTTTCTTAGAAATTGTTGAAGAAATTTAATATAAAGGTTGAGTAAAACGCCAGTGTATCTAATAACAAATTTTAGTAGGGGTGTGGTTGAAAGGAGTTCTACATATACCACAGCAACAGAAATAATTTTTTGCGGTTTGTGAATTTATATAAAAATAATTTTCAAAGAGTAAATTTACAAAGAGATTTTTGAACATTTAGTTTTTAATGAAACGTGAATAGAATTAATTAATTCATAAAGTTTTGTTTTGTTGAGTATGCAAATTAAAAAATTTAACGTGAAATCCACTAAAACTATAAATTAAAAAATAATAAATAAATTAAACGAAAAAGTGATTTCTATATACAAATTAATATTACTTGTAGTTTTGTATACAAAAGCTCAGTACGTACAATATATTTAATTTTCTAGACGAAATGGTTTGAAGGCTCTATCTACATTGTACAGAACACATTTTTATAGTGCGTGGTGTAGTGATGAAAACAAATATTTAATTGCACTTTTGTTTTATTTTTGTAATAAAGTTTGATAAAACAAGCGGCAGGCAATGTTCTAGCACCAACAAAATAATATCATTAACACTATAGTGGTCGTTATTTTTGGGAAGAAATGTCACGTCTTGCAGATTATTTTGTTATTGTGGGCTACGATAATGAAAAGGATCGTAAGTTCAGTTTTTCATATTGAAATTAGTAAACTTGTTAACTGCCTTGTTATTTTATACTATTATTAAGGTACAACTACTGATAATCATTTGTTAACATGCGGCAAGATTATACAACGCTTCCCCGAAAAGGACTGGCCGGATACGCCCTTTATAGAGGGCATAGAATGGGTAAATATTAACCAATTAGGTTTAAATTAAAACTTAATGCATTAATTATTATTGGGAATTCATATTATACAAATGTGTTATAAGCCAATTATGATGTATTTTACTTCACCAGATCTTAAGGGAAATGGAAGTCTTCCTTTCGTAAAATGTTTGTGTATAAAAAGATAATTTTGATTCAATATAATTAATATTTTCTCCATCTACTGGTATCAAACTTTATAGTTTGTTTTATTACAATGCAATGGTATATGCGAGTAAATCATTTTTTTTGAAACAGTGACACGGATCAGTGTGACATTAAACATAAGCACTTTAACTATTAAAATAACAATAAACAATTATAAAGATTTCAACTTTTATTCGGCTTTAGTTTTGTCAACCTCTTGGGTGGAATCTGTCGTACGAAAAACAGGAACCTAAATTTTTTACATCAGTTCTTACTGACATTGACGCGAATAAACATTATTGTGCATGCTTGAGCTTTCACGAAACTCTCGCCATTACACTTAACAAGAAGGTCATCGATGAGGAAGACGAAAACATATCCACCTCAACCAAATATCAAAACTCTTCGCCACTAAACTCCTTAAGCTTGACAACTAATAATGGTTGTGCTAATACATCCACTTCAGTTTCTCAAAACCTTTCAACATCACTTATATCACATCATAGTATTATGTACGCACCGAAATGTTTGGTGCTAATATCACGCCTCGATTATGCTGAGACTTTTAAAAATTGCCTCGGCACTATCTATACAGTATATATAGAAAATTTACCACATGCATTGGAAACATTGATTGGCAATATATTGGGGTGTATACAGGTACCATCAGCCGGAGGCCCACAAGTTCGATTTTCAATCGGCGCAGGCGATAAGCAATCATTGCAGCCACCTCAATCGTCATCGTTGCCGGTAACGGGCACTGCAGTGAATTTCTTATTTAAACAGTTGGGTAAGTCGTATTTTTAATAAATAATATTAATAATAATGATAACATATAATCGATTATTTTATTGAGTTAAAATTTTTAATAAATTCTTTTCATTTAGGCATTAAAAATGTATTAATTTTACTGTGTGCTGTTATGACTGAAAACAAAATACTCTTTCACTCGAAAAGCTATTCCCACCTAACGGAGAGCTGTAAAGCTTTAGTGGCTCTCATGTATCCCTTCCGTTACACACATGTATATATACCAATTTTACCTGCACCCCTGACGGAAGTTCTCTCTACGCCTACGCCCTTTATTATGGGCATTCACAGTTCTTTACAAACTGAAATCACGGATTTATTAGATGTCATTGTCGTAGACTTAGATGGTGGTTTGGTAACAATACCACCCTCACTCACACCCCCGGTACCCGTATTGCCCTCACCATTGTGGGAACAAACTCAGGAACTATTAACAATGATTTTATTTCCAAATTTATCGCAATCCGATTTGGCATTTCCATCACAAGATAAGCAAACAAACTATCCAAAATCCGAAGCTGTTATTGACAAAGAATTACGAGCTATTTTTATGCGACTTTTTGCTCAACTTTTACAGGGCTATCGCTCGTGTTTGACTCTTATACGCATACATCCGAAGCCGGTGATAACTTTTCATAAAGCTGGCTTTTTGGGTGCGAGAGATTTAATAGAAAGTGAGTTTTTATATCGCGTTTTGGATAGTATGTTTTTTACAACATTTGTAAATGAGCGGGGACCACCATGGAGGTCTTCAGATGCTTGGGATGAGCTTTATAGTTCTATGAATGAACTTTTAAAATCAGAAAGCAACAACAAAAGCCTTTTGTGCATACATATCTCAGAATTGGGTAAAGTTTTGTATGAGAATGAAATACCTAATCAACAAATGTATGTTCAGAAGGTATTACGGCCGCCGGAAGGATCCTGCCATCGTATACACCAACCAGCATTTCCTCGCTTAAGTTCGGACAAAGTTGAAATGATTATAAATGATGGCTTGCGCAAGAATTACATCCAAGCTCGATTGCCATCAGCTCGTAATCAAAATCGCACAATACCTATGGGACCCCGCTTACCAGAAGTATTAGACGTGCGGCACAATCTCTCAAATTCAGCCAGGCGCTTAGAAGTATTAAAAACTTGTGTTTGCTATATTTTTGAAAATAAAATTGCCGATGCTAGAAAACTTGTACCGGCAGTAACACGCACTCTTAAACATAGGGATGCCCGGTTAATATTTTGCCGTGAACTATTCGGTTACGTTTACGGCAACAAGGCGGTCCTAGATCATCAACAGTTCGATTTAGTCATTAAGTTTATGAATAAAACATTGCAAAATTCTTCGGGTATTGACGAGTATACAGTGGCAGCTGCTTTACTGCCCATGTCTACAATATTTTGTCGTAAACTTTCTACCGGTATTATTCAATTTGCATACACATGCATACAGGACCATCCCATTTGGAAGAATTTGCAATTTTGGGAATCGACATTTTATCAAGATGTACAAACTCATATCAAGGCCTTGTATATGCAACACAGACGTGCAAACGAGCATAATAAGGAATCAAATTGTGTGTTGGACGATGTGCCATTAGAAGAACCAACAGCTTTGGAAATAACGGCAGAGCAGATGCGCAAATCACCTACAATCGATGAGGAGAGAAAGAAGGAGCTGGCCCAATCAGAGGAGTCAACATTATATAGTCAGGCCATACATTATTCAAATAGAATGGTGTCTCTCCTAATACCACCGGACGTTAATGCTGTAGGTCATCAGAAGCCCAAACAAACGTTTCGTTTCGATGATAATCAAAGTGTATCAAATAGGTGTGTTTAAAATTTATTTTTCTGTAATTTTTGCAAAATTTAAAAAAAAATTTGTTTAATTCTTAGCAATTTTTAATACAAAAATTTTGTATGTATTTTTCTGCGATGAAAGTAATTAAAAAAAATTTATTGTGCCTTTTAGCATTATGGGATCCCATAGTCTCAGCGAACACTCCGATGAAGGCTTTGAGGAGAACGATGCCTCTGAAGTTGGTGTGGCTGTGGGTAAAATTGTATCGCGTTTCATAGATCGCGTTTGTACGGAAGGTGGTGTTACCTCCGAACATATAAGAAATCTGCACGATATGGTACCTGGGGTTGTGCACATGCATATTGAATCTCTTGAATCTGTTTATATGGAAGCTAAAAGGCATCCTCACGTACAAAAGCCTAAAATACAAACTCCTTGTTTATTACCAGGTGAAGAAATTGTTACCGAACACTTGCGATGTTTTTTAATGCCTGATGGACGAGAAGATGATACGCAAAGTTTAATACCAGCCGAGGGCGCATTATTTCTCACCAACTATCGCATAGCTTTCAAGGGAAATCCATGCGATCCTTTGGCATGCGAACAAACTATTATAAGGGCTTTTCCCATCTCATCATTACTGAAGGAAAAGAAAATATCGGTATTATATTTGGCACATTTAGATCAGACTATGCCAGAGGGCTTACAAATTAGATCAAGTACTTTTCAGTTAATGAAAATAGCCTTTGACTTGGAGGTTACTCCCGAAATGATAGAATCATTCCGTAAGATATTAAACAAGGCCAGACATCCTATAGATGAATTTGAACACTTCGCTTTCCAGTCTTATGGCACAATTATGCATGGAGCGGCGCCTCTTAAGACCAAAGAAAAGTATTCAACATTAAAGGGGTTTGCCAAGAAAACTTTAATGCGTACGGCTAAAAAGGCTGGCCTAAAGCAGAAATTTACTACAAAACGAAAATTACTAAATCCTGGAATGGATTTTGAGACAATAGTTACCACCAATGATGCTTTGGAAACACATTCCCAAAACGACGAACTTGAAGATGATGAATTTGAGTGCAACAACGAAACTTTACCGCGCGTAGCCACTGCCAAGGATGTCGAGCGCATGCGTGAGAGAAATTATGTTAGAGATTGGAAAAGAATAGGTTTCGAAGAAGCTCATAGTGGTTTTCGTATAACTGCCGTCAATTCCAACTATAGTATGTGCAGGTCTTATCCAGCAATATTTGTAGCTCCTTTACATGTACACGATGCAGCCTTAACTCACCTGGGGCGTTGCTATAAAAGTCAACGCATACCAGTACCCACGTGGCGTCATCGTAATGGACCATTGTTAATAAGAGGCGCCCTGCCACATAGTAAGTCGGTAATAGGCATGTTGAAAAATTCCACCGGTTCCAATACCATGCCCAACGATGTGGCGAATTATCACGAACAGGATAAATACTTTATGTCTCTTATAGATACCATGCCTAAACCTAATATTTCTTTGGCGCAATATAACATATCGGGCATAAATTTATCAATGAATTCCTTACTCCTGAATACATCTGCTGTAGACGATCTACATTATTTAAATACCTCCTTAACGCCAGAATTAACGCGTAAAAATAAATCAGGTCATAATGCTCCGCATGATGGAAAACAAAAAGGTGGTACGATTAAAAACTCTTCCGCTGTACCAAATTCTGCCACGTCCGCTTATCGTAAAATTCGATTATATGTACTAGGCGAAAAATCTCAAACAAAATCTAGTATTAATGCTGATCTTGGTGCTGAATTTATACCAGTAGACTATCCAGATATAAGGCATTCTCGTATTGCTTTTAAAAAACTTATGCGTGCATGCCTGCCCTCAAATAATACCAATGATACAGATCAAACTTTTGCGAAGAATATAGAGCAGTCTGATTGGTTGCAGCAAATTTCTTCTTTGTTGCAATTATCAGGAGCTGTAGTTGATTTAATAGATTTGCAGGAGGCCTCTGTTATGCTCTCCCTCGAAGATGGTTGGGATATAACTGCGCAAATATCAGCTATAGCCCAAATGTGTTTAGATCCCTATTATCGCACCATCGATGGCTTTAGGGTGCTGGTTGAGAAGGAATGGATAGCCTTTGGTCATCGCTTTGCACATCGCAGTAACTTAAAGCCGACACACAATAGTTCCATAGCTTTCTCTCCAACATTTCTTCAGTTCTTAGATGCTGTTTATCAAATACAAAAACAATTTCCCATGGCTTTTGAGTTTAATGAATTTTATATACGTTTTTTAGCCTATCACACGGTATCCTGTCGTTTTCGAACTTTCCTCTTCGATTGCGAAGTGGAGCGATTTGATATGGGCATAACATCAATAGAGGATAAGAGAAGCACCTTGTCCACTAAACACTTGTTGGGTAATCATAAGGGTAATGGCTCCGACGATGAGTCGACAGTTTACCCTGTTGATATGCGCAACAAAACCTTAGTTAATTTTAATCGCATTGGGCATTCAGTGTTTGATTACATTGAGCGTCAACATTCGAAAACTCAAATATTTTACAATTTCATTTATTGTTTGCAAGACGATGTTTTGCGACCACAAAGCTGTACTGCTGCCTTAGATTTGTGGCCATATTACACCAATGAGGAGTTGGCCCAGGGTCCACCTTATGATCTCGAACTTACCAATGCCGACGACGAACTCGATTTATCTGAATTAAAAGGTAAACGTATTGTTATTTCAGCTGGTTACGATAACATTGACAAATCGGAACCAAACACCTTTGTGTGTCTGCTGAGCGAAGTGAAACAGGCCGAAACTGAGCGTGGTCACTTGCCGCAGAAATGGCAACAAGTATGGATGGGCCTCGAAGTACCACGGAGCGAACGTGTAGAACGTAAATCTTCTCTAAGTAGTATTTTCTATCATGGAAAGTTGCAGCACAAACGTTCAACCCTCGAAATTATAATGAAAGGGCGTCTATCGGGCTATCAAGAAAAATTTTTCCATCCTCATCGTTTCGAGAAGCACCCATATACTACACCCACAAATTGCAATCATTGCACAAAGCTTTTATGGGGTCCTGTTGGCTATCGCTGCATGGATTGTGGGAATTCATATCATGAACGTTGCACAGAGTTGTCGCTTAAAAATTGCACAAAATACAAGGCAGTGGAAGGTGTTGTGCCGCCAAATGTTAATATATCACAGGGAGATACCTCCAGTATTGCCTCAAGTGCCGCCACAACAGCAAGAACTTCATCGCATCATTTTTATAATCAATTCAGTAGTAACGTGGCTGAAAATCGCACACACGAGGGGTAAGTAAATAATAAAAAAAATGTTCTTTTTTTTCGTGATATTAAGCCATTTGCGCTTTATAACTTTTTAAGGCATCTTTACAAACGAGGCGCTTTATTAAAGAATTGGAAACAACGTTGGTTTGTTTTAGATTCCATTAAACATCAGCTACGGTATTACGATTCAGAAGACTCTACATGTAAAGGATTTATAGGTGAGTTAATCTTATGCCAAGTAAATTATTATTCAAATAATTTTATTGATTCAGTACAAGATCCATAATTCCCCGAAGGTTCTTAAAATATTCGTGGCGGGGGGAAACTATCTACCTCAAATTTTGTTGATTTTACCAAAGTTGTCTTTTAGAACATTTTGGCCAGACCCCATTTTGCTCACAAAGTTGTGGTTTCAAAGGTTTTTATTAACATTTTTAGAGGCATATGAGACCAAGCAGAATATGCCTCCATGTCGTTATTGTTTTGTCAAATTTTGATATTGGGGTAAGCAGTATCCCCATATAAATTTTTTTAATGTCCAATAGACTAGCTTTCGTCATAAATTCGAAATGGAAAGTCTGTGCTGCAATTTGGCCTGATAAAAAATACTGGTTAGAGAAGATATGTGTCTTCTACTTTCGGTCTGTAATACTTTGAGGCGTTAAGGGTCCAATTCTTCATTTCTGTATGGCTACAAATCTAAGGCAGCTGCACAACTTTGTGGTCACAACACATCGTTTTGCAACCAACTCATCTTTGGAGTAAGGTACTTTTCCATGTATATTTTTTTCCTTTTTGGGCCATGCCGTAAAATTATGTGCTTAAACCTAAGGCATCAAAACGACTTTTCGTAGCATAAGAAAATCAAATAATTCTTTGTGCCACAGACGGTAAAAATCAGTAAATTTATTAAAACATTTTTTCTGTAGAAAAAATTCGACGAATCGTGAAATCTTTATTTATTCTCTCTTTGATATTTTCTATAGATTTAGCTGAAGTTCAATCTGTTACGGCTGCACAACCTACGCAAATTGGCACAAAACGTGTTGATGAGAAGGGATTCTTTGATGTGAGTATTGCATTTAAGCTGCCTTAAAACATATTTTTATTGACTTATTAAAAATACATTTAGTTGAAAACATGTCGACGCACTTATAATTTATATGCCATGGATGCAAATCTGGCACAGGAATGGATAGAGAAGATACAAGCTTGCTTACAATAAACGAAGAAATTACTAATGATATTAAATTGGGCCAATCAAATATATCGTAATGTGTTGTTATTGCTTGTTTCGAGAGTATTGCAAAGCAAATTATGTGTATATAATTTAATAAGCGTAAATGAAAAACATAACATTTCAGCTGCAATGTGCAAAATATGTATTTAACTTAAATAGTTGTTTTTTACTTTTATAGCTATTTTTATAAGTATTGTTTTGTTTATTGTTTTTCGTATTAACTGTAATCTTCCACATTATATAAAAAATAGTTTTGAAATGGATATAGATATAAATATATATATATACATATACATATATCACTTAGTGTAGGATTTTGTTAAGCAAAAAAAAACAAATTAGTTAAATACAGTGTAAAATCCAATGAATACATTTGTTATATTTCCTCTCTGCTTTTGTAGAGTTGATCAAATTATTCAAATTTTTATTTCAACGACCGTTTTCTTTCTTAAAAAATAAAATATTAAAAAAAATCAATTGTTGCTTATATATATATATATATATGTATGTATATAAAATATATACAAAAGCAACAAATTCATTAAAAATTTACAATGTTTTTGAATGTGATTAATCCTTAACAAATAAATAAAATTATTTACCTGTAATCCAATATTAAAAAAATATACATCTTTAAATTACGCTGTGTCCTCTATGTATTTAAAAAAAAGAGCAAAATTATTTGTCAAACTTTCTTTTTTTCCAAGAAAAAAAACTTTATACTCGATGTTATGCCAAAGAATCGGTTAAAGAAATATATACATACATAAATAGTGCTATCATTTAAAGTTTTTAATTTCTTTTTAAGTTTAAAAATTTTTACTTATTTTATTATTCGAAATAAATAGTAAAAATGTAATCAATTTTTTATACTGCTGTTTGCTTTTTAGTAACATTTTTAAAACAAATGTATGTGTGTGTCT
This sequence comes from Ormia ochracea, assembly GCA_963402855.1. Classification (NCBI taxonomy): domain Eukaryota; kingdom Metazoa; phylum Arthropoda; class Insecta; order Diptera; family Tachinidae; genus Ormia; species Ormia ochracea. The sequence goes on from OY727105.1 coordinate 5,086,711, forward strand.
TTATTAGATAATAACAAAAATTTTTGCATTATTTTACAAATTCCCTTAAATATTAAAGAAATGTTGTCCAATACACAATGTTTAATATAAAAAATGAAAATGGAAAAAAGAAGCGAGAAAATTTGTCAATATAAATCGCCGTTGCATGCCCATTACAAAACGTATCATATTGTGGCTCAATTATTGATTCACGGTGATGATTCTAAAATAAAAAAATATTTTTGGTTTTGAAAATAAATCAAATACATTTATCTTCATTTGATAATTAAATCGTAATAAAATCCCAAAATTAATATGCATTTAATTTTTTAATTAATATTCGATAGAATAATAATTTTGGGATTTTAGTGCAATGTAAGTATCAAATAAGAGAATTTTAACTATAAAGGCTATAAATAAAGTTTACTAACTAAAGAAACCCTCTCGATGTGGCTGAGAAAATCCGTGCTTTTGTCTTGATTGTACAATTAGCGGTAATGAGATAACAAAAATAAAAAAAAATTTCCTTAGATAAAGGTCTTAAAAACGATAAAACAAAATTTGGAAGGAAGTTATTTTGCAGTCTCTGCAGAAGTTGTTTTAATTAAATATGCAACAAGATTGGTATCGTATGCTTCGTTAAATTAAAGTATTTTTGAAGCTGTAGGAACTATTTTTAAGAAATAAAGGAGAGCAATATATTTGGCAAGTGGTCTACGTTAAAGGACCACTTATTCGATGTTTGCTTTAAAAAGAACTTACTTCATAATCGTTTATATTTTCATCCGAATAACCCTTCATTGCTTTGGTTGCCACCGGCCCCATGAAATTGTTAACAAGAGCAAATTCCATAAGGGATAAGAATACAAATACCGAACACGAAGACATCCAAACATCAATGGCCTTAACATATGACACAGGTGGCAGTGATTGTTGGGACTGTGTATTTTGTGTGGCCAAAGTTAAAAGTGATGTGACACCTAAGGTAACACGAGCCGGTATAGCTTCAGGTTTTATCCAAAATGATATCCATGACATTACAACGATTAATGCTGATGGTATGTAAGTGTGCAACAAATGATAACCTAATCGTCGGCGTAAGTTGAAAACAATGGCTAGGCAAGTGAAATTTCCTGAAAAAAGAAGTAAATTTTAAATTAATAAGTTTAATTTATATAACAATTTAATATTGATCGTAGAAAAATTCTGGTTGGGGGAAAGAAAGTTGCATTAAACAGTATTGAAATTGCTGGCGTTTTCTTTTTCAATTCAAAAAAAAAAAATACTTATTCTCTTTTCAAATGAGAATATTTAATTTGAGTGGAAACGTGCCTAATTATAGATTTCATAAGAAAAAGTTACTTTTTTTTCTGTTTGCTGTGTAATTAAGCTGGTCTGCCTATATCCCAAAAAATAATGCATATTGTGTTTACCAGGTATCCAAACTAATATCTACATAATCGATTTCATTAGAAGAGAATGAAACGTTTGTAAGAGATGTGAATCTATCATTTAATGAAAAATGCATATGAGGATTCTAAGCAATAATATTTTATTGAAGACAAATTTGCATACATTTCCTTATTGAAGAGAGTGCATTACTTTGGCAAAGGCCGAGAAACACGGTAAGATTATAACGTATATTTGATTTTAGAAATATATGAAGAGAAATTATAATTATTCAATTTTTGGGTTTCTTTTCTTAACTAAAAAGAAAAATCTCCAACGAAAAAAGTTTTTCCAAAAAAAATTCCTCTGCAAATTTAACAAGCATTTAATCCCCAACTGGAAATAAAATTCACCTAATTGAAGGAAAAATTGGTGGCATAGTTTACTAAATTTTATTATAAACTTTTTTTAATTTGTAAGAGATTTTTTGTGACTAATTTTCCTTAAACCAGCTTTTATTAGAATTTTGTATATTCCATTATTAGATTTAATTGTAATAATTTTAGGCAAATTAATTCTAAAAATTAACTGAGAATTATTAAAGCACAATCACAGCAAACTACATTTCTAATTTACAAAACTAACAAATTTTCTTCCATATAAATCATTTTATTTTATTTTTTATTTACTACATATAAAATAAATACCCATAAATAAATATCTTGGAAGAATGGCCAAATAAATTTAAATATTTTCATTAAATTCCGTTAGTGTTTAGTTATTTGTATAATTTATTAAAATAAAATTTATTGGCGGTGGCAATACTGGCCCATTTAGTGTATGCCAGTTAAAGAATGTGTTCGTTGCTTAAGTCATTTGATTTATAGTCAATATTTCTCTTCATAAAAAGAAATTTACCTGTGGAATATTCTATAGTGCAGTCTGTCGTATAATTATTTGATATATCCAATTGAGGCAATTCAATTTCACTATTCACCACCAAAGGATCCGTCATGTTCCAAATAAATACCAAATCCTGCACAGTATGTGACACTGCGTAGATTTCGTTTTAATATAATTGTAAAGAAATTTTCAAATCTTTATCAAACTTACAACTTTCTATCATCATGGAACATATTTGGGTATCGTGAGGATACGATTCGAATTTCATGGCACATGATAAAACCAGTGTTAGTCTATAAATGAATGTGCATATATGAAAAAGAAAATTGAGCATTTATATATGTGATTTTATTTGGAGCAACATAATTTTTTTAGTTCAAAGTAATTTTATTACTCTAAAGCTTGCAATGACTAGCTACAAAAATCTGTTTTCCTGCAGAAAAGTTAACGTTATAAAAATGTAGCAAATCCATTTTTTAATGTTCCCGTGTATATCATATTGTTTATTTTTATTTTTTTGTGAAAAAATTACTTTGGACTAATCCTGCGGGCGATAAATTTATTATTAAAAAATTTTTAATTTACTTGGACATATAGAGTAGAGTTTTATCGTGATACAGCCATAAATAATGATTTGGTATGCTCATTTCGTGAAATGTTACTTTTTTGGCGTTCTTGAAAAAACAATCCGGTCGCCATATACTGTGCAACCAGTCAACATCTAATATTCGATATTCTTCACTCATATTTTCAGGTAAACGTAAACGTGGATCACGCCAACTTTGTGCTAAAAATATATCGGTCACATATGTCTGAAAAATAATATATATTTATTAATAAAATTTTCGCCCTTTTTTTCTGCTGAGTGCATTTCTTTTATAAATACCATTGACTCCTCATTAATGGAATCTAAGGATAAAACTGTTACATGGAAATATACCACCGTTGGCTGACCCAACAGCTTTGGTGCCCGATTTTTATCATAATTTTTTGATGGTTTTGGCAAAATATCAGGCAGTGATAAACTTGATTCAACATGGGATATCAATTCTGCACTTTCGGTACTATTTCTAAAAAATAATCATAATTAAATTATTTAATAAAAAGGATGAAGAGCTTAAAATATTTCTAAAGAATACTGAACATTTCTTTTAGGAATTATCTTAATGCATTTGAAGTGTGAAGGAAATTAAAAAGGTCAATCTGCAAGCAAAACAAAATTAAAAATAACTGAATGCGAGTAATTTTAATGATTTACAGCATTGCGAGATGTTGCTAACACGTATTGTTTATTATTTCTCTTATAGTGAAAGAAAGCATGGTTAATTTTTTTAAATCTAATCGAATCTGAAAGTTTACGGTATTGGGCATACACATTTAAATGATAATTAAATAGCTGTATCAGAAATAAATGTATCATAAATAAGTGCTCTGCAGGTGACCGATATTGTATGGGATAGTTAGCCATCTTCTTGGATCTTCAATAACCGGTAAGGATCACAAACAAAAAAAAAAACATAAAATAACAAAAATAAATAGTACATGTATCAATCCACACAAGCCCAACGTGTCTTTTTCCGCATGCTTTTTATAATATTTTTCTTATTTATTTCTTTTAGCTTTCTGATATAAACCATGTCTTTCAAACAATGCATGAGACTACAGATAAATGGCAATAACATTTACATTCAAATATAAATATTAATAGCATATGATAGTGGAGCGATTTTAATTGAAAGATGCTTATTCATTCAGATCCCCAAGCAAACGTATTGATTATACGTATTTTCCATTGAATTAAAAAATATACTCCTATGTACATATATAAGTTATCGGGCATGTTACAAATGAAAGAAAGTAACCTTAGATGAGCATTGAACTAATGCAGGGTGCTTTAGTTACTGATATAACAACAGAAATGTTATTCAATACATATTTCTAATGAAGTCCATGTGCGATAAAAAAATTTAAGTTAAGCACGTTAACGCATTAAATAGTTTTTGATAGGCGGAAATATAAAAAACCATTATTTTTTTGGGTACATATTATGAGAATAACTGGCGGTAACATACCTGTAACCACGAACACAATTGCACAGCAATATTGATTTTTCAAACATCAGGTATAAATAAAGTGTAATAATTATAAGAAGTTTGTGTTCTTTTAATTGATTGGAAAGTGAAAACATTTTTGGCTCTTTCTTTAATTTAACAGTTTTTTTTTTATTCGATACAGGTCTGATATAATGCTAGTATTTATCTATTCTTATTTTATTTATTATGCACTTTTATTACTTGCTAAATTATTGGCTTTTACATTTATAGTTTTAATCATTTAATCTACTGTTTATATTTTAATTATTTGGTTTATACATACACCTATTTTTGATATTTATAACGCTTTTTTTAAATTTATATTAAATACTTCGTTGTAATTAAATGCTTTTTTATTATGTGTGTACATATATAAAATTTTATAAAAAATTTTATATACTTTTGTATTTCGTTTTATTTTGTGTGAAGCTTTATTTTAGTTTTATTACTAAGGTTTCTTTTTTTAACATTTCTTTTGTGGCAGACATGAGTTTTAAATATGTTCGGTTTTTTTTTGGGAAGGTGACAATAGAAAACATATTATAAGAAAACTTGATAAAAATAAGGTATTAAAATTAGCAGTGACATTATTCTTCCATAATTTTGTGTCAGTCACTCTCGCATTTTCCAAATAAATTGCAATACTTTGAAATTAAAGAGTTATTAAAAATTTATATATATCAAAATAAAACATGCACAAACCAGATACTCTGAAAGAAACTTCCCTACAAATATTTTTATGAATATGATAACATGTAGATGTGTATGTATGTGTGATTAATTTGTAATTTTTTTTTTGTTTATTTTTTTTAAAGAAATTGCTTAACATTTCATTTAAATAACAACTTAAATGGCTGTTTTTTAAATTTTTTTCAACGGAAACCCACATTTGATTTTCCTTCTGTTTCTTTCCATGAGCATTCACAATGAATTCATAGTTGTATACTAATTTTAAAATATGACATTGTCAATCAACTGTGCACATTTATGACATTATAGTTATTAGTGCCAGGCAGACTCTATATAGTATTGAGGAAAATTTCAGACGTGCTAATAAAATGCAAAATTTATTTACAAAAAATCAAAGAAATTATTGAAAAAGTGTTAATTATAAGTATTTTCTTCAATAAAAATGGATTTTCCTCAGCAAATTGAAGGTACTTGGAAATAAAAGCCACGATTGTGTGTTGGAAAAAATCTATTAGAAAAAAAATTTATTTTCCGTAGTAAAAATCAATTTCGATTTTTCTTTGTGTATACGACTGAAGAAAAATGGGTAGCAATGTGGTTGCAATATACCAAAGCAGCAACAACAATGATCAGCTAACCAACCGTAAACAAAAACAAAAACAAGGAAAACACTTGTAAAGTGCATGAAAGAGCTAAAAACGCAAAATGTAATGGTTATAGAAAAGGAAGGACACAAATGAGGATTCTGTTTTAAAGGGGGTTCCATTTAAATTTTGTTTTTATTTTACGCATTGTTCTTGCTATGTATATAATAATATATATTTGTCGTGTATGTCATACTTTGCATACTCTACATTTATTGATTAGTTAACAATTTTTTTTTTTTTAGATTAAAAAAGGAAAATGATATATTTACTGGCTAAAGTGTCTCAATTACTTTATTCTTTATTTACACAGAAATGCAATTTTTATAAACATTAAAGTTTAAACAACATTATGGAGATTTTACGAACTTAATTTCAAAAAATTAGTTTTCATTGAGCAAAATAGTAAATTAAATAAATAAAGTGTCAAATTATGCCAGCCAAATTTCTATTTAATATTCGTTATTTTGTTCCCTAATTAAATCCACAAATTTGGATAGATTTCTATTTTACTATTTACCTCTATTATCATATCTGTATTTATTTACTGTCGTGACACGAAAGCTACAATGCTTTACTTAATGATATATTTATTTATGTGTAAGTACAATCCATTAAGAATTTAATACTGCAATTCAATGCATTCAATTCATATACCTATATATATGTATATATGTATGTATGTACGTTTTTCTTTAATCGTATCAAGTTTTTCATGCAATAAAAATACAATATTGATGCATGTAGAGAAAAACTTATAAAAACAGAAAAAAAAGCTTAATGAAGTTTAATTTAATTAGTTTGTTTCGCGCGTATGTACTTACAATTATCCCCATAAATTTTTGTCACCGTATAAGAAAATAAGAAAATTAATGAATGAATAATAATGAATATTCAGTTCATATTCATATTTGGTTCATTTTGTACCTTTTTTATTTCTAACCAATAACAGCGTAAGACGAGGGTTTGTTATAGATTTTGCTGCAATTACAATTTAAAACCATACATATTGTCCGATCTTATTTCACTTCAATTGAAATTTTTCTTCATAGTTAGGCAGGGTTTCCAGTTTTTTTGAAATGCGTATGTGCACCCACATTACTTCCATTTGTAGGTACACACACTTACATGCTGTTGATATACATTAGTGCGCATGTGTGTATTTCGTAGGCATGTAATCATTTTTAGCTGTATTTTTTATTAAATTTGAATTTTTATTTCAATATTTTTTTTCAGAATTAAAAATCTTATAATATAAACCAATTTAAACATTTCTTTTTAAGACAATCCGCCTACATGTCATTACAAAATACAAAAACAATCGGCTAAAAACTTCTATCCAAATTGAAATAAAAACAGTGAAGGCAGCAAATTCATTTCCCAACTGACTACTCTTAATAAACTTTGTATATAAAATTTTAACTTTTTTTTTAAAAAAAAGAACAATAACAAAAAATATTTATCGGTCCTACATTTGTAAATACATAAAAAATACTTTCAATATACAGAAACGCTAGTGGAGAGAGCACATGCCACATATGATGTTGTAATGGAATCACCGCTTTATGCGGCTGTCGACTCGGAACGTACACATACGATGGCTACAGCTGCTGCTAACGCTAAAATATACTCAGATACGAACAATGCGATTAATCTAAGTTACATGGATAAAATGTCTAACAGTATGAATAGTACGCTGGAAGATACAACTCCTAGTGATTCGGGTGTACAGACTCTAGATTCGGAATCCAGTGAATTAATGGTGGAATCGATAACTTCACAGACTGGTTTGGAATTTGAGGAAGCTAAAGTGCTAGCAATCAAGAATAGAGATACTGTGATAGTTACACCAGCAGAAGAGACTACTGTTATAGATTCCAATTCGAATATTACAGCAGTATCTGCTGTACCTTCAGCATTGGTAGAGGATGCAATGACTACTAGCCAAATGTCGACTTTTGATGCCACAGATAACATTGTGTTTCGAAGGAAGGTGCGTAAAAGTCCAGTTGTAGCTAAAGCACCTAAAAAGCGTGTTTCATTTCACGAAGATATTTTGAAAAATACTCGCACTGATAATATACACATAGAACATGGTTTTATTACTTATAAAGCGGGAGGTATACGTAAAATGGCGCCTCTAGTTGGTCAAGCAGGTCGCTATTCCTGGTGCTCGGAGGGGGATAAGCCACCACCAACGGAAATTTCCCATCATCAAGAAACAGCAGAAGGCAATGGCGACACAGAAGATGGCTTACAACGACGTAGACGTGTCCTTTATCGTAATGCCTGTTCAGATGTTTTAGATTATGGCAATTCGGACATTTATGACATGCACGATGCTGCAACTTTACAATACGATAACTCGGGTGTGTTTGAGTACAGGCCCCAAGACCTCAGGAACGATAAGGGTGGCAAAAGTGAGGAGAAAATGGTTAAGAAACCTGATCTATATAAATGCTCTTGTTCCAGTTCGAATTCCAGCTTAGATTCGGATGAGAACGATAAAAATTCCAACAACCGGCAACAGCAGCAGTATGGTCAGGCCAAAAGCAGCTCTTGTGATTGCATCGGCGTGGCAAATAATGCAAACAATAATTTTATAGGCAAGTTAATTTATCACATTCTCGATTGTGACAGCATAAGTCAGAAAAAAAAGAATCAGAACATATTTTTAATTCAGTTTTAATGCTTAAAACTGATTAAAAATAAACTTGCTTTAATTCTATCATATGTGAATAATATCGCTCGGTCTTACTCTTCTCTTAATCGCTAAGGTGGAGAAATGTGTATTCGGGCATTGGAAAACTTATTTTTCCGACTTATGATTCTTTTGACCTAATTCAGACACGAAAAATGTTCTTTGAAAAGTTTTCTTAAAAGCGTCGGACACAATGTTCCAAACATGTATGAATACAAGTATGTATCAGTGGAACACAGCAACTGTAAGAGAACTTCAAATGCTGTTGGCCACTCCATTCTTTTTCAACATCTCGTCGACAAACTCAAAACTTTGCAAAGTAAACTTTGTGTGTCTAAATTAGGTCTGTGTATATCCGTAAGTATGCATCGATGTGTACGAATTAATTAATCATGAATATTTTAAAACAGGAGAAAATTGCTATTATTCGGATCCCAATATTGACTACAATCGAAGCTCGCCGCGACAAAAATCAGTATGGAATAAGGAAAAGAAGCCCAAATCAAGCTGCCTGAAGAAAACTAAATGTCAAACTAACATTATACACGATCAGGATCTCACTACAAAAATGAAAAAATTTAATGTACACGATATGAATCAACTGTTGGACAATAGCAGTAAAATGATATTTGGGTCCCTAAAAAGTATTTTCACCATGCCGCTTCCTGAAAGAGGTGTACCCGAAGGATCCGAAGACTTGCAGTCGGTTATAGAATGTGTGGCTGAACTGGAACACAACACTCCAGAGCATAAAATTAAAGAACCACTTATGCACAATAACACCCAACTGTCACAATCACCACCACTCAAAGCAAAACCCTTTCTCAGCAAAAGCTTAGATGGCTCTAAGCAGCAGCAACCTATTAAAAAGTTCGTACACAATGTCGATGAGCAGTTAAGGCGTAAAAATGAGAACGATATTTATGCTCCCACACGTCACAACATTGGCGATAATGAAAGAGAAACTAAAGCAAAATTAAATGCAATAACAGCAACACCACATCAGCAAAGTGAACAAGAATTTGCAGCTAATGATCTTGATAACAGTTCATCGTCTTCTTTGGCTACCTCTGCTGCAAATTCTGTTGCGACCTCGGCTTGTGAAACATCTGAGCACACATCATTTCGCAACAAGTTCATTATCAATTGCGAAAGTACTGTATTTGAGCATACAGGGGTGTCATATTGTTATGATTCGTCTTCGTTCAATGATCTCACTAATATGGAAGACTCACAAGGCAGCATTGCTAGTTTAATTGAAAAGGATACACCCATTGCTCAACCGGAACCGTATCAATTGAGGTCGGCCTTTATATCAGCACCTATTGCAAAGACATTTTCAAACTTCTTTCGCAGTTTCAAAGAATCTGGCAGAGAGAAAGACTTTTCCGCCAGCAATCTGAGCATAACTAAAGCGCAGGCGGAGCTGGAACAAGCAACTGAAAATTATTTCGGTAAGTTTTTATTGCACAGATGTTGATTGATCTATTTTTGCTTTGTTGTACTTTAACTTTGCCCATTAATTAGCAAAAAGGACAATTGAAGAAATTTATTAAAAAGAAAATTATATTTATTTAATTTATTATCTATTATTGTGGTTGTGTCGTTAACCTAGTCTAAGTGATGCATTCCATTTTGTGCTAAAACTAGCGAACAGTTTTTAAAAATATTTCCAAAAATCAATTGAGAATTGTAAGAACATAATCCCCGCAAGCCTTGAAAACGTTTTTCAAAAACAGTATAATTATGATTAAGTAAAGATTCATAACATTTCTATTCGTAAGCATTTGAACATAAAAGAAAAGTTCATGAGAAGTCGCAACATATGGACCAGTTTTGTGGCTATGCAATTGTAACTGGCTACAGATAACATTCTTTAGTTGTGAGCCTTCCTTTTAATTCGTTCTGTCTGGACTTTATAAAAATATTTTTAATCAAAATTTAATAACAATCCTTTTGGTTTATGTTTAATTTAAATAAAAATCTAATTTCATTTCCTTTAATTGTTTTTCTGTAGCTCTTAAAATGCCTAAAAAATCAAACAATATCCCCACACCTCCAGCAAATAGTACTCCAATTAAACTCTCCAAATTTCCACATACTCCATCGTCATCTACCATATCTGAACTCACTACTAATACTTCCAATTCTAATACACAAGCTTTGCAACCACAGCAGAAATCAAATACTTCCCTAACGAGTGGCATAGCCAGTGGTAGTGGTGCCTCCTCTACGATGACTGCGCAAAGAGAGACTCTTGCTATTGGTGGCGACTATCGCTCGAATATGGAAAAACAATCAAGGCATTTGCCCTCTCCGCTCAGGAAACGTTTAAGTGGCTCCGGATCAAATCTGATACAGCAGCAGCAACCTCAACGTTATGGTACAAGCGTACCCCAGCAAATGGATTACCCGACTCTTAGCCCCGACATATACAACAATTATATAGGTGCAAGGGGTGGGTGTGGTCGTGATTCTAAGAGTACTATTTTAAGTGAAGAATTTGATGATATTCTGACCATAACCACTGATACCGAAAAGAACGAAAGTGATATTGTTATTGTGGACTATCATGATGTTAATGATCGCCAAACCGCGGCCGATTATAATAACTTCTTAAAAACACCTCCACAACCACCCGCCAAGACATCTCTTATTAATCGCTTCTTACGTAATGTCACTCAAAAGAAAATACTTGAGTCGTCTATTCGACGTAATAACTTTTTTGCGCACAAATTAAAAAATGAGCAAAAGCTCTTCACTGGCAATTTGTACGTGAGGGGTGCCATACCTCGTAATTTAGAGTTAATTGATGACTTGAATGCGGAAATTGCCATGGAAATCGAAATGTCTGGCGTTAATTCACCCCGTAAGGAATTGACCAGCTTAGATGCAGATCTACCCGGTGATTTGTCCCGTTTCGAATTGGGCATTGGCGAAATATCAATTGAAGTTTTTGCAGGCGTTCAATTGCATTTCCTGTGTGATGAGAGCGAACAACTGATGAAGGTATTCAAATTGTACACAGGGTACAGCAAGGAAGGGTACATGACCCCCGTTCTAGTCTTGCTAACTGACAAGACGTTGTATGTAACGGATTTAGTGAGAAATCGTCTGTGCTCAAAATTTGTTCTGCCCTACAAGGACTTGGATGTTATATTGGTACGTAATGGTATTAATAAGTAACAATTTGCGAAACTCGTTATTCTCTCTTCCAGATGGGCCCTTACGGCAACACAGTTTTGCTTTCGAATAATAACCGTGATATGCAGCAGGTTTTACTAGCTGGTGGTCCTTATCCGGCCGATGGGCTGGTGGCCAATCTTGAACTTTGTGCCAGACGCAGTGGTTCTCTTTTACCAGCTGTGGGGCAGCTTACTCTGGATCATTTGGCGCCCTTGAAAAACTTTGTAAGAGAGAATTCTTGTGTTGGAAAATCGGATGCCTGGATGTATTATGCCGTGGTCAATGTACCCGGTTCAGCTTTAAACGATCCAGCAGATCAGGAACCTTTAGGACCGCATGCTAAAGGTTTTCTTATGCATCGACGCATAAAAGAGCATATGGGTAACTCCAAACAATATTCTTGGAATCCCGGTTATTTTCTATTGAAGTAAAATCAAATCAATCAAAATTGAAACTTTGAGCAACTTATTATAATTTCTCAAATTATTGTTTTAGAGCCGGAGTCTTATATATGTTCAATGATTCTTCACAAAAAATTCCCAGCTGGGCCATGGCATTAGCTGAATGCCAAGGAGCTAGGAGAGCTGTCAAAGCTCAAAGGCCTCATTGTTTTGAAATAAGGCTGAAAAATAAAATGTTATTGCAATTGGCTGCACCTGATGAATACGTTGCTTCTGAATGGCTACAGGCATTGTTACAATCAGCCAGTGGTGTAAGTTATCCTTTTAAGCACGATTAATATAATTGTCTAAAATTGTTAAACATTAAATTAACAGCTGTTTGAAATGCAAGAAAAACACAAAACGCTGGGATGTACTTTGGTAGTAACACAAAACCATTTGATAACCTTACGAGAGGATTTCTCCTCTCCCTTAAGAAAAATCGCATTGTTAGAAGTAAAAAGCGAACTGGATGAGAATTCTGCGACATGTTCAAGAAAGATGGATGAAGATTTAAATCAACATATACCCGAGACTGGCAGCTTGGTAAGTATTCAGTACCTTGCAAATGCTCACAAACTTACTCTCCTACAACGTTCAGATAAGTTCCGGCATGAGCACACCTACACGTAATACTCAACGATCATCGTCATCGGTTAATTCGACACCAACCAAACTTTCACAGCTTTCACGTTCCACTACTACATTTAATACCACATTGGCAACATCGTCATTAGCCAGCAATGCAACACAATCCTCAATATCCACCACCACCAATTCGAAAGGAATACGATCCGGTCAACCTGAGAATAATACAAATAATAGTCAGCAACAGCGGCGGAAGGCACTCGAATCACAACAACTGTCCGTGACCTCTACATCACGGCATGCGGCTATGAGCAGCGTGTATGGCAATAATTCGGGTCTAGAAATATTGACTTGTGCTGATATAAAGGAAATGACCGGCATCAAAATTCCCTCCTTAAATGATACGTGGTGGTGCATTTTGGAATTCTCTTGTCAAGAGGTTCGGGAATGCTCTGATGATTTAGTAATATTTTTCGCCAGCAGTAACGAAATGCAACGATTTTTACGATTGCTGGAGCATCTGTGGCAGACAAAAAACGTAAGTAAATGTTTGCTATACATAGATTTTCTGAATTGACTCTTTAATATATAGATTTAATATAATAGATTTTATTGACTCTTAAATATAAAGTTCTCTGTTGCATTAAACATATTGATATATAGAATATTTTTAACAACAGTAATTTTTATTATTGTTAACATTTTATGCAAATCATTCGGTTTATTAAAATATTTTATTTTTTAAACATTTTAAGGTCGATAACTTTATTTTTCGTCAACAATTGATTTCTAGGAGAATATATTTAATCATATACATATATTCGAAAAAAAAATATTCTTTTACTAAATGGGAAGTTCAATTTGTGTGATTTTTTAAGTTTTCTAAAACATTTTTATCGATTTAATAGGTTTTTATAAATTGTTTGCTATCGAGAAAATTTCTACAAAAAAAATAATAAAAGTTTGCTTTTCTAGATCACTATTTTGTGATAAATTTTTTAATGTTCAATTACTTATTATCGAGATGTATGTTATTTTTTTTGGTTTTTCTATTTCTACAGAAAAATAATGTAATGTATTTTTATCGAGCACGCTTCTGTTATCGATAAATTTGTTTCGCTTAATTACTTTTCGTTAAGATTTGTATAAAAATTATTTTTACATATTTTTATTTCTATGGTGTAGAATGATCTATTTCCTATAACAGTGTTGGATGAGGATGATGTTTTTGCTGAGCAGTGTACAGCGTTGTATATGGACATTAATCGGTCGTGGGAACCCCTTTTATCGGCTGCTTTAGGTTATCCTCTATAAATTATCTGCTTATAAGACGATTAACGATTATTAAACATTTCTCAACAAACAGACAATTTTGCAATACTTAATAAAAGGACATTAAACTCAAACAAATAAATATTTCTACCAAATATAAATTAAAATGAAATTATTGAGCGGGAATATTCAAATTAAAACTGCTTTCCAAATATTTTACTATTTACCCGTAAAACCAAATTATTGTAATCGAATGGCAAATACTATTAATTGTGTAAAACTGTCAAAAATCATCGCACAGAAATGCATTATTTTTAATTATGTAAAATTATTTGCAGTTAAAGAATGTACCCGCATATCCCCGTCTTCTTTTCGCGGCAAGTTTCTTAGTTGATAAGCTTGAAATGAAATTAAACTTTCATTTTCTTCTATATTATTTTATGGTTTAGTATTTAATTTTTCTAACTTTAATATGTGATATTTTCTTATTTGTTTTCCTTTTTGTTATATTTTTAAACAAATATTTTTAAAATATGAATTAATTTTCATTTAAGTTATTACAGAGGTGGTGCATGCATATACATGCATAAATGAAATAATGAGTTATTGAAGTGAGCAGGATAATATTTTTAATTTTCAATTTAATTATTACTTTTGTTAGTGTTTTCACTTTTTTACATTTTTTTACACTTTACATTCTCATTAAAAACGTCCGCTGCATGTCAAAAGGATTCCATTTTTCAATACGCAAATATTTGTTTTTATTTGAACGAAAAACAAGCACAAATAAAAGTTTTTCTCTTAGTTAAGTTAAGACTCTACATTTTTCCAAACTATCGTAACGGTCTCTTAAAGTTAATTTATTATTTATATTGATTTTCAAATTATATACATAATTTAATTCGGTCCTCTTCTCAAGAAATTGTTAATGTTGGACAAATATTTAATTAATTTATATGCAACCGTATTTTTTACTTCAATTTGCTTTAAAAAAGTGCTCTTTATATAAAATATTCACTATTTCGAAATTGTAAACCTAAAAAGTTAAACCAATGAAAAAAATAATAATAAAATTATAAAATTTAAGTCTTTGAAACGCTTCGTCGAATAGCACTAGTTCTGTTCAAATCTTATCATAATTTAAATTTGTTAAAATAAGTACACACACACATAAATACACATACACAAATAAATAAATTTTTGGAAAAAAATAAAAAAATAAAATTAAAAAAAAAGACACATTTAATATTAAACTTTATTACATATATTATAATTGATATATTAGAGGAAGGAAATAAATACAAAAGCGATGGATTGTACTACAAAAATATATAAAAAATAAATGAAGAAGATTGAAAAGCGATGAATTAAAGTTGGTTTCAATAAAAAAGGAATTTTGAGTCGGCCTAAAATTTTCATGTGTGAGATGATTAAAATTGTACTTAAGTGTATATGTTTGTTTTTGAACTATTTTCAAATACTGTTACGATTCTCTTTTAGTTTTGTTGCAGCATAAAAGTAATTAAATTCATGTGCACAGATTTAAATTTTAATGGCTTGATAAGACAGCGCTCTATTTATACTTGAACCAAAAATTTTCAACTCAGTGGCTCATGTTTACAGCTTTAGGAGTAGACAGTTCTAGTATTTGGCAACCTTTAATTTACTTACTTTTATTCAAAAGCTGTCATGAAGTAATATCTAGTTGTTATACGTTTTCAAGACCTGGACTTAAAATAGGTGTACACCAGCCATAGGTGCATGGAATAATAGACCAGGCACAATAGTTTGTTAAAGCAAAGTCTGTAAAGCGGTTTTATTAATTGTTTTTACTTCGCTGCTGAAGAAAGGCGTAGAAGGGTGTATGTATTGAGGTATTAAAAGGAGAATTATTTATTTTATGACTGTCGGATCTTCGAATCGAACTCACAACCTTAGCCATTCGAGATTGTTTGTATTTATTTTCATTTGTTTCCCTTTGGAAACCAGTAAGTAGCGCAGTCCCACATTCGATTAGTTTTGTATTAATTTCTTATCTATATTTACCATATATATAAATGTATCATTGCGACTAATTGCAATCTAAATCGATTTATAAATAAGTTGTACAATTTGCAAAGCTTTATAAAAATATTTGAAGCAGCTGAAATTTGAAAAAATTGGCTCGCATACTTTTTATGTAAAAGTGTGGCAATGCCATTTTGGGCCGATTTTTATATATATATATATATTTATAAATATAGGATTTATACATGTATAGTGAATTCTAGAACATTTTTCTGGCTGTGAAAATTTAGCTTAATTTAAGCCTAAAATAAAAAATTTAAAAATAGATCTGCTCAGAATTTTCTCAAAATTATCGGGTATAGAAATCTACAAAATTGTGTAATAAATGAAAGATATATAGATTAAAAAACATTTTCTACATTTATAGGTAAAAATGCAAAATAAGCCATGACTCTCAATAAGTATCAAGTAGCGAATGGTTGAATTACACGCCACGGCACTTCCCTCGCAGTGAAACTCACTGTTAAATTTCACTATTAGGAAGATAAGAGCATTTTTTTTATTTGATTTTAATATAAAACTTTTAAAGTTTATTTATATTTATTATATTTATATTTCTACTATGTTGTTGCTGCATTACTTACTTATTTTATTAAAACAAATTTAAATAAAATTTGTGTTTTTAATATATTTATTGAATTTGAAATGGTTACAATTTAAACGTTTTGTATTAATTTTAGTTTCTTTTTTTAATTAATGCATGTTGTGTTTCTCAATTGGTTATAATTAGTTTTTTTTATATAATTATTACAAAGTTTTACATATAAATATATATATATATATATTATATATATACATATTTATATATATATTTATATATATAATAAGTATAATTGTTAATTGTATGATTTATTCCTTTTTCTTTTTTTACAATAATTCAATGCTTAAAGAGTTGCTTTTTATTATAAAGAATAAGTTTTGTTTTTTAATTTCTTGCTTGGAATAAAGATTTTTTACTATTTATTTATAATTATTTTCATTGGTTTTAATTTTTATGTAACTTAAAATTGTATTTAGTTTTAAAAATTCCATTATACTTTTTATCATCACACTTAATATTAAAAAAAATATATTTATGTTGTATATTTTAGAAATTACAGTTTTATAAAAATTGATTTTTTTTTATAAGAAATTAATAGAAACTAATATTTTTATTTATTATTAATATTTCATTTTAATAATATTTTAAGAGAAATAATATTAAAAAAAGTTGATAGTTTTATAAAATAAAAAATAATGTTTTTTTTATCAATACTCTGCATATTCAAGTCATATTTTCAATACTACTAACATAACCTAATCTCATTATTTTGCATCTCATTTTTATTCGTTAAAAGTAAATGTTATATGAGATATTTAATTTGCTGTAATAATTTTTTAATTATTATAATTAAATACTTTTTTCGCCTTATATTCAGTCCATTTCTTATTCAATTTGATCGTTCTAAACACTTTTTAAGCAAAACAAAAACAAATTCAAGAAAAAAAATTACAAAAAAAAAAATAGAATTTTGAAGGCAATATTACTTTCAAAAAGTTTTAGCATTTAATTATACTCGTATCAGAACCAAAGAGAAAAAGTGAGATGGCTGTCTTCAGTTGTCCATGTATCTGTTGCATTAATTGTTTTTATAAAACTCAATTTCAAAATAATTGTTGAAATTGCTCGATTAGAAGTTGCCATGCATGGTTCAATGTACTGCTATCAACATTCTGTGAATAATTTTTTATGGTAGAGAAGAAGAAGTGTGTTAATGCATCTGTCTCGTCATGTCAAGATAGCATTAATAGTGCTACCAACATATTACGCATTAATATGACATTTATCGTCTAAAATAAATTGAATATTCTATACTTCTACTAGGTTGCAAAATATATATTTAAATATTTTTTAGCGGTATTAGAAAGATTAACAGTGTTGCCAACATAGTATGAGCTAAAGGCAACCAAATTAAATTATATATATATAATTCGGGAAATTTCAAAAGTATTTCCAAA
The DNA here is from genome assembly GCA_963402855.1 of Ormia ochracea. NCBI lineage: Eukaryota > Metazoa > Arthropoda > Insecta > Diptera > Tachinidae > Ormia > Ormia ochracea. Next base: position 5,104,661 of record OY727105.1, read on the forward strand.
TATGTGTTATGGAGTATTTTGTGGGAACGGAAATACCGGTTGCTAGTATCTTCGTTTTTATTCTTCTTGCGACTGTTTGGGACAGCAAAAAACCACGGTTATGCGGAATTCATTGTTGAAAAAGTGATTTCTTGTATTTTTCTCCTACTCCCACTAGCAATAATGCCATCTCTCTGAAAAATAATTTAATAAACCAGGCAAATTTTAAAATAACCAAAAAGAAAATAATTAAAAAAAAAATTAATTTTCAAATATTTGTGTATGGTTACAGCTTAACAATAGTTTGAATATAAAGAAACATTTTTTGTGCAATTTTATATTTTGTAAATATCTATTTTTTTTTTAATTTTTACAATACTTAATTTTGAAAATAAAACTGTAATTTATAAATTAAACTATTTTGTTTGTCCTGTTTTTTTTTCTTTGAAGATCCTTTTCCATAATTTTATTCTCGTAATTTTTATTTTTCAATACATATTTGCGAAATTTAATATTATTATTTATTTTTTTTGTTCTTAAATATTTGTTTTTTGTTTCTTTATTTATTTATTTTTTTTGAGGCATCATCCCTGAGTTTTGAATTGCTAAATTTGTTTTTGTATTCATTAATTAATCTTTTAACCATAAATTTTTCCTTTTTTTGTTTATAAACTTGTAAATAGTTAATGGGATGCATAATTTTTGTTTGTTTTTAATTAATGAAAGTTTCTCAAAAGGGCCATGATTGATTTTCAGTTTGTAGTAAAATGTTTATTTATTTAATATTATTTTCTTCACATAAAAAACTAAATTTATAAATTGTGTTTACTTTGTCTTGTATATGTTAGACCAACCAGAAACTATTGTATGTATTTCTATATAATAATTAGTACACCGCAAAATTTGTTAATTGTTTGTTATTTTATATAATTATTGGTTTATTTGTTTGTTTGTTTGTTTGTTTCTTTGTTTTTCTTAGTATTTATGAAAGATTTGTACTTTCTGCAAGTATTTTTGTTGTTTCATTTGTTGTTATTGTAGTTATTTGTTTGGTATTCTAATAAGTTTCATATTACCAATTGAAGACAGTTTGTTTTATTTAAAGTTATTAAGATTATTTTATATAGTTTTGAGAGAGTATTTCAGTTTAATAAATTGTAAAAGTTCACAACTTTAAATAGAACATTTTATATGTAACCACTGCTAATTTGTCATATTCTATAGTAATTGAAGAGTATTTGTTCTATCAAAGCGGAGCGCAGCACAAACACAGATATAAATGCATGTGAAGAAACAGCGATTGTTGTCAGCGTTACCGTAGAGGCCCTAAAGCTGAACTTTGTCCTTTTTCTCCCATTTTATTTAAATCCCCTTACCGATCAAACAGTGAATGTGCCTCGAAAATGTCTCCTTGGAGGTGAGGCCATATAAAATGTTGTGTAATATAAAATTGAAGAAAATAAATAAAAAAAAGTAATAAAAGAGTAACTTTTTAGAAAAATTCCAATGGCAACACCGATTGTTGTCCTTTATGTTGCATTATTATATCCAGTTTACATATAGCCATTTATGCAAGTGTATGTGTGCGCCGCTAGTATATAGGGGACACCTCTCAAAAGCTCTTTAATTATTATAAAAAGTCCTCAAATGTAGGAAATTAAGCGACTGCAGCCATTTTGAATCAAAAATTCACCTATTTGATTTTATAACGATAAATATCTTTACGATAAATTTCTTGGAAGGATAAATAAAAGAACCATTTTTCATAGTATTTGTATAGTTAAGTTTCTGATAATATACATATATTAAAACACTATTACTTTTACATATTTTTGATAATTAAAAATAATATTCTGCTGAGTACTAATTTTATAAAATCAGTATGTTTTAAATATGGAAATGAAAAGCAATTATTTCCAAAATATCTAAATGATTACGAATGAGAGGATCTTCAGAATTAATGAAAAAAATTATAAAAAGCAACGATTTGGCCTACTTTTCATATTTTGAATATAATTTTCTTAAGAAGTTCAGATGGTGTATTCACCAGTTACGATCCTTTATATCATGTAACTAACTCCAGTTATGTTGGATCCTGGATTAGGAATTGTTGTAATTGAAACGTTTATGTAAAATTAACATAACACATTATATTGGACAAATGTTTTATTGACAAACATTTAAGCTGAAACAAAATTTGCTTGTAGTGTGATTAAGGGCTAGTATTGGCTAACCAACTCAATGGCAGGACTTGTTCAAAACGGCATGTTGTGCGTGACAGCACAACTACCTACAAAGCCATTTTGTTACGATTTTTTAAAATAGGCTAGAGTTACATTACATTTCCGTATGAATGAATCGTATGACCTGCTTTTTTACCTGTATTTTATTTGGTGCTAAAACCAACCTGATCAGTAGATCTTCCCCCTAAAACCCAAAACGATCGAGAATTACAAAGCGACAGCCATAGCAAGGCTGGAACAACTTTTTCAAACTACACAATAAACGAATTTCATTCTATACAATTCTATTTTATTTTTCTTTACTTCATCATGAACGAATTGGGAGAATATCGGAGATACTATTAAATTTTGTACCGTAACTTTATATGTGCCCTAAAATTGAGTCCTTTACGATGCAAAAGTTTAAAATGACATTAATATTATTGGTTACCCCTCAAGTCTGGTAAAATATGATGTACTTAAGAATTAATTATAAATTTATTGCATGCGTGTATGTATACATACTAAATATGAATTATTGTAAGTTTGTAGTAATTATGCACATATGTATATATATATGTATGTATGTGGGTATGTATATAATGGAGATTATTGTTAATTATTTTACTTGGATGAAAATTCTATTTTATATTTTTACTTATGGAATTTATTTATTTTTTTGTAGTAAGATTTTTTTTTTTTTTATTTTGCATTTGTAATATTTAATAACATTTTTAGCTTTTTGTTTTGTTCTTTTGTATAAATATTGTTTTGTGTTTTGAACTTTAATTTTACCATAATTTTGTCTGAGAAAGTTTACTTTTTTCATATATATTTTTCTTCTAAAAAACTTATTACTTGGCTTACAAGTTAATAAAAATACTTATTTGTCAGATGTTGGTTTTCGATTTGCTCTTATCAAAATTAATTTAAGTATTTTCCTTACGATTTCTTATTTGTGTACAAAATATATTTATATTTTCATATAATTTATTTCTCAGATTCCATAACGTACATTTTGCGTTATTAAAACCATATTCTCTAAGAAGTACTCGTACACGTACTCGTACTTTATTTATTTTAGTTAAATGAATAAACCAATTACCGTAATATTTGTATTGATTCTTATTGAACATTTTGTTGCAGTTTTCTCTATTTCATTTCAAATGATTTTATTCTTAACACCTTTTAAGTTTTATTGCATTTCAGACAAAATGAACTGAAGAGTTAGTTAAGAGAGTTTCCTGTTTAATAATTGCTAGTAAATGCAATTTTTCCTCTTGTTGCTATTAATTGAATTTAAAAATGTTTAAAATTGATCTGGCGATGTTGTAAATATTATTAAATTGGGATTTTGATTTTTAGAATCTTTTTATCCACGTGCAAAATTACCAGATCTTTTTACTAATGCAAAATAGGGATCTCGATTTTGTTTGTTTGATTCAATTATTTAATATTTGTATATTTTATGTTGCTTCTTTAAATCTTTAATATTTATTTAAAAATTAAAAATATAGAGGTAAGACCTTCGTTAATCTTTAAGTTAAAAACTACAAATATATTAAGAAGCTTATAAGTTTAATTACAAAAAAGCTTAAAAGCAATATTACATCTAATTAAATATTTCGTTTTTGTGTAAAAAAGTAAAAAATAATAACAATAATAATGATAATAAAAATAATATTTATAATAACAATAATAATTATAATTATAACGATATAAAAAATAAAAAAAATAATAATAATAATTATAATTATTGTAATAATAATAAATAAATAAATTATATAAATAAACTGTAAGTATATATATATATATGTGTTTGTGTATATATACATGCAAAGATTTATAAATAAAATTATTTAACGAAAATTATTTAAGCAATAAATAAATATAATTATATAACAAAACCACACTTTAATACAAAATGTTTAAAAATTGCACATTTTAATTTAAAAAAATATCTCTGTTTTTTATACAAATAATTCTTTTTATTCACTTATTTTTCGCCAGCAAGGATCACAAATTATTAATAATGTCATTAAATCTTTTATATTAATAATAATTGTTCCAACTAAACTTGGCTTTTCAACTGGCAATGTTCGTTATAGTTCTTTCTCTATTTAATTAGTGTTAATTAATATTTGTTGCATTATTAATTAAATGTTTTTGTAAATATGAATATTTTGTAGTTTTTGTATATTTTTTGTACATTTTAATTGCTATAATTTCAGTTTTTTTTTAATTTCAATTTTACGAACTTTTGCTTTTAACTTTTTGTTAATTTTCTTAATTTTTTTTTTAGCAGATTTGTGCGTTTTTAAAAATATTAGAAAATGACTTTAAAAAATATTAATTACAAAAATTTTATTTAAATAGAATATTAATAGAAAATTAAGAGTGTAATTCGCTTTAAAAATAAGAAAATGACGCTTAGCAGGACAATTAGATAAATTTTTATAAAATTTCTAAATGTTTGAATTCTTTGCGAAAGTGGAAAGAGTGCATTTAAAATCAAAGTTATAGTTTTATAGTTACTTTCTGGAACACTATTTTTTAGATAAGAAACAACCTTCCTAAGAAAGCTTTAAAAAACTTTAATATGATACAATTGTCTTTGACTTGATTTTAAATGTGGTCTCCATTTTGCAAAGAAAGTCAAACACTTTTTAAAATAGAAATTTTATAAAAATTTACCAAAAGTCCTTGTACGGAGCTCAGGAGCTGTGTGGGGTGGCATTCTGATTGTTAGTATTGTTGATGTTGGTGGTACTACCACTTGCGTTCACATTTTCACCTGAAACCTCGCATTTAACACGACGAGCAATATGAGATCTTGTGTGCTTACGCAAATGATCTTTACGATAGAAACCTAAAAGGAAACATTCAAAATTAATGAACAAAAGGAAAATATAAGTAATATTTCATATTGCTAGAAAAATGTTTCTTTTCCTTAAAAAATTATTCCAAAATGTTCGTTCTGTTTAAATTTCAGTAGAAACTAGTTCCCTGCGCAACCACTAGAAAAATGTCTTAAAAGACATCACCACCTTGTCTAACACTATCCATACGCTGCTTTACAATTTCCAAAAAAAAAAAAAAAACACTTTGTATATATACAAACGAATACTGTATAGAACATGCATACGCATGCATATACATACTTTTTTGCCGGAAGTACTTAATTTTGCGGTTTTTTTTTTATGTAAATTTATGATTTTTGATAAATAATTACGAAATGGAGAATTACCCTCTAGTGCATACAAGCGAATCTCAGCATTCTTAGCTTTTTTATCTTTGGTAATTAAAGAAAATAATTCTCAGTGAAATATTTCGTTTCAAAGCTTTTGTAAAATCAACAAAAATTCACATGTACTTATACTCCTATGTGCATGTGTATGTGTATACATACGTATATGCGGATCCATTCATAATAATCTTTTAAAAAAAACTCTACAAATAATCCCACGAACACTATGTTAACAAGACTGGCGCTTAGCTCAGTCGTATATTTTGTGATAATATGCTATCAACTGCTTCATTCTGACTTTTAGTTTTAATTTCCGCTACAAAATAGACCTCAAGTACTGTCAAGTAGCGCTATGAAATCTGCGCAAGTGATGCAATGAGGTGTTTGTTTGCAATAGTGACATTTTTAAACATAATTTTAGAAAAATTAAAATTTTTTTTTTGTCTAAAGGCCGAGGTCTAGCACTGCTAGTGAACTGCTTTTAATTATTAAAAAGCAATTATATTAATGTAATAATAATAATAATAATATTAATAATAATAATAATAATAATAATAATAATAATAATAATAATAATAATAATAATAATAATCAAGTAGTTGTTTTCTTACCTTTTCCACACTCAACGCAAACATGCTTCTTCTCGCCGGAGTGTATAACAATGTGTAAAGTCAATTGTTCCTTTCGTTTAAACGATTTCATGCAAATCTAAAAAGAGACAAAAAACAAATGAATGCAGCCACTAAATTGTCAGTTGTATGTTACTCTTCTAAATTGTATGTTTTACTTACATTACAAACGTGTGGTCTATCCGGTATGTGCGATAACTTGTGTCGTGTTAAATGATCTTTGCGTTTCAACGCCGCATTGCAAATGTCGCAAACAAAACGCCTTTCAACCGCATGCGCTATGACATGCTGTTCAATTACCGATCGATTCATTTCGGTCATTTGACATTCAGGGCAAAGGTACAAAGTGGAACCATCCAAAGCCTTAATTTCCCGTATCTCGCCTGGTTTTGGTCTGGGCTTCTTTTCCTTTGGAGGCTTCTTCTTTTTACCTTTTTTACCCTTGGCGGGTGCAGCTGCTGTACTTCCATCAGCTGCTGTTACTGTGCCGTTGGATGCCACTGTTGCTGTACTTGTGACCACCGCATTGCCATTGACCACAGCATTGCCATTTGTTGTGACATTAACATTGCCATTTGTGGGTGCCATTATGTTATTGGCCACCATTTGTTGCTGTTGCTGTTGCTGCTGCTGCTGTTGGCTATTGTTGACATCATTCAGATTTGGTATGTGCCCCTGTTGATGGTCCATGCCAAGTAGGCCAGCTGTACCATTGCCATTATGCGCATGATGATTGCCATTCGTTTGTGCCGGAGCCAGTGAAACTCCTCCCAAAGTTAAATTGGCCAAATTGGTGCTATTCTTGAGCACATCATTTTTTATATTGAAGCCAGTAGTGGAATCCAAGTTGCCTAAATTTAAATTCCCTGAGTTGATTTGTGTGCCCACAATACCTGAGGATTCCTTTTTGATTGTTTCCGAATATTTGAGAAAGTGTTGTATCGAAATTGGCAGTGTTGCAGAAAGTAAATGAGATGAGTAATCCACGGTATTGGCGGTATTCGCCAACGTTTGCCATGATTGATTTACATTCTGTAGTATTTGTTGATTCAAAACTGTCACAAAAAAAGAAGTTTTCGTTATAAAAATTACGCAAAACCATATTAAAATAGTTTCATAAATTTGAAAATAATTTACTTTAAAGTTAATCATTTTCTTTAAAATTTTTTTAAGAAAATAGTTAAAAACTCAACTCAAAAAATTCAAATTCAGTTTCTTTAAAATATTTCCCAAGAACATTCAGGAATTGTTCAAAATAAATCATTAATGCATGTACAGGTTGTGAAAGCAACAATAGTAAAAGCATGAGGGAAGGCATTACATATTCATGTACATACTTGTACACACACACTTTAACATTGATAGGGAGTGCTCTGTTAACTTCCAAGCTATAAAAAACCTACCACAATAGAAATCGTAGAAATGTGTAGAAGAAGCGAGTCAAAAACAAGTGACGGCAGCAGTTACTTATTTACTTCCTACAAATCCCAGGCCGATATAATTTTAGGCTTCTTACGAAAATTAGTATAAGAATACGACTACATATAAATACATACACATAAATGAAATCAAGTGTTTCTCTGTGTCTGTAGATATTTTTTTATGTATGCATTTAATTGTGCTTATACAGAAATCTACAACGGTTTTAACTCAGTACTTGCATAAATGGCTTAATGGAATATTTACTATACCACACATTCGTATGATTTGTCCAATATCATGTCTCTGCTGGAAAAGAGTGAACCAAAAGATTTTTTTTCACTATCCGTATTCACGATACGGATAGTGAATCGTAGGATAGTGAATAAATTATTTTTCCGAAAGGGAAACCAAACAGATTTATAGGGAAAAACCCCAAGAACAATGAACAATTTTGCTACCTGGCCATAATGGAAGCAATTGGAGCAGAAGCAGCAACAATTCAATAAGCACAAAATATAAAATTGTGACTTGCAAGACAGTCAACTTATTTATTCAGACATTTATGAGATCCCAACACATGGTAGTGCGCTAGCTCAAACCTTATTACAAGCTACAAATCGGTATATGAAAGGAATTTTTGTTTCCTCTGACCTTATCTTTACTCAGGATATCGACTCTACTCACAAAACGTAATTACATTAAAGGAATAGCGATAGCTTTTCTGGGGCCTCCAGCATTTATTTATTATTTTCCCATTGGCAATTGATAAATTTTCTAATAATTTAGTTCATATAACGACGCCTGTATTACTTTTAAATCTACAACAAGGAGATCCTTATCATGTTGCTTAACAAGCCGACTATTATTCACATGCGATTTTAAAAGTTCTTGTCTCAAAACTGTTGTGTGTCCCTGTGCAAACACGCATATACTTTTAAGTGTCAGTGTGTTTTAACTTATTTACAAAACTCAAGGCCGATACAATTTATATACAGCACAATCTCCTCTCACTAAAATTGTTCTCTCTTCTGCAAAAGACAACTAAGCAAAGGAGTGAGAAAAAGACCTCTTATCTGCAGCAACTTCCAATCATGGCAGAACAGAATAAAAGTAAATGAAAAAATTTTAACAAAAGTTACAAAGTTCATTAGGTTTTCATGGAAAATTCCTTATTTATCAATAAATAAATAAATAAAATAATTATTTATAATAATTAAATTATATGGAAATAATAATTAAGTTCGGTAAAGGAATGGAAAAAATTAAATTTTAATTTGCTGTAATTATTTGCTTTTACTTTAAGACTATTGTCTTTAATAATTATTTGTTTTGTCCCCCCTGTTGAATGAATCCACTAGGTAATAAACAATCGGGACCTTCAGAATTGACGATTGTCAATAATTGTAAATTCACTATTTTTATCAGAAAATACTATTCTAGTTCTGAACTTATTTAAAAGCACTAAGTTCACATGAATTTATCTCAATTAAGCAGAATATTAATTTATATTTAAAAATGCATAAAAATTAAATTTAGTATTTCACGTTATCAGCTGGCTCTTTTGCGCCTTTCGCAACGCTCTACTGCAAAAACACATTGATGATCAGCGATATTATTGGCTTACATAATATTATTATAAAGTGGAATAAAAAATCTTTAAGGGAGAAGCAAACCAACTGGCCGCACCGTCTGTATGGCATGAGACCGAAGTGTACACTGTTTATGGCAGTGTAGTTTCATTGTCTTCCAACATGCACTCGGGTTATTAGTAATCACTAGTTAAAACCAACTAATTTAAAAAGTTAATTATGAATCTACTTACTTACAATTACAGCCTATCCAGCCCACAATATGCCCGCCCTCTATATGCATCCGGTATATTAAAGAAAACATTAAACAAAAAATCAAATGCTCCTTCTATACCAGTTGTTACTAACGGCAGACATACCCAAACAATAGAACGAACTTTCTATTACCCAAGAAAAGTTACTGTAATAAACACACACATACAAACATTTCAGATATGCGTACATATTTATTTCCTTCTGGTACAGCCAATCTGGAAAATATAGCAGCGCTTTGTGCTCAATACAGAAACATTCTCTCAGTCATTCTTTGGATAGGCAATGTGAAAATGGATTTCAATCGTAACCTGTATGAGCCCCTCATTTTCCCACAATTATCTTTAATTGCCGGTCTTAATATAATAGAATATAAAATTATGAGAAAAATTCTTGCAATATTTAAACGATTTTCCTTTAGCTCTTCACATAATTTTCCCTCAGGAACATGCATACCCTTCAACATGAGGGTGTGCATTTCTTTGATAATAGAATATGAGTTTGGATTTGACTCTTTTGCTTTTATTTCTTCATATCATTGTGTCACTATAATGTTTACATAAGTTTCAGCAATACAATCACACGAGTTATTCCAAATTTTCGATAACATTCTTGAGCAGTCACCCTACTTGCATCCTCTGTGGGATAAGTTATTCACTTACCGAAAAGGTGTTTCTCTAAAGCATCTAGTACCTCTGAAAATATTTCGCAAAGATCTTAAAGTAGTCGCTATGCGGCGAACTTTTCTTCTAAGATAATCTAAAAGCATCTCTGTCTACTTTATAAAGATGGATAAATCAAATCCAGAATTCATTTGAGAAAGAAAAATTTATTTACGGATTGAAGTTAGATCCATCTCGTAAACTTCTACGATCAATTTTTTTTTTGCCCAACTTCCTCTTCTTGGAATCAAATTACCGTTCAGACTGTAAACATTTTATTTGCTACATTAAATTTAAAATTTTTGTTTAGTTCTTTTAAGCGCTGTTTTTTCTTCTTTATATTCACATTTCTGTTTCGATATAGAAGAATATAATAAAAGTATTTTCCCTATGTCCGTTATGAAACAATTAGCTTCATTTGGAATGTATTAGGTACTGAATGGTTGTCCCATGACAAAAAACAAATATTAGGAGAAACCTGTTCCATTATTTTCAAAGCTGCTACTTTTATGCACACTACTAATGGATTTGTGTTAACGTTTTCTATTGTAGACACATATCCATATATATGTATGCATGTGGGGAAGTAAACGTCCTTGAAACTCTTTATATATACACGCAAATATACATGCTTAAGTTAACGTGAGGATACTAATGCATATCAAATTTGTAGCAGCCAACGGACGATGGGTTAGGCCAGAAGGCATTTAATTTCATTAATTTGAGCGGCTGGAAGGAAGTTTTTATGGAGGCGGTACGAGCGTATATAACTAGCTAATAAAATTATTCAGTTTTTCAACAAATATTAAAAAGTTAATATTCTTGATTATTACCTTCTTCCCGATCACGTTCAATTTTTGGATGAATTTTACCTTTATGATCCACGGAGGCGGCAGCATTTAAAAAATTCAAATCACTTTGAGGTTGAGAGTACGGTATGGAAATATTTTGTCCATACTGCATGCTATTATTAACGGCTGAAACTGAAATAAACAAATAAAAAATGTTTATTATCATTGTTATTAAGGAAACGCAACAGATTTGCTAATAAAAATCAATTTAAATACATTGAAAGACATTTCACATACACATTTTCCCTGTGCTTTATTTTTATAAAAAGTGTCCTGCAAAATTACACATTTACATGTATATGTGTGTATGTTGACAAATATATTCCAATAATAAGAAAATTGAATTCAACAACCGCCTGCCTGCCGTCTTATTACGTTAACGCACTCACTGTAGACAACCAACTACCATTTGCCAACTGAAAATTCGCTGATTGTTTGAGGCTCATTTCAACCAGCTGACGTCGGCTAAAGATTTCTTTCCTCTTATTTTGGTTCGTTTTTGAGGCACCTTTTCTATATTCTGGTTCAAGTTATTGGGTAAGGGTTACAGACACCTTCTTCTCTGCATATTAAATAAATGTTGGAAACGAAATATCCTTGAAACGAAGGCCTGTAAACAACGACGCATGGAGAAACACACAAGAAAAAAATTCTAACATCAGCAGTGGAACATCAAAGAAAGTTGCACGAAGAATAATAAACATAATTTTTGTGGAAAACAAAAATATGATAATTTTAAATGCCATCTTTTTTAAAAACATCTGGCTCTTGATTGAATTGCAGATTGTATTGCCACAAACATAATATGTGAAGCGAACGTCTCAATACAACTAAAGGATTTCGCTTCAAATTACCTGCAGAAAAATAATTCACTTTAACGAAAATGTTACAGGAATATGGATTCAACTAAATAACTGAAAATTACATGCCAAATTGAATTCAAAACCGTTTAAACTATAAAGAGCTATTAGGAAACTGCCAAATAGCAGTAAATCAAATTTCGTTTTATTTGAGTTAAACTTCTTTAAAATTGTAAAAAATACGATTGCCGGACTACAGTGCAATTCTGATGCAACTAATATCTCAAAACGTAGAAAATATTTATAATAATAATTATAAACGGCCCACCAGTTTGGGCCATTCTACTAACGTTTTTAAGGAAGAATATTCAGTTGTCCATTTCACCGGCTGTTTTTAAATTTTGAATGAGTCAGCTGGCTTATATGCAGAGTTTGGAATGGAGCATATGTAACGTGTCTTTTAAAATTTTTTTGGTTATATATCAGATCCTGTTGATATGAAATATCCAAAAATTACATTTATTTTCCTTTTATAATTCGCAGTATGTATGCCTTACAAGGTTGCTTTATAAATTTTACACTAGAGAAATTTTGGTCATACTTTTCCAAAAGTTGGCCTTTGCAATACCGAAGGAAATCATCGAGAAATATTTTACCATTTACCATTCAGTTTGCTTGGATATGTGGTAGTATTTTACTTATCCAGAACTGACTTCAATACATACATAAAAGGGTCAAGTCTAGATTAAAACCAGAACTTATTTCCACATTTATGTTTGCATATCATAAGCAACCGAGTTTGGTCTAAGTCAGCTGTAAATATAAAAACTCACCGTTTAACTAGGTGCGTATAAGTGAAAATGTAATTTTTATTCCATGAAGGAATCATATGTGTACCATACTGTTGGAGCTACTTCAACAGTTTTTTTTCTGTTTGAGTCCAAAATGTTTCTGTTCCTTACAAAGCGGCACCGGACACAGTCACAGACGCAAAATGAAAAGACGAACTAACTCTAGTATAGTAAAAGCACCTCCTATTCTTGTATGTTTTTGTCGGTGTTTTGTGCGTTGCTGTATATGTATGTATGGATGTGTGTGTGAAGAAAACAACGAAATCTCTAAAAGCCCTTTTTGTGTATCTTTTGTTTTTACATACTCATACCTCAACTCCAAATTTCCAAGGCCAAATTTATATTTATATATAAGTATGTTTGTATGTATATAAATATAAATACATACTTCCACACACATGGATAAAGATTTATGTATGTGTGTAGGAGTTTGCGTACATGTACACAATGCCGTAACGTCTATTATATTTATATATATTTTCAAATGTATATTTTTGGGCATACTTAGTGCTATGTATGTTTCAGTGTGTGGGTGTATGTGTGTGTTACTTGGAGACCTAAACGCTTACAATTATGGGCTCCTCTACATGCGAAACAGGATGATTTTCTTCAATTTGATTCAATATTGAAGGAATCATAAAGCACAAAAAACAGCAAAATACCGGTTGTTTTCCTTGAGTTATTTATATTGAAGCACTTTCGTTTTGTAGATTTTACGAGTTGTTGTCAACTGCATGAAAGGTAATTTACTTAAATACATGTACACACATTCATACATCATATAGACAGGCGAGAGAAAGATATAATGCCACCATATAACAGAATTTCTTCCGTAAAAATTTCAATAAAATTTGATTTTATTGGAATTCATTATACGTTCAGTGGCACAAGAAATCTTTAACACACAAGCTGTGTGTTTACAAGGACATGGAGTGTTTACTTATCTTACACGAATATTGTTTCGTTTATATCTTTGCCCATTGCATCAAAATAAGCTTTATTATATTAATGGAATTTATAGAAAGAATTGTCTTTACTGGATAAATCAATTGCAGTAATAATATTTAGTAGAATTTTAATTAATTAATATAATTTTTTAATTAAACAAATAAAATAAAATAAATAAAATTTACTAAAGAATTAATTGAAATTAATTGTTGTGGAGTATCGTTTTTGTCCTACACGATCATCAAAAACATAAATATAAATACATACTTCCACACACATGGATAAAGATTTATGTAGGTGTGTATTCTAAGAATAATCGCAGATTAGATGGAAAATTTTAAATTTTCTCAAACACAAATACTGATTTGTTGCCAGTGGCGTAGCAGTATTTTGTGTAGCAAAGGGTAATCCCTTGTACTTAATTCAAATTAAGTTTGAGCAGAACATTATTTTTTCAGAATTTCAGTTGAAATAATTATTAGAAATTTTCAAATGCTATTTTAAAGGTTTCTCACCCTTTTTTATTTCTCCCTTTTTGTTGTTATTAAGACCTTTTTGTATATGAACAACACTTAGCTTGGATTAATAATTCTTTAGTTTTTTCAATTTAGAGATTTTTGATATGCACAGGCAACTTTAAAACATGCTTCAACTATAGAGTGTTTGTTGTGCTCTACTTCTAATGTTTAGACCCTGACATCAGTTAGGAAACTTTTCTCAAGTTTTCGCTTTTTCCCATAATGGGGCCATTCCCTGGAAACACATGAGCATATTTTATAACAAAACAGTGGTGTAATAGTGGCGCAGCTGAATGGATGGTCTTATGAAACATTTTATATATACTTATATAGATTATAATTATACAAAATATAATCATAACATTTAATATCTTTTTCGCATTTTCGAAATTGTATTGAAAAATGGCAATCGTAAACAACTTGAAAGCATTTTATGTGCTTTTCGAATATTGCATTTTTCATAAAGCACAATTTTCTATAATTCTTAATGATATGTTATCATTTGGTAGTTATTGCTTTCAGAAGCATACTGTTCGTTTGTGTATTGCTTACTACTTCATTCTTTTAACAGATAATTCTTTTAGCGACGTTGTAACTTTCCGATCTGAAGGTAAAAAGTGTTTTGCCTTAGTAGTCTCCATTCAAGCAATATAATAAGGTATCCATTCCATCTTCTGTAAATTAATGTTATCTCCAAAGTTCCAGCTTCTAACAATCCACACTCAATAACAATTAAGACGTTGTTTGACAATACATATTTGACGTCAGGCAATTACTGATTAAAACGCATTAACTTGAATGGAAAGAACAGACAGACTATGATGGGCACATGCGAAAATTGATGATTTTTACACAAGAACTGCCAACAACAATAGCAACTCCAAACCTAATGCTAGACTAAAACCAATAACACAAAAATTTGAAGGGTAATAAAATATTGCACTTTAAACAACAACAATAAGAGCAAGAACAATAATGAAAAGCTTTCACCAACAACAAAACCCAACTCACAATCAACACATTTGAGTTGTATGCGAAAAGCGACTACAAGACGAACAACGAGGAAATGTTGAAAAGCGAATAGTGGAACACGGATTTTCACTTTTTAAACATCACTTTCACATGCATGAAATGTAAACATAACACAAAACCAACAACTTCCTCTCTCACTCACTGTAAATGCTGCCATCTCTACTACACGAACTCACACAAATACACACCGCTGCATAACCAAGGAAATGCTCAAAAGAAAACAAAACAACAGCAAACAAACAACAAATAATAAGAGAAGAGAATGTAAGCCAAGTTACCAATCAACCTAGAAATTTCATTAGAAATTATTTCACTTAAATGTTGAGTCATTGTCAAATGGGTAAAGGAATATGGATGTGAACAAAGTGGAGCATGACATAGTGTCAAAGTCATAACAACAACAACACCAACAGCAACACCAGCAGCAACAACAACAACAACGACGACAGCAATACTCTTAATGAGAAATAGAATATTAGCGAGTAGTAAGCCATGCGAACCCACACACATACACTTCCATATAAAGCTGGAGCAACAACAAAGGGAGTGTAGTGAGAGCTCTTTCTCATGCATGATAAATATTGCGGTAGAAGAGTATGTGCACTAACCAGTTGAGCAAAAATATTTTCATATGATGCGTACAAAAATACACCCATACACACACATGCATGCCAATGTATGTAAACTATTGGAAAAAAGCCTACAACTTTTAAACACAGCATGGAATGGACCGGAAAATCAAGGAAAAAAATTTATTTACTTTGCTAAATGGTAGCCAACATGTTAGAGACTGTTGTGGAATGATGAGAACTGAAATATAAAAAACGTTGTAGTATGAGAGAGCAAATAAGAATGAGTGAAGGGAACTGTTACTACCGGTGTAAAACAAAGTTATACGACATGGGAAATAAATCAAGGAAAGCATGTATACATACTGATTGATGTACATATACATACACACATATGTAATGTATATACATATGTATATGCATATAAATGAATGGGGTATGTTTAATGTTTAATATTGTTAATATTTGGCTTTGAATTTAAAAAATCAAAATATTGATTGTTATTCAACAAATCTATAATAACAATAAGTAAACTGCGTTTTTCAAAAAGGACACTTCTGAAAAAAAAGAAAAAAAGCATAATTAAAAATACTTGTAATCGAGCAAAGTATTTAATCGAGAAAAAAACACGGATTCAAATTAAATTAAATTTTGTAATATAAATATTACTTTGATTGCATTAACCTTGTCATTGACTATGAGCTTTCATTCAGATCTAAGTCTCTTTTGGACTTCATGGCTTTGCAGCATTTTATAAAATGTATTTTATATATTTGCATTCATTTGCAAGCACATGTCGAAACCGAAAAATATTGTATACCATGATAAATGTTTAGCTCCAGACTCGGTGCTATCAAAATTGTTATAATTTTTTTCATTTTATTCCCATCCCTGTATTGTCAAAATACATGAGGTACTTTTTTTTAAGAAGAAGGGGTGCTAAAACGTACTTTGAGCAGTATGTATGAGTTATTTTAAGTGTATAAGATTTTTTGTAAGGGATGTTAAGAGAAGGAACAATAATAATAATAATAATAATGATAATAAGTGAGAGTGAGTGAATTTGGAGCATGTGTGTGAATTAGTTTACATGTTGCACACACCCGCACTGCCTTATAGCTATAAATGGATATATATGTATGTGTGTGGAGACAACAGTTCCACTCATTTATTTAATGGAGTCTATAAAGAGTGAGAGTAAATTCAGCAAACGTTTTTTGGGGTAGTAGATGACTTCAGAGTTTCTGGCATGAAGAGGGCAGTTTGATATTGAAAATCAAAAGTTGAAATTTTTAAACAAAAACGAATTACTGAATTAATCACTACAGACTAACAGTTAATATAAATTCAGACTAATTATTATAAAGAAAGTTGATAAACAATATAAAAATTAAAGAAAGAATGAAATAACGGATAAAAATGTTCATATTTTCGAATAATAAAATTATAGCCAAACACGCATTGCAGATATAAGCATATGTGTTCACATGAATTTAAGAAGCAGACTTTTATAAATATGTATGGATGTATGTAGATACAAACAGTTATATACATACATACATATATATATATTACATACTCATACCATTAGTAACAACTTGTACATAATACTAACTTGTATACAAACACATACTAACAGAGCCTTGTAAACGCCGGCATGGCGCTTTATATGCTTTTCCCTATACACAAACATACATACATTAAATTGGAACTGTGAGCTTTCATTAGTTTGTGTGTGTTGCAAAAATAATAAAACTCTACAACTCTAGACTTTTATACCAACCAACACTAACGCATTTTTTAAACATACACGTTCATAAAAAACTAAATTTGTACGTGTGTGTAGTGCGAATACATACATCTACACATGTATTTATCACTCATTCTATACACACGTTATATCACGTCTATATTCAATCTCACCAATGCTAGACAGTTTTTTGGGGTTGGGGTTGTACGTTAACACACACATGTGTATGTTTGTATGGATGGATGTTGAATAGTGATACCCATTCCTCTCTTCAAAATTAATTTTAAAAGTGGGGTTGTTTTAGTGGGATCGATATTCTACAGAAATTAAAACAAAAAAATTGGACGTTAACAAAATTAATGAAGTTTTCTGCTGTTTCATTGTTCTATTTTTTGTTAATGATCAAGTTGTCATTATATTTACGATTAGAAATTTATTTATTCTCATGTACAGGGCTTCCAACAAAACCCATTTAACTAATTATAAAATAATTAATATAGTACACTATTGAATAATTTTTTATTTGATATGCTGATAGCTACGATAACAACACCATTTATAAGTTAAAAATACATATTTTCAATGATGCAAAATAGATTCGCCTTTAAAAGGTATTTATTGAAATAATAATTGGGCATTTAAATAATGATTGAAAATAATATGATTAGGGCAAAAGAATAAAAAATAAAAGCCTAAAATTTGTTCTCGAAGTTTTTCTTAATACCGAGTATTAAGTGGATTGACGTGATGATTAAACTTAAAATAAAATAAATGCCATTATTTTGAGAGAATGTGTCACATTTTGTGTTTTAAGTTTGACTTACAGTGTAACTTATAGCTTTCTTTTATTACTTTAATAGCTTTCTTTCTTCGATTACAATTATTACACTGTATCACAGTGTATTACAGTGAATTACAAGTAGCTTAAAGCAGAAAGCTTAAGCAATGTTTAATGAAGACTTCACTGATATATTAGAGTTAAGAGAAAAATAAAAAAGAAATAAAGCTTGAAGGCAAGAAAATAGTACATTAAAAAAAGTTCAATGGCTCATAATCGGTTATTATGCTTATTTAATAGGAATGATTAATGCAATCTTTTCATTTTATCGAAAAAATGAATGAAGTATCTGAAATATAGTATAAAATAATGTCTCATACATAATATTTGTCACTTAAAATATGTTACGAATTTTTTGGAGAAATTTGGTTTGTAAAATTACATGGTTTTTGTGTAAAAGTTCATTATGTGGAAATTTTACAATAACTCAAAAAGTCTTTAAAATGAGTCTGAATCTTATGAAGAGTATTTATGAAAAATATTGTAACCTAAAAGGCATCTTTAAAAACCCCCGCCCTGCTTAGGTTGATTGTCATCAATAAATAGATACAAGTGCTTGGATGTATGCAGATAAATTGTTGTGTGTGCATGTGTTGAAATACATGCATACATGGAGGTATGAAGGTGTGTGATTTTTCCAGCATTTTTTTTTGAATATTTTTTTAAATGCGTATCTGAGATTGACTACACAACCCAGTCAACCTTATACTTTAGCAGTTTCCATTTCTTCCACATTGTTTTGGTTATTTTTACTTATCCATAATTAATATCTATCCCTAATTGGGTGTTGCTGCTGCAGCCCCCCTCCACAAACAAAACAAACATATTTCTATTGAGCTTTTGCATATCTAGGAGCAATGAACTCTATATCTTTTTTTTTTGATAATAGTATGGGGGCACAGGTGGGGTTAACTCAAGTCTTTCAGCACTCACGCATACATAGTTGGGTTTATTTATTTCACTCTACAATTGACCGCAGAAGCTCAAGGCAAAGGATAATTTATTATTATTGTACACCTCTATAATTTTGATTACGAAAGAAATTCATTAGCAACAAATAAATATAAATATCGTGTATAGGCTTAATGGAGAAATGCATTTACATATAAAACATTTATTTATATAATATATTTAGTTTTAAGCGGAGGTAGTGGCAAAGTACCATATACATATGACATTGCATTGGTAAAAGATATTTAAATTTAGGTGTGTAGACAATGGAAGATAATGGCAACCATATTGATTTGATGACATCTATCAGATGTTCAGTTTAATTTGCGTAAAGAATTAATCTTTCTTTCTGTGATACGAGTGCAATGTGGTATTACAAAGCTCCCTAGGGTACATTGCAAAGTTTTACGTACATGTAACGCGTAATGATAAGAACAAAAATCGTTCAAAAAAGGAAAAACCCGATACTAGGCAGACGGATTGGGGGTAGGTATATGAGCTTATGTGAGTGTATGTTCGTGGTAGTGTGTGCTCAAAAGATAAGATGGTGTATTTAATTAAGATTATGCAAAAACTATGCTTTTCCCTTCTGTAATTAAAAATGACAAAGCATATTAAAAAAAATATCACATAAAAAGGCACAACACCGCAAAATAAGTTAACTTGGTTGCAACTTAGATACAGTTAACTGAAACTTTTCAAAATTGATCGAAAATCCATATTCGGAAAAGCGGAACAAGATATTATAGGCAATAATGGATCATGGACAATACTTTTCGATTAAAATACGTTACGAAAACAAACAAAAATTAAACAAATTGAACAAAAGTTTTTAATTGAAAGCAAGTTTAGTAAAAAGGTAGAAAAATTCAAATACTTATTAACTAAAATTTTTGCAACAATTGGAAAACTGCGTTAATCCATTATCATAAAGGTAAAAATTCAAATAGAATTTAAAAAAAAATGCTGAATGCATTCGGACTGAGTTTTTTTTAACTCCTCGATTGTTTTAAATTATAATGAATCAAGTACGTACAATTTGATTTTCCCATTAGTTGAAGGGAAATGTATTTATGAAATATTATGAATTTGCAATGAAATATTCAAACTGGGGTTGCTGTAACGAATAATTGTGATGCACTTGACCCTGGATGTATACTTTTGTAACAGACATTATTATGTGCTCTCAGCTTCACTCATTAGTAAACAGTTTGGAAAAGTTATTTCAAGAAATAAATGAGAATTATGACGTAAACCTAATACTAGTAAATGCATATGTAGATGTTTGAATTGCTTACATAAGTATTCAAAATATCCCATGAATACTTTAAATAACTATCTTAAGCAGTTAGAAAAAACAAACGTAACATTTAGCTCAGAAAATAGTCAGTAAATTAGTGTTATTTTTGGGAAAAATTGCGTAATATTGAAGGTAAAGTCGTAAGAAATTGGCTGTTAAAAGATATAGATACAGATAAGTGCATGTGTACAAGTATACGTGTGTGTGTAGGTATTAGGAGTGGAAGGGTTAGTTAAGAAGCAATTAAATTGAATAGAAAGAGCAAATATTTAAACAAAGCGGTCGCAAGTATTGCCGACTTAAAAATTATAATTTTATTGATTTTTAGTTCTTGTTTTCTTACACGTATGTACGCATGTATGTACGTATGCGTGTATGGTCCGTAAATGGAATTATTTAAATAAGTTAGTGTGTGTATGTATGGTAGTTAGACGGTATGAGGTTCACTCATTAGGAACTCAACCACGATACCTACACATACAAACGCAATAAATATTGTATTAAAAATACCCCCCGTTCAATTTTTTTAATGCCATTTTCATAAGATATTAACATGTAGTTCCATGCCAACATACATATGTACATGTCTTTATATGCAATAATACATACAAGGGTATGTTTGTTATATACGAGGATGGCAAAACGAATCATAGAAAAGCTTTCATTAAACTTTTTCCGGTAATGAATTCTCTAAATTGAAAAGCTCAAAAGCATTTCGATTTTAAATTTTCATTAGCACTGTATTTTATTCTGGTTTGTCTCCTGATAATAATTTACATTTGAAGGCAAAAAATTTTAAGGAAAAAATAAAGAAAGTAAAAGGAAGATAAATTCCGACAGCATCTTCCCAGATACAGTGAATTACAATCAAATAGTGGCGATGATATGATAAAAATTTAAAGAAGCCAAAAGAGAGGAATATTATATCCGATTAAAGTATGGCACGTGTCAAAAAACGGTCCCCCCTCTATTAAGTATGTGTATGGCCAGATGTGGAAAAAATATGTTAGGAACATTTCTTAAGGAAGAAAAAGGGAGTGAGTCAAATAAATAATTTCTATAAATAAAGTCATTTTCACGGATAGGGCGAACCGTCGCTACATTCGAAGGCATCTCAGAACAAATGTAAATATTAATACTGTTCAAAATCAAAGGCTCGAAAGTTGTTGCCATTAGAATTCAAAGAGACGTCATATGGAACGATAATTACGGAAAGGAGTGCAAATGCAAACAGAGTTTTTATTTTCTCAATTGGCACACTAATGATAAGTTTAAGTATCAAGCAGAATTCAGCTTTGTAAACTGCTGTAACAAATAAGAAATCAAATAATTATATGTTTATTTATAATAATTTTTTTTTTTAATTATATTTTTAAAATTTACAATCGATTATTAAGGTCTTCTACTGGTGAGATTGATTTAGCACCAGAAGAAATGCAAATGGCTAGTCCAGCTTAACGGCGCACTAAATAAATTTCATTTAACTTGTAAAGTTATCTTTAAAATGAATTTCCAGGTCCTTTTTTTATTATATTACGCTGCCGAAGTTCCCCAATGCGGTAGCAAAATACTGCCAGCCAATAAATTATGATTTTTTTCCGCCTTTTTCAATAAATAAGAAAATTTTGCAAAATAAAACCAAAACCCTATGTATTTTTCTATATAAGTTGCAAATTTTTGTAAATTTTTTTAGTTGAAATTAAATTTGACTTCAAAAATTTTAAACAGCCCTCGTCTATTAATTTAAACACACACTTACAAGTCTGTTTGCGAGTGTATTGTTAACGTGTGTATGTCAAGTTGTTAATGCCATTATTTTCCCTAAAAGTCTTCATACGGTAATACCACCCTCCCTTGTTTAACCAAACACACAAACGCACACGTGAATATACAAAAAATTACAAGCAAAAAAGCTGTTGTTGCTGTATTAATAATTGTTTTCGTCAATGTGTGCGTGTGTTCGTGTGTTCGTGTGTGGGTGTATGTGGTTGTATAGTTGTTGCCATCATAATGCAATGAACTCTTGTTGTGCTTTTTTCCACTCTCTGCTTGCGCTCATGTTGTTTTTTTTTTGTATAATCATTGTTAGATTAAATAGAAAGAAGTTTTTCCCGTTTTTGCAAGTATTTTTATGCATTTTGATATTTTAATGTTGGTGTCTTTATTTGTTCTCATTAAAGATGTACCGTTAATATTTAAATGCTGGCTTTTAAGCGTTCTTGTATGTACCCTAACGCACATACTCGCTGCATACAGTGAGTACCAATTAAAATCGTTCATCTCGCCTAAACATTTGATCGACGAGCATCGTCAATAAATAAATATGTATAATGGCTCGTTACGTTATTGTGTGTTACGTTATTGACGGTGGTGTATTTATTAACGTAAAACAAACTCATTTCAATAAAAACTTACAAAAATTCAAATGAAAAAAAACATGTAAACTGAGGAAACTTGAAACATTTCTGAAAAAAAAAATTTATTGCAATTGAAAAATCAGATTGCAATTTAGCACTTTATTGCTAAATATTATGAAAATTGTTCATTTAAATAAGGAAACTTTTGCACAATTGTACATTTCTTACATTTTTGTAATTTCAATAAGATAAACAGAAAATATATAATTGATTTTTTATTAGCATACATAGTAAACCGCATGGGTTCCAGTTGATACATAGCACTAGTTAATTCCATAGTATTGCTAATAATAAAAAAAAAAATAAAAAAAAAATTGATTTTATTAACAGATTCAGGGACTAAATAGAAAAAAAAATATACATGGAAGTAAATACATGGAAGTAAAGCAGACCAATAAAAGTTATTTAGATAGATATAGGAATTGAAAAACTGGACGTAAATATGATAATAGAATAGAAAAAGTTCTAGAAAAGTTAAAGCTAAATATTTATAAGATAGCTAAGATTAATATATTGCACGAATCTGGCTGACACTAACTGTGCATTCGCATATGTATGCAATAAATATATTTACTCTTTTGCTCTATACCCCTCTAATTAATTTCCAAGGGTGAGTTATTAATCATTTCAGTTTTATATTAATTGTTTGTCCATCCGCTTTGTTTTATAAAATTATAAAAAGAAAAAATATATATACTCTATATATACTCATATGCATGGGTGAGTATACGCGTGTGTATGTGCACGTTTCAATCATTTTAACAAATTTAGCAGTGTGGATGCGGATGTAGGCATAAACGATGATAACCTTAAATATTTTTGTTCTTAAAAGAAATTAAACTGTGCCAGTAATAGATTAGTTAATTTAAGCTTTAGTCAAAGCTTATAAATTTTCTTATCAACGTTGTATCGGGGAACCATTTACTGAAATGTAGAGGACATTTGATTTTGAGATAAAACGTGTTGCGAACTGTCTGTATTAAAGCAACAATATGTCGTTACCTGATGACTTTTGATAATTTAAATACATGCTTATTTTTAGTTAAAGAATACTTTTGTACAGAACAAATTTTGTAAATTCTTAAAAGCATTAGAATACAAACATGTCAATTATTTTGATATGACATGCAAGCATGCCGCCATATGGGAGGCCTGAAAAGAAATCCATACGCACAACAACAACAGCTCCAATAGCACACATGCATACATAACGTCTTTAGGTAAGCATAACAGAAAATTCCCTGTTTCAAATACTCATACATAAATATATAGATACTTGTTTATAAAACAAAAGTTCAACGAACCCTAAAAGTTTCCTTGAATAGGGAGCAATTACAGAGGAAGAGAAAAATAAAGCTAAAGAAGTGTGGCTGTGTATGTGTGTGAGGAAATTTTGAAGCGGGCAAAATTAAGGATTATGGATTTCATTTCAAATGTAAGTTTATAAATATTTAAGAATCGATAAAATAAATAAGTGTTTGACTGAATTCAAAGTTTAAAGTAAAATTTTAATAATTCATTTAAGCAATAAGGAAAATCCGTTCATACGTACACAAATACATGTTCACTCGCGTATATGTGTATTCGTGTACATGTTCATATGGGTGTATATGTATACACTCTCTAAATACGGCTAAATGCTGCTTTTTTAAAAGAAATAATATCAATTCAAGAGGATATCTCAACTGGATCAGATGTACTGCTTTCTGCCACACCAAACTTCACTTATGTATGCATACCTTTCTAATTTGTAGAAACTGTCCAATTCACATGAGACACTGGTTTAACCTAAGAACAGTGAAAGATTGAGTTGACCTTGTCTGCAGTCTTTTTGTGTCTTTTTTAACACTACAAAATTGTCCAAAAATACTTTTTATATATTCAATCAAATTCAAAAGAATTTTTTAATTTGCAGTAGCGGATACTTCATGTTCATACAAAAAAAAGGGGTGCCACGCCCATTTTCTGTTAACAATAAACATCTAGGAAAAGCTTTAAGTGAGTTAAGTTCGTAATCTAAGAGAGAGGGCGGTATGGCCTCTATTTTTGAAACTATACCAGCGGATTCTACTGAATTTGGTGCATATACTCATATCAAGTCGACATCACGTCCATGGTAGAATACAAGAAGTACATACAACGAAGCTGTTGGAATAGTGAGATAAGTACTATATTCTGTGCTTGGTTTTTCTCGTAAATACTCATACAACTACAGGATAGCCCCTACTCATGCAACGCATTAGGCCACATTTAGAGAAACTGCATAGTGTTCGTAGAGAAAATGTAGTGGTTGTTCTTTTGGGAGCTAACAACGTGCAGTTAAGTTCTTATTCGGAAGCCTTTTTAAAAAAATTTAATTTTAGTAATTCAGTCCGCCAATGGAATACTGCTACAGAAGAACAGTACAGTTTTGCAAACTGTTTGCAAATGAACAATTTTTTGAAATTTATGACCTTTTATATTTAATCATTGCGAACCTACGACCTTACCAATTTAAAGTTTAGCGAACGACATCCTTTTTTCATAAGTAATATAGATTTATAAATTACATATATTTTAGAATAATAGATATAAAAGCTAAATAAAATATATGTGAGTATGTAATTATTTATTTTATAAATGCTTTTCTTTAAATCTTAATCTGAACTTTATGTGATCGATATTACGGCCTGGTTTCACGCCACATTTTATATTTTCTACAATGACGATCGTATAACCAAGCAGCGCTGCTGACGTCGAAATACTTCTTTTCATATAAACACATTTATTCAATTTTTTACATGTTGCACTCAGCAGCCTTGAGCAGTGAATGCCTTAAATAATTTAAAATAAAAGTTTTCCATTGGCTTTTTGCATGTTGTATTATGTTTTTAATTTGAATTACCAGCCATATAGTTTATTTTATTAATAATTACATATTATTAAACAAATATTAAAATTTCGGTTTTGTTTTTTTCAAAGATCTACTTACCGTTGGCGGTATTTTGTTGAAAATGATTACCATTCGTTTGATAACGTTGCACATGATTATCAGGCGATGTCGGTATATTACCATTAATACCTGGTGTGCTAAATGCTCCCGGCGATTGTGTATCGTGGCCAAATTTGGCAGCAAATTGATGTATGCCCGAAAAGGGGCCTCCAAACGCGGAAAAGTTCATGATGGAACTTTTAAAATGCGCTCACAATAAAATTAAATTTCAAATATATTCAGTTTGTTTTTAAATTATTTATCTTTTTTATTAACACACATATATACACATACGCATACACTATCTATTACATGTACACATACATGCATATACAAATCTACAGGAACGTATGTAAATAGTACGTATTAGTCCGAATATAAAGCAATTCTACTATTTAAAGAATACTTTTTTCGTTATTGCATGAGTGTGCATGAAAAGAAAATAACTTTCATTTTCCGTATAGTACGAGTAGTTGTTGTATTAGTAATCGTCGTAGTATCCACTAACTATTTAACATACACATGCATACATGCGGAATCATTGGAATAACAACATAAAGACCAAATGAAGCAGACAACGATGACACTGACGTCTATATGATGATGGTTATTACGACAACTGCTGGCTACTCCTGATGATGAGCATGATGTTAAAGTATGATTATTTTAATTTTGTTTTTTTTCTGTTTTTACTTTGATTGTGTATGTATTTGGATGACGAGTCATGCAATATTTGTTTTTGTATTCTATTTGTTTATAGTAAATATTGGTGCTAAAAGTTACAGCGGTGATTTAATCACTTTCTTTTATAGCCTCTCTTTGTAAGACACACTCACCCACACAATCACACACGTGTATCTACATATGTTTATATGGGTTTGTTCAATTTGATGTAGCACCTCTCAGAAGTGTATCGTATATGCCAACATGCTGCAGTGGTGTCCGAACTTAACTACTCGTTTGCACAGTTTTGCTTACACTACAACACTCACTACTACCTTTGCTTTCATAATATGTGCCGTTAATGTAGTTAGTTGTATTTTTATTTTTTATTTCCTTTCTTTTTTACTTTATTTTCTCTCTCTCTCTTTCTTGCTTCGTAGCTATTTCTCGTTTTATTTTATTTTACAGTTAACAAATATCCTTATTAAAAGTCATTTTCGTTTTAACAAAAACAGCACAAGCGAAATACTAAAGTGAGAGTTATCGTGCTGCTTTCCCGTTGTAACATCTTACGCTCTGAGTACGAGTTACTCGGCAATGAGTGACTACTAAAAAGAGTTATTCATTTATAGACGAATTTTTAAGAGTATGAGTTTTATGTGGTGTAGGAGGGTTAGTTTTCTATACGACTTGCAAGTGTGTGTATTCATCTAATAAGAATAAGTTTTATAAGCTTTTTTTTTAATTTATTTTGAACTTAAAATTTCTTCTTTAAAAAAGGAAACAAAATAATACTTTGTTTCTTTAAAATACTGTCTCCAATATTTAATTACCAATCAAACTAACTCTTTAAAAAGAAACATTATGAAGAACGGATATTAAAAATAACTCTTAAATAAATCAAGTCAACTTTTAGAACTACTTTAACACAAACCGAAAAGCGTGCAAAATAGCGACTAACTAAGCCGAGCGCCGACACTAAACTAATAACTTTTATACAAAGCACTTGCTACATGCTTCAGGTTTATGTGTGAGTTCGCAACGGCGATGATGCCAGCTACAGCAACAACTACCACAAGAAAGCGCCACAACCACCAGTCTATTAACCACCCACCACCCCAAAATGGAAACACAAAACAAAAAAAAAAATTTTAACTTCCTACTCATCTATGCAAAACAAGCAATAACATACACCGGCACACACTAACTAGGCTTGTTTAACTCATACTCTTTTCCTTGCACCTCTTTACACTCTCATACCCATCACAAGAAATAATCACTCAAACTCTTAAGCTGTTAAAGTCCAAAAAGTGCCAACGCCAACAAAAGTAAATATTATTCATTTAGTTTTGTACTTGTTTTATAAAGATTCGGAATAGTTGATCATCCCTTACCAATTTTAAAGTTCTTCATGATAGAAATTTTTTTACAGCTACAACTTGTTTCTAGATTGGCGCCATCACTTTAAAGTAGGTGTTACCAATTTAGAGCTTTTAACAATTACTTTAAGAAGACTTAAAACACCTTAATATTGTTGCCGTATCCTGAACGTATACGTATACGTATTAGTATACCTTTACATACATTTTTAGAATTAAAAGTTTGAATAAAATATATTTAAAAATTAAATTCAGTTAAAAGAATACTTTCGAGCCAAAAATTTAGATGCTTTAATATATAACTTTTACACTGTTTTATTAACATTAGGAGTCTCTTAAATATATACATACATACATATTTGTATCAAAAACTGTAAGTGAAAGCAATACGATTTTTTAATTAAAAAAAAATATAATTTGAATAAAAATTTAAAGCAATATTATTGAAAAATTAAATTCAATTTTAAAACTAATTGTATATATAAAAGCATACAAGAACATTTTTTTTTATTAAATTCAAACAAGATAGTGTTTTCATAAATTTTCTCGATTCGAATCAAACAAACAATATTATGAACAAGTGCTTCAAATATTGGGTTTTTGAGGTATTTCTGTATAATAGATAATTAGATAAATATAAACATTTCGCGTTAAAAACCGGTATTTATGCAGTACGTATTTCGCCAGTCAACAACACTTTCATACGGTTTACTGCTGCAGAAAGGGGTTGGAATACTACATACTGCTCTACTCATACTACAGTGTTCTCTCCAACATGTACATATGTAAATGCATTTTTTTTAATGTTTTATTAAAAAAGCAAGTGCAATGTACATACATGTCTATATATATAACTATATATATATATATATATGTATATATATTTACCAATGCATATATGTTGTTGGTACGGCTTAAGACATTCCCCTTTTTATGAAGCTGGTACTTATTAATTTAAAAAGAAAATCCTAGATAATAACTTAACGACAATGAAACTGCATAACTTAGTGCACACACATACATAGATACATATTGTAGATACATGTGTGTACATTTAGCTTCAGACTCATGTGCAAGGATGCATGTGCATATGTATATACATACATATATAGGCAGGGATATAGATAGAGTGGTGCAACTGCTGAAGCTATAAAAAACTAGTATGTTATATAAGGAATTCCGTTTTACAGAAGTACTCGCATATGTAGTATATACACATATGTGTACGAATGTATTTATGCATACATTTGTAAGTTTGTATATATCTACATATTGAAAAGTTGGTGTCTCTTTATATCATATTTGTATGTTTGTATGTGTTGGCATTTGTTTTATTGTATTATATTTATTAGAGCTTTTTATTTTCTCCCTTCTTTTTTCGCCTTACTGCTTGGGAGGCATAAGTGTAGTTTTATTTCCTTCGCCCTCTGTTATGGAGAGTGAGTAATATAAAAAGTTTTGCCTTAAGTGAGACTGAGTGAGTTTTTATTCTAAAGTTGAAGCATTAAGCAAATGCTTAACAAAACCTAACATTAACTATGTATAATAAACCTATAAACAATAAGTTGGAAAGTCATGATAGACGTATGTATGTATTGCATACGTGAATATGTATGTCTGGATGTATAACAACTTTGTCCTAATGACAACTATCATAATAATGAGTTTTCCATCCCTGTGCCACACACATTAGTACTATGTTGCTATTAACATTGTTGTTAGCAACCGAAAAACCGTTAGAAACAAAAGTTCACAGCTGTGTCCTTGTTTCTAAATCAAACAGCATGTGCACAAATACTGTGAACTCTTATATAGCTTAAAGAAATAAATAAATAAAATAAAAATAAATAAAATCTTAAGTTTAAGAGGATATTAAAAAAAGATTTTACTGGCAGGCATGATTTTATTAGATATACATATACATACTTCTAATTTTTTTAGATAAATTCCCATACCTCATACCTTATTAACTTTTAAGATTAATAAATAATAGTAGCTATACATTAACATATAACGATTCGTAGGTAGCATGATTTATGGTGAATTTTATTTGTTTACTGTAATTATTTTATTTAAATCAATAAATTGTATTGAGCAACATTATTACAAATTTCCGTCATATATCATTACGGTGGAAATATACGAACACAAAGGGAACAGCAAAATAATAATATGTTAGAACTAATGTTTGGATTTAAATTTACACTGTTTTTGAATTCCGTTGTACGTGTTTTTTATTATTACAAAATGTTAGTATTACAGTTACTATTCTTTTGCTTCCACATGGAAATGAATTCGCCTTGGAAGAAAGACTCATAAAACACCAAGGCACACTCAATTTGCCTTGTAAAACACGTGTTTGCGATATTAAGTTGCCATACGGCTAAAAACCAACATTCTACTGTTCTTTACCGTAATATAATACACCTTATTTCAACACTGCATAACACAGAAGAACAAAATGCAACATTCAGAACACATTTCTCTTTTGGAACGGCTGTGTTAACGTTTAAAGGATTGAATACTTTTTTTTGAATGAAATATTTGTCAATAAAATACAGTTTAAGGGCTATTTCTATTCATTAATTTCGGATAATAATAAAATATTGCCATAGTGAATAATATTTAAGTATTTCCGAAAAATTATTTTGTCACACCATTGTACAGATTGAAAGACGCAATTCCTTACCAAAATTATTAAATTATTTTATAACATGACGGGTAAAAGTAATGATCAAAAAAAAGCGCTGGCGGTTAAATTATTTGAAATAAATGCTTTTAAATTTGGTGATTTTAAAATGAAAGTCGGAATTAACTCACCGGTTTATTTTGATCTTCGTGTTATCGTCAGTTATCCAAAAGTAATGGTAAGTAGATTTGTGTCGTAGAAAGCTAAAAAGAAAATATATACATACATATGTACATTTATTTGGCAGCAATCTGTTTCGAATATGATAGCAGAATATATAGAAGAACACCAACTAAGTGCAAAACATGTGTGCGGGGTTCCCTATACTGCTTTGCCTTTAGCCACTATCGTATCTGTTCAGCATAACACGCCAATGCTGGTGCGACGTAAAGAAGCCAAAGGTTACGGGACTAAGAAATTGATTGAGGGCGTATATAGTGCAGGCGACACTTGCCTAATTGTAGAGGACGTGGTCACATCAGGCTCAAGTATTTTGGACACTGTTAAAGATTTAAGCAGTGAGGGTATAATAGTTACTGATGCTGTGGTCGTTGTCGATCGAGAGCAAGGCGGTGCTACAAACATTGGCAAGCATTCGGTTAAAATGCACTCATTGTTTACATTGTCTTTCCTACTTAATACTCTTTTGGATGCGGGTAAAATTGGTGTCGATACCGTCGAAGCTGTTGCCAAGTACATTGCCGCTACACAAATTGATGCCGAAGGCAAGTTTTTGGATAAGAAAACAGAAATAGGTGAGTGGAAATATATATAGAATTTTTTTTTTAATTCCATGATCAATTTATATTTAAAGGAATATAATAAAATCATGTAAAATAATATATCCGATCACAATTAATTTATATTTGAATTGTGGAAGACCTAAACCATTATTATTTACATATTCTATTTATGCAACAATTAAGGGTGAGTTCAAAAATTCACCATCATAACTTTTTTTAAACTGGTTCCTTCTTCTATTTGCGGCAATTCTTCTATTTGTTAAAAAGAACATTTTCACAGCAAGATGTACTAAACTTTCATTTTTTTTTTTTTCTTTTCTGCAGTCAATGACTTTGTTCGTACAAAGATCCCTTTTGAAAGCCGCGCTAATTTAGCCAAATGTGCATTAGCTAAACAATTATTCAATTTAATGGTAAGCAAAAAATCGAATCTCTGTTTGGCGGCCGATTTGACAAAATGTAAAGATGTTTTAGAAGCCGCAGATAAATGTGGTCCTTATATTTGCATTTTAAAGACCCATGTAGATATTTTGGAAGATTTTAGCCAAGAATTTGTAAATGATTTGCAATCGCTAGCGAAAAAGCACAACTTTTTGATTTTGGAAGATCGCAAGTTTGCAGATATAGGAAATACTGTGTCATTGCAATATGGTACCGGTTTATATAAAATTTCAAATTGGGCTGATTTAGTAACGGCGCATACTTTGCCGGGAAGGAGTATTTTACAGGGCTTAAAAAATGCTCTCAAAGAGGATTGCTACAAAACTCGCGGTGTTTTCCTTCTTAGTGAAATGTCTGCTAATGGTAATTTGATTGATGATAAATACAAAGAGCTTTCATCCCAAATTGCTACAGATGGAGCTGATGTAGATTTTGTAGCTGGCTTAGTTTGCCAATCTAGCAACAGTTTTTCTTTTCCTGGCTTAGTGCAATTGACGCCTGGAGTCAAAATCGATGAGTTGGCCGATAAATTGGGGCAGCAATACAATACCCCCGAACATGTTATTACAGAGAAAGGGGCTGACGTAGCCGTTGTAGGTCGTGGAATCTTAGAAGCCAAATGTATGGAAGAAGCTGCCATTTTGTATCGTGATCGTTTATGGTCTGCTTACAATAATCGTTTAGCTAAATAATACATTATAGTTTCTTTAAATTTTGAAAGCCAACCTAGAGACAATCTACAAAACATGGAGATAGTATTTTTCATAGCCAATAATTTAAAGGTATAGTTTAGCAAAGAAAAACATGTAAACGCACATACATAGTTCCGCCATCTGTACAATAATCAATTATATTTTATTAATTATTAATTTTGGGTGATACACATTATTAAGTGAAGCATTTGAAGAACATGTATTTAAGATTTATTACTTGCTTAATACAGTTTAATGTAATAACATGCACATAAGAATGTTTAAATAAATTTCATACAATAATTTTATAACTAAATATATGCCATACCTAGATATGTATGTATATGCATACAAACAATGTATGTATAGGAAAAATGCAATAAAAAAAAGTACCAATTAATAAAAAAAAAATAACCAATTGTTCGTGTCGAAATTTTCTAAAAATATAAACCGATTGTAGTCTGAATTGGAATTTAATAGGTAAAATTCCAGTTCAGCCAAAAGATCGATGAAACGAATTGTTCCCTTTCTACAGACTGCTCAAGTTGGGAAAACGGTTTTAATCAAGTCAAACGAAACACCACAACATTTTGATATATACCGGAAAATTAAACTTTAGAAGGAATTATTTTTTTTAAATCTTATTTAAAATTTGCTAGTTCAAATTGTTTTGATGCTCATGTTAGAAAGATGCAAAAATGATGTCAAATAAAGATATGCATCTATAAAGGCAATAAAGACAATTTCAATTTCCTTTTTATCGATTTTTAAGTTGTTCCACATATAAAAATTTGGTATATTTTATCATAGACTACATTTTTAGTTCGCTGAATTTGATATTGGAGGGATTGTATCTTCTAAAATATGCCGATTTCACATGGCACCTCTGCTTGTAATGAATAAGTTAGCCTTGTGCGCATTTAAATACGCATGAACATGAAGTGGTGAGGAACACATGACAAGTTCTATGCATGTCAAGATAAAAAGTTTTTGGAGACATACTTTTGGGTGCGATAAATAAATTTTTACTCCGTAGTAGAGGAAGTCAATGGCATAAAACAAAAGTTCAAAATTACTTCCCAATTAATTAGATATGTAACAAAAAATATAAAAATAAAACTTGTACTTTTATTTATAAACAAAACCTATAACTGAAAATAAAATTAAAATGTTCAAATGTTTTTACTATCAATTTCGGAAATCTATATTAATTATATATTGGAATAAATTTAATATAAATACATATTTTCCATTTTTATCACAAAAAATTAAAATTTACAGTTCTTTGCCGCGGCAAATAAAATATTTTACATTAAAATGAGAAAATAAAATATTAAAGAGGTTGATTTTAATATAAAATTAATATGAAACTAAAGTTAACAAAAGGTAGCCGGTGTGATCGGTTACATCGTCCTGTAAGAAAAGAAATAAAAACACATTTTTTTGTGTTTAAAATGTTAAACCATTTATTTTATTAAAATAAAAAT
Source organism: Ormia ochracea (assembly GCA_963402855.1). Lineage (NCBI taxonomy): Eukaryota > Metazoa > Arthropoda > Insecta > Diptera > Tachinidae > Ormia > Ormia ochracea. The sequence goes on from OY727105.1 coordinate 5,138,553, forward strand.
GACTTGCAGGACATATGGAAAGATGTGATGAAAAATGCTTTGAAACTTTTAACAATACAAATTTCTTTAAGACTATTTCAAAAATATAAAATTTTTTTATTATTAATAAGAAGCTAATGCAACCAATACATCACAATAATCACCAGACAAATCATCCTGAAAAAAGAAATAAAATAGAGAAATATGCTGTAACTTTTTTTAAAACTTTTTAATCACAAACGTAAAAAAAATTGTTGATCCTTTTTGTTTTTAAATTGATGAAGCTCTAAAAAGGCACTTTATTATGTCAAAACACTACTATACATTCAAAATTTCATTTCCATCTCTCTTCAAATACTTTTAATAATAATACACGTTAATAAAAAATAAGTTTAAAAGAATATTGCATACGACACAACATTAAAACAATCTAATAATTTTTTTTAAATATACGAAGACATAAATACATTATTTTCTTTTCCTGTTTTTCTTAAAGTTTTGGCTTTTCTATATTTTTGACACATTTATTCGTATCTTATTTGTTTACCAAGCCGTCAGGGTCTGTAACACATAACTAATATCGCTTCCCGAATCTTCCTGTAATTTTGATTTGTTGCATGTTTTGTTCAAATTATTTTTTGAAATGAGCGGGAAGAAAAAAAAAGAAAGGAAAAAATACGATGTTGAAATTTCTAGTGATTATGTATTACGTACGTTTTTAAAAAACTTTTCCATGTAAAATAAATTACCCGATTATTTAATTTGTCAGTTTTTAAATGGATGAAACTAATGAATTAAAAGAACATGTTTAACCAAAAATATTTTGTTGATAAAATTTTGCGCAAATGATTATAATTTTGGAACAACTCAAGAAAATGTTTAAATAATTTAATTTAATTTAAGATGTGTCTTATAGTATAATAGTATTTACAACATCGATACATAATTATACATATAAAAATTACTGAGAAATATGAGTGTGAATGATACATGCATTTTAGTAAAAGTTTTAAAGATTATAAAATTTTATAGAAATTATAGCTCTGTTTTATTTTTGGAAAACTTATGCAACATTAGAAAATTTTGTTAATTTTTTTAATATGTGGCAATAAAAGCTGTTTTACTTTACTATATTAAAAATTTCTTAAAATATCAAATGGGCGAGTGGTATGTTTAATTTTGAAGTAGTTTTTTACGTCAAGCATAGCCCGCATTCTATTTCCAAACTATGCATCGGATGCTGCGCACAATATTCACAAATTTCGAAATCATTCAAAATTTTTACCTTTCCAGAAAAATTTATTTTTTTATTTTATTGTTAATTAAAACTATCAACGTAAAAAGTATGTTTGATTATAAAAAAAACTAGGAAAACTTTTCTAAATTTTTGTAAAAAAATATGAAAGTAAAAAATTTGAAGACAATACATTTTCCATGAAGTGGGAGATGCGTTAGAAAATAATAACGGGAATAGATTTTGGATTAGAATAGTATAATGAAAATATTTCGCTAATAATTTTCGCATGTTGTACGCTAAAGATAATAAAATAATTCCTAGTTTGATAAGAGAAATTCTTCTTTTATTTCATTTTTCATTTCAATATTTCGCCCATATTGGCGATCTAAGTAATTTTTAATAATAAAAAAATTTTATAGTTTTCGAAAGGGGTTTTTTGTATTGAAAATTTATAAACATAAAAATTGCACGTGACAGTCATTGCATTTCGAACGTTTCATAAACTAACTGTAACTGTATCACTCATAAAAAATACGGTGTTAAATTTTCATGCCTTGAATCGAACTGATTGCTGAAAATTTTTCTCACTGCTATCAATTTTATTTGAACTCTTGTATTCTTTTTTTTTCTTTTAATATTTCAAATCTATGTTTTAAAGATAGAAATCTTATAAATTTAAAAGAAAATAAAAACGAACATCTTTTTATAGTTTTTGTATAATTTTCAACTGTTTATAATTATCTTTAAAATGAAAAAAAGTTAACAATAAATTAAATGTTTAACATTATAGATAATTAATTGTGTATATTGTTTCTTGTAAACTTACAGTATCAACGGAGAAGATTTTATAGGTAACAGTTTAGAAATATGAATGAATGTATGAATGTGTATGTCTGTACATTGTATAAAAAAAAATATATCAATAGGAAATATAGTTTGTGGTATATATAACAAAGAAAAAAGAATAGTTACTAGCGCTTTATGCAAATATATATAAAAATATAAAACATTTTCAAGTTCATTTTTATATTATTTTTCTTTTTGTACATAAATATATGAATGAGATTATGTTACATATTAGTTATTAAATTAAATAATTTGCTAGCCAAACATATAAAAAACTTTTCTATTGGAGGAGAGAAATTTTGTATAAAATTGAGCAAAATTTATTTGTTTGTTTATTTCCGTGTTTTGAGGCAGATTAAAGATTTGGTATGATCTTAATTTATGTTGTAGTAGTTTTTTTTTTATAAATTTTGTAGTTTTATGAAATTTTTGTATATGTTCTTTAAATTTTAATATCCCACAATCGTCAATAGGGCACGCTTGTAATCGCCAGAAGTATCGCCCTGCAAATAACGAATTTTTTTTATTAACAATTTTTATTTTCAATTTTTTATTGAAGATTGTTTTTTTTAGGAAAAAGGGAACTCACAGCAACTTTAAAGAATTTGTTAATGGAAAAATGTAAAATGTTTTTACAACATTTTTAAAAAAGACGACTAGTAATATATTACTTACTAATTACTTATTATTATTAAGTAATATAATTAAACTTGATTTTAAATAAAATACAAGTAAAAAAAATTCATAGTTTTTCTCTTTTGATTAATTTGAAAATCGTTTTTATCAAATACGAATATTCGAACACAGAAAAGCATTATTTTTATTCCACTTTTCAGAAGTAATTTGTATTTATGTTGAATTTATGTTTACATAATTTTCATTGCAAAACAGTAAAGAACATTGCTAATTTCAAATTCCACAAAGAAAAACAAAAAAAAAAAAAACATCTATTATGTGGTCGCATGCAATACATATTGTCATTTCCAACTTTAATTTGCATAACTTGCCTAATTTTTAGCAATTTTGAAATAATTATCTGTTTGCAATATCTCTCTATTGCCATCCGACATTGTTAATGTATTGAAAGTGTTTAAAAAACTTATTTTGAAACAAACCAATTTGAAAATTTCTAACAGTAGAGCATCCATGATTCAGAAATAAAAATCTCACAATCAGTGTTATCTGGAGGATATATGTATAAGTGTAATTTCATAAATAAATCTTAAAGTCGCCAGTAGTGAAAATTACTTTGTCGTAGTCTATAATCCGCCACAACCTCAAAATTTTAATATAAACAAGAAACAAAAAAATAAATAAATAAATTAAACCGGAAAATTAAAATTTTTACAGCACTGAATCATTTTTCAATGCGGAAGACTGGAGAAAGAAATTAATTTAATTCGAGAAATCGAAAACGTCACGAAAATGAGTAATTTAAACACAATTTACAAGAGACATCATGCGATCTCTGTATCAAACAACATTTAATAGATTAGTAAAATGAAAATTTCAAAAGTAAAATATTTTGAAAAAAATACAACAGAAACTCGTGCTGATGCAGAGATTAAAAGGAAATGGGCATAAGTAAATGAAAGTAAAATAAAAAAATAATTAATTTTGCTTTGTTTAAGTTGTGCTATTTTTTAAAGCATGCAACAATTGTTGAAAAACAAATAAGGAATACGTATGTATGAATGTGTATGCATATAAATTTTTCTTAGCGATGCCACCACCATTGCAATACGGAAAAGAAAAGAAGATTAAAGGGAAGAAAGAAATGAAAACTTCAACTCACCTTAATCCAGGATTCCAAACTCTTGCCATATTTATTTTGGAATGCTTCTTTAATATCGCCCAAATCAATTTCTGAACGGCTGACAATGATACGAATTAAAGTCTTATCCTTTGTACCAATTCCATGCATGGAATCATACAAACGTTCGGCAAAGTAATCAACTTTGGATTTGCAGCACTTGACAATGGCTAAGAAGCCCTTCTCAATAGCGCCGCTGAATTCTTTTTTGATAGATTTTTCGATATCATGGCCAGCCAAATTTTCATATTCCAAAAAGATTTGGCGTAATTGTTGATAAGAGCGGGTAACTAAGATGGAATTAAATACTGATTCATCCGTGCCCCATTGGCCTTCACCGGCTTCATGTAGAGCTTCAGCATCAGCAATGGCAGCAGCTTCATCCACACCCTATCCATTTAACAAATTAATTTCATTATTTTTATTCATAAAACATGTACATACAATTTTCACACTAGCGTTTGAATATTTCCATCATCTTACCTGATTTTCATCACGATTGCCTTGTACCAAAGATACACACAAGCGCTTGAAATGGCCCGAGGTATCACCTTTCAAGTCAGATTCCAAAGATTTACCAAAGCTCTGTTCATAGAACTGTGCAATAGTCTTAATGCCAAAGTTGGAGAGTGTACATAAAATTTCAATGATGGCTTCTTCATCAGTGCCCATACCAGAAATGGCATCATGCAATTCTTGCGCATAGAACTGTGGCAGGGGTGTCATAAGGGCCATAATGACATCTTCGAATTTGCCACCCAATTCCGATTTCAAATCAGAAATTAAATCCTTGCCGTATGCGGTCTTAAAGGATTCCGCAATTTCCAAACGTTGAACGATGCCACGGCGAGCCAAAATCTCAATAATAGACTTCTCGTCAGTGCCAAAGCCTTTCATAGCTTTGCGCAAAGTTGCTGCATCTTCGGTTGGATCAAAAGGATCGGCAGGGTAGACAGTGGGAGTGCACTGAAAAAATAAACAATTTTAATAGCATATAAATATCTTAATTATGGTTTCACGTATGTTTTTAAAACTGCAAGTCTTTTCTATAAATTTAGTCCAACATTAACCCTAGATATATAGTTACACACAGCGTTTGTATAGCTATATACAAAATCAAACTTAACAATTTTCCCCAATATTTTTATTTATTTAGCCAAAGAGTAACAAGTTTTCGAAAAGTATTCAGAATTCCTTGATTGGGTTGCTGCCCCACGGTCGAGAATTTGATTTCAGTTCAATTTTTAATATTTAATAAATATGGATGTCGTAAAGCAGGCGTAGACTGAAGAACTTTTTCGCTTCATCGAATTTTAAATTTACTTTGTAAAATATTAACAAACACCATAATACAGGGATTCCGCTAGAAAATTCCATACTTTGGCATTTAAAAGCGTCATACAAAAGCTTAAAAGCTGACTCAAAAAATTAGCATTTATCATTACAACAAACACAAATTTAACTTGCTTAAAATATTAATTTTTTAATGTTATTTGTTGTGAAATAAAATAATATAATTTTTGAATTCGGTTCTACACATTTTTTTTTATACCCGCACCACTATTTCTGTCCAGTGTCGCTTATAACTGTAGAAATTAGCATTAACTTGGCGAAGCTGCAACGGTAAATGTGCAACCATATTCTGAAAATATACATTTCCATATCACACACACAAAGTCATTCTACACAGGTTGCAGAGGGTAGCCTGCTGTGAGGAATGTGTTCAGTGAATAGACTGGAATAAGAACAATCAACTTATAAGATTTTTTTTAAAACTGTATTTGTTTACAATACTGTGCATTTTCTTAAAAAGGACAATTTAAGTTAACGGTAAATAATTTCAAAATAACCTTTTTTTGCAACCACACTTTTAGGACGCTGTCGCATTTAGTTAATAAATTTTGACTACACATTTGAATGCGACTGTACTTAGCCACACATACATATGTATATCTTTTCATATTTATCTACACATTTATTTTAAATCGCCTGATTCATGATTCACTTCAAAACCAAACCCTCAATAAATAATAATATAAATAAACATTTATGCACTTGAAATAATGATTTAATATTTCCAAACGATATTGTAAGATTAACTAGGAAAAGAAACGATCAACAAAGTTATACAATTAAAATTCGCATCAACCGCAGTACTGCACAAATACGTGACGCACGTTTAATAATTATTTTTGCTTCCGCCAGCTCCTTTCTTTGAACAATTTGATTAGAATATTTAAATATTGTACCTGATCTTTTTGTTATATGTACATGTATATAAAAATTTTGAGAAGGAAACAAAAAGGGCCCACATTTACAATATGCCGTTCCACCACTGGCTTTCAAACAAATCCCATAAACCATTTTCATGTGATGTTCCAGCAAAAGTTAAAACGACTTAAGAATTAACCTCCGTTTTAGTAATAATTTAAATGCTCACTTACCTGGAATGGATAGTACTCGGCAGAGCTCATTCTTTTTAATTTCTTCTTTTTTTTGGGACGAGGTTGTAGAAAGTCTCTTTAAAAAACTTAACTGAAAAGAGAAGAAAAAAATTTTAATTCAAATAAAATAGATTTACACCTCTCAACTGCAATAAATTAAATTACAATTACTTACTAATTCTTTAGCAACATAATTTTATAATAAAATTATTGTAAAATATAAAAAAAGGGCCATACAAACAATGCTAACACACCTAATGTTATATCACGCACTTGTCGCCGTAGCCTTGTACAGAATAATTGATTTGTTTTGAGAGCATTCATGTACTTACTTACTTATTCTAAGAATAAAATATCGTCACAAAGTTTATAACAATGTGTACATGTGTACGTATGTACCACACGTACATAAAAACTAGGACATTATTCATTTTCTTGGGTATGTAGTAAAAAATTTTATTATCAGCAAATTTTGGTTACAATTCTTAACAAAAATATTTTAGTTTAAAAATTTGCTTAATATTCTTCAACCGAGCCATTTATAGCCGGATTCGTGAGATTGAAAATGTTTTTCTTTTAATTTATACTTTTATCTCCGTTTACACGTCAAAATATTCTAACAACTTGTTTTAAGCAATTAAGATAAGCAATAAAAAAATATACATGCATACATACATACATATATAGAAATTAGTAACTCTCAAGGAAATTAAAGTCATGTGATTTCATCTCCTGCGATTTTGCCTTCCTACACAATTTGCTTCTTTGCACTGAAATATTAAACATAAATTGGAATTACTATATGCATGTACGTACATACGTATGCAGTATGTATATAGTTCAATACATGCTAAAAGAAAGTTATGCATTAGGAAACCACAAAAGAGGTATTGAAATAGTAACGAACCAAAATGAGTTTTCGTCGTGACACGAAAGATAGTTGCAATAATTTGAAACTAGAAAAACGACTTCATGTAATTTTGCGAGTAATTCTTGTGTGTAAATAGAAAAATTATGTTTGTCAAGCAACTTGTTTAACCGGCTTGTAACAAAAAAAAGAAAAAAAAAATGACGCTACTTTAGAGGCACTATTGTACAAATATGTAGATATTTATTAAAAATGGTGACTTTCGCAGAAGGAAAAAGTCTACTGAAATCAATATAAAGGGTGTTCCAAAATTAAGGCTGTGTATGGTAATTAGGCTTCAGTTTTTGTTTCAATCGAATTAGTTCTTCTGGAGATTCTCAATTCTTGCCCACAACGCCGAATTGAAGTTTCTAGGTTGTAATATATACTCTCACGCACAGCTTTGATATCTCCAACATACTTAGGCGCTCTAAATCTTTCAATTAAGCTGTTCAAGCTTCTTAAGCTTTCACTATTATTGAAATATTTATCAATAGTGAGGAGTCGTTGCTCTATCGCGCAACCCTTTATTCCTAAACTGTTAGCAATGGAACTGCTTTTTTTAAGGCTTGCCAATATAAATAGAGAACAATTCAAAATCTTGCATTAATTTTGGCAATCGCTTTATTCGGTATTTAATATCAGGTATTAAAATTTAAATTTATATTATTCGATAACTTTCGAAGTTGCAATTAATCACGATTTGAATGCACAATCCTGCACTATTTTCCCTTGAGGCATCTAATAGGGCTCTTACATTACTCAACAGCATTTAAAAAATGCATGAAATCTTGAAAATCTGAAACACTGCAGTACATTTTTAAAAAACAACTGCTATCAATTTAGTTGCCGCAATTGTTGTGCATAACAGAAAAATAAAAAATTTCAATTATTTGGATATTTATTTAAATAAATAAGCTAATATTTATTAATATTAATTAATATAATATTTTTTCAAAATATTGAAAAAAAAATTAAATTTATTATTGAGAAAATATTGAGTAAAAGAAAATAAAATGTGTCTTCTGCAAAGGACACTGACTGAATGCTTTCGAATTTAAGGACTGCATTATTCTTATGGGATTTTATAATAAGGATTTTAAATCTTGAGCTCTCAGGGGGCAAAGAGTATGATGCCAATGCAATTGAAGGCTTCCTTTACAAAATACGACAAATAAAAAATATGTCATTCTTGTACATATTGAATTGCGCAAAAAGTACTAAGTTGAATTTAAATAAATACATTTCTTTTACATACATATGTACATATGTCTATTGCTTTAAATTCCCTTAAATTGTGAAAAGCTTTTTAAGAGGCCATCCCATACACGTACATACATTAAATTCAATGTGTAGATTACTTTGCTTCCTGTGTTTGTTAAAAACAGAAACGCAAATAAATGTACACATGAATATATGTATATTCACATATGTATTTCATTATGTTCATACACATCTAAACATACATATAATCATACAAACATAAACAAAAACTACTTTTCTTGTAAAAGCTGTATCCAACAAAACAGAATATATTTGTATGATGTCATCCCAAAACAAAAACGTATGATTTTATTCTTTAGAGATGAATGAATAATTTTTAGAAGAAACTATACCGAGAAAAAATCTCCTTTTATTTAAATGGTAGTCTAATGTTTTTCTAGTATTCCAATTCTCTCCAGCTCAAGGTCCTATTTTTTTTTTATTAAAAATGTAAATATGTATATAATATTATATTTCAAAATTTCACTACTTCTTTGTGTAGCATAAGCGGGAAAAATATTCATTCTCTTATTTAAAAGCTTAATAATAATAATTATTATTTAAAAAATATTAAATAATAATAATATGCATTAATTATAGGAATGAATAAAATTGTGTATTTAAACTTTTAATAAAGAAAAGATTTTTTCCAAAAAAACAGCGAATTGCAAGTTAAGAAAAATTAATTTCATTTGATAAATAAAACAGATTTATAAAATGTCCAGATAAAACAAAAATTTACAGATAATGATTAAATTTTTTAATTCTAAATTTAAAGTTTAAGAAAAATTGTACTTAAATTTAGTAAAAGTATTTTACTACGCATTTCAAAATATTTTTTTTTATATTTTTGCCAGCAATCTTTAACCAACATAAATTATTTAAATTCTTCACAATTTTAGTTCAATAAGAGTTGACTTCAAGTTTAGCAATTAACTTTTAACTAACTTGTACAGAGTTAGCTTCTGGCTAATTATTAATAATTTAAAAGTAAGCTATCCGTAGTGTAAATAGCTTAAAGTTGATTAAAAATTATTTTTCCCCCTACGGCAGTCGGCTATCAGTAAAACAGAGCTGTCGGCAAATCGCCTTATGCATGCAAATTATGAAGCTTCTCTTCAATGCATGTAAGCTTTCACTTTCAACGTACACTATTCACTGCTTTTCCAAGCACAAATAGATTTTGCTAAAAGTATGTATTCAAAACGTATGTATGGATGTATGTATGGATGGATATAAAAATCCATGTACTCGTACAACTTACGTAGTACGCATACACAGATAAAACACATTCCACACGCATCCAAATACATCCGTGCATACCACATATCTACATGGATTGGTATGACAAATGCAAGTGAACTGAAACTGATAGCATACAGAATTACCTTTAACTGTCTAACGCAAAATTGAACACGTATTACGAGCAAAGAAACTCAAATTATTTTGTGAAATATTGGATAAATAGGGAAGCTATTGATTATATATGCAAGTACATACACAAGTATAAATTTTAAATTAAATAAATAAATTTTTTTAGAAGGATATACCCCTAAATGCTATAGCACCACACTATTTATAGAAAATTCATTATTTTCCTAATTCCGGTTTGAAGCATTCCGCATGCATTTATGGCTATCGTGGATTTACTAAAGTAACGTCGCCATAATTCAAAAAACTAGTTTCAAAGCACAGATTGTTCACTTCACTTAATTCTTCTTGAACACTGTTTTTGTATAAAATTTCTTTTCGCATAATTGCCAATGCATTTTATCCGTAGCTTGTTCTTCCTTCTTAATTTCATTTTTCTTTTTGCTTTATTTTCTTTCACCTTAACAAATTCCGACTGCATGAAACTGTTTTAACTTCAGGAATGTCAGTGGTTTTAACACTTTTCCTAAAGTCCCGGGCTTGGAACACCTGCCCAAACGTAACTTGCCAATGTCTTCATTCTTCCATCGCCCCCCATTTTTTTCTCCCTCTCTCTCTAATAAATTCTAAAATTGATCGAAATTAAATTGTGAAATTCCAAACTTGTGCGAAGACTACTTTTGATTATCGTACCCTTTTTTTCGGCCGTACGTCATATCGAAACAAGTCTTTTTACTGCAATGCTACTTTGCTATCTCGATGATTTCTAGCCCCCTTCCTTCTATTTAAGCTTTTCATAAAATTACAAAGTAGCTAAAATTTAATCTGCTTTATTAACTCAATAATTGAAATTGAGTCATGTCTGAACTTGTGGAAATAGGCAGTATGTACAGATACATTCAGATACATATGTTAATATCTCACATCAATAAATAACTCGTGACTGTTACGAATTAATTAAAGATTAAAGAAATAGAATAGACAATAAAACAAGTTAGTCAGAGGAAATAGTGGATTTTAATTACAAATATTTTTTTTAATTGCTATTTTGTAGTGAAGTTTTGTAAACTCTGTCATGCAATGCAAGTCGAATATGAACCTAAACTTATCGTTTATGTAATGGGACTAATAAATAGGATTAGCAAAAAAAAAACAGTAACTTTGCATTTTATACAAAATTATAAAATAGAAGACAAATGAAGTGAAGCAAAATTGGCTGTTTTAAAAAGCATGTAAAAAATTCAATTTTTGTTTTATTAATTTACAAGCAATCATAAGATTGAATTTGCTATCTTGTGTTAAAAATTTTTAAAATTTCAAATGAAAGAAAAGTTCACTTATATGATTGGAAATCACACCACTTGACACCTCTGTGCCAACTAAGCAGAATGTATGCTCACGCCGAAGACTTGCGGCTACACAATTTTGCTTAAGAAAATATATCTAGAAGCGCGTATTACAAACACATCAACTTTATTTGTTTGTGTGTACAATGAAACCTAAAGAATTTCTGTTCATATAAAAATAATTTTAAATTTTCGTTGTCATTAGCTGCGATAGCAGAAAAACACCGTAGCTTTACATAAGCTGAGATTAAAAATTAATACTTTCGAAAAAGAGACCTTAAAATATTAAATGAAAGAGTTATATAAACACAAATTGGAGAAAAATACAAATATCCATTTAAATTAGCTCAAATTTGGTTAGAATCTGTTGGCGAAATTTGTATTTGTTTTATCAAACTGACTGACTCGCTGCCAATATGACTCTAATAGAGAGTATCTATAGGATTTAACATACATAAAATGATGATGTCATCTAAAATTATAGTCATAGAAATTAAAACGAATTTACTATTCTTAACCAAAATGAAAAATAACTTTACAGAATATTGTAATTCATACTATCAATAATCATGTGTAATTCCTTTATAATAAATGCTAGATTTTTTCAAAAGGAAATGCCGCACCCAGAAGTATCAAGCGTTTTGCATAAGATCAGTGCAGCAGCATTTCGAAATTTACACACTTATTTTGTATTCATTTTTTCCATTTAACAATTGTTTCACTTCCATTTATTTCTCGGAACATTTTTTCTTATAATAAAATTTTTTTTTTTTGAACGTGTTTATTTACTGTTTATTATTGTCTCTGCATACTCGTTAAACACAATTTTTTTCTTACATTCACAAATCCATACATACACACACACACACCCACATAAATTTTTTAAAATATATATCTATCTATAAAACAATGAAGAAAAATTATTTACCAGACAATTTATAGACTGCGTTAGCGATGCGAACGTGTTCAAACTTGTTGTAGGACTGAAGCAATTTTCTCTTCCACAACCATTTTTATTATTTCTATAAACATTTAGAGAACGAATGCAGTTAACAGCGAAAGCAGAAATGGGAAATTTGAATTTCACATAATACGACTATATTGCCGGCTGCATCCGAATTCATTGGCTTGTGTATTTTTTTTCTATATTCTGTTTAAATGACACTGTAGTACAAATACTACATTTTCTACTTAGTACCTCCCTTGCATTGCTTCGTATAGCTGATAAATGACGTCATTATATAAAGTATGTACAATTAATTGGCAGAAACTTAAGTGGAACAAAAATTTTAAATAATAGAGAGGAGAATAAATTGTTGTAAATTTTATATCGCTAGAGAGCAACATCAAAGAGACTTCTTGCATTAAATTTATTCATTTTGTTAGACAGACTTGGATGGTGTGTTTTTGCAATATCTCTAGCGTTTTGTTATTTTATTATCGGTTTGAAATACATTTGTGTATATGTGTGTATGTGCATTTGTTGTATGCGAAAAGTATGTTAGGTTATCTTCTTAGCACATCTCCCTTCGCCCTTTCGCTTAACAAAGTGAGTCATTTTTATTTCATCTAGGTATTTGACTGCTTTTTAAAGAAGACTCCGATTTAATATACTTTTAGTTTCCAACTTCAGGATTTTAACCATTTTGGATGAATCAGATGTCTTATACGAGTATATAGAAATTGGAAATTAAAAATAACAACAATAATCAGTTAATGCAAAATGTAATCCACAAAGCCAGACACATAAATACATATATGAACGTGTCCATACCGCACGCCGCGCCAATCCCAGCTGACACCAACACCTGAAACAAGTATACACGCGTTAATTACGATCAAACCACTTTTAAAACTAACCAGTCAATATTTATGACCGAAATTAATCAAATCTGCTGCCTGTTTTTAGGAGAAAAATTATCCATTGATATAGTTTAATGCAACTCCGTAAGCATCCTTTAACACAGTGCAAAATATTCGGGGGTGTCACAGAATCCAAGTCGGTTTTGCTGATTATCGGTTTTGCAAACCAATATTGGTTTCATTTGGTGTCACAAAACCAAGTCGGTTTTGTCTTTTTCGAACGCAAATAAAACCGATGTTCGAATCAGCTGTTTTGCATAATTGGTTTTTGTTTTCTTATTTTTATGTTTATTTTGTTGTGAAAATTTTACAAGTTAATCGTTGCAATAAAATATTGTTAAAAATTGGTGTTTTTTTTAATAAAATAAAAAGTGAAAATAAGTAATGACATCCGCAGCTATAGCATTTTTATTAGAAGAAGAGAGTTCAGTGAAAATAACAAAAAGAATTTTGAGGGATTGCAGCAACCCACTTGAGCTTCCGGAGACTGCGTAAGTAAATACAATAGTTATTCTGTATGTTTACATTTAAAGCTGTTTTGTAGATTCGTAGCATATTATAGAGTTAACAAAGACGCTTTCCGTATGCTACTTGACACAATTGAAGGGCATCTGACACGCTCTAAAGTTTTGCCAATCCTTCAGTTAGCAGCGTTATTACGATTTTTGGCTGAAGGATCTTACCAGAGATCTGTTGGGAACGACTCCACCATAAATGTAGGAAGAAGCACTGTGTCAACAATTTTAGATGATGTACTCAATGTTTTGGAGAGGTTCATTTGCGCTCAGTGGGTAAAGCTTGATATGAACAGCAACGAGAAACGCAGATCAAGAGATCACTTTTACAGCAAATATAAAATTCCTTCAGTAATTGGCTGCATAGACGGCACACACGTAAAAATTATAAAACCCAACATTGACGAGCATTTATACTTTAATCGAAAAGGATATTACAGTATGAATGCCATGATTGTAAGTAAAATTAAATTTTTATTTTATATGTCCTATTGTAACTGGTGTACTAAATAGATATTTGTTAATTTAGATTTGTGATTGTGATATGATAATTCGAGGGGTAGATGCACGGTATCCAGGCTCTAGCCACGACGCATTTGTGTGGTCTATAAGCAGCGCCAGACAGCATTTTCTTAGCAACTATGAGTCAGGCGACCGCACATCCAAACTACTTGGCGATTGTGGTTATGGCATTGAACCGTTTTTATTAACGCCATACCGGAATCCGAGCTATAATTCCAAAGAGTACAAATTTAATATAGCCCATTCTTCAGCTCGTAATATTGTAGAGCGATGTATTGGAGTACTAAAAAGCCGGTTCCGTTGTTTACTAAGCACTTTGCACTATAGGCCAAAAAAAGTGGTGAAAATTATAAATGTGTGCTGCGCTTTGCATAACATCTGCAGGAACTACAATGTCGAATACGATGACAGCGACATAAATGTACCATTTGATGACAATGAGGACAACGTTATATTAACAAGTACGTCGCTGCAAAGTGAAGGTCAGAGAATTAGGGACGATATAGCTAACAGTTTATAAGAAAATTAATAACAACAATTTAAATAAAAAAAGTAAAAAAGAATTCATTTATTTTATTGGAATATTAAAGTAATTTATACATATATCACAAAAAATTCATGCAGGTATGTTTAAAACTATAAAATATAATAAAAGCAAATTGCTGTTTTGTACTTTCAGGTACTTTCTAAAAATTTGTTTAAAAATCAATTTTAATTCTTGTTTTTTTCGTGCTCGAACTTAAGAATTTCGAGATCTAATTGTTTCCTTTTCAGTTCATTTTTTTCTTGCATTGTTTGTAAAGTTATTGTACTAATTCGGGAAAATTCGTTTTTGAGATCTGCTATTGCACTCGCGATTGACTCAACTGCTCTGTACACACGCCTTTGGCTGCTTGCATTTTCTTTTTCAATGCTAATTAATTCATATAATTTATTTTTTATCTCCACCTTTCTCTTGTTGTCTTCTTCCAAAAATTTTAGGATCCGCTCACTAGTATTTTCCGTTCTCATTTTCTTTGGAGTCTTAATTAAAAGTGGCGACGTTGGTCGTTTTGACGGCATTTCTACATCACTTACTTCACCCATATCTTCGCTTAAGCCAAGTGCAACGCCCGCCACTCCTTCAACAGACTGCGCAATACCACATATGCGTACCACCGTTTCCTCAGTTTGTGTTAGCTGATATTTTGAAAAAGGCCCGCCACCTGTTGCCCTGGACTCAGCTTTGTTTTGCGCAAGCTTTCTTTTAATGTCGCTCTTCCACTCAGCCCAAGTCTATATAAAGACAACAGTTTAAAACTGTACAATTTAACAATACAAAAAATATTAAGCACACATTTTGTTTACCTTTTTCCATCCGTTCACATCCTTTTGCGGTGGGCCTGCACTGTTCAGCGATTCGACCAATTGTTGCCAAAGGGAATCTACTGTTGGCTTGTCGCGCTTTGTAAAACCCTTTGCAAGGTCTGGATATTTTTCCATAAACTCTAATAGTAAAGAGTTCTGAGTATTATTTTTATGTTTTCCCCTATTTGCATAAAATTAAAATTAATACAAAACAAACCAATAATCAAATTTTAAATTTATTTATAAAATAAATAAGAATTTACTTACATTTTAGAAAAATATCCAACTTCAAAAGAAAAAACTTTGCGCGCGAACAAAATCTGTCAGCTGTATTCTGATTGGTTTGTTTCCAATAACAAAACCAATAACATTGGATTCTCTGACACCTAAAACCGACAATAATTCTAATTCGAACATAAAACCGATAAGATTGGATTTCGTGACACCAAAGTTTTTTTTTTGTCGGTTTCAAATCCAATTCCGATAAGATTGGTTTCTATGACACCCCCGATTACCAAACTTTTTTTTTGCATTTATTTATTAATTTTTTTAACTAAAATCTTTAAGAATAATTCATAGTATTAGTTTTGTATACACTATCAATTAACGTAAAATTTAATTTTAAAATAACTTTTTTCCTTAAGAAAACGGTACCAAAATGCAAAAAATTAAAATTTTGCAAAATTATTTTTTTTTAGAAATGTTAACAATGGCAAATAAAATAAAATAAAAATAATACCTTTCAAAAAACTGCCACTAAAGGAAAGTAACTTTTGTGACATGTTAAAAAAAATATTGTCGGAAGTTTTCCTTTAAGAAAAAGAAACAATTTAGAAAATAGCAATAAAAAAATTACAAAAATACGTTTTAAAAAAAAAAAAACTTTAGAAAAATGTCGTAACTTAAAAAAAAAAACCTCCATTTAAAAAAATTTTATATTGTGAAAAAAGATTTTTAAGGTAGTGTTGAATAGGTTGTCGCATGCCCTTTTTATGGTTACAATCTGTAACTTTTTACAATACTGTAATAATAATTTTTTTTAACTACACAAATATCAAATTATTTTTTGATCATAAAACATTTTGCAAATAAACGTTCTCATTAAGTAATAACAACTTCAAAAAACGAAGCATCTATATACATACATACATGTATGTAAGTACATTTCATGAAACCCACATACTATAATGAAACCTTCAAATAATTACAAACAAATGAAATAATTTTATTAAAATAGTTGAAAAACTAATTTGAATATTTATGTGTTTCCTCTAGCTTCACAATTATGAAATTAAATAATTGCAAAAAGCAAGTAAAGTAAAAACCGCGTCATAAATGACACCTTTTTTTAAAATTAGTAATAAGACATACATTTATGGCTGAGATGAATCACCGTCGAACAATAGTTACATACATGTACACAAACATATACACCTTTATGCAAACACATAAGCTTAATACGTCGTTAAAATATAAAATTCAAATGGAGAGTAGAATAGTTCTCAATTAAAAGTAACTTTCGTAAATTATAATAAGGAGTCAACATTTATACGTATACATACATATATAAGATTATATTTTGCAGTTTAAATTTCAAGTTTTTTTTCCTTTTGTAGACGAGGTTATTTACACAGAATATCTTTTTCGATGAACAGATAAAGTAAAAATATTTCACCGTCTACCATTTACATACATCCATACAAACATATAAACAACTGTACCAAGTCAGCACAAAGGTTAACGACTGTATACTTTTTTATATAAGTACTTAAAAAGAATCTGCTATTACTAAAACTTAAAGCAAGAAGGTTCAAACAAATCCTAGACTTGCAGTTCCAGATGTATTGTACGTCTTACATAAATAAAACAAAATGCGAACTTTGTAGCTAAATTTCCTACAAACTATTTCTATACTAAAAAAAAATACTTACCAAAAATGGCTATTATATAGAAATTTTATGATGATATGCTGCGTATGCCACTAGATTTTATCTGCAAATAATAAGACATAATTTCGCTATTAAATTTATGTATGTACGTACATGTATTATATTTCTGCTATATAATCAACTTTAATTCATTTTCAATATTTTCCTAGGTATATATAGATAGTTTAATTAATTATAGAGTTTGATAGAGACATATGACATATTTTTGGTAAAAAGAACTTGCATAGATTGTTAAACAAGTCTAAGTCGGAAGCAGTTTTTCCCCATTTTTTGCCTGTCCCTCATTGTTTAAACCTTAAGTAAGAAAATTAAGACATTTTACCTTAAAACGAATAGATATTTTAGCATATAGAGGCGACTTATCAACTACTATCACATGACAGTCTTCATCAGCATCTTGGCTTAATATGAACCTTTGATTTATTTTATGAGTATGAGAATCTCCCAAAGAAGGAGCTACGATCCAATTATCATCCATTAGACGACTGGTTATTTCATTGGTAATAATGATCTGAAATATAAATAATTATTTTGCTAAAATATTACAACTGACCAGTTTACTTACTGCAATATTATATTCCAACGCCAGCATTTGCAAATCATTTAATAATTCGTAAATTATACGTGTTCGCAAGTCAGCATCATCCAACTGCCGTATACAAAATGAAAATGAATCGATTATAATGAGTTTGAATTTAACATCATCTTTGAAGATGTTGCGAAAATTATGCACGGTGGCCATTAGTTCCATATAATTGGCGCAATATGTATAGGAGATATTTGTTAATAAATTGCTAGCGAAAAAGTCTTCAAATGAATACGACGAAGATGGCACATTTGGATAATGCTTACTAAAAGCGTGCTTAAAACGTTTTTCAAAATGAGCCGCTAATTCTGTAAAGGTTGTAATTTAATTATTTTACATTGATTTAAACTCTACTGTTTAAAATATGTGTACATGTATGAGAACATATTTACCTTTCAAACGATATGGAGAAAAGTCCTGATTTGTGTCTATGTAAAAGGCTTTACTCCCTAAGCCTCCCACTTTTTCGGGAAACTGAACATTTAAACAAAGTTGTAAGCTTAAAATAAATTATAATTAAAAATGAACTTTGTGATCTGGAAATTTGTATTCTTACCATAACTGTGTTTTGCCGCCACCCGGCGCTCCGCAAATTTCGGTAACAATACCTAAGGGTATGCCACCACCTAAATGATCATCAAGTTCCTTGATCAAAGTTACTAATTTTGGTAGTTCTTGCTCTTTACGCCATACATCAAAAGCGGTTGTGTTAAACATTTGATTAATTAAAATCAAAAGACAATATAGACAATTTTTTTTGTAACACTGGCCAAAAATATTATCAAAGAGGCGTTCAACACGAATCGGTTCAAGTAATGAAATTCCGCAGAGACTTGAGACGAAGATTTTCAGTTGTCGGCGGTAAGCTGAAAAATAATCGACCTCGCCTCATTCGACGAATTTATGAATTAAAACAATTGGTAAAAACCAAACAGCTGCATTTAACTGATAAATACGTATTAATTAGCCGCGGACAAGGCGAATTGATTCCTCTTTAGTTATTTTCACTTAATTCTTCATAATGTACATTAAAAAATGTTTAATAAATAATGGATATGTAAATTTTTGACTTTTCCTAGATCCAAGAAACTTAGCCCAAACAACTTTTTGAGACATTTTTAAAATTCATCAATCCTTTTTTAATGCTATGTTTGCACCATAAAAATTCAGAGATTTTGATACCTTTATTTTAATTTTTTTTTGCAAAGCTAAAGAATATACTATCTATACTTTTTATGGCTATGTATAAATACATATGTATGTACATATATACCTAGATTACCCCGACAATAAAAAAAAATAAAACAAGATATTAAAAATAATGAATAAAAAAACACAAAATGGATAAAACATAATGTCTTCCAACTAGTAGTTTTGTATTTATTAACCTTGTGCTACATTCGAACGCTTTTTAGTTTCAAAATTATTACCACTACTACTGCTGTTTTGTGCATTACTGGTGGTTTCAAAAGTAGAAGGCACTGCCGATGAATTTACATTTTCCTCTTCAATACGCTTTTCTTGTTGACGTACCAAATCAAAGTAGATTCCCCGCTTAGCCATAAGTTCGTCGTGTTTACCGGACTAGGTTAAAAATGTTAGAAAAGAATGTTATATTCACATTTAATTTTTTTTCTAATCAGTAAATTATACCTCCACTATATTTCCTTTATCTAAAACAACTATTAAATCAGCATTGCGTATCGTAGATAATCGATGGGCTATTACTAGAGTTGTACGACCAAGAACCGCACCATCTAAAGCCTTTTGTACTTCAGCTTCACTCGTAGCATCTAAAGCACTTGTAGCTTCATCAAGTATTAATATTTTGGGATTTTTTAAGAGTGCTCTGGCTATAGCGATGCGTTGGCGCTGGCCGCCGCTTAATTGAGCACCGCGTTCACCAACGTTAGTTTGGTATCCGTCCGGTAATGCAGAAACAAAGTCATGCGATTGTGAAAGTTTAGCTGCAACGTACACATCTTCCTCATTTGATGCCGGTCTACCATATCGTATATTTTCCCAAATAGTAGTAGCAAACAGTATGGGTTGTTGTTCTATAAATCCTAAAACATTGCCTCGTAGCCAGTGAGGAGAAATATCTTTTAATTTATAACCATCGATTTTAATAGATCCCGAAGATGGTTCATAAAAACGTTCGACTAACGCCGCCACAGTTGATTTGCCGGAACCACTGGCTCCAACCAAAGCTACTGTTTCACCAGGTCTTAATGTAAGATTGAAATTTTTAAGAACAATCTTATATCGGAGAGAAAAAATTAGTTGATTTAAAAACCAAATATATTGGACATAACTCACGTGTTCAGGCCTAGTTGGATAAGCAAAGGAAACGTTTTCAAAACGTATTTCGCCTTTTATTTGTTCTATGGGAATTTCGTAGCCTCTCAAGAGTTCAATTTTCGGTTGAAGTTCCATAAACTAAAAGAAATTAATTTTTTTTTTTTCATATTTACCAATAATTTTTTAAAATTGTACCTACTTCAAAGACACGTGAACCTGCAGTTAAGCCACGAATCATTGTTCCAAACAGTACAGAGCACTGGGCCAGCGATCGTTGCATTCCTTGAGCTGCAACTAAGAAAGCCATAAGAGAACCCGGCGATAGACTTTCTGTCGACATCAGATGCCCACCCAGAAAAAGTGTTGATAGAACTAAACCATTTAGAAACAAGTTTGTTAAACCTTGAAATACTGCTATACCACAGCCCAAATCCTGTCCTAATAATGCAGCCGTGTTGGTTTCATGTACAAACAAATCCAACTCTTGATATTCGCAAGCACTTGCTCTGACTGTGCGTACGTTTGATAAAGCCTCTTCACATACTGCTGTTGCACGTTCGGATTGATGTTGCGAATGTTTGCTTAAATACCGTAGCTGTTTGCCGAAATATGTCATAAGCGTAACAACACATGGTACCGAAGCCAAAGCAATCGCTGCCATATGGGGAGAAATTATAAATAGTGATATAACGCCACCAATTAATTGAGTTACATTGCGCAAACCCTGGGATATAAGCTGTTTAAAGCATGATTTAAAATCCTGAACATCACCTGTCAAACGATTAACAAGTTCTCCAGTACGATTTTTATCAAAGAACTCAATGTCTTGCACAATTATTTGTCGAAAAAGATCCTGACGTAATTTGGCAGCCATTTGTTCACCAACACGGCTTAGAAGATAGATGTAAAGGAACGTGAAACCTGATTGCATAACATATAGACTAAGTAGATTGGAGCACGGTTTACTTACATCACTAAAGAACGAATTATTTAATGGATCTTTGACGTAAGTATTAGCATAATGTGCTAATATATTTATTAAATTTCCTAATACATTGGGTATTCGTATATTAATGTACGCTACAATAAGAGCTGCCTGAAATGTAATTAATTTCTTTAAAATTCAAATGTGTACAGTTGTATCTTACCGTTACTGCTCCTAAAAGTTCCCATAAATGCGGTTGTAGATACGACCAAAGTCGTCTCCAATCAAATTTACTATCTTCATGTTTCAGTGTATTTTCAATTACTCCCGCTAATCGACCTCCAACGCATTCAACTCTAATTTTATAATTCCGAAAAGTAGTGCATGATGCCAAGCCTAAAGAAACTCCGCAACTGCCTAACATAAAAGCTTTTATTTTTGTCGCGTTTTTATAGGACTTTGAACAACCGTTTTTGGGTTCAACATTTCGAAGGCTTCTGTGGAAATTCTTTATTTGTGTAAACTCCTTTATTACATTTTTTGTAAGAGATGCTTTATGAATGGTTGATATTTTTTCTAATAATAAGTGGTGGCTAAAATAAAAGAAAATACAAATTATATCAATCTTCTAAATGCTGATGATATAACAGCAATCATTGGAACAAGTGCTGTTGCTATAAACAATTCATGTATTTTCAATAACCTCTTATCACTACGTCTCCATGTATCCACAACCAACCGTAACATTTTTTATTCGCATAACAAAACCAAATACTATCTTTCATATACTCTTTCCCGATAAATAACGTATCTAATTTTTTTTGTAATCAGACTACCAATGATGTATATACTTTGCATGCACTTTTATTTACTATACAAAAAAAAAAAACTCAGATTTTGACAGCATGACTGTTTGCAGTTTTTGTATTTACTTCGTATATGTATATTTATACATATTAATAGAGCTTATATCAATTATTTGTAGATAACAGGTGACAATAATCACAGATTAGCAGTAATAATTTAATTTAGTACTTCTAATTTTATTTTAATTTAGTTGGACAAATTCAGGAAACCAAATTTTACTATTATGCAGAAGTTTGGCCCGAATCTACTAATTTGTGGCTACAAAAATTTTTTGGCGTTACAAATTATACCGATCAAAACCGTTCAAATTATGTTTTTCTAAATGCAAGAACTAAAGTTCTGCCTTTTTCAATTATATTAATTTTTTAAATATTTAGTTACAAGAATCTCATGAATTACGTAAATTTGTTTGGTTTGTTTACGTACTGAAACGAACAACCAAAGCATTATTATACACTGTGCGTGTTTTCAGCAGATTTATTTCAATAACTTCGAATGCAACCATGAAAATAATATTTCAGTGCTGGCAAATGTTTGGATACTTTGATGCAAAATATATCTAGAAATCTCTTAATTAAGAAGAGTGCTTATTGCACCGCGTTCAGTGTATAATATTAAATGTTTGACTTTTTCCCGAGTCTTTTGGCATTACTTTAACAAAAGTTATAAATAAAATGTAAGGTGCTCAATATGGATAAATTTGCATTGATTGCCGTACTGCCCTGATTTACCTTAAAATTTTTAAATCACCACAAAAATTGGGCAAACATTTCAATTTCAGATACTACAGCATTTTAACTGCAAATAGCAGATGCCTAATTTCATAAAAACCTATACAGAATATCGAACATTGCGATTATAATAATTAATTTTTCACATGCAATTACAAAATCCTAATTTTTTGCACTAATTTAACGAACCGCTGCATTTAGAGAAAAATCTCAGAAAAACCACACTGTTGTATTGAAGAAATTGTGTTCACATTTTTCTTTCAGTGATTATTCGCCTGTCTATTAAATGATTTTATAAGGTGTAGTTAGTGTGGTGTTTATAACGTGTAAAAAGTAAAGATTTGTTATATTTTCTTATTGCAAAAGAAAAATATATCTAGTGAAATTGGTTCAATAAAAATAAAGTTATGTTGAGCAAATGAAATTATTCAATTAAGTACCACTTTTGCCGTCGTATCGACTTTATTGCATTTATTTCCAATTATCTGTACGATCTCTTCTAAAATACCCAAAAAAGGCAAGTAGTATTTATCTGTTGTGTTTTTTATTTATAATATGTATGTAAGCATGTATATATTATGAATTAACACTAGATATATTTAAGTTGTGTATATATTATGACTGTTAAGGTAATAATAATTATTGTGGGATTCTATTTTTCACAGTGCTACATAATTATTCTACAAACTTATTTTAGCTCTTTATGATTATTCATGTTCTCATCTCTTATTTGTCTTTTTGCTGTGAAAAGTTTTCAGAGGAGAATGCATATAATTGTTTGCATTCTGCAATAATCAAAATTTACATTTTTAAATTTACTTCTCAGATTTATAATTTTGTCTTTATTTCCTGATATTTATTTTCCTCTGACGTGTAGTTTATAGAATTTTTTCCATCTGTTAAGTTTCCTGTATAATAATGTTATTTTAAAATTGGGTCATTGTATTTTAATATGTGTATCGTACACATTAAACACCATCCAGTTGAAGAAACTCTAATACTAATCAAAAAAGGAATATAGTGAATCAAGAAACAATATTAAAAAAAGCAAAAACCAATTTTGCCCCAACACATACAATTTAACGTACTAATATTTCTATTCCCTCCACTACTACTTTTGCATTTGCGCTGTGTTTATTCGTTACCGTTACTACCGGTCGTTTGGTTCCTTTTTTTTCGTTTGTTTATATTTTCTTACTTGTCTGACAGTTTGTCTGTCGTTGCAGAGATTATACATATGAAATAAGTAATTTGTTATAAATGCATATTTTGTTTTGCAAAATTATTGTTATATTTTCCTGAAGAAGTTACCCATATGGGTAGCAAAATATTGAAAATAAAATAAACAAAATTTTTTTTTTATAAAATACTATCTAAAATCTAAACAATTGGAAATATAGGAGGTGTGATCAAAAATAACCGTTATTTTCAATTTTTTCCAATAGAACTTTAATCATCAATAAATATCTTGCACCCTTTAAAGTAATACCCCTCAGATATAATGACGTTTTTCTTAATCCTTGAAACATTTCTGAAACGCACTTTTTAGTATCGCAAACCGATCTAGTTCCGATTTTTCTTTTATCTCCTCAATCTGAGATTGTGTGAGATTGTGCGTTATCGTGGTGCAAAATCCATGATCGTTTTTTTACAATTCTGTGATTTTCTGACGAATTGCTTCGCGCAAACGTCACATAACTTCAAGGTAGTATTCCTTATTCACCGTACTAACTTGTGCCAATTCCAATGGAAGAAGGCAGTGAGCAAAACATTCGCATTTGTATGAAACGGATCCAGAAACAGAAATTGACGTGCTTTTTTCGGCCTTGGCTCTTCTGGACGTTTCCATTGGGATGATTAGGCTTTGATTTCAATGTCATAGCCATACATCTGTGATTCGTCACCAGTTATGATCTTTTGACGACCATGCGACGTTGCTTTTGCTCAAAATTTAGTAAAAAAAATGGTGACAAAATCGCAGAGCGTATAAAAAGACTACTAACCTTTTTATTTGACTGATATTGCTAACATATATAACCAACATGTGTACCAACATAACAGAAACAAAATGTCAAAATCAAACATAGTTAGCACAAAATTAATTTTTTGATCACACCTCGTACATAAAATTTAAATTATTAATCATTAATTTTTTACAAATATTTTTCTGACAGTTGATACATACTTTTTTATTTATTTTGTTGTTATTTCCAGTTAAAATTCCAAATAAAACATTCAAAATGGTGTTTCAATAAAAAATATTTTATTAATATTAAAATATAATCGGTTAGAAAAAGAACTTGCAGATTCCGAGATCATGAATAGAATAATTAAAATCGTTATAAAAAAAAGCATTACATGTCATAAATTTTCAATTTGACAACTAATACATGATTACCTACATACATTTGCATTGAACAGAGTATGAAATCTGTGAAATCAACTCTATTAAGAATGCTTTATATTAAATAGTTGTAACACCTTGATCTCAGCATCTCCGCTGACAGCACTTAGACTACTCAAAAACCTTTTACATTTCTTAGTACGAAAGCTTGGCTGTCCCCTACATATCTTATTTGATCTTATTTGTGGAAAAGTTTTCCAATTAAATGTATTGCTTTAGTTTGCAATTTTAATTCCACTATATTTCTGGTAAAGGTTCTTTGAGGAGCTGCCTAATACCGCGATGTAATTCATTTAATTGTATTTCCAATATTCTCTGCTAAGCATTAATTTTTGGGAATACATTGGCAACAATATTCATTTTGGTAATTTCCGGAAGAGAAACATTAAATATATTTTGGTTAAGGCATGGGCGGCAGCGAAAATTAAGTATTTAGAAAATAAGAGTATGCCGCAAAAGGCACTTTCTAACAATATTGAAGCATTTTAAATAATTAAATGTTCTAATTTATATAATTGTATTACAATTTGCGCCATACTTTAAAATTTATGGTTTACGATACATATTCAGTCTGTAGTTTTCGTGATTAATATAACTATATTTTAGTTTTTCTCTCGACGTAGTACGGCTGACTATGTATGTAATATTTATTAATATACATTTCGTTTAGTTATTGCTGTAGCATATTAATTAATTTTAAGCCTTAAAAAGTATAAACAAATATTCTAATTTCAACCAATGTACAAACACATAAATATACATACATATATACCACTTTTATTGTACATTTGTGTGTGCGTGAGCACATGTACCACTGCTTTGCGCGAAAAGAAAATAAAAAGGGTACGGCTTGTGAAAATGATTGTGCCATCGCTAAGGTGTGTACACACGCGAGTTCACAATTTATTTAATTATTTTTTTTCCAAAAAAAAAACAGTATTTTTATCAATGAGGATTAAATCAAACTAAAAAGCATTAGATTTCGCCTTCATTAAAAAAATGAAAGAAAAAAAAACAATTCATTTAATTCTACTCATATCTGTAAGTACTTTAATAAGAAATGAAAGAATATCTTTTTAAAATGTTACTTCCAAATTCTTATTCATTGCAGATAACATCAGAAAACAAATAGTAACTAACATAGATACATACATACATATAAGTATAAATTTTTATAATTTTGAAAGCATGGCAAATTCAGAACGCAATTTCTATGAGATTTTAAATGCAACATCTTCTGCAAGTTTTGGTGAATTAAAATCAAAATACAAACAATTGATTTTACAATTTCATCCCGATAAATTGCTGCAACAATTGGAAATTGAAACCAATGATTTAAAAATAAATAATGACGCCAACAACGATCAATTTGTAGCCATAACAGAGGCTTGGAATTGTCTAAAAGACCCGGTCACACGTAAACAATATGATGCTGAACAATTGTTAAACAAATTTCATACGCACAATAATATTTATGCTCGCATTAAATTGAGTGAAATGAAAAAGCAAACCAATACTGGAGACTTCTCCATGGAATATGGTGGAGGGGGCAATTTAATAGAAAGTGTAAAAGACGAACAATCAAAATATCTTTATACATACGAATGCCGTTGTGGCGGCCAATATATTGTTGATGATTCAGCTGAACAATATTGCAGCTCGAGTAATAATCATGATACACAAATCAGCAATAGGCACAACAATGCAGAAGATGATGACGCAGACAATAAAAGGGTCAGCGGCAACAAAGTCGAAAACAACAAAAGCAGTACCAGTACTAAATATGAAAATAATGATGGTGACTGTAGAGCTGGCGGTAATAAAAGCATTGTTCAAGACCAAGTTGATATAGATGAAGAATTTGACGGCGAATTGATTGTAGAGTGCAGTGAATGCTCTTTGGTGATTATATTATTGAATGGCTGAAAGATCAGCTTAGTCATTATTTTAGAAATTATATAAAAAAACAGAATTCAATTATTTAGTTTCTTCTATTTTATAAAAGTAAAAATCAATAAAACAATTAAGAATAAGCTGTTCCTGTTTACTTTCATTCTTGCTGCCGATATAATGAAATTGCGAAATTAATTGACTTCACATATATGTACATAAATACAAGCATTCGTATGGATATGTATATTTTATGATCAAAATTAGGAATTATTTACTATTAAAAGTGCACTGCATTCCCAAAAAATTTATGCTAAACAGAATATTATTCTATTATACATAGAAATATATTATTTTAGTCTATTAGCCAGCCCCAATGCGCATTTCCCTGCGTGCTATCCTCAGGGCAAGTGAGTGTATATATATTTTTAATATCTTGCAGAGTATTAATTTGTTGAAATGTAATTTGCAAAGAAATAATAAAATATATCTCTTCTTTTTTAAACTTGTTCCTAGTTTCAATTTATTATGTGTTTTGTTGAAGGAGGCGTATTGTTAGTACACATGCACATACTTACTATATAAGTACACAATGGCTATTTTCTATTAATCATAAAGATATTGGAACTTTATATTTAATTTTTGGAGCTTGAGCAGGAATAGTAGGAACTTCTTTAAGAATTTTAATTCGTACTGAATTAGGATATCCTGGAGCATTAATTGGAAATTACCAAATTTATAATGTAATTGTTACAGCTCACGCTTTTATTATACTATAAAAGCTCACGCTTTTATAACAATAAAATGTATTTTACAATCTGAATTGTATTTTTTTATTCTTAATAAAAGCGAATATTAAAATTGATATAAAATATGTTAGCATTTTCTTTTCCATTTTTTGTTTTTGTTCGTGTCAAATCACTGCGAAATAACTAAATTCTAGTGTATACAGTAGAGTCTCAAAGAGCTTAATATAATAAACAAAGCGGTAATTAAGTTTGTAATACTGTGAACATTTTTAATGTTTTTAGTAAACACAATTTTTTGGAAAATTAAGCAATTTATTCGAATAACTTGGTTCAGATGCTCGAAAAGAATGTTGAATTAATTTGTAGTTATTTGTCACTCACTCTTGAGAATTTTCAATTTGAAGTATTATATTGAAAACCTCTCTCAGGTGATTACATCGTTATCATTTTTTAAGCATTTTATAACATTTGTAGAAGCCAAATTTTTATTACATTTTTCAAATTTCTACTGTAATCTAAAAATTTGTAAAAGTATATATTATTTAATAAAAAGTTTAGCTTGTATGACCAACTGAGCTAAGGCCGTGGCAGTTTTACTGATTTCAAACTTATGAAAAAACTTATTTCAAACTTTTGATTAAGAAGATGTCTGTTGAAGAGGTAATTTAATAAAACATACAAACACTTTTTTGTTGTGGTTAACAATTTTCGATTGTACAAAAGACAAAGACTCAAAGTTAATACTTGAAATCCTTATTACAAGACTTGAATATTAAAACAGAAGCAAGTAAAGTATTGAAAGTGTTTTCATAAAAATAACACGTAATTTAAAAATCCACTGAAAACAATATAATACTATAAAATACACAATTTGAGTAATATGTGGATTATTCACAAGTCAATAAAAATATAAAGGCATTAGGTTGTATCGATTGAACATCTTTAAAACGGAAGTGATATAAATTAAAGTACAACCAAAAGTACGTAAAAAATAGAAAGTGCACGTTCACATCAAAATAAAACTGCTGTTGGAAACACTTTATCACCGAAAAAATAAAGGGGGAAAGGTAATACAAACGCAAGTTTTGCATTAAAAAAACATATAAATAGGCATTTTTAAAGCCGGGCGCTGTTATCACTAAAAAGCCCTAATATCACTAAAAAACGCAAATTCATGTTTTGCTTTACAACCTTTTAGACAATTCCAAGCCTCTGTTATGGCTACAAATTGATCGTTGTTGGCGTCATTATTTATTTTTAAATCATTTGTTTCAATTTCCAATTGTTGCAGCAATTTATCGGGATGAAATTGTAAAATCAATGAATATACATTGAAATCAGCAAAAAAGTCTATTTAAAAAAATGCGAGTTAGGGCCTTTCATTTACATATGTTTGCATATAAAATTTTTTAATTTCTTCCTCAAACTCACAAATAATATGAATCGGCGATTAGTATTCTGCTTCTACAACCACTCACATAATAATACAGACCGTTTTTATCAACTTTATCTATACAAGTTTGCACGAACCAAAAGCTATTTCATTAAAAGTAAAATTTAGCAAAAGAAAAAAAAATAGAAATTAAATGCAATGAACTTGATATCGGACATGTTTACGATGAGTAAAATATATTTTAAGAAAAAAAAAATAAATATTTACATATTTTTGGTTAAAAAAAAAAATAAATAAAACATAAAAAATGAGAAGCGTTTACACAAATATTTGCTATAAATTAAAAGAATAATGAAATTTTTCGTTATGACGATTTATTAAGTGCAAATCAAATAAATTTTATAGAAATATAAAAATATTGCATAAATTTTTTAAGTAAAATTAAATTTATTACATTTATTTACTTTTTTTATCCAGATACTTTGTTTATATACGACATTATATTCATATTCAATACTAATTATTTTTCAGGTTGTTGTGCATAGAAACTCTAGAATTTATAAATAGCCGTCAGTTAGAAAACTTCTTGAAATTTTACCTTTAATGTGGTTTAACTACTTTCATTTCTAGATTTTATTTATTAATTTTTCTTTATTCAAAACATTTAATTGCGCTATACAACAGATACAGTCATCACCATAATTTGCCTTAACAAAATGCAAACAGATTTAAATAATAAAAAAAACGACGTAACATACTTACTTACATACCTACATACGTACGCATACATAAAATCATCAACAATTAGAGCAGAAGTGTTAAACGAACGTGTTTTTTATTTCTGTATTGGTAAAGGGAAAAAGTATATATTTTTGTTAGTCATCAGACATGCCCACAAAATGTTTTTGCCCACATTTCGACAATAAGAGCTTAATAGCGCAAGATAGCTCCACTAAAGTTTGCTCTTTTATTGGTGAAAATCATGAAAAGTCTTAGGTAGTCAAAAAAAATAAAAAATGGCGAGTAAACTATTGCCCTTACCCAATGGGCATGTTATCGAGGAAAGTGACTTCAAAAGTATGCTTTTCCACGTAAATAAATCTTGCAATTAAATTTAAAACTATTTTATTTGGTTAATAGATTTTTTAATTGCTAAACAGAAAACATTTTTTTATTTAACCAACAAACATTTTTATCTGAAATGAATGAGAAATGATAATCTTAAAATACTCGTACTTGTGTTGTCTTTTCAATACGGTGTTTTCTTTTTCGGATAACAAAAGAGTGCAATTTGTTTCCGTAGAATGAAATTTTTAATTCGATCACTGTATCTTTTTCCATTCCACCTTTATTTATATATAAATTTTATAAAAGTTTTTGCAAATCATATGATCTGTCGGATACGCAGATGCAGTTTTAGGACGCTCTATCATACTTTTCCAGCAGACATTCTGTACTTGACAAATCACACGTTTGTGAGCCTTTACTAATTTTGTGTTGGAAGTGGCAGTAAGGCGGAAGACGCAACAATTTCTCCCCTTATTCTAATAATAATTTCGAAAATACAATGTTTGAGGAATTACAGATTAATAACCAAATCGGGCGTATACAATACAAAACGAAAATGTTCGCTTGGCAACAAAGATCTAAAAAGGAGAAAAATAATTGTTGCAAAACAAGTTGTACAGTTTTTAATCTCTTTGTTTTAACGAGATTTCTTCACGGATTCTTTCGTCTGTATGAATGTTAATGAGTGAGTGTGTCATTCTTTTACTTTATCTTGGAAATTTAATTTCAGTAAAAAATTATCTGGCTAATTTTATATATGTATGTACATATGTATATAAATATTTTTACAATCGAATATACAAAAAGTTCTTTTTCATGCAATTCATTAACATTTATTACATTCTGCAACTGCCTGTAATTGTTGCTTGTATTTTTTTTTATTATTATTGTTATTGAAGTGCAACAGCACGCAATTGCTATTGACTGCCTAAGCGAGATGCTTTGCTTGCCGGCTATTTGGATTTAGAATAAGCTGTGAATATATTATATTAGATTTAATATTAAAATTTTTTTATTTTATTAATCGGCCGATTTATTAAAAAAAAAATTTTTTTGTGAATTTTATGTTTTGCTTGTGCAAAGTCCTCGAACTGTTACTAAAATTTGATATTTACTTGCGATTAATTTTGCTTAATTTTTTTATATCCTTTGATTTCCTTTATATTGATTATATTGATAAAGGAAATCAATAGAACTTTTATAAAATATAGAAAACGTCACCAACTCGCTCCACCTCTTGCCGCTCTCCTGGAATTCATCCTTTAATTGAATTCCAAATTTTTTTAAGCTGAACTGGCGTTTATATTACTTTTTCTAGCTGATTTTTTGTCTTAAAATGCGAGTATATTTCTTATATATTTGCCAGTAATTAAATAATACAAAAATTGCGATTTTAATAAGTCTTAGTGATTTTCTCGTGGAATTCCTCCTTAAATTGAATTAATTACAAACTTAAAAATACAATAAAATGCTAAAAACTTGACTAAAAGGAAAAATGATGATTAAAATGATGACAACATTCTCCCGTGATGACATTAGAATAGAATCATTGAGATTTCCTTTTGAGTTTTAAAATAAACAATTTTGTATCTTGATTTGTATTCCCCTTTCTTGCATTCCTATAAGGTGGCCAACTTTTGAATTGTAAACATAAAAAGCTATTATGTATTGTGTTCATCGTAATTTTCTATGTGATTAACCTTTAAATATTTCTTTTTTCAATTTAATTTTTGATGATGTTTTAATATTGTTAATTTATATTTAATTTCTTGCAGAGTGTGCCAATATTTCTACAAATAATTTTGCTTTAGCATTAGGAAAACAATAACATAAAACACGTCCAATCGACAATAAACTGTCGGCTGCCCATTTCCCTCAGCCGGAAATCCAGTCTTATACACGTACCAGCGCATTCCCCAGCCAAATATTTTAAACTCTGCACTGATATTTTTGTAGGATTTTTTCCTTGCATTTTACAATCGTGGCCACCAATAATAAATCAAGTAGACGAAATAAAATGGCGAATTCGGGCGATATATGGTTACAATGGTTCTCCTGCTGTTTCCATCAACCGCAATCGCCTTCGAGACGAAGACATCAGCGCTTACGCATAGATCGTTCAATGATTGGTAACCCAACAAATTTCCAACATACCGGACATATCGGATCCGCTGATGTTGAATTGTCCACCAACCATTTGAACGCCATACAAACACAAATGCAAAGCAAGGGCGGCTACGAAATGAATTCAATACAACTGCAGGTAACGTTATTGCACATTTATATTTTATTTACTTATGTATGGGTGTGTATGTGTGTATGCATGAATAAAAATATTTTTACTTTTTTTGTATTGTCTTAACAATACTGCTCTTTCAAATTCTTTCGAATTTTGCAATTAAATATTCTTCCCGATTTTTTCTTATTTTTCCAGGCCTGCTGATAGTATTTGTAAGTTTTAATCCCTGCACTTTGGCCTAAAGTTTGTTATAGAAGTTTATAAAAAAAAATGAAGGAATATAGAGTGGAATGAAGTATTTTTAATTGAGGACTCTGCAGTGCAATCTCGCTTTTATTAATTTTTAAGTCGTTTTTTATGATCTATTTTGTTTTTTTTTTTTTTTTGTTTTCGAAGGAAAAGTAATTGCACTCTTTATGCTGCTAGTACTGCTGCCCTAGAGCTTTAAAAGTAATAGTAAGTTAGATTTTCTCCTTTTTTAATTGTATTTTTATAATAACAAGTTGTATTTATATTTATTAACACTAAAAAATCGAATTGGCCTTCAAAATAACGATTTTTATACATGTTTTTTAAAAACATTTATTTTTGTACTAAATTTTATTTTAAGTACATTCTATATTTATTAGTTACGTGTATTAATGCTTTTTGCTTTAAAACAACATAAAAAGGTCATCTATAATTTTTTTTAAAATCAATTAAATTATGAGAACTAATGGAAATATTAAACGTGCAGAAGAGGAAAGTGTTGCTCAAGACGTTTAAGGACTTTGGACATTGATCAATTTTCACATCACTACTGCGAAATTACGGCCTCTTACAATCTTGAGTAAAAATCGCAACATAATGGATTCTAATTGTATCAAACCATCTGTCCAATATTATTAAAAAAGTATCACGTTCGTTAAAAAGATAAATTAAAAACGATCGGATGGATCTTTATTAATTACTTGCCAAAATAACTTTTTACACATTATATAATTTGATGGAATGATTACGAGGCAGTTAACTATACGTGGAACGTGACGAATTTTGAGTCTGCTACCGCCCTTTCGTTTGGCTAATTTTTTCTTCACATTTTTTCATGAACTAGTTCAATGTTAACAATATTTTCCAAAAAATTTTAACACCGTGTTCTGTGTTTTTTTGTTTCAAATTGCTTTGCGCCAGTTATACAAGCAGCCAATATGTTTGCTTCATTCAGTCCTCGTCGGAGTTTTTGCATTTCAGTAAAATTCCTTAATAGTGCTTGTCTTTGTTTTTCAATAGGTATGGCTGATGAATTGTTTTTCCTAATTGATGTCTTTGGTCATGTTTTATAATTCGGTATTGGGGATAGTTTTTTGACAAAAAAAATTCAAACAGGCACTTATGATAATTCGCTGTTATATCGTTAGATAATTATGGGTGTGTCCTATCAGCAGAAGAAAAAGGATGCATAGAATATTTATAAAAAGAGTTTTTCGTTGCGCCTTGTTGTTTGTGGTAAAGTGATGGAAAAAAATGTTCTATTTTCTCAGAAGATTTGAACTGACCGTTCAATACTTGAATACATTGTAGAGGAGAAACAAAATTCGTGCAAAAGTGAAACCAACCTCTTGGCCTTCTCTAGTTCTCTAGGAAAGAGAAAATTACATATTAGATATTGCACTCTATAGTATTAGACAACTATTTTGAACTTTTTATTTAAAATAATAAATTAAATGTAAATTTTTGGTTACAATCTAAAGAGCAAAAATTAAATATTTCAAATTTCAAAGATGGCAAATAACGAAAATTGATTTTGAAAGACTTTCTGCGCAGCACATAGTCTTGCGAAACAGCACATCAATTGCACATCAAGAGTAGAGTTACGGATCCGCGGCCAATTATGTTTGGAAAGTGAACATTTTTCTATAACATGAGGTGTATGCGCCAAAACCTCAAGTTGCTTTTGTATTAAAATATTGAGAAATGTTTTTTAAAAGTCTGATTGGAATAAACAAAAAAAAATTAAATTTTTTCTGAATATTCGTATTTATATAAAACGCACAATTTTTACGTACAACTTAATTTAAAAGAATCTTAAACGATGAATTTTGCAAACGCAATACAATAATGCAATATATTAAGTATTAAATCAAAATCCACACCTTAATTCAGGAAAGCGTTGTATCTGACTGTTAAAATAAATCATATTCTCTATTAAAATATTTGTTTTGAGTTGCAGATCTCTCGTACGAGTAAATTCTTTACCTAATTCAGCCAAAGCTAAATAAGCACGTCAAACAGCGTAGCAGAAGCAACAGGTTATTTAATTACAGAGTGCATTAAAATTATATTTTTATTATTGAACTTCTGGTAAATACGCATAAGTGTTTTCGTTTCGCTAAAAACGAAAATTTGTTAAAAGATTTCAACTCAAAAAATGAATATTAATATTAGAATAAATTGCAGTCTCTTTATCTCTTTTAAAAACACATTAATAACTTCCGAGTTAAACATGAGTGTATCGTCATTTAAAATACAAAAAGAAAAAACTTCAAATTACTTTTCATGAGCTAACAGGAAAAATGAAAACTCTTTATAATATAGAGAAAAAAATGTTCTCACTGATGCTTTTTTTCTTCATTTGAATAACTGATTCGTTGTATTTGATATAAAAACATCGTCAACTTGATACGGTATTTTGAATGTCAGTTATTTTAGTTAACAAAAGTTTTCACTGTTCAAATCTGTATAGATTTGGAAGTGGTGAATCGCAATTAATAAAAAAATTAATTTGAATTTTTTGCGGTTACGTTACTTTGTATTTGAGGTGACGATATGTGCATGTAGATGTGCTAAGGCTAGTATTCAATATCCTACAAAGGAATATCTGAATAAAAAAATCGTGTTAAGGTAACTCAAGTTTCCAGCTTTGAAGTTTTATGAAAGTTTTCATAGTTTTGTAAATCGTTCACTTGTCAAAAAATCGGTCACAGAAATGCATTTTTAGTGCTCACTGTTATACATGCTATACTTGACAAATCGTACGATTGAATGAATACTGGCCTTAAATGTGTATAATTTAATTCTTCTTTTTTATTTTTATTTAACAAAAAAATGACTTATTATTAACTAATGCATTTAAGGTTTTATAAAAAAGGAAAAAACAAAGTGGTTTTAAAGTTAAACAAATTATTTTACTTACCTTATTATTTAAAAAAAATCCTCTGTCTTGTTTAACTGTAAAATGTTATGAATATTAATAACAAAATTATTAAATTAAAACGTAAATATTAAACAATCTATTAATAATATCATTTAAACGTTAAGTAATTGTCTATTAAATATATATGAAATTGAATGAAAAAATGAAAAAAAAATTAATAATAAAATGTTGGCGTTAAATTTTAACGAGAAATTTATTATATATAAACGAATAAAGATTTAAATTATTAAATAATTAAACAAAAAGTGTTTTTGTGGTATTCTATGGGAGTATGGGAGAAATTAAGAAAAGGAAAAATTTAATCAATTTCATAATAAACATTTATACACACACATGTGTATGTATATTTCGATGTTTCACTTAACTTTGATAGCATCGTTTTTAAAGTTGCTAATTGTTATTGTTGACGTCAATAGCAAGTTTTTTTATGTGTAAACGGTTTCTGTTTGTGTTTTGGTTCGTGAGTTATAGCCATTTTAGTGAACACTGCATTCATTTCAAAATATTTGAAAATATTTCAGTTAATATGTTGAAGAACTGAAATACAGTTCGTTACAATACGATTTTAGTCAAACCAATAATTTAATTCAAACTTCTCAATATCAATCAACGCCGTTTGTACACAAGACTTGCTATTAAAAGGATGATGGCTTATGTAATTGAATCTACTCTTTTAAGTGGAAAATTCAGAGGCGATAATGTATTCATTCCACGCATCGGAATGATTCCGTCTGAATCCATTTGAATTTAAAAAAGACTAGTTTCCTGCTCGCCTTGCGTTTGCGGTTATCATTAATAAGGGGCAAGGCCAATCCTTAGGAATTTGTGGAGTGAATATATAGTATCCAGTTTTCTCACATGGACAGTTGTATTTGCAATTTATCACTGATCTGAATGACTTCGAATTGATTTTTTTTATTTTCTTTTATGCACTAAAAAGTGCGCAGGCGCTTCGCTAGTGAAATATAAAAATTAATTCTTTAAATATTCATTAAATGAAAAGAATAAATTAAATTAAAATGTCCAAGAAAAAAGAGTCATTAATGAATGTATTATTTAATTTATTATTAGATTTTTGTAGTTGTACAAAACCTTATTTAAAAAGATAATATTCAAAATTATTATAGCATATTTCAATCGTCACCGCTGCCGGACTCGCTGCCGCTTCTATTGTCGCCTTTGGTACTTTTTCCGCCCGCACTTTCATCACCACTATCGCTATGGTCACTGTGAGAAGCCTTTTCACTGCCACGTTCAACATCTGATTCCGAATCAGAGTCTCTTAGAGCCTTTACGACTTTATTTTTATCTACATGTTTCTTATTACGCCTGCCTTCAAAATCGGAACCATCATCGTCGTCTGATGAATAAATAGTTGAAGCTTTTTGGTCTGCACCAGCTGTTGCACCAGCAGAACCTTTCTTGTATTTATTTTTAATAGCACTTAAAGAAATTGCATTTTCATCATCACTACCCTCGTCGTGGTGGTACGCAGCATTAGCCCCAATGCTGTGCGTATCGTGGCCTTTTTTCTTTTTAGGTTGTGGTTTATGCTGATTACGCATTGCTTGCCTAAGCTTTTCTTCTTCCTTCTTAAGATTATATAATCGATCTGCATTTGGATCTTTACCTACTTGTGTAAGAATCTTAATTCCGGAAACTTTGGCGGAGCGATCAGCCAACGACATTGTCATTTTTTTGTGAGTAAACGATTCAGTCGAGTGGGGACGGAAGGTAAGTTTTGTACGGAAAACTGCTTGTCCCTGTAGACCGGTACCCTGACGTATAAACATGTGATTGTGATCACCATGTAGAGGCTGCTTGAAGACATCGAATATTTCATTACCCAAATGCAAAGACATGCTGCCATCAGACCAGCGCACAAATCGAGCGTTTGACTCCTTGATCATATCACCATTATTGTTCATATATTCACGCCATCTTATAGTATTACTGACTTTCAATTTGACACGTTGTCTACCTTCTTCATCCATTGTTTCTTCTTCATCGATTTCATCTTCATAAGTTTCCTGATCAAATGGCCTAGTGTCGACAGACAAAAAATTGGGCAATTTTACAAAATGTATTTCTCTACCCAAATCAGTTACAATGCGAGGAATTTCGACGTCTATTCGCGTTTCAGGTATGGGCTCAGGTTCATCGTCTTTTGGTTGTTCCCCACGTTCGACAGAACGTGACCGTGAACGTGACTTCGACCTAGAACGTGACCGAGACCTTGACCGGGACCGCGATCGAGCTGAAACACGAGATGAACTTCTGGATCGTGATCTAGAACGTGACCTTATCGATCCTCTTTCAGAACCACTGTCCGTTTTCCTTTTGAGATCAACATTAACGTTCTCATCTTCTGACAGGCTTATGTCATCAGCATCCCCAAATATATCCTGAGCGTCGATTTTTTTAGAATTAATTTCTGGTTCGCTCCCACTATCCGAGTCAATAATACGTGATCTTTTATTTTTCAAGCCAGAATCCTTATCTCCATCATCCGAATCCATAGATACACTTTTGCGTTTAGACTTTCCTTTACTGCCTCCAAAGTCACTACCAGAGTCTGAGCCAGTACGTGATTTATGGGAGTGTGGAGTGCCAGAACGACTTCTTGATCCTGAATGAGACCTGGATCTAGTACCTGAACGAGATCGCGATGAAGCACTTCGAGATCGTGATTTGCGTGGTGATACTGTTTTGGAGCGACTCCTACTGCGGGATTTAGAGCGTGATGCACCTCTATCATCTATTTGTAAGTTAGGTGACTGTGACCTTGAATCTTCTTCATTGCCTTTTACTTCTAAAGCTACAGGTGTTCGGCTGCGTGAACGCTTCGAATTGTTAGAATGATGGTGTGCAACTGCTTCCGATCGTTTAGAGGTATTAGAATGACGACTTGCAATGGAACCTGATTTTTGAGAAGTATTTGAGCGATGGCTTCCAGGTGAACCTGAATGTTTAGAAATATTAGAATGCGCGCTACTAGCAGATCCGGAACGATTACTATGTGGTGTGCCTGATCTGGAACGCGAACGTGATTTACGAGCACTCGGAGCAGTGCCAGAACCTTTACTGTGAGCACTACCGGAGCGAGAACGTGACTTTGATTTAGAACGAGAATGCGATCTGGAACGTTCTGATCCTGAACCAGCCGGCGTGCCGGATCGAGAACGATTACTACCACTGTCAGACCTGGCAAATAGTTATTATATAAATATATTCAATTCAAACTAAAAGGATATAGAATGTATATAGAATGCTCAAATATTTATTTTACTTAGACTTACTGTGTTTTGCCATGTTCTGAAGTATTGCTTCTGCTACGACTAGAGCTGCGGCTGCCGCTAGAATCAGACTCCGAGCCAGAATCTGTAACGTTGAATTTTTATTAAAATTATAATTCTCTCTATCCAAATACAAATAACTAATTACCAATCTCCAAATTGTTGTAAGCCATTATTCAATTTAATTTACACAACCTGCAAACACATTGGATATAAAACAAAATGAATTTTCATGAAGTGCAAACAATTGATATTGAGCATACCTGTGTTCTTGGCAGCTGATAGGTGTAAGTAGTTAGTAAACAAAAGTGCTTTCCAATTTGGCTGCATTGGCAAGGCCAAATTAAAAAGAAACTTTTTTTGACATTGGCAATACTTACTTATAAATGTAATTCGTTAGTAACAAAACTGCTTTCCAATTTGGCCACATTGGCAAGGCCAAAGTAAAATGAAACTTTTTTTGACATTGGCAATACTTACCTATAAATGCACTGAACGTACGCTGCATGACTTGTGTTTGTTATCACTCGCATTTTTAATAACATTTACCAGCAAATGGCCTGCCCAATTGGTTTTGGAGAATTAAATATTCCTTCTTCCCGGGCATTTTGGGATGACTGTGATGAGGATGACCCTTTACAAGATCCTGCCAAAAAGTAAGTCCACAATATTTCTTTAAAAATGTTATTACATACTTTGCTTGCAAAGGCTTTCGTTTATATATGAAACTTCACAGAGTGATATTGCACAGAAGTCATCACAATGTAAGCGAATGTTACTTGTCGAAGGAGCCTCTGTAGCAGATTTTGCAGAATCCACTTTATTGAAGAACACTACAAAATTAGCAGATATACCGAATAGCAAATCATCTTTACATTACGAAAGTGAGAAAAAAATGTTAATAGTAATAATCGAGGAGAATTTAACAAACAGTAGCGAAATATGTGAACTTTTATTAAATCTGTGTGAACCAGAAGAAGTCGTTACTTTAACCATAAAGCCAAAAGTAGATTTCAAGAGCGAAAGCATCGCCGATTATAGGGATGAAATAACATTTTTGAGATCCATAGATGGAAAATTGAATAATGTTGAAGTTTTAGAAGCTCCCAACTTCATAGCAGGTGTAGCGGCAGGAGGTAAATATAATTGAATATAGATTTGATCTATTCTACTTTTTGTTAACTCTCCTTATAATATAATTCTAGTTTGTTCATGGCGTTCAAGCCTAAATAAGAATGTGCAATCTTATGTGGCATATACCGATAATATTGCTCTAGATTCT
Source organism: Ormia ochracea (assembly GCA_963402855.1). Classification (NCBI taxonomy): domain Eukaryota; kingdom Metazoa; phylum Arthropoda; class Insecta; order Diptera; family Tachinidae; genus Ormia; species Ormia ochracea. The sequence goes on from OY727105.1 coordinate 5,178,879, forward strand.
ATAGCGGCGAAGCCTATTATTAAACTTTTGCATGAGTTGGGAATGGAATGTTCAGATACTTATATTTCTAAAAAACGAGATGACTCCCATTTGTATATGTAACCAACATCTCGGAACAAGTTTGAATTTTTTAAAGCTTAGGGTAGGTAAATAATAAATATAAGGAAGAATTTGAAAACAAAAATGTTTACTTCAAAAATTAAGCTTTTATTCATCATAATCAAACATACTTAATTTTAAAGACTTAACCCTTCTGTCCAAATGAGCTTTAAATATAGCAACAAATTGAGGTCTCTTTAATAACGAGTATGCCGGTACCAACAGTGAATGAATAAGTGTATGTAGTTGTGGATAACCACTGCAAAATAAATCTATTCCAAGTTCTAGAGCTGTGCCAAAGTCGCATTCATCCATTGCTATAGTAGCTGCGGTAGCAATAGGTTGAAGTTTCTCCATTACAGCAGTTGTAACCGGATCATCTTTTTGACTCATTGGCGAACCATCCTTATCAAACAATTGTAAAATTTTTTTTAACACAGCATCACTTTCAAGTAAAGGTCTGTAACCAAGCTGTGTCTTTGAATCGAAAGGTACAACTATACCTGCGCGATGAAACGTTTTACATACTATTTTAGTACTGCGCGACTTTTGTAATTTTTCTAAAGTCTCCAATTTTACTTTGTTATCTTGTATAAATTTATGCAAATGTTTCCTAATATTTGTAACAAGAGCTGCTGTGAATGGTGTTCCTTGAAAATCCTTCTCTAAGAAATATAGAAAAGCATCAAACATATTTCCAGCCACAAATTCGAATTCACAATTTTTGGAGGCATCGTTGCGAGCAATTAGCAGACTTTCTTTTTCATCGGGATTGTCACGCCAATACCCGTAATGTATACCAGATTCTTTACGCACAAAAATTGTTTGAAATTCTGGCGGATCATAGTAAAAGCGCCAATGCCTTAAATAATCACCGGGTTCATACAATTTAGCTTTATCAAATTTGCCTGCCAAAAACTCGAATGGTCCAACTAACATTAATTTAAATTGTTTTTCGACGTATGATAACAGCTCCTGCTTCTTCAAATCCAGTTTAAATTGTTCGATAAATTTCCAAAATGCATAAAAATCTGGCGGCATTTCAACTAAAAACTTATGGCGCAAAAACTCATTGGTTTCCAGCAAAGTATCATATTCTTGCTGCTCAGAAAGTTTAATGCGTTTTTGTAACATAGCCATCCAATCCTTGCCGCTAATGTTTGCAAGTGCTTCTTTTTTTAAATCTGCTGTTTCATATTTTGGAATATCTTTCTCCAAGGTAGAAGTTGAGCCCAATTTTTCATTTTCATCAGAATTTTTCGATTCTGAGAGATGGCGTTTTCGGTGTTCAGCTGCTTCCTTTTCAGAGTATAATTTCTCCGAATTGGGATGATTATATTTTTCCAAATGCACGGAATTTTTTTGATAGCACTTATCCCAATATTTGCAATCTTCTTTAGGCATTTTTAATTATTTGTGAGCATACAGTAAAGTCGCAAAAAAGCCTACAAGTGACTCAATAAAAAATATGACAAAAATGGATATGAAGATGCCACGTTTTTATTTATGAAAGTAAAATTTATTTAGCCGAGGCGAATTCGCCTTATGTTTAGTGAATATTTAACGATGACAAGATTGGTGAGGAATTATTTATTTGGTGAAAAAAATTATCGTTTAGATAACAATGTTCTGTTTTTAACATAACTCCGTAAAATCACCACATACAATCTGCTAAAGTGGTTATGTGCAATGTAACGGCAGAGAGTAAAGTTTAGCTTAGCAATTGGCAGCATTATATATGACCAGTCTAAGTTGGCAGCATTAAAATTAAAACTAACGGTAGTTACAAAACTAGTCCAAAGAATGTATACAAAAAGAAAATTGTTCAATAATTTTATTGAAAAAAAAAAGTTTTAAGTGAAAATGTGATTAAAAGGTGTGTTATTATAATGTATAATTTAGTAATTCGTTCTTAATTCCATGTGAAGAGCGTGTGAATAATTGATTGCTGAATTGTAAATATAAAAAAAGTTAAAAAAATTTAGGAATTCTAACAAGTCTCAATTTTATAAATGCTGGTAAGTGCTTCAAAACTTAAATATAATTGCTATGACATTTGTCTACGTATGTACATATGTAGGAATATTTCCCAGAATCCTTTAAGTAGCTTCCAAACAATTCGCTAGTTGGTTAAGGTTGCATAAATACGTATCTATGTATATAAATACATAACTATGTATGTATGTAGATAAGTAAAAAAAAAATTGCGAGGAGAACATGAACTCATATCTGTTGGTCTCAAAAGTATATTTTTTTTAGTTTCGAATATCCTAATATGATTTATTTCAAGCCTTTACCGTTTTGTCACGCTTTAATGAATAAAATATAAGTTTACCTATTTCTATAAAATTTGTGTATATAGATGTCAGAGTTTATGTTTCGACTTTGAAGAAATGTTTTTCTTTATAAATTTGTTTAATTTTTTTTTTATTGAAAATGATTCAAATGTTACAAATACTAATCAAATTCATATTGAATTTGAAAACAGTTTTCAATGTTTCATAATTGCATTTAGCATTTAAACTAGCAATTGGTTTAGTTTAACAACATTCATTATTAATTTTTTAATTACTCCTCTACAGTAATGCTTTTGACAGAATGAATGCACTCTTCTTTGTTGATTAAATGACAAGTTTTATTAACTAGCGACATCAGCTGACTTACATCCTTCGACCAAGCGTTTAAAACATCTGAAGCACTCTTTTTAACCGTAAAGTAAATAATTTCTGCAGGACGGTCGATTTTTACTCTTATAGTGTCGCTATTTGCCAACTTTGATAAATATTCTTCGCAACGATTTGAGGGTAGATTCAGTAATTCACTCATGCGTTTCAAGTGCAAACGGGAATAGTACATAGCAATAATGCGTATATTCTAAAAGGAAACAAAATACATTCATATACACAGAACATATGGTTAAGGAATAATGTTATACATGTTCAATTAAGCGATCCTTCAATTCGTTAATACATTTCTTGCCATGTTTGGTGTTTTCTTGGAACATTTCATTTTCTGCCAAAACCGTCCCAAAATCGTTGTTAAATGTATCGAAATTAATTAATTCCTTAGACATAAATAAACGCAAAATTTCCCTGAGAAGATAAAATTAAAATATTGTTTTCTGTTATAAATATAAGCAACAAAAATAAACTTACTTGTATACTGTAATTTCTTCTAATTTCTTATTTTTGGACAAATGGGCCATCATATCACTTTGTTCGTTGTCATATGGTGCTAATATGCAATATAAAACGGCACAAATTAACTTTTCCTTTAGTTCCTTTTCTTGTTCTGCTGTTAATTCTACTGCGCCAGGTGCTTCAACAGTTTTAACGTCACCTTCTTTTTCTTTTTTCTTCTCTTTGTCATCAACTTTCTTTTTATCTTCATCCATGGGCTCAACTTTTGGAACTACAGCCTTGGGTGGTTCGGCAATTGCTTGATAATGACGAGAAGTCTTTAAATATGAAGTATCGCGATCCAAGCGTATCATTAAGTTGTAAAACTTTAATTTTAAATCATGTTGAACGGGATCATCGAAGAATTTTATACTGATTTTTTTGGCAATTATTTGCGTTGAAACAAAATCTTCCTTAAGAAGGCACAATCGCATTTGTTCCAAAATAAGTTCGACCTAAATAATAATAAGTTAAAGTTAAATTTAAGTTAATTAATTTAAGTTAATTCTAAACTATTCTTTGCACCTTTTCCCTTTTATCCATTGACCCGTAAGTTTCGACTTGTAATTCTTCCATAACTGCTGCAGCACCAGCTATATCTCCATCAGCTTCTTTTATGTCAGCCAGAATTTTTGTTAATCTAGCTCTTTCAATTTCCACATAAATTTTACCTTCCGTAACGGCTCTCAAAGTATCAATCAACTTTAGTTTAGTTTCCTTATCAGGTGTCTTTTCCACATACGAGACACACTCTTGGATCATTTTTGATACAGCTTGTTTTAGTTGGGAACGTCGCCGCACCAACAGCGTAACATATTCATTTAAAGCGTTCCAATTGCCGGCCTCATAACAAATTTCGCAAATAGCTACTAAAACGCGAGAACAGGACACCATATCTGCTCCTAGACGTGTTTGCTTTTCTAATGTTAGCAACATTTCAATCGCTTCATGAAAAGAATCTGGATTCCTTTTAGCCAAATTTTTCGCAATGGGAATTTTTTCGTCGCAAGCTGGAGCATAATCTACCTCCATTTTCTGTATACGACCCCCATCAAATAAGTAGTTATCCATATTCTCTTCTAAGTAAAGAATCATTTGAATTATAAGACATTTTAATTGTTTAATTTTTTATTGTATTGATCTGTTTATACCTTCTTTTCCACTTTTTAACTGGTTCAATTTAATCAAACTATGTCGTTTTTTACGAATTTTTTAATTAAATACTTAAATTTTTGCAAAAATTTTTTCCAATGCGGCGTTTTTTTATAAAATATTTTTGTTATTTCATGCCACAGTTGAAAAATTTGGCATGCTGCTAAAAATTGTGTTCAATAACTTTAGAAAAAACTATACATCAGAAAACAATGGTGTCAATATCAGGGTATTCGTAAAATCAGCTAATTTATTACCAAATTTCCAAATATTTAAATTTTTAATATAATATGTGTCGGGTTTTATTATAATTTTATAATCACACTTTGTTAACAATTTATTAAAAAAAATTATTTTTAGATGTATAAAAAAAAACATTCTTTAGGTCATAAATTAAAATAACAAACTAATGGCGTTTTCTTTTCTACAAAAAAAGGCAACACTAGCCGCAGGGAGGGCAATTTTGTGTTCTTTTTTCGAAAATGTGTTGCCCTGTGAAAGGGTTGTGTGTTCTTTTCTAAAAAATGTTGCCCTTTCGCAGTGCACTTTTGCCCTGAGCAAATCAATAGGGCAGAAATTGCTTTGTAAAACACATGGTTTTTATTCTTGCACAGCGTTACCAAAAAATTTAAAAAAAACTTTTGAGTTCATAGAGTCAGAAAATTAGATTTTAATAATTATTTTTATATTTTGTATCGTATAAAACAAACAAAAGACCACAATCTGGCTGCTTATTTGTATGAGATATTAAAAAAAAAATTTTGTTTTATCAAGCAGATGAATAAGCATTCTGGCAACTAAACATTTTTGTATACACATTTCATAAAATATACAGAAAATGTTTGTTTATCAGCTGTTAAAAGAAAGGCATTTCTAATTTGTGTTCTTTTCTCATTATATAAAAAATTGCTCTTTCACAGGGCGGGCAAAAAATTTTAAAAAGGCACCTTTTCACAGGGCAACATTTTTAATATAGAAAAAAACCCAATAAGCAAAGAGGACAAGTAATATTAAATATTTGTAAAAAAGTTAATAAATTAAATCATTTGAAAATAATATAATTTAATGTAAGTTCAAGAAAAAGATTATATTTAAAAATTATATAATTGTAAGGACACATAAAGTTATATATTTTGCTTAGTTTGAAATGAATAAATTTTTAACAGAATTAACTCCAAAATTCTAAAATCGCAAGAACAGTTGAATGAATATGTGGCAACATGGGGTTATCAGTTTCCAGTGATTTTCTTTTGAAATAAATTTTGGCACATTTACTCCATCTATTTTTTATTCAGTTCACAAGCTTGCTCATAATTTGTGTTATAAATCCTAAAATAAGTGATGCAAATTTGTAGAATTAATGAAAAGGAATTTGTAAAAGAAATAAATTTATAAGATTTTATATTTCTCTAATTAGAACTGCTAAGTGTTATATATAAATTTAATAACAAGAAATTACGCGCCAAGGCTTGCAAAAAAATATTTGAGGGAATTAACGAGAAAGATGTCTCAAATTCAAGATTACCAGGATTTAGTGTTAGATGCCTTAGATGTGGTGGAATTCAAACTGAGTAAGTTTAATATATATAAAATACAAGATAAAATGATAATACGTTTCCTTCTAGTTCGTTCGAAGTCAGATATAGACAATGAAGAGTTAGCCTTCCACCCTTTAATGGCTCACCAGATATTTGGTGAGTCAGAAAGTATATTTGGATACGAGGACTTAAAAATACGCATATTATATACGGCAGGACCTTTACACATTTATTTAGGCGTAGAATATGGAAAGAAAGTGGATGAACTAACAAATGGAGATATTAAAGCTGATAACGTAGTGGCTACCATAGCAGGAAACCTTCCCGATGGTTGTTATTTTGTAAATATGGATGAATTTCTTAAGACTTTGGATAAGGCAAATAAATTTCAACCGTTTGGAAAAAAACTTTTTGTATACACACAAAAAGATGAAGATGGCAATGAACGAATATTCGAATTTTATAACTGTAATTACAAGCAGCCCGCTTTTCTGAAATATTTCTCACGTTTGCAGACGTTTGTGTTGTGGTTCGTAGATGCTGCTTCGTACATAGATGTAGATGATCCACAGTGGACATATTTCATATGGTAAATTCCATATTTCCTTTTTATAAAATTTTATAACAACTGCATCTAATGTATTTTCAATTTAGTTATGAAAAATATAAAACTAATGGCGAAGTTTCGTATGCTAGCGTAGGCTATACAACAGTGTACGAGTATTATGCTTATCCCCAAAACATACGCCCACGTATATCACAAATGTTAGTTTTGCCACCCTTTCAAAAGTTAGGCATAGGCACGAAATTTTTGGAAACCATGTACAAATTCTATCAAACGCAAAAAAGTATTATAGACATAACGGTGGAAGATCCCTCAGAAGATTTTCAAAGAATGCGTTATTTTGTTGAATGTAGTCTTTGTATGAACTTGAAAGCTTTTCATAAAGAAGAACTGAAGAAAGGCTTTAACAAGGAAATGATAAAAGAAGCCAGAGAAACATTAAAAGTATACTATTCTCACACATAATATTATAATAATTTGAAATGGTTAAATTTTAGATAAATCCACGTGAGTGTCGCAAAGTTTATGAAATTTTACGATTATTTTATACAACTATGAATGACAAAAATGATTATATCGCTTATCGTTTGGATGTTAAAAGACGTTTAAATTCTACATATCACAAGCAAATGAGGGATTTAAAGAAGTTGGAAAAGGCTAATATGGATACTGAATGGTTGCGAGCACGGTTACCAAGTATAAAATTGAGAATGGAGCAACTGCAGGAAGAGTTCGAACAAGAGGAAAATAAATATCAGCAAATTATTGCAAAATTAAGGGCTATTTAAAATAAATTTGTTTTTATTATATTTTATTGCATTTGTATTACCGTACGTCGTTTATTTTCATTTCTTCATTGTTTTTATTTCAAATAAAAAAAAATAAATTAAAAGTAAGCAAATAAGCAATTGTAATTTTTACCGATTTTTTTTAATATTAATCGGTTGCGAAAAACGAATGACAACAGAAAAAAATTATCGATACCTTTCGATTATATTATCGATTACCTTTAAAAAGTATTTAAAGTGCAGACGTATTTTTCTCTTCGAATATAACTAATAGTCAAAGCCATGAAGAATGTCGCATCTAATTTTTTTCGCATTTCACTTATTTTATTTCAAACACATATATACCAAATTTCCATTACGGATATGCAGGAATGTTATTGAACAATTTAAACAACTTTTTTTTTTATAAAAATGTATTTCTTTAGGAATTTTATTGTTATTATGCTTTAATAATAAATGTAAAATATCTAAATATCTACTCGTATGTATATATATATAGTATTTGTGCAAAATGTCATGTTTCTAAATCTCTAAAGAATAATCGAAGATGTCTAATCTCTTTTCTTCTATACAAGATTTTAAACTATGGAAGTATTCCTAGAAACAAAACTATCATTTAAAAACAAATAATTTAAAAGAAGCATTGATATATGATTGAGATATATATTTTTAAATTAGCGTAAAATATATGTGTGCTAAAAAATTAATATAAGTGAATTTAAAATGAAATTCAATATTGTTCTTAAAACAATTTATTTTGCAACAAACCTATAATAAATAAGTAAATGAACTGCTTATTCTGGCTAAAATTCATTAAATTAAATTTTTCAATTAAATGAATTATTTAAACATTAATTTTAAAATGTAAACAAATTTAAAGTACAATTTTTACTGCCTGAATTATCACACTATTGGTTTTCCCAGAATTATACACAATTTTTAATCGCATTAAGAAAGTTCATATAGGGGAAGGTTTACATAAATTTTCTTCGGATTAAATAATTAATTTTTTTGAATGAATTTAAGAAAGAATAATTACTAAAATGGCTTGAATTAAAATTCATTTTTTTGACTAAAACTTCATTAAATAAATAAACTTCATTCATGTGTGGTTAAAATAAATCTAAAGTATGAGCATTTCTTTTCTTTTTATCAATATTTCAATAATCATTATTTGGATGTAATTCAGCAAGATCCATATTCCTCCATCCACTTTTCAAAGCGACTGACATCATCTGCGGACACTGATTTTTTAGTACGCATCATAGCATCTTGAAAGTCTTGCAGGGTTATGGGTAAATCAATTTCTTCCCGACGTATTTGTTTTATTTCGTCGGGCGTGCGTCCGAAAATTTGACGACGCATCGGCATCATGGCAGCATCGCGACATACATTGCTAATATCAAAACCGGAATAACCTTTCAGTTGATCGCCAATCATGTTGGTGTCTAAGGACGGCGATAGATTTACATCTTTTATGCAAAGTTTTAACAAGGCGGAACGGGTTTCCTCTGAAAAAAAGGAAAGAAGAAAAAAAGTTTTCAGTTTGGATAATAAAGTGGAAAGAATGTTGTTTCAAAAGCTTTATTATTTTAAGAGTGAGCCGACATGCCAAAGTTTAAATCTTATTTTTATTAAAAAAAAAAAATTGCGTATGTAGAGTCTTGAAACAAACCAATGAGTTTAGCATTGTTCGGGGAGCATGCTAATGTGGTGCTGTTAATTTAGAACCTCTGCATTAATGAACAGTAGTACCTCGATTGGTTAGACCAGCTTGGTTGCGATAAGAGGCGATACATATGAAAACAATATAAGTCGTAGTCGAAATATGTTTTTGAAGTCTTGTGCAGTTAATATATGATTTCTGCAGGTGAGTAAAAAGTTTGAAAAATTTTACAATAGTACAAAAATTGGTTGTTTCAAAATTTCTCTGATATTTAATGTAATATTGATACAACTTGGTGTTTCATTAACGCCTTTATCTTTTCAAACCCAATGTTTATTAAATTCATAAATAAACTCTTACCATTCGGTAACGCGATATAAATACGTTTCTCGAAGCGCCTTCGAAAAGCTTCATCAATATCCCACGGATGATTAGTAGCTGCCAAAACCATAATGACTTTATCATCTTGCATTGTGGCATTTAATCCATCCATTTGTATCAATAATTCGGCTTTAAATCGTCGACTAGCTTCATGCTCCGAATCACTACGTCTCGCCGAACACAGGGCATCGATTTCATCAATAAATATAGTGCTGGGAGCATAAAATCTAGCCATTTCGAATAATAAACGTACTAGCTTTTCACTTTCACCACGATATTTTGACGTTAATGTCGATGACGAAACATTAAAGAATGTGGTGCCACATTCGGTAGCCACAGCCTTCGCTAACATTGTTTTTCCTGTTCCTGGTGGGCCCACCATTAAAACGCCTCGCCAAGGTCTGCGTATACCTTTGAAAAAGTCGGGCATAATGATCGGCAAAACAACTGCTTCCTGAAGTATTGATTTAGCTTCATTTAAACCGGCCACATCGGTCCATTTAATACCTGGATGTCTTTGCAAAATATCTTTTTCTAGTGTTTCAACCAAATGTGGTTCATACCCGGAAGGTTGAAAAACTTTCGATTTTGTGGAAGTTTTCGGTGAATTCTTGGGAGTACTCTGTGAGGTAGAATTTTCCTCAAGTGAGGTGGCTTCCTGATCGTCCGAATTCGAATTTTCGTCTATGGAATTCTTTTTGCCCTTATCCTTCAATTTCATTTGCGAGTTAATCATTTTGCGGGCTCTCACTCGTTCTACAGAACGGCTTTTACGTGCCGGCATTGTAGAGGTCTTAAGCGAACGAGACATACGTTTATCTGAGCGATCGGCCAAAGAACCAGTTGCAACATTGTGTGAACTGCCATGATGACTTAGATTAATTGACGGTAAGGTCGGCTGCAATTCCGGATCTCTACGGCGCAATGAAGATATCCAACGGTTATCATTATGTGTTGGAAAAGATGCTGAACTGGAATGTATGGAATTTGCCGCCGGACCATTTGTAGGAGGCAAATTTGTATTGGGTCTTGGTTGTGGTGATACTTCTGAAAGCATTAAAATTTAATATTTGTTATTAGAAGCATATCAAAGATGAATGGTTTTTGCAACCTTGTGTAGGTATTCGATTTTTCAAACGTATACCTAGTCCTGTCGATGTTTGTGGCGGCACCAATCCTCCCACAGATGTGGTTCTTGTTGTCTCGGTCTTTTTTAAGTTACCCGTTTTTGTGGGTCTATGTGTTGTAGTGATTTTTGTAAAAGCAAATGGTGGATATTGGTCTAATATTAGAGAGTCCATCATGCGGGCCATATGTGACAATCCCGTAGGCGGTGCTGCAGACGAGCTGCAATGAATTGTAAGGCATTACTAACTCTTCTTATATGTTTATATGTATGTATATGTAAAGCAATTCCCGAAAACAATGTAGAATTAAGAAATGCGGCAACACAGCCAAAAGGTGTTTTTGACCAGTGGGCGTGTAAACAGATTTCGTCGATATCGGCTGTGTAAATATACCTTTTTTGTATGGTAATTCTAGTAAAATTGACTAGATTTTAATTTAACTCTTGCAAGAACTAGATTCATGTCTGGCTTAAAGACACTAGTAACGGAAAAAATTATTTTAAAATATATTTTTCGATACATGCGTTTGCTGGGTAACATGCAACTGTGTAAGCATTTAAAATCGCATGACAACATATTTTCTCTTGTTTCGCCGTAGTAGACAGAGAATAAAAAACTTTTCATATGCAAAACGAGTACTTTTAGACACCCCAAAGGAACAGTTTATTATATTTTAACTATTTTAAGTGTTACTACACTAACACAACCACAAAATACAAACTGCATATCCTGTTACAGTAGCCAAAGTCAAAGCCAACGTCATTATATCACGTAGAGCGACCTTAATGCGATTGAAAATGTCTATTGTTAAAATATTTTATTCCTTAAACACCATTTCTCATGTAAGTCAGGCTAAATATTTCTATGAAATAGTTTACAAATTGATTGTATATTACAATGATTTACTAACTCATCGACATGATTGCGCTTAGGCTGAACGTCCTGGCAACGAAACTGGCATACAAATACAGTTCATTCAACCAATAGGTTATTGAGCTTTGCAATGAGTTATTTTACAACAGTGTCTGACAAAAGATTTCACACTAAAGCAACGCGTAGTAAATTGAGTGTTTTTTAAAATAAATTAAATTAACAATAGTTTATTATTGCTGTATTTGTGTTAAATAATAATAAAACTATTCACTTGTCGATTGCGACTTTGTGCAAACGGGACCAAAAATAGGTAAAAGCTGATTTTATTAAGAAAAACTTTTCTAATGTCTAAAAAGGAGGCTGTAAGGACTTTTAACTAGACCGAAAAAATATTTTTCAGGCGATATCTACCATTTTTGAAAAATTTATATCACGACAGACACACACTTTCACCTTTACCTTCATTTAAATGCTATTTTAAATGCATTAATGCACCATTAAATATGCTATGAATCTTTAAGGGGCTGTTGTGAAATTTTCAATTTTAAATTTTTCAACATATTCTGCCATGTTGGCAAGTACGAAAAGAGAAATGTGGCAATAACATTTCGTTATTTCCTCATGCTGTGCAAAATACGCCGTTCGTTTCAATTGTGTTTTAACAATAATTGATGAGATTGCTAGAAGTGCGTGCGTTGAAAGTATTAAATAAATTTGGCGGTGTTAATACGCGCCCTTTATTTCCGCTCAAATAAAAATGTTGTTATTTGTTTATTAATCAAATAACTGTAAGTACAGTTGACGTCAGTTATTTACCATCAAAATATGTGTATAAATATCCCATGGCCGTTTGCAACTTTATGGATGGAGATTGACATTTACATACTCACATAGAAAGCATGCATTTAAAATTTTCGTAGTCACACAATGAAATTTTTCTTTTACATTTTAGTATTTCTTATCCCTTCTCTCTTCCATATCCAAACTTGCAAGTAAAACAAAGCTAAGTAAATCCAAACTTGTGAAGTAAAAGTTTTTTATTGTGGTCAAGCTCTCATGAATGTATGTATTAAAGAATATTTTAAAAAAAATTATTTAGAATATAAAAATTGGAAGTATTATAGAAGAATTTCTAGTCACGGTTCATAAATGATTTGCTGATGGCTTTAAAAGTTTTCTCTGTCATAAAGTATTCGCAGACGGATATTACTGAAAGCAGTATTAAAATAGTTTTTACGATTGGGCTTAAATAAGTGTAATCATATAAGATTCTCTAGAAGCCAAAACCGGAGAATTGGATCTTGGTATCTTACTTGACTCTAAGGTGGACTTATAAAGAGTTTATGTGTCTTATGGCACTTATTTTGGAATATACTTCTATTGTAATATACGATTACATATAGAAAGAATTAACTCTGTTAAAAAACCAACAGTTCCTTCCTCTTATTTTAATTGAGAAGTTCTTGTAATCCTTTCGATGGAGCTCTTCCTGCGTAGTCAATAACATCATTATTGATAGAACTCCCTTCATTGAAGAGCCGAAGGATAATGTTTGATGGCAAGGTAAATTATTTTTAATAAACAGCAATTGCTCATCATTCAAATTATTATTACAATTCGATCATAAATTACACTATTTATATATTCTTTCTTTTTGCATAAAAATATTCGTTTAGATTAGTATTTAAAATATTTGATAACCCTTTTTGCCGTAATTTCGATCTTTTATCGAAAAAACATTGAAGACTATTAATTTTTTCAGTCTATATGTTAAAGTTGATTTTGGTGCAACTGTAAATCTAACCAGAGATATCTTTTATATTAATAATTGGGATTTCTCATATGCAACATTTGCAGTTTATATTTATTCTATATAAAATATATTTTCGATATAAGGAGGGCGAAAAGAAAAAATAGAAAAAAAAAAATTGCCCAAAAATCGAGAATGTCTGTATTTCAAAGTTCAATTAGCAATTAAAAAGCTTTCGGCAACCGGATTGGTTTGTGTATCTATATTTTGAAAGTTGATATACTGAACAATTTTTAAATGTTACTGCTAATTTTTAATTTTAAAGTTGCAAATGTTGCATGTTACATGATGTAATGTCTTATGTTCAATTCCTTCTAAGTGAAACTAAACTGAACTGAAATTACATAAAAAAATAATATTTTTGCAATACAGTAGTGAGTCTTTTTTAAGGAGACTGTGCATGAAAACACTTTACTTCCATCTATTAATCTGTCCCTTTTGTTTTCAGACAGACAGAATAGTTTTTAATTATAGTTTATAACCATTTGGAATTGAGTTCATCGTTCACCGCAAGACGTAGTACGATTCCTAGTATGTATGTCGTGTTAGTATGTGTGTATGGTATTCATAAGCGTGCACGTGGTTGTATACGTGCCCTCCTTTTCTATTATTTTAATTTATTCATAGTCTAATATTCTACTTTTCATAATATACAAAACATAAAATAATAAAAAAAATATGAGCCAAAGGATGTAGAAATGGCTGGGGATATTTTTGGTAGAAAACAATTGTTCTTTTCGCTGAGTAAGAATGTGATTATGAGAATTTTCTCGCGTGGACACGATTCCGAAAGGATGACAACCACAAAACAGAAACACTAAGTTTATATTAAGAGCTGTTACAATCTTATTCTAAACTAAAGTTGTATCTACAGGTTTTAACGGGAGGTGGAAATATTGTACTTTATGCATATGATTTTTATTGCATATTTTTATTTTTCGCAAGTCGTTTTCTTAGACACTGTACATTTCACTTCTGGCTTAAGTATCTGCCAAAATCGTTTGTAATCGCTCCCTGCTATGTTTGTTTTTTGGGCTACCCTTGAAACCGACCAATTGGTTCCTTTGAAATGTTATACACACATATAGACTAATGCTGTCATCAGTGGAGACTTGGAACCTGGTGGGCGGTTTCGCAAAAGAAGTCCTCGTGCTACAGAGAGTTGCAGAAAGGGAAAGAAGTTTAATAATAGAAGACAGAAGTTTATTAATAGCGGTTTAATAGGGCGGTTTCGCAAAAGAAGTCCTCGTGCTACAGAGAGTTGCAGAAAGGGAAAGAAGTTTAATAATAGAAGACAGAAGTTTAATAATAGCGGTAGTTCCGAGAGGGAAAATGATTAGATGGATGACGATCAGGGTAGGTTTTAGTGCTTAGGCACGGTGCAGGCAGAACGCTAGCTGTGAGTCGCACATCACTTACAGTACGGGCTCTCAGTATCTTTTGAAGATTTCCTATCCTTAACTCGTAAGCTAAAAAAAACGTACATACATTTTTACATATTAAAATGGGTAACTGCTATTCCTTACGCATTGATTTTATTTACAAATTGTTCCTAAAACTTTGTGTTTTCCAGCTTCACGAAGTTTAGCTGGCATAATTGTATTGAAACCTCTTCCAATATGGTCATTGAATGAAAAAATTATATTAGAAACTGCATATAATTTTTTAGCAAGTAGCGTTTTTAAAATGTTACTTTTTTTTTTTTTTTTTTAATTTATTATTTAGTTTAATATTTGCAATTAAATATTTTTTAGAATTTTGAAAGCAAAATATTGAAATCTTATATTTTCTTATAAATACTTTAATACAATATTGTTTATTGTAATTTGCTCATTTTTCCTATGCATCCTCATAAAAAAGAATTAATTTATTATCGGTGTTTTAATTATTTGTGATGAATATTATTTTATAACTGGCCGCATAATAAGTTCAGTTGCTTTTTATTTTTAAGTGAAATTTTTGAATATGAAAAAGTCTTTTGCATAACAACAATTTATGATAAGTTTTTTTCGCTTTCATTGATGTGACTTGTAGCGGAATCCTTTTCCTTTTACTTCCTAAAATATCAATAATCAATTTCCTCTGTACCAATACTGGGAGAAAGTTTGCTTCTAGATGTGCGTGTGTTTGTATGAATGGTAACTTCGTACAATAAAAGAACATGCACACATCTCACATGAGCAACCATAGTGTATTAACTCAAGTTTTTGGAATTTTCATTAGAAGCTGCAATACAGTAGATACGTACACTTTGGTTTCTCAGTTTAAACATAAAATCTTCTGTATCGTATTCTTTTAAGAAGAAATTTATAAATTTAAATGGTACAATTTGTGCTAATTTATTTGAAAAACCATTCTAATTTCTCTCGCTGAACATGTTTGTTCCATTTTAGTCGGTGTTGCAGTTTTTGGGTGAGAGACTTGAGGAGGAAAGAAATGGCGGCTTATGCAATCTTATAACTGGTTTTGACTGCCCATATGTATTATAAACAGGACACATTCTTATGGAAACATTTATGCAATAAGAATTGCATAGTTTAAACGCCAATTAAAGTTGAAGTATAGTGTACCACTTTATGTGCGTTTTTGGCAAAAAAGTAAAAATTAAAATTTTCGACTTAATATTATTTATGCACAACTGCGACATGTTGCACTCGTACGCCTCTAGTTGAAAACTTGAAGTTTTCTTACTTTTTTATTTTCTTATTGATTGTAAAAACTACATGAACAAAAAAAAATTAAAAAAAAATGTCTGTAATTTTTTTTACTTCAAGAAAAAGATTTTTGTTTGTTTTTTTTTTTAAACTATAAAATAATTTTATATATAAATAAATTAGCTAGAATGAGTGTTTCTGATGCTAATTACCCACCATTCATGTAAATCCCAAAGCGAATGATAGGGCGTGTGGCGATATGTAGACACAAATGGCATTGCCACTTCATACTCCACTTGTATGGGAGGTATATCCGGTGCTGGGAGTGGGCGGTCTAAGGCAGGATTTGAATTGGAGACTGAACGTTTTCGCAAATAAATATTTTGATTAGATGTCATATTTGAATGATGTTGTCTTTGTTGATGCTGCTGGTGATGATGGTGTTGGTTGCCGTTCATCTGATGTAAATTATTTATGGAAATGTTGGGCACATGATTAGTCATTGAAGGTGGTATTGGTGCCTCATGATTGGTCATGCCAAACCAATTATGATTGCTGGTATTGTACATGTTTTTCAACTTAGTAAAAAAAGTTCAGTTCATTTTTTAATTACACTTCACCTTTTTTTTATTTTTAACATTTTGTTATTTATTAAAATATTTAATAATTAAACTTTTTTTTATGAACGAATTTGGACGTCCGCTAGTTTTAAGGGTAGTTTTGCTACTGACCATTGCAGACGGCTCTAGCAAAACGCATAACTACCAATACACGAAATAGATTTTTCTTTGTTTTGGTTGAGTTTAGCATTTTCTTTTTTTCTTCTTTCGATTTCTACTCATGGGGAGTCTTGCCATAACAAATAAGTCTAGTTTCTTTAGTATTGGTCATTGCAGGAACAGGGTCGTATGATGAATGCGTAAGGGCCGGTATATATTGAGATGCTTATATTGTATTAATTAAATTACTTCTCGGTTAAGGGAGATGCTTTTGCACATGCCGATATCCAATTAAAAAAGCTTTATATTATTTAGAATAACAATTTAAAAATAATCCAAAGTAACTCTTCCAGGTATACAAAAGAATCTTTGGGTAAGCGATTTAAATACAAGACGATAAACACGTTCGTAAAGAATCGAACGCCGCAATTTGTTAAAAATACAGTTGCGTAATTTTGAAGTTTGCTAAACAGCCGCTGAAGTTCTTATGGTAAAAGGAATTCTTCTAGTGGCAGTTGTATCAAATTTTTTTGGTACCAAATTCCCTCAAACCCTATCTTATAGTACTCTTTTTTATTCAGTTATTAGATTTAATTACTGTAGTACTTTTAAGTGAATTTAGTTACCACTGTACTTTATTATCTTGTAACATTAGTAGCAAATAAGGTAGATTTTATTTAAAAAAAAAATATTACATCCATGGTATTTTATATCTTATACCACTTAAGATCTCACATTAAGTCCCGCCTATAGAAAAGAGCATTCCTAAAAATATGATTTAATAAAGGACTTTTTATTTATTTTTCATAAAACTTTTAAAAATGGGAGGTTTTTTAAATATATATATATATTTTTAAAATTAACCTACCACAGGGCAAATTTATTTAAGAGCTCTCTATACTAAAAATTATACTATCCACATCCGCTATACACTTTGCAACATGGAGCCATCTCAATTTTGCAAATATTTATAAAGATATGTCTACATAAATGTGGGTGGGTTTTTTTTAATATGTAATAGCTTTGAAACTTTTCAAACAACTACAATATTTTTTAAATAGAACTAACTTAAGATTTTGAAAATTGTAACTAACTTTTTAACGCCTTTTCCAAATATATATTTTTTTTAAAAAAGATACAACATATTTTTTAGAAAATTCAATACGAAAGCTGTTGTAATAAATAATTACAATACTTTAAAGGGCTTCGTCTTTAACCGCCTCCCTCAATTACAATAAGATTTTTCGAAACAATAAATGTTCTTATTTCAAATTGTTTACAACATTCTACTGCCAATCCTTTGCAAGTGTAAACCACTTGTTCACTTTATGTCGTTTCGTTGCTTTATGTCCTGTTTGGCCATTGTTCATCATTAATATGAAATGAGGTTAAAGGAAGTTTGTTGTGTGCTGTATTACTTTTTTTGATGGCATGCCGGGTTTTTGTTGTTTTACTCTTTATTTTTTTGTATGAATGTTTTAATTTCTTTTTTTTGTTCTGTTTCAGAAAATATTTTAAGACGTGTTTAACAAAACGCAAACTATTGAAATAGTTGTGTGAAGAGAAGTGGCTATTGACAATATGAAAATGTTGTGGTTAGAATTGTTACTTTGCCAGTGGAATGTGTGGAGAATAGACTTGTGCAGCAATAGCTGCCGTCCGATTTACAATCTGCATCGTACATTGATGACCAAAAGAACTGTTGAACGCAGTTCTAGGAGTGGGTAAGTGGCTTCACATATCTAAGCCCTTAAAGAAGTAAAATTTCCAAAAATATCTACATTAAAAAATGGCTACAAGCACATTAAACAATTACATATTATAAACGGGCACCAACACAATGCGAATCGATTTTCTAATTACTTGTTACCTTTTTTCCTCTATTTGGGCTAATTGCCATTCTCAAAGTATTATATTTAACAAAATAAAATAAAGAGGATGCATATTTTCTTTAGCTTTAACTTTTTATTAAGGAACCAAATTTTGTTTTGTTTTTTAAAATACTTAATTTAGATGTTAATCTGCAGAAGTAAGTTATTTGTTGAAAAGCTTTTGCGCAAAAGTTGAACATATCGTGAAAGCAAAATTCAAGACTTGTCGAAATTAAGTGGTCCAATACACATAAATAATGTTGTTATGCTTTTGAAAGGAAATCATTTTTATGCGTGCCCTATTTTATTATTATATACATCTATTGCTCCCTTAATGTAGAAAGGCCCTAAACATTTTTTGCCAATTTTAATAAATGCTATCCTAATTAGCCCTTAATAGGAAAATTGGTCACCTCCTAAGGAAAATGATACAAAAAGTTCGACTAAAAATGATTACATAGAAAACATGAATTTTTTATAATTTTCGCTCTTGCTTGTCTGCGCTTAAAATAAGAAAAATATTAGTTAGGCCCTTTGTCTAATAACACAAGTTATGTTTGTATATTTGGCATTTTTGACTAATAGCGGATTTCAGAGTACACATGAGGCTCTAGAAAGTTAACTTATTAAAATAAGTTATTTTCTTTAACTTTCCTGAATATGAGAACTTTTAAAGCAATTTTTAACAATTAATAATTATTAGAATTATAATTTTGTTAGTTTTATAAATAAATATTACTTAATATCGACCTTGATGATATTCAAAGTTAGATCAGTGCTGCATTTACAGAATGATAATGATGTATCGTTTTATATCGAAAGTTAACTTCACGAAAGCTTTTGAAATTTCGTAAAATTTTGTAAATCTTGTCTCGAAAACGATAAAGAGTGGCTGTACTTTTAAGCTGATATTGAAAATTTAATCTAAGAATATTCCTTATAGTGATAACTTTTGTTTCTTTGTGTTTTGTTTTGTAGTTTCTTAGAAAGTCCTATTTTTATCAAAAAGAATCAATAAATTTAAAAAAAATTTGCTCTTTTCTAAGTTTTCGATTTTTTCTCTTTAATTAAGTTAATTAATTGGCTTAAATAATTTTAGTAACTTCACTTTATTTACTTTTGTAAATAATTAAATTTATCTCGTTATTTTTAGCTCAAAATTTTAATTGTTTCTAGATGTAAATTTACGAAGGATATCCCTTAATTCCATTTATTTCACTAAACGTAATTTGTGATAAAAGATAATGAAATATTTCACAATGTGTGTGAAAATGTTTATGTATGAAAAGTAAATATTCACAGAAAACGTAATTTTAATCGATTAACCGAATAATTGATTATCTAGTCAATTTAACGTTGCTTGCTTTTGGGCATTTGCGATCAGATAAAATATTGTGAAAATCTCTAACAGGACTTTTTGGAAAGAGATTTCTATTATCGGAAGTTTTTGGAGATAAAATATTATAAATCATATTTGTGTGTTTTACTTAAAAACTTGTCAAATTTTTAGATGATTATTTTTAAAAATTATCATAAAGTTTTGTGAATCGTCCAAGTTATCGAGAAAACTTTCACACAGTTGCATTTTGCTTTTTTTTTTCAAAGGAATGATATTTCTCGTGCAACTGATTAGACTAAAAATATTTTCGTGTGTTTCCACCATTTCAGAATTCCTTAATTATATACAATGTTATAAGCTATCTTCTAGGCATATAACTATACAAGCATTGTTGTGTTCAGAAATATTTCTGCAGAGCAAATGCTTTTATTTTGCACAGCACTGTAATTATTCCATCAAGGAAAAAGGGTAAAGTGAATGTATGTATAAATTTTTTTATAAAAACAAATAAGATAGCTAATGCCCCAAAGGGCCATGCTAAGGTCACAGGAGAATAAAATCCAATCAAACATGTTCTCTTCATATGCACCTCTCGAATAAATCAAAAATGATGCTGGTTAGAAATTTGCCACTTTGAGTTCATGAAACTTAAACCGGCTGTTGTTCTTATAAATAAGCAAAGGACAAGGAAATTAAGGTAATTATCAAAATAAATCATCTTTATGGCCACTCGATGACCTTCAAACAGGATGACATACATATAAATTTGCCACCAAAAAAAATTAACATAAAAATCATACATATACAGATTACGAGTACATCGATTTTTCGCAATATCAGCACTTTGCAATTACAGATGAAGAGTGCCATGATTTAGGGGTGGGTGGGGGATAGTGTGGGAGATAATTAAGATATTACGAATAGAAAATATGCTTACCTAGGCATTATGGGTAAATATGATGTAGTTGAATCTAAAGTGCGTATTGTGGTATTCCCTCTAACGACCAGTTTTTCACGCGTAACACGACGAAATGTCTCTTCCTGACGCATTTTTGCACCTTTTAAATTATAAAACTATTTTATTTTTCCTTTTTAATATTTGTATTTGAATTCTTAATTTTTTATATAAAATGGCACTGGTATCCACTATTTGTTTTCATATCTGGCGATAAACTGGCGTGTGTTCGTTTTTAGGCTCATGTTTTCATTCTCATCTTTTAAAAATAAGATGCTGCAGAAGAGTTAGTTGTTATTGTGGCGAGAATTTATTGCGCAGGATTTGTGTATTATTCGCTTAAATACTTTCTGTTTGCTAGAACTTTAAAATATTGTTTAATATTGATTAAGAGCTATTTAATTTTTAGAATTCAATTTTTTCTCTATTACACAACTGCATTTACTCAAGGATAATTATCTGTTGTTCGTTTCGTGGCAGAAACTTTTCTGTTTGTGTTTTGACCAGTCCATTGCAACTAGTCAACTTTTAAATTTTCTAATGCGACTAGTTGACTATTCTTTGTTATGGGTTGAATTGTTTCAAAAAGGGTGGTTTTACTAATTACATGTGTGTGAGGACCACTATTTAAATAATTTTCTTTTGTGGTTTCCGAAATGTTTTGCAAGCTACTAAAGTAATACATTGTACTCCGTCCGTGTTGTCATAAATATTTGAATGTGTGAAATGTAAATTTCCATAAAATATTCTATACGACAACTGTTATCGATTTTCGAAACTTGTTTGCAAATGTGGAGCAACAGTTGTTTCTTTTAACATACAAACGTTGAAATCCATTAAACTAATTTTTTGTAAAGTTTATTTCAAATATTAAGTAATAATTCTTATTGAAGTTTTTCGTATAGAAAAAAATACCTCATTTGGTCAACTATTTATAGAGAAAATTCTTAATCTCTATTCACACAATGAAAGTTTTCTTACAGAAGGTATGAGTTAATATGTTGCCAAAAGAGCAGAAATGCTCTGAAATCCTCTAGAGTTTGTAATTGATAATATAAAATTTTCTTTCACTTTTTTCTATGATTTTCTGGCTGCTATCATGGACTGATCATTTTTAATTTGGAAATTGCAAACAAAAAAAAATTTTATTGAAACAATTTCAATTTAGAAACGCAAAAAACACTTTTAAAGCAAATTAAAGAAATTTTTGGGCAAATACATTTTCAGCGACCTAATTATGAATATCGTCGTAAAGTTTTTTTTCCCCTTAATAACTAGTTAAAAAATATTTTAATTTACTAATTTATCAGTGAATAAGAAAAAAAAAATTAAAACCAAATACAGTACATTTTATTACCTTTTCAACATGTAGTTATGTTTCACAATTACTTCTCCAAATACAATGATTTGTCGACAAAAGAAAAGATTCACATTCAAATTTTAATAATTTTATGCATTTATAAAACAAAATATGACATCAATTGATTATGTAAGTGTGCCGAACCAACATTAGGCACATATGAAGGAGAGTTATAAAGTTGGAACATGTATGCAGATACCGATTGGCCATACTATGCTTAACGTGACCAGCTTTTCCATAAAAACATCAAAGTATTTTATTTTCTGGACTGAGTGGCTTTTACACTACAAGCAGACTCGGTGAACCAAGCACAATTCCTATACTTCTGCTATGCGTCAGAATTTAAGTTTAGTAATCAATTTTAATGCAAATACAGAATGGATTTTTTTACTGGTCACGTCACACTGCTAAACAATTAGTGATAAACTACAGATATTCTTATTCTAACAATGCATATTTTAATAGAATATTTAATTTAATTCTTTAAAAATATTTGGTGCTTATTGTTTCATTATGGATTTATCAATAAACAATATTTGTTACGTAACATCAATTAAAACTTTATATTTAAATGTTTTATATAACAATATATTAATAATATATATACAAATATTTGCACACACATACACATTATATATGTATGTACATTCTTTTTATTTATATAAAAAGACACACATACTGAAGAAAACTTAAATGTATTGAAACTTCTTTAAAAGGAACTTTGTGATACGCTCGTGATCGAACTACACCATTAAGATTTAAGTTAAATAAAATTAATGGTTTTTGTTTTTAATTAAACTGTAATTAATGTTAAATTTATAGCCGAAGCTCCCAGCAGCCAGTGCTTCTTATTGTTTCAATAAGGTTTTATCATATATTCATATAAGTGTAATATTATATAAATAAATAAAATAAGTAACGGTTCCCTGCATCCAACATATTCTCAAATACTTGAAGTCACCGATCACCAGTTTTGAATTTTTAACCCAGCTTTGTAGGCATTACATATATGACAAAATGGTACTTGTACTTAAATGGCAACAGTAAATTTGGAGCATTTTTTTAATATAAAACTGGTCTGACAATTTTTGCATTTAAATAAGGAATTAGGGGATTACTTATTTCTATTTAGGGGGAATATTAATTGCGAAAGGGAATAGAAATTTTTCCATGGTGTTAGATATAGAGGTTATTTAAGAAATAAAGAGGGAAATCCCAATTTTTTCATAATTTACTAAAATCTTTTTCTTTTGAACTTAGTTTTTAAGCTTAAGATCTTTTTTGGTACATATATAATTTTTAAACATTGATTTTTTCGATATTTCGTTAACAATTTGTGAACATCCTCTGGATATACATACACATATACGGGATTTTTTTTTTAAAATATACTGCCATAGAAATTGTAATTATGCTTCATTTAATAAATTCGTCACAAAAAAATTTAAAAAACTATGCAAAGTTGATGTTGTCTTCTTTTTAATGTTTTTATTACAAGGTTTTCTTTAGTGGAACTAGTCTGTGTGGCAGTCAACTAACGGATCCTGGCAAATCTGTACTTCTTTAAATATTTTAAACAAAAAACATTAAACATGCATATTATACTTTTCCTATATTTTTTAATATGATTTCTTATTTGCCGCAATAGGGAAAACATCGATCTTTATGTTTTTATTATATATAAAATGTTTTAGCTAAATTTGATTCCCTTCGCGCCTATTGGAGAAGTACTATCATAAAAAGATATACATTAAAAAAATACAATAATTCAATATCTGCAATAAAAGTAAAATATTTTAAATAAATAAACAAAATATTAAAATGATTTATTAAAGTAAATGTACGCATATCAAAATTTTAAATAAATTGAAATAAAGCTAAAAAAGACTGAATCGAAAAAAAATTAAAGGAAATAAATATAACTAAAATATTTTAAATAAATAAACAAAATATTAAAATGATTTATTAAAGTAAATGTACTCATATCAAAATTTTAAATAAGTTGAAGTAAAGCTAAAAAGGACTGAATCGAAAAAAAAAACTAAAGGAAATGGTGTAGTTCATTATATTAAAGAATATATTTTTTTAATGCAACATTTTTCTTTTTAATTTTTTTTTTTGTATTCAACAAGAAAATTTTAATTATTCATATATACGTTTTTATAGAAAATTAAACAATACAAATGAAAAAAAAGTTTGATAATTATTGATACTTCCTAGCGGCAGTGCGAGCCTTCCAGGCTTTCACCAAATTATAGGAAAAATACAAAGTAAAACCATGTATTTGAAAACCCACAAAACAAAAAGCGTGCCATAATAAACCATAAGGAAGACCCTGAAATGAAAATCAATAAAATAGTCAGACCACAGGAAATTATTTTTATTTTCAACAAAATACTCACCCTCCATAAAAATATATCAGTTTCATCCAATTCTGATTTATCATCTAAAGTCAAATACTCCCAAACATCGGGAAAGTAGTAGATAAAACAGTAGAGAAGGGGCAAAACGGCAAACATAACCAAAGCAATCATATACTTCTGCATATTTCGTATCTTGTTACTTTTTGCCGCTGACAATCCCAAAAATGAAGTTAATAATGATGCCAGCCAAATGTATTCCCACCATAGGGGTGCGGGTACTTCCAACTCTTCAATTTCCAAGACAAAAATATCCAAACGATCCAGTATATCAGAGGTTAACTTTGCCAACATGACAAAGAATAGCAGTGCGTGAAAGAAAATGCAGTATTTCAGTCGTGATTTGTTTAGCAAACTGTAACGGATAGGGAATTGTTATATATTAATAAAATAATAGGAAGATAGTAACTATTAAAAAAAAAGTAAATTAATACGTTAAAGGTGTCAAAATAAGAGTAAATCAAATCAAGGCATTGCAGAAATTAGTTGTTTTTTTACGTGAATAATACTTATATGAATCTTTAGACTTAACTAGTATTCCAATGGAAAACAAAATTGATTCTTCGTTTTTTTTAAAACCAGTACACAATCATATTTCATTTAAAATTATTTTGAACATTACTATGCAAATTTTATTCAAGCCAATTCAGCCGTTTAAAAATCTGTTAAGAGTACAAACTGTCACATTTTTAATTTGCGCCATATATTAGCCAGCAAGTTTTCAACAAACTTGCAAACCCCTCAATTTGGTATAAGATCAGTGTTTTTCTTTGCTGGCTTTCTAACCGCCGCTTTTTTTCTTATAATATAGAAATTTTGTAATTTTTTCAAAATTACTTAAATTGCAATTATTATTCAGAACATCTTAAAGATTAATTTTTTAAAAGAAGAACACACTATGTTTATGTTATCTGTTCAGGAATTCTGAGATAATATCAGTGTGAAATGCAACTCCGTTGGCAAAACAAAATTTGCAAAAAAATGTGGAAACAATTCCAATGGGCTCGCTTGTTGGAAAAATCACCGCATTTATGAATCAAGTGCAGTAATAAAAGAAGAAAAATGATAGTGGATTGGGGGTGGGCAACAACATGTAAGCAACGACAGAAAATACACGATACCTAATGTATGTAAACAGAAATTGGCAAATTATCAAAAAAATAACAAAAAACCAAACTAATATCCCGACAACATTGGACGGACTTAAAAAACCAATATATTACAATATAACATGCAATAAACTAAAAACGAAAAATATCTATGTAGCCCTAAAAGCCAAAAAACAATTGACAGCCTCATGCATAGCATCACACAACAATGTTATTGCTGCTTCAATGGAAAACGAGTGAACAAATGAGGTGGCGAGCGATGAATGAAATTATTACTTTTTGGTCAATACTAGATTCAACAATTATGCAAAAATACAAAATAAAAAAAAATCGAAAAAGCTTGAACATAACCGTCAAAAAATAGACAGATAATATTCAACAATTGTTTAACAAACATTTTAAAATAGAAATTTCAATAAAAGCGAAATATATAGTAACCTAATTTGATGTGGTGCAGCTACCCGTTGCCTATACTCGAAATCATTGCCATCTGTCCCTGATACCATGGGACCTCCACGAGATGCCATTTTAATATATTTTTACGCTTTTCCTTTATTCTCTGTAGAACTTTATCTTTTTATATATATAAATTTGTAGTTTTGGTTTAATACAACATTGCACTTTTTTACTATTTTCTCTTTCAATTTAAAATATATTTTTTTCGAACATTTCGTTAAGAAAGAAAATATAAAATAGGTTTCGTTTCGGTGGTAATAACTTAACAAACAAAAAATTAGGAAAGAAACTACCAGCAGCAAAAATATAAGATTAAAAAAGTAAAAAAGAGAAATTAGCGTTGACGTTGTCAAATTTGGTTGCTATTTTCCCCCAGTAAATAAGTGGCTGGCCGAATGTAAACTGTCAAAGTAATGTATGGTGGTTTGTGGCCGCACTGGACAAGTGTCACTGACGTAATATGACGAGTATTATGTTGTTGCCAGATCTATTAACAGCAGCAATACGCCAGCAATAATGTTAGTAGTGTCATTGTAATAAACGATTTTTTTTACAGATTTGATAATACAACACCGCCCGTTTTTATCTGGTAATGTCAGGGCAAACAAATTTTGTAAAAAAAAATGTGTGCAAAAAATTGTACATGGTTGAGTTCCGAAATATTTCGATGCAAAGTCTGTTGCACTACGAAACATTATATTTGGTTCCAATACTGTTTTTAATGCCAGCCAATGAAGAGAGATAATAGTAACCAAAAGTCTAAAAATTAATATACAAATAGAAATATTACTCCTCTTTGCTCATATTATAATGAAGTTCTTATAATTTTATTACTAAGTAAATTAATAAATATTTTTTTCTCAAGAAATTTTGCAATTTTTTTTAGAAAGGTTGCCAAATTACATATTTGAAAATTATACAACTTCAACAGAATAGAAAAGGGATTACAATTTTAAACTACAAGTTCTATATATTCTATATATATACATACATATATATAAATGTATATTAAATTATTTTCAAATTACATTTTTTATATATATTTCATAAAATTTTAATTTACCTATAGAAAATTATTTTGTTATCTTCGTTTGATAAAAATCAATATTTTATTTCAGCATTTCATTTGTGAAAGTTTTACCATGCAAAACTATCGAGGATTACATGTGTAGATAAAAATATTATGAAATTTCTTGGAAACTGAAGATAGGCTGTTTGCATACTAATTTGTTTCTAGAAATTAGCTTTTAATAGTGAACATCATTTAATAGTGTGTTCACTGCATAATAAAAGTTATTGAAATTATGTTTTTACATATTGAATGAAAAACCTTCAGTTTGCAACCGCCCTAAAGCATGTTTTATATTTTTCTATAAACTTTTTACTTACTAATACATGTGATAAACGTACAAAAAGAAAACTACCCTTATGTTAGAAGAGCTTACACAAATCATATCAAAAGTCCTTTATTAAGGACAAGAAGTTTTTTCATTGTATTTACAGTTATTTAATGACAACCACGAGGACCGTGTGGCCTAATGGATAAGGCGTCGGACTTCGAATCCGAAGATTGCAGGTTCGAGTCCTGTCACGGTCGTGGGCATTTCTTTTAATATTTTCCACTTTTCAATATGTTGCATTTTCGCTATTATTTAATTTTCGAAAAATTTCCACTTTCAAAGGATGACACAATTCATCGGGTACCGCTAGTCCTACAGGTATTGAGACATCACCTTGCGGACAGGAGCTTAAAGCTACCAACAATTCCATATCGGCAATAAATTCAATGTAGTCACCTTTCTGCGCGGGACTGGGTTTGCAAAAATATTGTTGCGTATCCTAGAAGAGCAAACATTCCTTTATTAAAAATATATTTAACATTAAAAATAAAATTTTAAAAAATGTATTAAAAATAATAATTGTGAAGCAATACACACTGAATTTATTGAAATTTTTTTACTTTATTATTTTGCTAAATTTGAAAATGCTGAATAATTGTTTGATACTTTAACTGCCCGTCAGAATTAAAATGTAATAAAAATTTAAATTTGGTTTAAATGTAAATTGTAAAACGATATTTTGAGCCACACATCAAAACTAAGAATTAAGAAGCGCTTTTTTGAAATATACAATTCCAGAGACGTAAAAAGTTTCTGTCTTAAATACAAAATTGTAAACAATTTTTTTTTTTTCGATATTAAACCACACAATAATTGTTTGCATAATTATTTCCTTTTTTGTTATAAAGTAATAAAAAGAAGATTTGAAAATACTGAAAATAAATAAAAGGTGAAACTGTTTACTAACTCTTGTGAAACCCGTACACATAAATATATTCCAAACATCATGTACATCATTTTCTGTCAGGCCACGTTCCTCACTGACGGCCTTAACCAATGAACTATGACAACTGCCTGTGCGATCTTCACCTGTTATCAGTTTATAAGTATAGTCATCACATCTGGTTCCCACTACATCATGTAATGCCCCACCATCCTCATCAATGCCATACTTCGCCAATGAATCATAAACAAAAGTAGCCATTGGGTTTAAGTAGGGAAAACAACTCCACAAACGATCGTAGACTTTTAGATGTGTGCTGTGTAACTGTCGGGTCTTGCCAGAGTAAAAGCGTTCTTTGGTGTTGCCTGAATTCCAAAAATTTAAATCACCCACTTGTGATCCCTCGTGTACGGTGATGCGACACAAGTCACCTTTTTGCATTATCCACGTTCTTGCACGACGTTTCGGTACAATCAGTGTCTCTATTAACTCGCCCGTTAATGCGGAAAATCGCAAGTCATCATATTCTGATTTTGAAACTTGTGCTGCAGGTGGTTTATTGTAACACACAGTAGGCGTGTGTTTTGCAAAAACACGATCTTTGTGATCCTTGCCACACCATGACTGAGTGGCCATGTCTAACAATTCTTAGAAAGTCCTGTCGTACTTTAATTTACAAATATCTTCCACTACTAATATTTTCCTATTTAATTAAATTAATTATTACAACTTTCGCGCCAATAGTTATTTACTACTACAATGTTTTCTAATTAAATCAGCAACGACTACTGAATTTCTAAACAGTTTGTAAGTGTTTATATTTGAAAATATCTATAAGATGTTCAAGTTCACACACTGGTTTATGCGCTCTGGCAATGAGCTTGTACTTATACGATAGTGAGTATGCAGTTAAGTAGTAGTATATACATTTGGCTCTAGTATAACACGGTTCACAAAAGAATAAAATCCGTACAGCGTGCAATGAAAAATCGCACATTTTTGATACTTCCATTTAAATCTGGTAATCTGTAAAATTGGCTAAAAGATATTGCCCGTTGCGCAACGTAGAGATGAAATGAATTTGAAAATTAGATATTATGATAGATATTAAAGTTAAATAAATTTTTAAAAACAACTTATTAGCGATGGACTGAACTTGTGCGAACTTGGGAAAATATGGCGATTTGAAAAAAGGAAAGGCAGAATTCGTTTTCACTTTCTGTTCTGTTAATAATCACCAGATTCGTTCTCTTTAATTACAAATCGGTACGTTTGTGTGGGTTTTGCTTCTTCTTTCTGTTCTGGTCTCTTCCATATGCAATAATGGAGAACTTCACACCAAATCTTATTTTTTAATTATAATAATATATAATTTTAGTTTTTTCGAGCAAAAACAAAATTTTATAATTTTCAACTGTTTATTTTTAAATTGTGTAAATTGTATGGAAATCTTTATTGGTAACACTGAGTTGGTTGTATATGAGAGAGAATGAGAGAGAGAGCGAGTAAAATTAATTTAGTTTCATATGGGAGAATGTGGCCGACAATTTACAAAATAATTGAAGAGCGTACGCACATTAGGCTTGTTCACAGATAGTATATGTGGTATTTATTCAAATGAATTTTTGTGTATTCTGAATTTCTGTACGTTAGGGGGTTGGGGCAATTTGCAGTTCAAAGCGAAAAGTCATTGGATTTTTATTGCATAATAAAAATAAAGTAAAACCATACAAATGTGCACTATAATATTGTATAATTTAAAAATGTGATTTATAGATTTGCTGGTTGATTGAATTTTATTTTTGTTTTTCATCTTTATAGTTTTTTGTTGTTGGTTTTGCAAAAAAAAAACCGATGCAATTGAAAAATATTAAGAAAACAAAAAAGTTAAGAAATAAGGAATGCATGTCTGGTATGTGTGTATATTTATGTGCGTGATCGGAAAAATAAATGATTAACTCTGCGGTCAGCACAAAAATTCACATACAAAGCTGAGTGGCTGATTGTAAGTTATTATTTGCTTTCTTATGCTCATAAATTCAGTCTTATTCGCTTGACCTTAAAGTTGACTAACTACGTACATATGTAAGTAGCTTAAAATTAGCTGGATGTGGGTTTGTATGTGTATATTACACATGCGCCCACACAAAGAAGCATGTTCAATTTGCTGCAATAAAAATATGCAATTCATTCTTATTCATGTTTACTTTTTTTTATTTATTTATACACATGCATACATAAATATCGGAGATGCTCTCCTTGCATCTTACTTGATCACGCATAAACGTAAAGAGTGTTTTAGTTGCTGCAGAAGCGTGCCCAAAAAAAACTTCTACACAAGCCAATGTTTTGGGAGACTAGTAACAATTTTACCTTAAAATTATATAGTATTGGCATTCATATAACGGTATATTGTTGAGAGAAAGGTCTCAACTCAAAAATCAATACCTTTTTGTACTGACTTTAATGTGTATTCAGTTAATTAAATAGTCTTTACGGTTGTTTTTAACAATGAAACTGTAATTAGTTGTATTCGCAGCTCCTTCGTGTAGTTTCTTCAGAATAAATATGTGAATAATTTAAAAAATAACCAACAAATCCTTGTTCAAAAATTTTTTATTTTCTTTATCAAGGTTTTGATTATGTCTATAATATTTCAAAATAATTATTTTTGTAATTTGCTGCCTGTATTTAAAAGGCAAAGCTAAATAGAACAATATTTTAAAAAGTGAGGAAATCAAGACGTTTTTTTTTAAATTTTAAATTTATATAAAATTATACTTTTAAATGATACTAATTATAAACTAAACAAATTTAAATACTTTATTTTAAGTTAAAATTGGATCATTACAACATTTTTTTTAATTTAAATTATTAAAATTTTTTTATTATTCGAGTAAGAAGAAATTATAAACTTTCGCTCGAAACAGCATTTAAATATTAAAATTAATTAATTAATTAATTATGTGTCTCTGTATATATAAAAACGACGTACATACATATATATTTGTGATCGATAAATAACTAAAATGACTGATTATGATTTTATCCAAGAGGCAGTTCAAAATAAAGGAAAAATTTGGGGCCACCAACGCGGACCGGGACCAGCTGGTTAAATGGTAAAACAAAAAATAAAACAATTGTTTTCTGTAATTTGAAACCGTAAAAAGTATTCCAAACAAAATTTCGTTATATTTTAAATTTCTTCGAATAATCGCAAATTGTTATTTGTTTAATTGTTCAATTCGCTTAATTAATAGATTTATCTGTAATAATAAAATAAAGCAAGAGAAAACATTTATTCGACCTCTATCAAATCTTAATTTAAATCATCTTTTGCTTTAGTTCGTTTATTAAAATTTGTAAACCATTCGAATAATAGCTTTAGAGCACCAAAAAAAAAGAGCGGCAACAGCACCAAGTTGGCATTACTGGCCGAAGCATTCCACGTTGTAAACAAAAATACAAACAAATGCTGTGACAATAAAAGCCCAATGGAACATTGTTAGTTGTTCGGCAGCGGGCGGTGATCACTGTACGCAAAGTGTTTTTTCTGTTAAAATTTTTTGAAATTAAATTTTTTAAAAATAAAAATACAAAACTTAATATTATTGCGATTAATAAAAACAAGAAATAGTTGATTAAATTTAATAATCGCTAACGAAAGAAATAAAATAAAATATTAAATGAAATCAGATTTTAATAAAATTTTATAAATTAAAATAATTTCATAAGATTTTAGAGTGTAATTCGTTAAAGATTTTCAGTTGTATATTGTTGCAAAGAAAGAAAGGTTGGTAAAAAAGAGGGCATCTAGAAATAATGTAAATAAATAATTGTTTGATTATTTAAAAACAATTATCAAAACAAAATAAATTTAAACATTTAAATGTGCTGAACTGTTCCTAAATAATATTTAAATTAGTGTTAAAAATTACAACAATTTTATAAATTGGAAAGTATAAATTTATTTATTTGAATAAACATATTTGGGAACAATAATATATAAAACTAAAGCTGAAAAGTATAAAGTATAAAGTAATTTAAAATTTTTTAGAAACCAATAAAAATACATTTTTAATTATAGAACTTAATGGACATGAACAAAAATTAAAAATAATTTTTCAATTATTTAATTACGCATTACTAAGGATTTTCAAATAGTTTTACTATTATGAATTTAATCTAATTTTTAAAATAGATATTTATAGCAATGCAGACATACATGTGTATGTGCGCAAATGTGTGTACAAATGTGCATAAGTGTGTGTACATGGCTGCCATTTAAACAAATTTTATTCCATTAATTTATAAAAATTTTTTTAACATATTCGAGTATTTGATATATTTATAAACAAGTTTCTTTTAATTATTTCGCAAACGTGGTATGATATCTTTGCTTATATTCAATATTATTTAATTCATTTTGTTTTTGCACTTCTGTTGACATGAAATAATTTGCCTTTTGCCTTTTTTTTAAACAAAATGTTTAACAAATTCGTCAGTCGCTTTAGACAAGGTGAAATATACAGTGACTAAAAAAACGATCGAATAGGAGCAATAGAAATAAATATGAAAAAATAAATAAATATAAATAGAAAGCAAGCCAATAGTTGCCATAAAAGTTTTTAATTTTCATTTATAACTTGCGAGACGGTTTTTTATTGCTTAGAAAAACTCCTAAAACGAAGAATGGCAACATTGTCAAGGTTACAGTAGGCGATCCCCTTCTTTATTATTATTTTTTTTCCTTGGTTTCTCGGGTTTCAAAGTGATCAGTCTATGAAATATTTGCTAATTCGTTTATATAAGCTAAACACAATCTAGTTGGCATAATTATTACATTTTTTACCATCAAGACAAAATTCAAAGTGTGACAGCTTGTAGCGAATGGAGCAACTGGAAATTATTAAATCATTATTAATAATTTTTCTTCAGCGATTGACAAACTATAATCAAAAAGTATAGATATAATCGTAAAACACTTATTGATGAATGTTATAAACATGTTTCTTTAAATTAAATATTTTGGCACATATGCAAGTTTTAAATCGTCAGAGAACAAGGAAGGACAAGATTACAGAGATGGATTTTTGTGCAACATGCCAATTGCTTGTATTATTTGGTTTCATGAAGGCGATTATGCTAATACGTTTAAGAGTTCTATCATGTCAGCCAATCAACATGGGCTCTGCCGCATTATTGGAGGGTTGCCTGTGTAAAGGAATTACTATCAAATGGCCAGTATTTACGACGTGCATGAGTACAATTATTAATCATAATATTTTATTTTCAAAAGTTCACTAGAACTCTTCCGACTTAGTAATGGTTTTGAAGGCTTTTATCTGCCACAATTATACGAATGTTTATATATTGATGTGTACAAATTTTAAAAATAGAAAACATGTGTTTAAATAAGTGAAATAACAATTGAATTTGAATTTTACCTTGATGCGCATATACTTAAATAAGCGGCACAACAAAATAAAGTTTAAGCAGAAATAAAATTTTCATTAAGAGAGAATAGAACACACGAGTATGTTTAGATAATTTTAAGAACTATTTTTTTAAAAAAAAAAGTAAATCTATTCAGAAATCTTTAAAATAAAATTTTTAGCAAGAACAAATATTTAATTAATTTAATTAAAAATAATAAAAAAGTTATTTATTAATTAAAAATAATAATGGATATTAGCTGTTGGTGCACAAGCACTGTCATGATGAAATTGTAGGTGGATTTCGAAACCGGTTTGCAGCCAAAAAATTTTCTTTGTCCCTTCAGTTGATTCATTCTTTATAATTTGTCTAAATAAATAATTTAATTGAAAATTCAATTTAACAAGCTTAAGCAATAATATATAAAATTTTGCAATAAATCTTTTCGTCCAACTGAATGGTCTTTCCTAAGTTTGTCAAATGTTTAATTTTCTTTATTTAATTTTTCAATTAAACTATCTAAATTATCAATAGAAAGAAAATAGAAAATTTTACTTATATAATTAATTTATTTTAATAAAAATTGATTGAATTACTTATGTTTTTATTATATACATACGTAGTTGTCATAAAGTTGGTTATGTAAAGAATTTTATGATCTTTATGTTTAAAGTTGTAACAATGAAGTTACAGTAATAAAAATTAGCTGAAACTCGCCATAAAAATGGGAAATCATATTACAGTTACTAGTAGTCGTTGCCGCCATAAGTTAAGTTAAACTTTGATTGCCGAGTAATATGTAATATAATAGACGCCATCTGTGTATATCCTTCGGATATTGCTACACATCGAAATCTAGACTCCATATTCAAGCCATGTTCTGCATCGATCACGTCGTAATCAAAATCAATTTAATAAAATTCTAGCAGAAAATTGAAATTATTATTTTTTCTAATATATTAAAAATTTCTTTTTTCCATCCAGTTCAAGAGTTTTGTTTCTCTCTTCTGTTTGTCTTTCGCCAGACATAGTTGTTAAATATCAGATATTGGAACAAAAACACCTGCTAGTCTGGTCTTCCTTCAATATTGTACAAAAGTAATGTCAAAATTGAATGCTCTGCTGCAACCGCAACCCGGGCTAGTTTTGAGTATCAGGAAATTAGAAATTGTAATTGTGTAACGTTTGTATGTATATTGACCACATACGTTTCGTTACGATATTGATAAGATAATGTATTGATTAACGAATGCTTTTATTATTTATAATTTATTTATGACAATTTTAAACACACGCTCGAGTGTCAGCCTTGTGTTTGCATGAGTGTTTGTGGCCTAATTAAAAGCCGAAGAAAACATTACTGATAAAGCAAACAACATTTATTGAGCGTAAATTTGGATTTTGTTTAAATAAGTTTCTGTCCTTCAACAATGTTTACGAATCATAAATTCTCCCGAAACGTTTGTCATAATTATCTGGTATTAAGATATTCCTTTTTGTTAATTTTGCACAAAAATGTTTGCCGGCCATTAATTTTCATTGCAGATTTTCTTCAAGAAACTTATCAAACATTTTCCTAACGATTTAGCTTATCGAGAAAGCAATGGCTTTACATTGTCTACGCAATAATTTTTCTTCTTATAAAATGATACTAAGAGGGAATTTATAACAACTATTAAGAATAAGTTTTGCTTCTAGAAATCGTTGTTATTGTAAAATTTTAAATTCGATATTTTTTTTGTAGTGATACGGTTTCATAGAGAGATTTTTCATGCTTCGTTCGTGATACATTGTTCTTCAATAAATTTACACTATCGTTAAATTGATTGATTAAATTTTCTGTAATGATTATGAAACTAAAATTTATTATTAGTGTTGTTATTATAGAAAAATTTATTTTGAAAACTTACAATATCGGTAAGTTCTGCCTGCATATTAGGAAAATACCTGTGTAGGATTTGCATTGTGAGCCATAAATTGTTGATACATGTTAATTTCTTCATTCAAATTTAAAATTAAATTAAATTTTAAATTCATACAAATTTATTTTTGCTTGAGTGCATCTGATGTTAATTCTCATATAATATTAATATTATAAGTGCACATTGCATTTGTACGAACACTTTTTGCATCAAGTGTAATTGAAAAATTCTCTTATGTATGATATTCTATGTATATTAAGTACAAATGTACATCAGTATGAATTTAGTAAATTATATATATAGTATGTATATGCAAGGCGTGTTTTTAAAGGGTGGTAGCCCAATAATATGCAATAATTTGTCTATTAGGGCTATTTTATTCGTTATTCGTATGTATTAATTTCTTTGAGTATAATTTTCTCGCTAAGCAAAATCGTCACCCTTTTTTTAAATTTTCGTGAAGAAATTAAAATTTATTTACAGCAACCATGTACATACTTGTCACGAAAACTTCCATATTTATAAAATTAGAAAAATAAAATATTAAACAGGAAAATTCAACATACATACACATGGGTACAAGGATTTTGACATAAATGAATCTAAACAAATCTAAACATATAAATATATGAACAATAGCCATATTCATGTCACTGTTCCTATTTATAGGATGTAAATGCATGCACATGCATTTAAGCATATGTACATATGCATTTGTGTGTATCCATGTATGCTTAGCTATTTACAACATGGTTGTGTGATTCTAATATGCTAAAATGCCCAACATTCATTTAAGCATGTGAATGCACTCAACTACACGCCACATTAACTCGAACTCAGATCCCAAATTTTCTTTCTTTTTATTTTTATTTTTTTTCTTTCTTTTGCTTTTCTTGACAATTCATTTGGCGCTAGAAAAAGAATAAATGGCATATAAGACTGAGGTTTTCATAAAAAACTTTACATACAAACTACTAAGAAATGCCTAGTCTAGTCGATATCACTTCGCTTCTCTGTTTCGGAAATAAATCTATTTTTAGCATTCCTTTGGCAAGGGAAATGTGTTTTCTTTAAAGCAATTAAATTTCCCTTCAACTTGTCATTTACGAAATTGTGTTTATTGCTCACTGTAGACCACCACTTCCACATAGAAAATATATTAAGCATTTAAACAGTGTTTACTGCCCACAGTGAAACAGAAAATTCAGCAAATTGTTTCGAATTTTTAATAAAATGTGTATGTGGGTATTAATTATAAGGAAAACTTTGAGACATTATATAATTAAAGGGCCATCTAGTGGAGCATGGTGTTAATACGCAATAGCTAAAATGGTTCGCAGCGTAAAAAAGTCAACTATAAACAATTATAAAATCATGCCTGCATGGATGAGTGCGTCAATATTTCCAATTTGTGACACGCATTTACATATATGTATATGTATATATCTATATACATATATGGATATGTGCATGCATAGGGGTACGGAGTACCGTACCCCTCTCACCAACAACAACCAAAAATTGCTGCAACAAAATTGCAAGTGTGGACTGGGAGTTAGTGAAACAGGTTTAGGCGTATTTTTTTGTTGCATTTCGAATAAGTTTACGGATACAAGAAGACTGCCACTTAAAAAAATGAAATTTCTTTCTTTGAAAATTATATATATTTATGTATATCTGAAGTTGACTTTGAAACCGTAAAGGATTCGTTTACCTTAACAAACTTCTGCTATGATAATAACATGGAACTGTTCCATGTTAATCAGGAAATAAGGAAACGCGCGTGATAAATGGAACTGCGAACACATTAGATTTATCGAAATAGATTTTATGTAAATTTTCTATGTAAAAAAATTAATTGTGAAAAGAAGTTTTTTGATCATAACACACCCTACTACACGCACTCTCTTGACTATTAACGAAGAAAGCTCTATGAAGCAACCACAGTGCGGCACACGTACTTTAACTAAGACGAAATAAATAAATAAAAATTACTTACCAACAAAAAATTAAAATCGTTTTTGTGTATATAGTGCGATCTTGCCAGGAAAGTGAACTTTATTTACTAAGTTATTAGTTCACAATTTTTAATATTTGATATTTTCTAATAATAGTAAATATGTGTTTACGTATGTATATGTATGTATGTATGTACGCACAGTTAATTAATTCAAATATATTTTAATTCTGATGCATAAAAGTTTTTATATTCTTATTTTATTATTTTGCATATAAATTTGCAGGCATATTTACATACATATATATACATATATATGTATATATTATTTTCATTGCTTATACATATTATTATACTTATTTCTAATATATTTTTTTCTCTTTTTCTTTGCAGTTTTTGCTAATAAATAATTTCTAAAATCTTGTCCGAAAAGTAGAAAAATGTCATCAGCTGAAGCGAGACGTACCTCCTTTGCACGACGTGCCGAGAGCCTGGTTGAGAGGGTGAGAATAATGAATACAATCTATGAGGTATCAAATGACAGAGTGCAAAACTTTTTTCTTCTTTTTGTATCTGCAAAAGTTTGAGTTTGTTTGAAAGTATTATTGATAAATCCTCGTTAATATTGGAGCTAACAAATTAGGACGGAAATAATTTAATTACCTAAAATCAAATGAGTTTTTGGCTGAAATTGTACAAAAATGAATAATGGCTTTTGTTTATGAGCTTGAATTATTTCAGTAGTTATAAAATAAATTAGTTACATACATATGTACTTTACTACAATTTTGTTTTCATAGTCAATCCGCTTACGAATTATTACGCATATATACACAGAAATACACTCCCGTATGTATGTACATATTTAATGGTTAGGTAGATATACTTAGGCACATCAATATAGATAGATATGTAAATACGCTAAACATTTCCAGCAGATTGGTACACAATATTTAGCCCTGGTTTGTCAATCGCGAGTTCATCATTAGCTCAATTTATTATTATTTTTTGATTTTTATATTCCTTAATTAATCTTTTCCATAATATCTACATTTTAGTTTATTCGTTTTTAATTAAAAAGATATTGTCCTTTATTGGTCTGAATGCATGGATACATATGTGCTTATGTATGCATGTATGTGCATGCAAACTGCGTATGATTAATGCCAATTTTTCAATTTTAAAACGTAGTAATTCTATATCGGACTACAAATTGAAGAAAAGCGTAAATGAAGAAAATGTTTTTTGTTGTGTATTATTTTTAATTGTAATAGATTTTAGAGAAGTTTTCAATATATTAGAGTGAAACAGAACAAGCTTTGTACGTACGTACGTTTATACATACATATACACATCCATACATATGTATATACATATATATATGTACATATTTATTTATACATTATTTAGCGGAAATTTTAGATTTGAACGTTTTAGAAATTGAAAATAAGATCTACAAAATTATATCAACGAAGTAGATATTTTTTCATTGTGATCTGTTGCCATCGCATGAATTAATTTATTATCTAAAGTTTCTGTCTTACATGAACAGTAAATACTTTCAGTAGGGAATTACAAATACAACAATGCGATTTAGATAACAACAAATATTCCAAGTTTATTATTAATGTAAGCAAATAGGTGTGTGTATTCATGTATGAATTCATGTGTATGGAAATATTCGACTCATTTGTTTGGTGTAATTGAGAGAGGGGGATAGAAATGATGCTAAATTATTTATTGTTTTAATTTCCATCATTGTAAAGAGGTCAATTTCAGTTTAAGGAAGCCAATAATTATTGTGTTTTTATTAAAATTTATGCACATTTTTTTGTTTTTACAAATTCATTATGCATATTTTTCTTTCCCAACAGACGCAACGATAGAAGAATATAACAATTTTTGTTTTTGTAATTACAAAGTGGATTCTCAATATTTAATTATAGCATTTTATAAGTCATTTTTTTTAAATGCAATGCTGTTATTTCTTTGCTGATAGAAAATATAATCAAGACTTTAATTTATATAACAAAATTTGCCAACTAATTTTTTCACAACGCGATCATTTGAAAAACGTGAGAAAAATTGGAAACGCGTCGCCAGTGGTCAACGTTTCTTTCGCTGCCATATTTAAGTGTAACATGTAACTGGCACAAAAAATATTAGGATTCGACATAGACATACATAATTTCTTATCCGTAAGAAAGAAAAAAGTTATTTGATTTTAACTTTAAAATATTTCAGAATAACATTTAATTAATTTAATATTTCAAATGTTTCCAATATTTGAATGATTTTAATATCACTTAAAATTTAAATCTCAGTGTTTGTGTTGATTTTAATGTTAACTGTGCAGCATTTTATTTTAATGCGTAAATATTTTTCATTTCCATTACGTATGTATGTATGTATGTATGGGTAAATATTTATAGAGAAAGAAAAAAATATGCCGCAAAATAAATTTAATTTTGTTTTATTTATGAACCGGGAAAAAGAAATAGCTTAACAAGCCAATAAAAGTCCTATTCAGGCAGTTCAAGACATTACCTACAGTGTATTTATCATGACATTGATATGTGTGGTTATAAACACATC
This sequence comes from Ormia ochracea, assembly GCA_963402855.1. NCBI lineage: Eukaryota > Metazoa > Arthropoda > Insecta > Diptera > Tachinidae > Ormia > Ormia ochracea. Next base: position 5,219,133 of record OY727105.1, read on the forward strand.
CATGCATACACATGCTACAAAAATGTATATCTAGATTAGTAATTTTAAAAATATACGTACATACATATGTATGTATTTAAATTGTAGTAAATGCACACATTCATAAGTAACTATTTAAAGAATTATAATTTACGAATACCACTTTTGTAGGAGCACTAATGGCTTTAATATATGTATATATGTATGTATGTACATACATGCATATATATTTTTGCGTACTCTTAAATAAAGTAATAACACTAACAATGTTCCGTTACCGACTGTGGTTGTGGTGTTTTCTGTAATTGTATGAATAAAATGTTGGCGGGCGCGTATTACATACATACGTAATACGGTTAGATGTTTTTGTAGTTGCATTTTCAAAGCTTTTTTTAAAAGTAGAAACGCTTCGCTGTGAATTTAACCACTACATACAAATAATTACATATGTGCATATGTATGGGCACGTATGTATGTACATACGTATCTTAAAATCACTATTGACTGTTTGACAAATATGAATTTGTATTTGGTATACATAAAATATTTATTTTATTTTTATTTTACAGAACTATAAAAAAAATTTTATTTATATTTAAATTTAAAACTTTTCTCTTTTCAATGACTTTGTGTTAAATGTAGACTATTTTTCTTTTGCACATAAACAAATCCATTAATAAAACTAAAAATTAATAAAACAACACAAAGCAATTGACGAAGCTTTTGCCGGTGGCCCATCATCATATTCACATTTTTTTGCAGTTTCAACTTAGATACAAATGGTAAATATGTTTGCATGGACTGTGTGTGTAGTCACTGACATACATACATGTTTCTATACATACATTTAGTGTGTACGATCATGCTTAAATGGCCTCATATACATATATAAATATTTACAGCTACATATACATATGTATACATCCGTATAGTTCGCCGGCGAGGTAGACTACTTTTTTTTGACTCCATTTCGGTAAACAACAGTCTTCACAGTTCATATTTGACAGTCGCGAAGTAGAGATGTGGTAAATTTATTATGGAAAAATATTCGCTAAACCAACGTTGAGCTACTCAAACCAAATAAAATACCGCGTCGAATATGTGAAAATGCCCTCAAAAGAGATCGCATTTGCGACGCTAACAAAGGCGGACATTAGTTTGGTATTGTATTTCATACATAACTGCCGTCATTAAATAAAATGCTTATCAATATAAGATCGATTATCTTGTTTTTAATAAAAATATAAAGAAGCAAAGTAGTATACCTTCGCGGCCGACACCCTGTGTATTATGTTTTAAAAGCACTTTGGCATATTTTATTGTTTTTGGCAAAATAATAATGAAATACAGAAGCCAAATTATTTTGCTATTTTATTTGATTATTCACATTTACATTTATATTTACAGCTTGCTCAAGAATTTTGCACATAATAGAAAACTTGATATAATATAATTTACAATTATTTTTGATTTGTTTGAAGATAAAGAGGCCGAGTTAAATAGGATTTTATAAAATATCGTATGCGATATTTTTTCATTTTATAGTTGCTATACAATTTCTAAGGGATTGCCGCCCCATGCCAAATTCCGGAAGTCATGCATAAATGTCACTAAATGCTTCGTTTCACTATCATATACAGTCGTACAATTTATCTCACGAAAATGTGATAGTAAAAGAATCGCATCCAAATGCCGTTGCTGCAGAAATTTTTTTTCTTGAAATTCAATCTGCAAAGTGTTAGGTTTATCCGCAGAAAAGCACCCAGGGGCTATGCAGAAATCTAACCCGTGGTCTTCGGTTTAGTTGGCTGTGCATTATTCATTCCCCTATATTACAATAATAATATAATTTTTCCAGGTTTTTCTTTTTTTGAGTGACAAAAAAAGTAATTCATTGTTTAGCAGCTTGAAGTAAAAGCAACTCTGATCGCATGAACATTGTCATGAACATTTTCATAAACTTTTGTTTGCCATAAAAATCGCACTATTTTATGTTTTTAGTTTTTCAACTATTAGAAAAAATGCTGGCATAAGTGTGTAATACCTGAGGGGTATTACTTTGAACGGGCTAAAATAGTTGTTGATGAATAATTAAATAGTTTTGGAAAAAATTAAAAAAACCGCTTAATTTTCGATCACTCCTCGTACATAGGGAAAAATATTGAATACAGTATTTTTTTAAAAACGTGTTTAACTCGACGAATTTGTTTGCAAACACATTTACTTTGGGCATTCTTCCCACTTATTTACCGATATTTATATTTTTTTTTTTTTTGCTGTGTGCTGAAACTAATCTAACAGATTTGTCTGGCTGAATTCACATTGTATACTATTACTTGGCAGACTGTTTTTTGATGGGTTCAGATTTTACTGAAACTGTTTCTATTTCATGGTTTCATATCATATACGAATTTGTTTCTTAATATTATTCCCATTCCTTTCGTTGGCACTGGCTCGAAGTAGACGCTTTTACATAAATATTAAAATACGTATTTGCTTTGTGTTCATTTTTAGTTGTATTCTGGTTTATTATATCATGTACATTGTGTACTTACATACAAAATTTTGTTTGAATGCTACACTATTATTTCAGTTTTAATAAATCGGATTTTTCCCAGTTAACAGTTACCATTGTTAACATTTACAATTGTCAATATATAATTTTCAAAATTATTACATACATACATAGGTGGATAGGAATTATTTCACATCTATCGAGGTGGATCAGTGCATTCCGCGTCACTTAAAAATGTATCAACAGAAGAACATACTTAAAGGCTTATGTATGTATGTATGCTATTATGCATGTATGTATGCCATTATACATGTATGTATAACTGCAGATATATAAAAAGTAGCCATAGAAAGTTAAAGTTATTAATAGGAATAATCAAAAAATATAAAAATATTGATAATATTTATGTTTAGTCGCAGCTAGTGAACCCGCTACCCCAACGTGATATGGCAATGTAATCATATAATTATATATATGTGCATTGCTGATATTACTGAGTCTAATTACTGATTTTAATTAAGAAAACTAAATAACTTTTTTATCAAAATATAGTTCTATTTCATCACTTTTTCTCTGAACTATCCATTTAAACCATTAAAAGAACCATATAAAACTTTAAGTGCAATATAAACTTTATTTCAACATATTTAAATTTTGTGATAAAATAATTCATGCGATTTATCCTTTAATATTGATCGTTCTTATTGTCTTTTCTTTATTGTCTTTGGTTTTCCTTTTTTAACATTTTAAAATTGACATTTTTGATAGGCGCGGTGCACCATAAAATATCACTTCTCAGAGTATTTCACGTAGCAGATTATTTAACAATAATGCATTGCTGATACCATTGACGATTTTTTAAAATTCAGTCGTAGTTTTAAGGTTTTGCTTTATTTTTTTCAAAAATAAACAATAAAATAATTAATAAGAAATAATAAATAACACGAAAAACCCATTTTATTTTAATATTGACAATTTTATTTCATGTTTATTAGAAATTCGCCTCATTTAGCGAATAATATTCCTCTTCCTCTTCCTCCGAGTCCAAATTTAAGGTTGCATATTAACAATATTTCCAAAGAATAAATTTTACATATGTGGAGTTAACAAAATCTTTTTTTATTTATTGTAACACCACTTTGGCTGAGATAAAACTCCTCTAATAATATTGATGAAGGCACCAGATATTGTAGGTTCTAAATACAATTCGTTTCAATGGTCTCTAATTTTTTCGGAATAAGAATTTATGAAATCAAATAAAAATTTACCTGGATTAAAAATACAGTATAGATGAAAATAATCATTACATTTAGTCGTAAAGATCCTGGTAAGGCTGCTCTTGCAGTTAATTGGAAACTTATCATAAGAAATTTTTATTTAAAAAGGCCCTTAAGATCTGTATTTATAATGGTTAGCAATTTATCAAGTGTTTTGAAACCTTTTCCGTGGCAAACTACATATATGTACATGTTTCAGTTGCAGGATGTGTTTTTGCACTGCTTAGCTTGCAAGATAGTTCTGTCATCGAAATGTCATTCGTACTAAATTCACATTCATTTGGTGTCAAATGCATTTCAACAAGTGCCTTCTTGTGATATGTACGTGATTGCATGTACGAGTGTGTATGTATTCGTGACTCATTAGTGAATGCTGATTTCAGTGTTCGTTTTTCACGTAAATAAATATTTCATATTACTTTTCGCTTTGTTAGATAGAGCTTCAAATATATTTTTAATATTAAGGCCACTTATTTAATTCTATTCTTGTTTAAAATATTTTACATAAAAATGTTTTTTTGTTTGCTTTTTTAGTTAGAAACGTTGCCAAAGAATAATAAAAATAAAAATTTTGTTCTGACATTGAGTTGTCTGAGGCAAATTAGACGTGAATGGTGTGCAGAATTTTATGTTTTAATATATTTTACGTCCTTCCTAATTTATGTTGCTTGAGTAATTTTTGTAATCTGAGCTGTTGAACATTTTTACGGAGATAAAAATAAAAGGAATTACTCAGACATACGCACAAATATTTTTACCAGATAAAAAAAATATTTCCTATCAATCAGAATAAGTAAATAAATGTAATTATTTATGTTTGCATTAAAATGCTGCGCAAGTGGTCCTAAGGAGCACATACCACTATGGTACAGTAGGTGAACAATAACAAATTAAAACACTACTTGTGTGTACTTGTAAATTTCATGGCTAAAAACAGCCTATATCTAACCCGGAATCAACCGAGTTGGTATTATCGTTTGTTTGATAAAAATAATAGCAAAATACACTGGATATGATATTTTGGTCAAGAAGAGTATAACTAAAAATCTAACTGGAAATTATTATCATTGCTACTGCCATAAAAATGTTTTCGTTTCCAGCAGGACAGGTGACATATTATACGTGAGAGCCTATAATTGATGAAATATATTAAAAATATTGCAAAACCATATATATAAAACTGCATACGTGAGAAGCATAACTCCCAGTTAGATGGAGATTTCTTTCTACCAGAGGCTACCAAGTCTATTTGGTATGTACCATTTATAACTTCTTGAAAAGAATGAAACATTCTGTACATCTTTCTTGATTTTCCTTTTTTAAATGCACAGAATGTATAATATAATTTCTGTACATGCTGAAATTTTTTTTACCAAGTTAAAGTGACTTTTTTATTTTACTTATACGTAATTAAAACAAAGAAATTAAATTAAATTAAATTTCAGTACGTTCCAGTTCAGTTCATGTTCCACTTCTCTTTGTGTGGGTTTGGTTTTTTTTTTGCTTCTGTGATTCTGTTACATTATAACGCAGTATTCGTTTGTATTTATAAAAAATGTTGGCAGTGAATAAAGTGAAGTGTTTGTTTTAAAATTTTAAAGCACATTTTTCTTGTGCTTCCATATTGATGAGAAACGCCGATACATTCTTATACGTCTTGGAAAAAACATTCACCTACTGGTGACCACTAATTATTTATACGAAAGTGAAATCATTTCACACAAAATTATAAACTATTTCATTGTAGTAGTCATTTTCGAAAATTCTATGTTATGGCTAATTTCAAAACTGTAATTTAACTAAAATACTTATCGGCATTTCTGTTATCTAAACTGATAATACAAATACCAAACGGTTTTGTAATATTTTTAAAATATTTCATTAATCATACGCTCTCGCGTATGACATGTTAAATGTCCTGCTGAAAACGAAAGTGCCTTTTTATTTAAATGCATGATCGAATAGTGACTTATAATACTTTGATTATACCCTTCGATTAGAAAAAGATCAAACAAGCAAATTGCAATACTTATCACTAAACACTAACTAGTGAATAACATGTTAAGCGAGGCCAATCTGTACAATTATATCATTTAATATTTGCAATAACACTCGAATAAATGCCAACTAAGTTTGGCAATTACAAGATTGACAGCTGAAAACATTAAGTTTAAATCATGGGATAGCAAAAGCCAAGGCTGGTAATTTAAATACAATTGCAATTTCGGCAAAATGAAAACTATGTCTAATTTTTTATTTAGAAAGGTCGGAAAATATATTCAATGTATTTTTATAAAATATCACATACAAAATTCATCGGATGTGTTGATTCATATAAAGAAAAAAAAATATTTTTTTAAATATAAAATTCATGTAATTCTGTACTCTTCGGCTACCAGATGTAATTTAGAATTGTTGAAAGCTGTTGTAAACTGTTTACTATTCTCGATATGATCTTCGTTTTTATTTTACTTGAATACGAAATTTAAAAATTAATTAGAAGTTAATTAAGAACTAAAGTTTGAAAAATTATTTATGTCTCGCATATTAATAAAAGAGAAAAGGATTAAAGAAATATATAAAATTTGTAAACTTTTAAAATAAACTGTGTATTCGATTTAAGAACTGATATGAAAGTTATATGATTCTCCGGCTGTTACAATACTTGTCTTATGCTTTAAACACATTGAACACACAATACATAACAATACCTCAAAACTAAAATACTGATATGGGACCGATTAAGTATATGATGCATAAGAGTTCAAAATTCTTTCTTTATTGTTGTTACAGAAAGTTACATAAAAAATGTGTATTATAAATGAAATCACAATAAAGAGTTTTTTTTACATTTATATATTTTGTAAATGCATTGTAAATACAAAGAAGAAATCTTTAAGATATTCAACAATAGCAGTTTATTATAATGCTACTGATTTGAAGTTAATTAATTAGTTAGCCACGTATTCATTAACCATTCATTAATGTGTAACCATTGTATTCAGTGGCATACGTACCCTGCTGTTTGGAATCGGTTTAGTTCACTGTTAGTTTTTAGCTTGGTGCAGAGCCAGGAATTACATTCCTAGATTGTTTCTACATAGTTCTTCTTAAAAATTTTTTAATCGAAATTTATTGTTTCCTGAGTTTAGTATTGACATTTAAAGTCTGTGTTTTCCTCACCTGACTTTCAAATAGATACGCAATAGAAAGGCAATAAAAATTGTTACAACGGCGGCGATTTTATATTTGATAAATTTGAGCAAAAAAGTGATTTATTTGAAAAATAATAACAAGTTAAATAATATTTTTGTTTATTTTAATGCACTAAAATATTATATATTTGCATACATACATACGTACATACTCAGTTCCATTTTTGTTCATCTCATAAATAGAAAGCTTAATACAATTTTTATTTAAAATGTGCAGCTACTAGAAGGGAAATAATTATTTATCAAAGAAAAAAAAATTCATTTGTACATACAGTTATATATGTACGTACACTTATGGTTGTTATGTTTGTGCTTTAAAAGGGTTATCCTTAAATGTTTCACATGCATTTTGACAGCAGGAAATTTATTTGCAACCTTTTATATGATTTCTGAATTAATATATATATGTATATAAAAAAAAACTTATACATTTCAATTTTTTCGACCTATCAGAAGAAAATAAGTGGAATTGCACAAAGAAGGAAGCGCCAGGCCAGGCAAGTACTGTTGCGTAAAATCTTCAAAGTGTTTTCCGAAACATGTGAAAGGGAATTTAATTTTAGTTTTTACGCGAAATTTTTTTTTTAAGCATTTTCTCTAGCACACAAATGTATTGAGATACTAATCATTCAGCGCAAAAGATTAAAAAGTAACTTGCCAAAAATTCAAAAAGTATATCAGCTTCACTTTAAATTGTTTTCAATTTCGAAACCAGTCTCAACGTAAATTGAGCAATTGCTCTTGCATTCATTTTGAAAGAAGCTTTTGTTAACTATTTGTAGGTTAAATGATTTTGAATAAATAGTTATATATTCAGTTCACACTATTGACTAAAAATGCTAATTGGAGGCCTTCCTACTTGAGACCAACGATATGTGAAATGCGACTATACCTTAACTTCGGTTTGATAGAATGCTATGGCCCATGCCTTGCTAAGAAAAATATTCCTTATTTTGTAATGGGCTCATGACCTTAAATAGAATTTTATATCTAAATTTATCAATAATTTTGAAAATTTGGTAATCATAATATATTTACTTTTCAAATTTGGCAATTTTGTTATTTTTTCTGGTTAATCCTAAAATATTTTAATATGCGTATGAAGCTTGTAAAAAACAATAGTTCAGCGTATGTATGGTACACCCATCTTTGGATCTAATTACCCTTGTCTAAGCATTTAATTTAAAGAAGATTTTCAACTCAAGTTAACACGTAATTAGTAGTAGTATAACATTCATTGTGTGCATTTGTGTGTGCACCTGGATGCGTGTGTTAACAATTGGCCGAAGGAAGTGAAAAAATCGGAGAACAATAAGTGATTTGAAATTAAATGCCGGTATAATTATACTTCTAATTGTTCTTTCCCCCTCCCTTTTTCATAAACAAACAAATCCATACATACATATATAAATATCTACATAAGCAGCGTTGCCAAGCCAACAAAAAAAATTAATTTCTCCCTTGTTTCTTAAAGTACCACATTCCTTTTGTGTAAGACCACAACAAGATTTTATGCAATAAAAACTCCTTTGGATTTTAAATAAATAAAATAACGTTATTCAACTAAATAATTGTTCATATTCATATAATAAAATATCAACAACCACGACAACGACGACTTACATAATTCAATAAATATTTTTATTTGTTTTTTTTTATATTAAATATTTTGTAATTCTTATTACAACTATGCTGTTTAATGCAAAAGTAAAACTTGAACAGCTACACTGCGGTCTTCCCCTAAATTTTGATGGAAAACACATTAATATTATATTTTAGTTGATTATGATTCGTACTGTGTTACTACTGTGTTACTACTGTGTTACTACTGTGTTACTAAAATACAAAATTTATTTCCAAAATCTATTTATTCATGTATGTAAATATATTATGTCCTGATAGATCAACTACCGCCAAAAATAAAAATGTTTCTTTATAATATCTGATAAAAATATTCGATGTTCATAATTTGTCATGACAAGAAACTGAATGTACATAAGTATGTATATATGTAGATATTGATTAAGTAAATACACATGTATATATACATTCATTTATTTATCCATTTATTATTACTTCGTATTGCTACTTTATTGCGTTGTACAAAATTTCTTTTACATTAAGCACTGATGATACGATTGTTAAATGCGCAACCACCAGAAACATCACAACATCTCTCTGACCTACGCCACATATTTTAATAATGTCTTTAGGAATCTTTCTAATTTTACATACATATGTACATCGCTTGATAAAAATTTGTTAAATATTTCCCCCTCTTACTCAATATGATGTTGTTGCTTTTACTGATGTTTTGAGCATCAAAATATTGAATGAATTTTATTACTTTTGTCATGTTTTGGCAATATGTAAATATGTATGTACATACATATTTATGTATGAATGAAAGTTTAAGGAGTAGAGCAAGGGGAGTCCTGTTATGTTTTCGTATTTAAAAGCTCCATTTGTACATTGGTGGCATAAACGTCTGGAGTATCCAGTGGTTAAAAATATGTATGTATGTAAGCTGATTTAGTATGTGTAAGTAACTGAAGACAAAAGAAAACATGAGGGAAAAAAAGCTTTTTGCAATTGCCAGCGTTGCCGATTGATATAAATAAATATTCAGTTTCAAATTTTAAAATATTTATACTGTTAGAAAATATTCTCACTAATTTGGCAATATATAATCCCGGTTTCTACGAAATCTTTATGCCTTAAGTTGGAATGACACTGTCGTTCATTAAAAATTTTTCTTGATATTTTTTATGATTGAAAGGTACAGATGATAAAAGATTGGCACCTTTTTGTTATTACTTTTTTAAGACCTTAATAATGCCATTTTTAGACGTAATTTTGTAATGTTATTGAAAAATCTGTTGTATTAATTAAAGAAAATTTAAAATTGAAATATCGGATGTATACATAAAGGGCGGAAGCATTAAACTTTGTCTACACGATATGTTGAATCATAAAGTGTATGCTTGTACTCATGAAATACATTTTTTAAATTCAAGATATATCATAATATATAAATATATTAGTGGGAATAGAATTTTTTGGTGTACGCAATATGTTGGGTTTTGTAAAAATTTCTAATACTTTGACTATGTTTATTAGTCAATTGTTATATATAAATCTAGAATTTTTTACATAACCTTTTCCATCCTAAATTTTTGATAGAAATCATGAGTACTGCTCTGCGGGTTAAGCTTTAGTGAAGCACTTTGCAGATCGGTGCTAATCGTTTGGATGCGTCCATTGCAAATAACCTTAAGCAGGCACAGAGTTTTATTATTGACGTCATACAGAAATAGTTTCTTTGAAAAGCAGAGATTTATTAAGATGAATGAAATTAATGAACCGATTTGAAACATTTTATTTTTTATTTAAAATTTTAAACCTTTTTATTTTTCTTTTATAAATAAGATTGGTTTTTTGGCGTCTTTTCGTGCGCAATTTTTCCCTTTAGCAAAATCAAAATTTCAAATTCTTTTCACGATAGCGGTGTGCTGAAAAACCCATGTGGTAGATTTAGTGAAGAGTAAAAAATAGTGTTCTACACGATATGCTAAGTCATCAACTTGCATTTGTTGGCATGTTGCACTTCATAAACATACATATGTAGCTAAACATATAAATGTATAGTGAAAAGATTTTGTAGCCATACGTTATGTTGCCACTGATCAGCAACTTGTCACCATACATACACACATATGTATGTATACATATTGGGTGACTAAACATATCACCTTTAAAAAAAAAATTAAAATAAAAATAATTTATTTGTTTTGACATTTATCTTTCAAATACCCGAATTTCCTCTAGGAGTTCTAAAAAAATTTTGGTGCAATAAAATGAGATAAAATTGATTTAATTATGTTCGGAGTAGAAAAAAATTTTTATATTGCAGAAAATGTTTTATTGAAAATGATGACCTAAATAATTGCGTCAAGTAAAATGTTTTGTTGGTACACTAAGTTGCGCCGTAAACTCTCTCTCTCTCTCTCTTTTTATGTTATGAGAAAAGAGAAAAGCTTTTCTTTAATTCACGAATAACGGAAGCAAAATATGAAAACGAAAAGTAAATGTTTTGATTTTCAACTATTGCCGAAGTACATCTAACTACATATCCATTTATATAGATGTGTTCTTATTTGTATTCCGTTGTGTTGTAATCTAAATATGTGTGTGCGAATGTGTGCACAATACATGGCATGCACACAAACGTACCTTTGTAAATATATTTTGCTTGGCACGAATGGCTATATCTTGTGTGGTTCTTTTTTTCTGGAACTTATTTGCACTTTTCCAGTTACTGTTCTTCTTATTATTATTGTATTGTTATTGTTACTGTTGTTGTTGCTGTAACATGAAAGAAGATGAAAATGCTTGATTCTGATGTTGTTTATGTTTTGAATGTTTTCTAGTTAAATAAAGGTTTCAGTTACTCTCTGAACGCCAAAGCGTGACATACTAAACTTGCAATTGAGAAGAAGTTAATTGAACTAAAGATTATTATCAATAACAATTTCAAAGACCAATTCTTAAAAAAATTTAGTGAGCAAAAAACCAAAAAAAAAATAATAAATAAAAAAACAATGGAAAATCAAACTATTCAAAAGGATAAAGCAGGAACAAGTCCGCATGTAGCCGTACATGTGGCCCATACTCATGATAAGGTCAATGTAAGTTAAGGCGCAATTTTTCTTTCTATTTTTCATTATTTCGCTGCAGTTTATTTTCAAATGAGCTGGTTTGTGGATACATACATACATACATATGCATTTGAATATAAATAATATAAAATAAAATTAAGCCATTGAATATATTTGAATTGCTCTTATGAGATATGGCAATTTCAAAGCGTCTGGGAAGGTTTGCAATTATTGTCAATTGTGGTAAAAATTGTATAAGTTTCAATACGCTATATTGCGCAAAATTATTCATGAGTACGTACGCAAATATACTGATGTTTGAGTGTGTCTGTGTACCATACGTAAATGGACTAGTACATTTCACCCTGCCGTAGTATTAGGCATACACATACACATGTCCTTATTATATACTTTTCATGTTCTGAAACTTTCACAAAGAACCAAAGCATTTGCCCAATTTTTTTTTTTGGCTTTTCATCAGAATTGTTGGCAATTTAATTCTACACTATCTGGCTAATAAAATTCTTCTGTGTGCAACACAAACAATTTCTGATATTAATAAGAAGACTTAAACTGTTTCGTTACACCTTCCGCTGATAATTTTCTATTTGCTAAAGTGATTCATTAATTATGTAACTGCGACTTAATCTAAAGCTTCTCTGCATATTATCCTGTTTAAATTCACAAAAAACATTATTCAACATGACTCACATTAGTGAAGTTTAAAAATTTATTAAATCGATTGGGAATTTTAGACTATGTATGATACAAATTACTAATTTATAATCGGATTTTGGTTTCAACATTTTTACCAAAATTTACCAAAAAAAAAGTAGAGAAAACAATGTACCATCTAATGTTTTGACAGCATAATTTATGCCATCATTTAGGCATGATAATATTCTTCAGAAAATTGCAAAAAAATTTATAAATATAAGAGTTTTCCTTTAAACATTTCTCTACAACAATTAGATTGCCGTGCAATTTTTTTAAAATTAAAATTTTTCATTTTCTCGAATTTAAATAAAAAATCTAGGAATTCTCGATTAAAGTTCTCACCTAGAACTTTACTAAATATTCATACCACTCTAATGATCATTGCAGAGCTTCTTCTTAATTTTTATTTAAAAGGCGAAAGGCTCACGTATGTATGTACATATATGATCTTGTGTGAGTATAACATTTTGAATTCATTGAAGTATATAAATTTATTTGAGTTGTATTGTCTATTCTCTAATTTTACTGTTGTCTACAGACTTTAGGCTTCAATTCAATTGAAGATCGTTATGAAAACGTGAGCTTGCAGATTTTCTGTAATGATCCACAGTATGTCTACAATTGACTGCCTAATAACTTGTTAAATTTTGTGTCATTAATATAAATGAAATTTATTTGTATGTGGCATAGTTTTGTTCAACTCAATTTTTCTTTTCAGTCGATTTTATTGGTCTTCTATATTAGAACAAAGTTCGCTATATGTAATTTGTATGCAAAAAAGAAAAAAAAAATTAATTTCTTCAATAAGTATACAGTTCTACACTGTACATGCATAAAAGTATATCATTGTTGTTGCTTTATTTGTATTCAGTACTATATTGGTTAAATTTTGTATGTAAATTTGAAAGCGAAAAAGAATCCACTGAGTCCTTGATTATGTACACCAACATCAGTGGCTTCGACTGCCCTCTGATTTTTTATTCACATTCTACAACGAGGTTCTTTCTGCAAAATGTAAATTTCATTGTTTGATAAAATGAAATAAAGTGAGACCTTAATAAAAATAACTTGTTAAAAAAAAGTATTTTATTTGAAAATTTAAAGATAAATTGAATTATATATAATAACGAAAGCGTGCACAGTGCACATTCGAGATTTGTAGTTTCAAAAACTTTTTTTTATAAAAGCTTCCTTTTGCTCAAAGAAGAATTTTGTAATAAAAAATAAAGTAAAAAAATGCAATAAATTATCACAAAATTTTTTAAACTTAACAATTTTTATTAAAATAATGAACAGCAAAAAGTTTAAAAAAAAACTTTAATCGGGGAATGTAGCCATTTTCATCAATAAAATGAAAAATTCATGTGCCGTAAACTCCTATACGCAGATGTTCTGCCGCAGTACTTTATCGTTAAGTTAAAATAAAAACAAACCTTTTAAATGTCTACTTTATACTTATTTTGCAAATTTTGCAATTTTATTTAATATATGGAAGTTGAAACATTAAATCGTTTTTCACATATTTTTAATCAAGAGAGGGAATAAATTTATATTTCTTTTACAATAAAATGAAAAAGACCGAGAAAGTTCAAATCTTGCAAGAAAATAAGTCATAGATAAGAAAGCAAATCCATTTGAAATTTGTGACAAATAAGTTTTCTCCAAATTCCTTTAATATTAAGTCAATATGAATGTAAACCCCTTTTTTTATATCGCTTCTCCCCCCCATTTTCTGAAAGTAGAAAACAAAAACTTTAATGGAGTAACAAACAAGATGGTTAAACTTAAAATTAAAACTTAGCACATTCTTCAGCCATTAAATAGAATAGTCTGCATAATTTCAGGACTGTTCATTATACGTTTTTCAATTAATTAAATTTGTAAACTCTACCTTGTTCATGACTTTGGTGATCTCTTCCAGCTTTCCCTATACAGTCATTGCACATCGTGGCTCTATTTGGAACTTTTGAAAAATAATTGCTTTATATATTTTATACATAGAGGATTTTTATCTTATCAATTGGTTTCTTTTATAAATATCCTGTTTCTTTTAGTAGTTTTTGTTTTTATATTTCAATTAAAGGCCAAACAACAAAAGAAACGTTTCCCCCTTTTTCTCTGGAAAAAGAAAACACTCTTGTATTACAAAAATATATTTAACTTAGTCTTGATATTAAAGTTTTATGATTACACTATATTTCTTAAGGAAGTTGAGAAAAAATAATTAGGGAGGATATGAATTTTAATATTATTTATTTATTATTATATATAATTTTTTTTTATACCAAATTTATTTGAAAAAAGTTTTTACTAAGTTTTACTCCCAGAACGTTCACCGTATGTTATGTATATGTTGTGTTTATGTTGTGTATATGTTATGTAATGTATCAAAGAGGAAAAAGTACTGAGGTAACCATTTTCCTCCGTTTTTTACTCATATGCTGATGTGCGCTATGAAGTGTAAACAAAAAATATATGGCATTTATCAGTATTGGAAATTTGCCAAAGTACCACTTTAGCGACGGTTTTCAGACCCTTACGTACTATGTATTTACATGTGGATCATATGCCATTTATACAGGCTCTTACAGTGGTTCCATAAAATTGACTTTAAAATGCATTTATATCACATTTATTACAAAAAAAGGACGCCGTTTTTAACGCATCTGCTACTGTTCCTATAAAAATTCATCATTGTCATGCTAAAACTACCACTCTATAAATTGTAAAGCTAGAAAGTTCCCTCTGTTTTAGTCTTCGCCTTAATAAACGAAAATAATAAAAAAGGACTATTCGAGGTATCAGTGAGCCTTGAATTGTCTTCATGTTGTGCAATGCTATTTGATGCTACTTTGTACATGAAAGAAAAGAATTCAAGAATTTATAAATTGTCCTTCCTTTTTATTACGGTCCCATATCCTAATAGAGCGAGGCAACGTAGCGTATGACTAATATAAATCACGGTAAATTGAACAATTATAATACGTATACGCAGTATGACACTAGAAATAAGATCTCTGTTTGTTTGTACGGAAAGCAGTAAGGCAATGCCTACAAGTGATATTCACACGCTATTAATCTGATATCCATTTAGCCACGATAAGAATTTATAGAAGTGAACGCAATAAAAGCTTTCAATTTTCTCTATCATGTGGTCTGTCGTGGAAATTGCTAAAAATAAATGAACTACAAGTTTCCACTTAATTAACAGCAAACAAGTAAATTGTATCAAAAGACAATTTTAAAGCGAATGATACAAATCGTTTACTTTTATGTCTAAAAACAAAAGTATGTAATTTCTGCACAAAAAACTACTTAAAATAATCCAACCATATAAAAATGTCAATATACGTTTTATAAATGTTTCTGTTTTCTTATTTCTTACTGCACATGTTTTACCATTTCCTTTAAAATATAATAAACAGCAACTACAGCGTTATACAAAATACTAATGAATAGTGTTTCTTTTTTCTTTTTCTATATTCATTAACTAAGAAAAAAATAAAAGAAATTCGAGATGTCAACGCCTTTAAAGTAAAGCATGTTAAGTCGGAAAAGCCTTAAAAAAAAGCATGAAAGTAAATGAATTCAGCTATTTGCATTTTTTCTTTTTTTTTAAATATTTGTATTCTAATTTGACTATTCTTGCTCTGTGGATAATTCTTGTGTCGTTTATGTGAAAACAAAAAACTAAAAAAAAAAATTGCTAAGCGAAAATATTTAAAAAAGCCAAACTTCTCTGTTACGCTATTAAAATATACAGCGAGACCTCTTTTTACAAGTCAGAAAAACAGTATATTTGTAGTTACAACTATCTAAATTGTTTGATTGATAATATAATTAATATTAATTTTTGAAAGACAAAAAAAAACCTGTTATTTTAAAATTATGCAAAAAGTATCCTGTAAAAATAGGATATTAGCTGTGACTTATTTACTTATAAATCGATTATAGATATAATTTAAGTTTGCACATTTTACAATGTTCTAAATTGTATTTTATTACAACAATTATACATTTCAATAACGACACCTTTCCGATATATTAACGGCTTGCAATATAAGTTACGATTTCTTACAATACCGACAAATATTCATTGTAGTTGTATTGAGTAGTGGCAGAATATTTGGTCTCCTATATGCCAGTCTCTTGCATAAATTCATAAATAACAATTATATGTATGCTAAAAGTAATATGAAATATAAAAATTAGGGCAGAAGTGACACCACATTGCACTGTCCTAAACATTTTTAAGTGTGTGAAACGTCAGGTGTAAGCTTACGCAGTAAGTTGATCCAAAAGAAAATCTTCAATTTAACAAGCAACAAAACGAAAAGCGATTAGACTTACTTTCAATTATGAATTAATTATACACCCGCAAATATTCAAATGGTGTCATTAAATATTTGTGAACCAAATGTTATACCTATTAAATTTTTTTCTTTACCTGTAAATTGGAATACTCTGTAATAATCCATCCAGATTGAGGAATAGTATATTACGTTCTCACATTTTTTATTTTCTAGAGCACGCAAACTAATAAATTAAAAATAATTAAAATTTGTTTACACTGTTATATATAAACATTCGAGTATATGTACATATATATATTTTGTATATACATACATACATATATACTTGGAGACCAGTAAGAACTATCTGTTGTCATTTCTGCTATTTATGCAAATTGTGCTTGCAATACCTTTTCAGCGCTTTTTACGGTTCTTGGCACCATAAAAGCCAATAAGTGATATTTTAAGCCAATAAGTGATATATTTGAGATGGAACCTCCTTTTTCGATTACATATCAAAAACTACTTTTAACTATAAACTTTCCGACTTCTGCACCCCTCATCACTTTGAAACACTTAAAAAAAGTAAACTTGAAAAAACTTTTAAAATTTTTTTTTATTAAATTTCAATACAGAAACTCTTTTGCTACACCAGAAATTGTTTTCTATAAAGTTCTTTTTTGACAAAATAGAGATGGGGAAAACTAATACTTCCCCAGTGCTTTGTGTGACCCTTATTCCGTTGCCGATAAGTGCCGTTTACTTCTGTTACTTTTCTGTTACATTTGGTATTTTTAGTTGTATTAAATTAATAAATTTTTTAATTGCTAAATCTAATTTAATAAATATGCTAAATAAGTATTCGAGCGTTTGCATAAAAGTTATTACTTATACGATGCTTTCAATTTCACATTTCTTTATACAGAATTATGCAAAAATGTTTACGTTTATGACCAGTAACAACAACTAAGTGTTTTAAATAAACAGAAACTAATTCTGCCTAATGCTGCTTTTAATTAAAGTAGCCAAATGAAAAGCTACACAGCGTGAGTTGTTGATTTAATTATTAACCGCCAGGAAGGAGGAGGCAAACTCTTACCAAATCTGAGCAGACATAGTGTGTAGTGAAATCAATTATATACAATGAAGGAATGAACAATATTTAGTTGTGAAAAATTCCAAGAGAAAACAATATCATGCTGGAGTTCTATAATTAAATGTATATTTCTATCTATTTTGTTACATGAAATAAAGCAATTAATAATCATTTCGTTAACTCAAACAAAGCAGCATAACAACAGCGACGAAATATTCCAACAAGTTGAAGGCCTGTACACAATATGAAAGTTTTGCGTATGAAAGGTGTGCAGCTGCGCAACTTTTGAGCTTGCTGTTAAAAGAAAGCTGGAGGAAGAATGTATTAAACTTTAATTGAAGTGGTTTTAACGTACCAATTTAGAACAAGAAAAAAGTGTAATTCCAAAAGAAAATATGTCCAGCTTTCGAAACAAAACTTTTATATTGTATCAATGATAATTAATTACTTCAATGATAATTAATTACTTCTAGATAATAATTATTACTAATTAGGAATTTGTAATTTATATATTTCAATTAACAAGATAAATGGTAAACATTTTTGCGAAAGTTGGTTTGGAACTTCGAGATTCTTCTGTACAACCATTAAGATTGTGTTGAAAAAATCCATGTTTTTATATGCGCATGCAAAACATCTGCTGCAAGTTCGAAATTTAGTATAAACGTATTTTTTTTTTTTGCACCACATGTCGCCTTTAAGAAAAGTTTTAGCAAATTTAATTCATTAAGAAAAAGTGTATAAAACAAATGTGATGGCATCTGCTTGAGAAATATTTTTTGAAAAAATGTAATCTATCCAATGGCACCATCATGTTAAAAAAAGTCGAATTTGCGTTCAAAATTTATTCAATAAGATTAGCATAAGAACATGAATTTTAAGAATTTTTAGAATATTCTTTGGAATATTTCAATATGGAGAAACAAATTTATTAGAAAAAAACATTAATAATCATTTGAAATCAATAATTTCCCAAAAATCCTTACTTAATTTTATTTCAGTTAGAAGTTTTAGAAGCCGTTAAAACTTCAACCATAATTAACATGTTATTAATTTTTAATGGCAGTAAAAGTTTAATTTGGCCAATAAAGTTTTAATGCCACAAGTACAAACGAGTTGTACACACCATATACGACTATGGTCATCTCTATTGTAATATATGTATATGAACATCTTTAATTCGCAACGAATGATAACAATAGACTGTTTACCAACACACTTGACTGCCAGTGTGAAAAACACATTTCAAAAATTGTTTACATTGAGCGCCACATAAAGTATTACATGTGAATGAGTTTTAATTAAAAAGTGAATTAAGAAAATTATTTCTTTTTTTGTTTTTTTTGCCTTTTATTTTTTTTCTTTTTTTTTGGTTTCTTAAATGTTTTATAACGTAATTTACAATTTGTTGTACGCTCAACGTTATTGAATTTTCAATTGAATATTTCTTGTTGCGCGAAATAGAAACACAATCAAATAACCATTAAAAAAGTTGGAGAAAAAGGAAAGAATAAAATTACAATAAAACTATACATTTTCATTGAAACATTAATAGCCAATACAACTTAATTGAAAAGAATTAGAAAAAGAACACAAGCAATAGACATTAATTTTTCAATATTCTCCTCGCCTTGTGTAACAGGAGCAAACAATGACAAACCTACTCGTATATTTATGTACGTACATACGTACTCGTAGTATGCACGTACATATGTATAAATGGATGTGAAATATTATTTCTTTTTATATACATATATTTTCTTCTCCGTAAACAATGAAATTTTTTAGGCATTTTCAATGTAATCAAGATGGACACGCAACTTACGCACTGACTGACATTTTACTATAACTCATTAGAGCTTATGATCAACAAGGTAAAAAGTCCACCAAATAATCAAAAAGGTTTTGTTGTAAACCTTAACCTACATATACATACATACATATACTGCTAATTTAATAAAGAAAAGCCCTAACTTCGATTTATGTGACACTTGCAAAAAAAAAATATATTAGAAATATATATTTCCCAGTTGGAGCACAAGAATTTTGGGAAATCAATGTTCAGCAAAACTCAAATGTGGTATGAAATGTATTAGGACAGTTGTTCCCGGAGTACAAGGAAGTACGTGCCTTCATTGGCCTAAAACTTTTATAGGTATCATTGGATACATTATGAGCATGGCGATAATTAAAATTCTCTTCCCACTTTTATTATTTTTTATTATTCTAGCCAGCAGAATTATTTATTTTCATTTTTGTGACTTGTTAATAATTTTGTAGATTTTTACGGCGACAAACTTTTTCATCATTGAAAGACAATTTCAGTAAATTATGTATGAAAATGTCAAAATAATGCGGAAGATTTTAATCTCATTTTTATTGTTATGACAGAAAAATAAGAATATACATACATACATGAACGACTTGTTCATCTAACAATCAGGTGAATGACCGTCTCTCATTTAATTATTATTAATTAACAACAATAATTTTCAACTTTGTGACTATAATAATAAATTTTTTTTTCTTTTGTTTTTGTTGTAGTACTTTATTTTATATGAATTTTTTGTTTCGTTTACTTTCCATTTTAATTTTTCATATTTCATGTTTATTTGACAGTATGGAGACAAAATGTATTGCTTTGTTAGATTTTTAACAAACACGTCGAAATCCTTTTTATTTCTGCCACACCAAAATTCAATGAAAGCCCTGACAAAGCGCCTTATGGCAAACAATCGTCTTAAGGAAAATCCTTTACAACTAGTTAAATTTGAACTTTAATTCAAATCAAACATCAAACATCAAACAGATTGTATTCGCCGTATGAAATAGCGTCCCTCACTCTGGTCATTTCATAACCTCGTTAGTATAGTATTGCACTATTATTTTTAAATATGTATGTATATATTACCCTTGCTCAGC
Source organism: Ormia ochracea (assembly GCA_963402855.1). Lineage (NCBI taxonomy): Eukaryota > Metazoa > Arthropoda > Insecta > Diptera > Tachinidae > Ormia > Ormia ochracea. Next base: position 5,239,804 of record OY727105.1, read on the forward strand.
TTTTTCCCCCGCCACAATGCATAATTAAAATCAATAAAATAGTAGCAAAAAATACTATTGTCTTATTTATTTTACGTATGCTTCTTGTTCTATTATCCTTTAAATCCTACTTAACTGTTTATATGATTTCTGATGACAAAGATTTTGCTTAATATACATTACATATTTTTTTCTGTGTATTTGTTCTTCTTCTTCATGCTCTCTCTTTTTAAAATATTTAGAAATATCTTGTAAATACGGATAAAAGTGGTGAACTTACTGTAACGGTGCAGGTATGTTGAATTTTGTTAAGCTTATCATTGCCTTTTCTTTGAGGAGAGAAAAACCAGAGGAAAAACATGCTTCTCACGGCTCTACATAAAGTTGCTCTCATGTAGAAAGGCCCTAACTCGGATTTTTTTTTGGACATTTCAGCACAGAAGTTAATTATTTGTCGAAAATATCACAATATTAATAACGTTCAACTAAAAGATACATATAAATCTTGCTACAAAAGTCGTGGGGTCTGGTGTGGGTGATGCGATAAAAGTTGTGCGAAAAAAACGTAAAAAGTTGTTAATACACCATACCACTGTTATAAAATATTTAAAAAATAACAATTTCTGTGTTTATGTATAAAAAAAAACAAACAGAAAATTATATTCATATATATCTGCCGCAAGTTCGTGCCGCCGTCATCATGTTTCTCCTCCTACTCCCAAAAATTAAACTTATTATTTACATATAACATGTATGAGTCGCTAATTTTGGAAGTTATGTAAGACTTTTCCTAAATTTATTATATTTATTTAAAAAATAAATTTAATAAAAAATAAAATTCAAAGACTTGCAACATTTTGAAAACAAACGGCTCATATATATGTATGTGTATATATACATATATATATATATCCAACTACACCTTTGACTCTTTAAATTTCCAACAGGGAGATTTGACACAACAAGAAAAACGTGCTGTTTTCATCACCGTGCATGATCTGGGTTGCAACCGTAAGTAGTTTGCATGAATAATTTTCACAGTGAACGAATGAATGCTTAAGTATTGCGATCGAACTTCTTATGTGTTGTAATTCCCATTTGATTTTTGAAATTATTTATATAACACTAAAAGATATTAGATTGCATTTCAAAAGTGATTGGTTAAATATCTTCTGATGAATTTGGTTTTAGTATCAAATGAAACGCGAGGGGCATCTAGACCCGCCTAACCACTCAATAAAAAATGTAAATAATAATAAATAACTTGACAGCATATTCAAAATAATAATGAATTGCATAAAATTAAATAGTAATTTAATTACAAGATCGAAAAAAATGAAATAAAATTAAATTATTATTATGTGATAGGAAGGGGAGTTGAAATTCATAAAAAATATTTTTCTCATTTCTTATCGAAAATAAAGAAGCGTCATTATCATTTTATGTGACAACCAGGATTTACTTTATGCTCACAACAGCAATATGATACGTGACTTTAATAACAAATTGCTTAATGACTTAATGATAATTTGCTAGTGGTGTTCCACTGCGTGACACACACCTCTACGCAATTCATTTATAAGTGTGTACAAATGTGTATATTTACGCACTTCTTAAGGACTTTACATCGTTTATTTGTTTCAAACAAGACAATAAAAAATGCTGCGTCCATGTTCTTTTATAGAGCACGTACTTTAATTCGCATTTTGTTAACAATAACTATTGTTTACTAGTTGCAGTAAAAAAATGTATCAAATGTTGGGAATTAGGTCCCATTAAATAACTAAAATTTAAAGAAATTTTAATTAACATCTCTAAGCGATAGTGTTTATAATATTATATACGTATAACACATTATTAATTTGTTTCTAGATAATTCATTCCAGGAATTTGTCAATAGTCCGTGCATGACAGAAATAAAAGAGCGATCATGCTTCATACACATTGATGTACCTGGACATGCAGATAACGCAGAAGCTCTCCCTGAAAGGTGAGATACACACATGCTACTCTTTATTTGAAAAAAATATACACCATCTTGCATTTCTAAGTTTAAAGGGGATTTTTTTTCAACACGCAAACTTTTCACCAAACTCTTTTAGATTACCATGTAGTGCAATTAGCGAGAAGTTGCCATAATCCTTTAATATTTATTTAATCTAATAATATTTAGCTTTAACATTGTACGAGAAATGTTGTTGAAAGAAAAATCTTTAAGAGAAATTTTCAAAATAGTTCCAGCTTGCTGTATCTGAAGAATATTTCCGTGCAAAATGTATGACGAGCGGCGGTTTTAATAAAAATGTTCACAAAACAACTTTTTTAGTTTTGAACTTGCTTAGTTTCCTTTTATTATTGTTACATTGTTAGAGATGTTTCGAAAAACGGTTTAATTTTTCAAATATTCAAATTAAATTCAGTGAAAAATTGATTACGATATTGAAATAATTGAAATGGACTTGCTTTTGCAATGTGGCAATAATTTATTTTCTGAAAAATGTTACCGTCGTCTCACGTTGCACGTAGATCTGTTGCATTTCATTTCGTAGCCTGAACGTCGCATTAGCGCTAAAAGACGGCAATTTAAAGTAACAGTCAGATGACATTGTCGATTGGACATTTTCCTTCCGCTCCGTAAATGTAATTGGCTTCGTTAAAAATAGTTTCAGTGAGGTTTTGCGAACCCATTATGCGATTAATAACAGCAAATTTCGCATACTATTTCAATATATAATCTTCGAAAGCCATTTTATCTTGTAGCTTTCAATTCCCCACCTTGCAAATGTTGGGTGAAGACTTGGTTACGGTCTTAGACTTTCTGCATGTTAAGTATGTAATTGGTCTGGGTGAAGGCGCTGGTGCTAATGTGTTGGCACGTTTCGGATTAGCCCATCCCACGCGCGTGTTGGGCCTAATTTTGATCAATGCTACCGGATGTGCTGCCACTGTCATGCAATCATTTAAGTCAAAGGTAAGTAAATATGCAAGATGATAATAATTCGTTCATGTTTGCTGGCGGCAATTTCGTTTAATGCTAATTATTATTCCCTTTATTTCATTCAAGCTTATACAATGGAAGAATGATGACGTGGCTCATTCCGCTGAGAACTTCTTAATATATCACAAATTTGGTCATGTAAGTAGAACCAAATAGTATTATATAATATTAATTATACTTATGTTGAAATATGTATGTATGTATTTTATTGATATTTATAATGTGTAATTTTACTTATAAATCAAAGCATCGAATAACCAAATATTTAATTAATTTAAATGAACAAATGGATCGTTAACATCAACTACAATCTGGGTATAAAACTGATAAGTTTTCCTTTATATGTTCACTGAAATCGGCAAGCATTAATTTAGTTATAGTTTACCAAATATATTAATAAAGAATCACGTATATATACAACCAATTATGAATTTCCTTGCAAATTGAGATTGTAAAATTCAGTTGTAATACACAGAGTCCCGAATTCTGCAGAGGAAAAGCTAACAAAATCGGATGACTTTTTTCTGTTTAAATGCACTGATTTTTTACTGATTGGATTACTAATTAAAATATCCAAAAATAAAACATAATGTTGAGGAAAGAAGTCATGTAGTTATTTTATAAACAAATAATTGAAAATATATTTAAAAGTTAATGAATTTCTTACATTAGTAAATAGTTTACATTGAAATGGTTTAGCCACTTCAGGAAATTGAATTATTTTAAATCTCTATATATTTCAATTTGTTCTTCTTTTGTCTGCAGTTTCTTTTACTGATTTAAAACTCTGCAATACGTCCCATTTTATTTGCAAACAGCGGTTGCAAAATTTGATCATATATGAATGTACTGAATAATTTTCTAATTACATAAAACAAAAAAAAAAACACATATACAAATTTTAAACCACTAATGTTTATGTCCGATCAATAAAATAAATACCAATTTTTGAAATAAGTATCCTGATGTTGCGACGTTAGCCGTTATGCGGTCAGTCCATCAATTGTCCAGGTTATATATCTATTGCATGTACGTTTGGATAGTCATAGAAACTATTACTGCATAACTTTGTGGCATAACTTTTGAATTTGTCGATGAATGTGGAATGAAAAAGGATACAATATCCTTTGACATGTTATATCAACGCCCCACGGCTGTGGTGCCATGTTATTTAAAATCCTGTCCGTGATGTGAACGCTCCATTTAGTACACTATTTAGTCAATATGTATGTCTTGCTTGTGTGTGTTTAATTATGCACATGCCCACATACATATGTATATACATACATACACATCATTACACACATTTGTGTGCATAAATGTTTTATAAATGTAGTATGAAATATGGCTTCGTATGTGTATGTATGTATCTATAATGAACACATTAATACTTTAATTAATTTAATGAATTCATATTAACGTTTTAACACTTTTTTTCGTTTTTTATTTATTTATTGTGGTAATAAATTTCAATTAATTTATTAACGTTAAAAATGTATTGCCAACAAATACGATTGTGTTCCCACTCAGGTTATGGAGGTATTGTGATTTTGCTTTATTTTTTATATTTGAACACATTCTTAATATGTTCCAAAATATGAAATTTTACAAACACATTAATGAGATTCCCATTTCGCAGAGTTACCCTTCAACAATAACTATTTAGAGCCTTTTAGTAAATTGTGTAGATATCGACATATACATACACACATACCTCCATACAAACTCGTACGCGACCATCGTACAAAAAATCTCAATTCATGTAAATTATTAATTGGAACAGAACCCAATTCAATATAAAAAATGTTTTGCTTATTGTATGGTTAAGTTAAGCCACTGCATTTGAATTGTGCTTATGTGTGTGGTGAAACCATCAATCACTACGCGTTAAACCATATTTTTCCATTATTTCTGTCGATTTTGTATCTTTTGTAGAATATAGTTTAAGGTCTGCTGATGACTTGACACAAGCGCTTCACTGATATGCAGCATTTGAACTTGTTGAATTGCATAACAAACAATAGAGGTTTATGTTTATAAATTTCCATACTATGCATATGCGTGTATGCGCGAGTACGTATGTATGTATGTATATGTATTTTTTGGGGGAGGCGAGGCACTGAAAACACTACTTGAGCTTTCCATAAAAATTCTTTACGGCTTAATATGAGGCATAGACGAGAATCGTACACTTGCATTCCGCGAGATATTCGGTTAAATATTAAAATTCATTCCATTTTAACGAAATTAAATATCCATAATTATATATCCTGAAAATGTTAAATATTGATATAAAACCATTAATCCGTAACAATTTGATTAGGGCGTTAGTAAAACATATTTACGAAATTTAACCAAAAAAGAGTTGTGCGATATTTCGGAAGAATTTTTACCTTCATTTTACGTCGAAGTAATTGTAAGCCTTTTCATTTCGCGTGTAAATAACTATATAGCGATTTTCATCTAGATCTAGATTAAAATTACGAGGTGCGGTTTGAAAAAATACAGAAAATTACAGAAATTTTTAGAATTTTAAGAAGTTTTAATGCTTTTCAAGTGCAATAATAAAAGCCTTGGCTTTTGCATAAATCGCAAGCTTAATCTCCTCCATATACATTAATACTTAATGACTTGAAATATTTTCTAGTTTCTACATATTTTTTACTATTTATATTAAAGTTGCTTTCAACACACACATGCATACTGGTTCTCCTGCATTAGAATTCCTTTTATTTCATTTCTCTAAATCCAATATCGGCTGGGTTGAAATAAAATAATTTAAATTGTTTATACTATATTATGCATTTCATTCAAAATTTCTTCTCTTTTTTTAGTACTTCTCAAAATTAATATTAAGTGAAATTAAAGTTTACTTTAGTTTACAAAACAATTGTAATATATTTTATTCTTTTGCATATTAATTTTGTGATTTTAGCGCCGTTCAAAAATAACAAATAAAAAAAAGATTGTCAGTTGAATTGAAAGTAATTTTTTAATATCATACACAATATCAAATACTTACAAGCATATTGTAGTTAGTGCTTTTTACACAAATGGAGGATTTTATAAATGTTTAGTTTGGCAACTAAAGCTCTTTCTTTCTCAGCATATAAATCTTGCTTTCTTTAATGTTGTTAAACCGTTTCATGCATGCAAAAATTCATATGCTGCCTGCTTTCGCCACTTAAGCTTAATTCCTTATAGCAGCATTTATGAATTAATTAAGTGACTAATTAATTAAATAGTGGCAAATCAGTTTAAACCAATTTTCTTACAAACAAAAATCGGTTAAAAAAATAGTTTGAAGATCAGTTTTAACTAACCAAATACTTGTATATAAATAAATCCTTTTGTGTATGGAACATTAAAGAATTTGCATGATTTTTTTTCTTTGTAAATAAATTGTTGTTTTCTTGATATTTAATAAGATAAATTTGTTTTATTTATTTAATTTTATTTATTTATCAATTTGATTGATGTTTTATTTTTCAATCCTTACCAACTCTTGGGAATCTGTCGCCATACATGTCACATATAATTACACACTATAATCCGTGCAACTCAAAAAAAAAAAAAAAAAAAATACACACAATTTTACCATACACTAAAAAATGTTTTTCTTTGCCATTTATATCTTTTGTTAAAATAAAAATATATATTTCAAAAATACTACAGCAATTGGTTGGTGATAATCCGGACAAAGAGAAGATTTTACAAGAATTCCGGACACGCTTACGGATCGTTTTGAATATGAATAATGTGCGTCTTTATGTCAGAGCATTTGTAAAGTAAGTGTTAATACTTATGTGCGTCCATATGTTTACATATATATACATATATGCATATATGTATGTATTATGTACACATACAACTGCACACACACTATATACAAAATATTTTAAATACGATTTTGGAAATGAAAATAAAAAATTATATGTAATGGAAATCACTTAATTATGTTTAATCTGAATTAATATATAAAATAATCACGAACCAGCTGTTTTTTCTTTGCACATTATTAAAGGCTCGTTTCACTATCCAACACAGTCGTAAGATTTATTAAATTTGGCATGTGCGCCAAAGATATGAAATAGTGTGAAATAAAAATGGACGATTTTGACAAATCGTACCATTTGCAAAAGTTCATAAAAATTTTTATAATATGACAGTTTTCATGCGATCAAAGTTGATTTTACTTCAAGCAGCTCAATAACGAATTATTGTTTTATGACTCAAAACAGGAAAGACATGGAAAAATTATATTATTATTAAAGTTTTGTTTATAGTTAATTTATTATGACAATCCCCCTTTCTTACAGATTCAAATACATATAATCTCTATATATATAGAAAATACGTGTATGTTCGTGATCGTTAAACTCAAGAACTACTGGATCGATTTTGACCAAATTTTATATGGAAGCTTCTTTTCAGTCCGCCTGACAGATGGCGCCATAACCCTATGCTCTGCTTCGCTGAAGACGTTGCGTTCTTAATCAGCTTGTAGTGGCGTTAATTAGCCGAATACAACCCATTTTCATGCGAATGAATCGCACGACTAGGATAATGAAACGAGGCCTAAGAAAAGCAGCTACAAAAATTCCATATTGTAAAGGAGCACCAAAAAAAATCTATTTTTTTACAATTTTGCATATAAACTATTGTTTTTTATAAATTCTTCCTTTGACGTTGTCGCATAATTTTGAAAATTTATGAATACAGCTTGTATCACATTTTGCAATAATATGTTCACCCTAATTCACATTGGAACACGAACTAGTAGGAAAAAAATAAGAAATTTGGACATTAAATAAAGACCATAGAATAATAATACTGTAATATTTAGTGTCACTGAAAAACTAAAAAAAAATTAAGAAAATTTTATTCAAAATTTTCGGAAGTAAATTTGCTCCAGAAATTTTCCAAAATGTCTTATGTATACATACATTTTTTTAAATACTTCGGCCATTTATTAACTTAATTTTTCAAAATATAGCCGCAAGGATTTAACTCTAAAGGGCTGCAAGGTTGATGTTATATTAATCACAGGACTGTTAAGTCCTTACGCTTCTATGGTGGAAAAATTATATCGTGATATTGAAAAGGAAAAAGTGAGCATTCTGAAAATTGAAAAAGCTGGTGATGTTCTGGCTGATGCAGTAAGTAGAAACTTTGTAGTTTATGTATATACATGAGTATATGATAAAATTTCCCTGTCCATTTGTTAGAATAGCACTTATTTCAAAAAATTAAATTTATTTTTGTAAATATTTTCCTAACTCATTATTTAAATATTTATGGTGTTTTACAGCCTGCTAAAGTTGCTCAATCTATTCTATTGTTCGCTAAGGGCCAAGGACTTTTAACATCAGTTGTCATGCCTGGCGTTGATCGTGGTCGTGCATTTTCTACCAGCTCATTCGACAGTAACAGCGGAACTCGCAAACTATCAAGAGGGGTTTCTATGGAGGATTATGATAAACCAAATATTCGTCGTTTAAGCGTCATGAACAGTGATAAGAAATAAATTGACATTATTTTTAAGCCTAAAGCGATAAAGTTAATGAAAACAAAACAACAACGCATACACTTGTAATTCTTAAATGCAATTAGAGGAATATAAAAAATCTATTAAGTACGTATAAGATATTAGTCACAAATAACACATCTACAATTTTAATATGTAATATTGAAGTAAACAATATTAGTTAAATCTAAACACGGTTTGCTTTATTGGTTTATTGTAATAATTATTGTAATTTAATTTAAAAACTTACACATTATATTAGATAAACGCCCTGGAAATTTTAAAACATAAATTAAAAAAAAAAAAGGATAAGTAATATTTTGCCAAAAAGACTACTTTGAAATTAAAATTTTGCGGTTTTTCTTTTGCTTGAGAATATGTTTTGTATGTACTACCACATGATATATTTATTTTCTTATCGTTTCTTCAATTTTAAAATTGTTATTATAATATATCTAAGTAAAAATAATTATTTATATTAAAAAAAAAATACCTCCGATTTTGAAATAAAAGTAAAGTTCAAACTAAATACCTAATACTAATTCCCCTAATTTTAAATTCCAAACAATCGAACAGTTATGTAAATGTTATTTTTTTTTAAGAAACTATTCAAGAATTTTTGAAATGTTTACAATTTTATAGCTGTTATAAAAAAAGAGCACACATAACTTGTACGGTTAAGTACATATTATTAGATTAAAGAATATCTATATATACGAAGGAACTTAAAATTAATAAAAATTAAGAAGAACAACGCCACTTATATTTTATGTTGCCAAAAGTAACAAATGCACCAAAAATCGAATACGTATGGCGGAAGAAATGTAAACGTTATGCAATATATATATATAGTATATATATATTATAGTAATGCTTGAGAAAAAATAAAGTTACATATTAGTTACAAGAAATAGTGTTTTAATAACAAAAGATTTAAAAGTAATTTGAAAAATTGTAAATAGCGATTTTTATGAAACTTGACGGTGTCAACACACTGCATTCTTATTCATTACGCAGTTATGAAAGGCAACTATGCACAAATTACTTTGTTGCTACATATGGCAGCATTATCTTTAAATTTCAGTGTCTCATAATATGGCTACACCATCGCCACCAACGAAACCTCCAAGAGGTGTAAAATATGGAAAAGAAGAGGTAAATGTTGGTTAAAAATTATGGGAATTACGTAGAATTGTTCCTTAATGTGTGCTTTTTACTAAAATAATTAAGTTCCGTTGGAAATGAAGAAAGTAATAATGAAAAATGAATTAAAAATTAGCGACCAGAAGTTTTCACAGTGATGATGGCATTTTGCAAGTCGTATTGTGACAGATGTCAAACTTCGGTTATGTTTTTATTTATAATAAAGAACTTTCAGACTGTAATTATGTTATCTGTAGTTTAAAGGGCGTTGTTGTTCTCTTGTGGCATATTACTTAATATCAATACTTTGCATTTTAGGCTGGCTGTGGTCTCATTGTAAATGTTATTAAATCTTTAGGCCTAAGCGAGACCAATGAAGAACGGCAAAAGGAAAAGTTGAAAATTGAAAAAGAATTCAAAAAGTCTGATCAGAGATTAAATGACTTGGTATCGAAATATGACCAGCAATTATCCCAAGTAATACCTTTGTTTACCAAGGTATCCACAGAGGTAAATAATAGCCGGGAAAAGATTCATGCGGTTAAAGAAAATTTGATTGCCTGCAAGAGGCTTTTGCAATGTAGGAGGGAAGAGTTGAAAAAAATGTGGACTGATGTCGTGCAACATAAACATGTTTTAATTATGTTGGAACAAATGTAAGTCTTTATTAAATGTTTGCAGTTAATGTGTATTTTAATTGGTACATATTATTATTATAGCAACGATTTACGTAAAGTGCCTCAAAATGTGGTTAGTTATACATCTAAGCGACAGTATTTACATGCCAGTAAAGTTCTTACCGACGCTTTGAATTTAGTTAATGGTCCTCTCAAAGAAGTCGAAGGCCTAGCAGATATACGTACTGATTTAATGGGCCGACGTCAACACTTATATCAACGTTTACACGAAGAGTTAATAACGCAGGTGTACAATAATTCGGCCAGTAGCACTCTAGATGACCTTCAACGAGCCAGTTCGAGTCGATTAAATACCAGCTTTTCGCGTAATATTACCGCACGTCGTTCTACTGACCGCATAGAAGCCAATGCTCGCGTACGCAAAGCTTTGCAGGAAATGTCTCAAGGCGTTGATATAACAAAAACTGAAGTAATTGAAGATGCAGATCTTATAGATCCGGAATTAAGTATGACGTATTTTATTGCCATAATTGTAGAGTGCTTCGGAATGTTGCAGAAAGTTCCGGATTCTATTGAAAAATTAAGAGTTGGCATTCAAACCGAGCTACTGGAAGTTGTTCGCAATACAACGCGTCAAATGATAGATAATTCAATAACCTCAAATGAACGTTATCCTTTGCTGACTTTGTTGGATGTTATTTATAAGCAATTTAAAGCAATAGCACGAACACACGCTACATTACTGAAGAATTTTTTAGCTGTTGTGCAGAAGTATCAGGTAGTTGGACCACAACATTATACGTTGACGGATTTTTGGTCGCAGGCACAGTCAGTAGTAAGTGAAATTAAGTTCTTTACACTTTTTGTTATAAAAACCAAAAGAAAATTGATATTTTTGTGACCAAATTAAATATCACAGTATTATTGTGTCTGCGGTATTATTCCAATTTGTATAGTTTTTAGACAAAACACACACTTTAAATCTTTAAAATTTTTTTTGTTAATTTCTTGTGTTTATTTAAACAAATATTTCGCTTTAAAAACATTTTATAAATTTCAATTAAAAAAAAAGTATAAATGATAATGTGACACTTACTTCTCTATTATAATAACCTACATATATAAATTTGCTAGATGTATTTGTTGGAATCAACTTTAGCTCTTTTGGAATGAGGAAACGTCTGTATTATTGAAAAATAGTTCCAGTTGAATATCAAGAATGTTCATTTGAATTTTAACTTTTATACTAGCAATAATTAGGTCACTGTGAATATTAAAAGCTGCTTCTAAAGACGTCATTCAGCCACCTCTTTTTTTAACCGCAAATATTCACTTTAGAGCGCTGAAAATATAAAGCGTTCTGGTATGCATACATACCCAACATAAATTGTGATGTTCAGATGTGCATGGGAGATCCCAGCCTTCTATATTCAGCATAAATATTTTCGAGCTCAAGTGTTCACTTTTCGCAGTCGCACTGTTTTTTTTTTTATCTAGATGAATTACTCAGAAAACAGAAAACTTTATGTGAATCTGAATTCCCATCCATATAATATGATCACATGATCGCAATCTAAATCTTCTAATCTGGAACAATATATATATACATAAATGTAAAATATTTCATCAAAATTCCAGCTGCAATTGCTCTTAACGGATTATCTCGATATACAAAACGCCTCTGCTGATGACTCTTCTCCGTCTGCATACAGTGAGCCTGCAAATAATATAAATATATATTTCCTGAGGCGCAAAATTCCAAGGTGAGTTTATATTAAAAAAATTTTTGTAATTGGAAATTTTGCAAAAAGTTTTATTAGCTTTTATAAACAGAAATGAATGTATTTCTCGCCTTATAAAAAGTGTAATTCACTAATTACACTTGGAATATTTCCAGAGATATGGAAGGATTCGTTAACAACTCCTGTAGAAAAGGTAGCCAATACGAGATTGTGTGATGAATTTCGCCCAATAAACACATTAAAAACATTTGAAAAAATATTAGAATGTGTGGTTAGAAAACAGTTAGAAAACTATTTAGAAGTGAACCAGTTATTATTTATAAATCAATCAGGTTTTCGGAAAAGCCACTCATGTGAAAGTACGATAAATTATATCATAGGCGAATGGAAAAATTGTTCACGAAAAACAAACATTACGGCATTATTTCTTGATTTTAAAAGGGCATTTGAAACTGTTGATTTAGAAATTCTTATTAAAAAATTATAAAATTATACATGTATGGAATTACAATGGTTTAGAACATACCTCTTAAATCGCAGACAACAAAGTAAAGTTAAGTGTTCGAAATCAAGTTACGTGTATGTGAAATCGGGGGTGCCTCAAGGATCAATTCTTGGTGCACTTCTCTTTATAATATATATAAACGACATCGTAAAAGTAATAAAAAAATCAAAAATTGTAATGTATGCAGATGATACGCTATTATATACAGTAGGAGACACAATTGACGAATGCAAACAGTTGTTAGAATGCGACATACAGAATATAAATAATTGGTTGAAAATGAACAGGCTAAAACTAAATGAAAAAAAGACAAAATTGATGTTAATAAATTGTAATAGTGAACTAAATCTAATCATAAACCAAAACAAAATCGAACAAGTACAAAAAATTAAATACTTAGGTGTAATAGACAATAAACTAAAATTCAAAGAACACATAGATTACATATGCAAAAAAACTGCAAAAAAATTAGGTTTTTGAGAAGAATAAGAAATAAAGTTGATACTCTAACAGCCATACAGATCTACAACACAATTGTGAAACCCCATTTTGAATACTGCGCTATGGTATTATATACGTGTTGTAATCAATCACAGATCGAAAGGTTACAGAAATTGCAAAATAAAGCTATGCGATGTATCATCAAATGCAATCTCTACACCCCTGTAAATTTCATGCTTGAAGCATTAAGATGGTTAGGTATTGATCAAAAACTAAAGCTAAACGTTTTAATGACGATTTTTAAAATCAAGCACAACCTAGCACCGAGATATCTTGCTAATAGAGTACAGTATGTTAAAAATACACATCAATACCCCGTTAGGAACGCGGACGATTTTAGATTGGAGTTCCAAAGGACAAATAAGGCGCAACAGACATTAATGTATAAGGGTCTTAGCCTTTTCAACTCGTTACCAGCTGCCGCGAAAGCAGAAAATAATATACGGCAATTTAAAAAACTATGTTTATCGTTTGTAAAAAATTAAAAATTATAATGTATATACATATTAATTTATGTCTGTTTAAGATGAAAATAACTTTTGTGTCTTTTTTGTTAATAAATTCTTTTGAATACTCGTTAAATATTTTATAAATAATTTTTAAATATTATACTTATTTAAGAAAATCTTAATTTGTTTTGTGAAACTTAAAATATGTTATCATATAAATAATAAATTTTTCTACTACTACTACTAGTACTAGTTATTGTATAAAACTAAACTATTAAACATGACTGCAACATGAATTCTTGGAAAATGTTTTAATACTCTTAATTGTTTACAGCACCAAAAAATGCCTGTTTAAATTTGACAAGTCATCATCTACAAAAACTCAAGTTGCGGATGCTACTAAAGAACATAAACGTAATATTTCTGACGTTTCGAATGATAATTTAAATGTTACTCTAAACACAAGCGGCAGTAATCCAGCCGGTAGTAGTTTTAAGGCAATTATTCTTCCCTATGAGAAACAACGTGAAAAATTGTTGATTTGTACACCAGATCAAACTATTATAACGAAGGTCTATTTGCCTTTAATGGGTTATATACAAGAAATAGAAAGTTTCATGAAGTGCAAACCTGGGTATGTATGTGAAAGAGTGGAAATAAATTAAAAGCACAGAAAATCCTTTTTTATGTCTCCTTTAGGCAGCCCTGTAGTCTTCATGATTTTATTGATAATTACATTAAGGAGACTTTTCTTTCAAAAGGGCACAACAGTCATTTGCAAATGACTATTGAAACCTTTTCCAAAAACCAGGATGTCTGGCGCGCGATCATACTGCCGGAGGAAATGAAATTATTAAACCTGTTAAGACCCATTTTGCAATCCACTGCCAGAGTTGATAGATGCCTAAAAGAAACTAAACAACTTATACAAGATCTACCGTTTTATTCGGATGAACTTTTGAAAACTGTCTGTTCCGTACTGAAGGATTATCGCGAAATATGCCAGGCGGCGTATCGAGGTATTGTGCAACCCGATACAGAAGACAAAAGAATATATAGTGTGACTTGGCTAAAGGATGAAGACATAAGTAGGTTTTTAAAGTAAGTTTAGAGATTTAAGATAATTTTTTTTTAATATTAAGTTTCAAACCTGAAATATTCAAGTACAAGATATGTATGCTTTTTCTTTCTTCTTTCACTAAGAACTTTACCAAATTGGATGGATTTGAAGAACTCCACCCAACCTAATAATAATAATAAACAGAACAAAAAACTCCATCGGAACACTTTTGAGACATCCGAAGAAGAAAGCCCTATCGATGTACAGCAGCGTAATATAAGGGAAGCAGAAATGCTCATAAGTAATTTGGGCAAAGATGGCATATCTCAGCAAGAAATTTTGGCCGACATAAGTGTGCTGAAGGAGCTAGCAATATTGCAAGAAAGTATGGAATGGTTTTCAGAAAGAATATCGGAATTCGCCAGCGAATTAAGACGACCTATGGGCAATGGCCTAACAACTGGGGCGGCTGTTAACGACGGTACCATTAAGGTTCTCACTAATTTGGCGTTAGAATTTGATGAATTGGCAAATACATGTTTACTCGTCTTGCATTTAGAAGTAATATACATTATTTACAATAATAGCAATTAAAATAAAAAGTAAGCATTGCTTTTTTTATAGGTGCGTGTGCAATGTTTTCACTATCTGCGTTCGAAACGCCAAAATAATCGTGTCGACAGTTTTATTGATTCGAAGGAAGATATTTTAGAGCCTGATAGACAAGTTCAAGTGTTTACCAAACGTTTATCTGAAATGGATGAGGCTTTTAGGACGACTTTACATCCCCGGAAAACCAAAGTAAGTGCTATTCAACATTTTGAATTGCCGTTTATTGAAGCTTAATTCAGTAGAGTCTTTCAGTAAGGTTTAACAAACCGAAAATCCTAATATATAACAGCACATTTATTCGATTGCTGTAGGAATGATGTGATGATTATTTAATTTTTTTTAACGCCAGTTGTATTGTAATTAGCCCTGACTAGCTTCTTGGCTTTTATTCAGGCCAATCATAAGCAACAACTCCGTGGAAGTTTTTCATATTTCTACCATGTATATATATATTTGAATTTATATATATGTGGCCCAATGTAGACGCTACCAGCGACTCTTTGGCTAAGTGTAATTTTCCAACCTTTTTAAGTAAGTTATTTCATATACTGTGTCCGCCAAGGTATTGTGACCTTATTTGAACATCATAAGGCCACTTCTAAAAACGATTACTGCCACATCTTCTCCGATCATAAACCACATTAGACGATAGCAAGCATTATTACTATGCAAAAGATGTTCTGATACCCTCTGCAATTTTATAAATATAAGACACTTAATATTTTTTATTCAATATGTCGTCCACTTTGACTCAACTCTATCTCTCATGCTATTCTCTTTCTATTATGTTTATTTATATTTTACCCCCATACTATACTCAAATCATGGTAATTCCGCATATCCTTACATCCTAAAATAACCTAACTGTGGCGTTGTCTCGACGCTTTTCTCAGGATTTATTCTAAAATAAAACAAACAAGCGCAAACATATCGTTCTTGTTCAACCCTCTCCAATAGAGGGTTCACTTTTTTTGCACCAGCTTCTGTTACCATCATCACTTAACCTATCTACTTTTAAAGGGAATTAGTACATCTAGTTTCTTCGGTTGAGTTTATTTATATACCAATAACCGTTGCTTGTGAGATTAATGGTTGCCGAACTTCTTAGAATTATTGTAAGTGCTGAAATCTATGTAAGTCATTCTTCTTTATTCCTTGATTTCAGTTGATCTTGAACAGTCACACCCAATGGCATATTTTATTCCCTTGCCATTTTATAATTCAAATTATCTTCCTTTGATAGTGCGTCTAACTGCTTTTTTTAACTTCCTTAGTATATTTTCGAAGGCTTAGCTCATTTCGCATCTCGTATTTTAATACAAGCATCAAATACAATTGAACACATCGATCAAATAACCGTGCAGCGCATGTGTCGTAATGCGTTAGCACTACAACAAACACTAAGTAATATTACAGCATCTAGAGAGGTAGCACTCGATCAAGCTAAACAATTTTATGAATTACTGTGCATGGAACCCGATGTAAGTTTTGAAGTAACATTTTTATACTGAGTTTAGTGTTTAATTATATATAATCACTTCATTCTAGGTCATACTCACAACGCTTGTAGAGCAGGGATTACAATTCACAGAATTGCAATACTTAAATGCTTTACAATTATCGTGCAAAGCACGCGGCATTACAGACTCTAATACTTTGGCCAATTATCAACAAAGATTATCAGATATTTTAGGAACAGAGCCTTCAACTGGTATTGCAGTATAATCAATTTAATCGAAGGGATTAAGACATACCTTAATCATATATCGACCATAATATTTCGGTCAAATGTATTTCTATATATAAACATTCTTAAGTAAAAACAACTTGCGCGTATTATAAATCGGCTTTTAAGGGGTTTTTTTAAATTTCCCAGTTTTCAAATGCGGTGGCTGTAACGTTGTTCTACATGCTCTCAAAATTTTTCAGAAATTTTTGTTTATATAATTCTTACTTATGAGCGATAGATTCTTCTCTCATTTATTTTTAAATTCCAATATTTCAACAACTTTTAATGAGCTTTTTCAGGAAAATATTTATAGTTCAGAATATAATATAGTATATAAATATTTCCCTGCAGAATTAAAAATAAATAAAAGATTATTATGTTAACTAAAGGTTGAAGATATTTTTTGCGTTTAGCAATAACTAAAACTTATTTAATACAAAATAGTTTGAAATGGATTTCTGCCACTTATTTATTTTCCTTGCAAAAGAGCTTGGTATTAAATCGTGATGTCTTGCAACAAAATTTTAGCTTTGACTCATTATTTTTCATTCTTCTAATACACATTGAAAACTTAAAAAAAGTAACAATAGAGCCCAATATATACTGAATTAAAATCGCTGATAACGCTTCAATATGTTATGTGGATTCTTAGAGCTAAAAGATATTTTTTTATAAACACAATATTAAATGCAATTTTGAGTTCAAAATTTAATATTCATACATACACACACTACATATTTCTGAAAAGAACTATATAAACTACTATTATAAGTATAAAAAAAACTAATAGTTATGAAGAAATGGAATATTCATAATAATCACTCATGAAAAACAACAATGTTCAATTTACTTGGTGATGTTTTAACTAAAAATGCTTAAATTAAGTTGTTCATTATTTTTAATCATATTGTATTCATTAAAAAAGCGTATTGGATTAGTTATTAAAATATATATATATATATATATATATATATATATATATATATATATAGCTGTTGACAACTAATTGGAAACGCATTGTAGTATAGACATCTTAGGTGTATTACTGTTGTATTATATACTTTTTTTAAATATATTTCACTATATTAAATAACTTAAAAGAAATATTCATTATTAACACAATTTTTAATTGTAGGTCTCAGTCTTCAAATTATAGAGCGGCACCTAATTGGAAACGATAACACATTATATAGAAATAAGTAATGTTAACAAGCCAATGGCCTTATTTTTGGTTAATATTTATTTGGAAATCCCTTTTGCTTCAACACTACTTCACACCGGCTACGCATTGAAGATATTAGGCGTCGACATCGCTCCACTGGTATTAACACCCACGCCACCTTTATTTTATCAAAAAGATCTTTCATATTTGTTATATTTTCCCGGCTTACAGATCTTTTTACGTCACCCCATTGGTGTTCAATAGGGTTTAAGTCCAGGCTGCATGATGGCCACTCCAAAACATCGATTGAATTCTCTTGAAAAAATTTTTGAGTCAGCTTTGTCATGCGCTTCGGATCAGTATCCTGGTGATATTTCTATATAACAGGCAAATTCTCCTCAGCCCATGGCAACATTATGTTTTTAAGAATTTCGATGTATTTTTCGGTATTCATAGTTCCATCAATTTTACAAATTGGGCCAACACCACTCCAGGAGAAGCATCCCCATACCATTATAGACCCTCCACCATGCTTCACAACGTGGGAAACATAGCGAGTGTTAAATTCCTTATTAATGGGCCGC
Source organism: Ormia ochracea (assembly GCA_963402855.1). NCBI lineage: Eukaryota > Metazoa > Arthropoda > Insecta > Diptera > Tachinidae > Ormia > Ormia ochracea. Next base: position 5,258,433 of record OY727105.1, read on the forward strand.
CGTACGTACCTCCGACCATCAGGACCAAGACGATTTACTTTTGTTTCGTCGCTCCATAGCACATATTTCCATTGGCTATCTGTCCAATTCCAATGTGTTCTGGCAAATTCAACTCGCCGTTTTCTCTGAATTTTACTTAACATTGGCTTCTTTCGAGCTGCTCTCCCATGTAAGTCAGCTTCGAGCAAACGGCGTGCAATTGTCCTCTTGGATATTGTCACGTGGTCCGACTCTTGTATTTCTTGCTGAATGGCTGTGGATGAGAGTTTTGGATCGACTTTGGAGATACGCCTTATTAATTTGTCGGTCTGCGCTGATGTTTTTCTAGGCCTCTTCTTTCGCAGAACGTTAGAAACAGTGTTGTATTTATGCAAATGACGTATTGCATTGAAATCCATTTTTTTGGAGAATTTCAGCTCCTCCGCAATTTCTTTGTATGACTTTCCAGCTGCACGAAGCTCAACAATAGCGCTTCGCTGCTCCGGACTACAACTTTTATTTGTTCCCATTAAAAATCTTAAAAAAATGATGATTTTAGGTCTAAATCGAAGTCCACTAAAAAATAATTACCAAAAACTTTTACACTTTTTCGTTTTAATTCGAAAATTTTGATCGCAAAATAATCGTTTCCAATTAGCTGCCGCACGTCTACAGAATTCAATATAGTAAGAAGTAAACAAGTTTCAAAAAATATAACGATATATGAAATCCACAACAAAAAAAGTGTATGCGTTTCATAGCAGAAAGAGTAACGAAAACAATGAAAGTATTTTAGGAAAAAATATAACGGTAATTTAGGAGACACATTCAAATAAACTCTTTTGGTTGTCGTTTGGTATATGCGTTTCCAATTAGTTGACAACGGCTGTATATATATATAATATATATATATATAATATAATTAAGACATATATATATAAAATACACATAAAATTTAAAAAAAAAGTAAAATGTTTTTTATTACAAGTATGGGCTCAACTGTGGCCAATCAAATTTACTAAATAAATTCTAATCTAATAGGATCGGTGAGGAATGTAGATCTAGTAACAGTGTCAAGAACAGGAAATATTTATATCCTTTATATATATAAATATATACATAATACACATAAAATTTAAAAAAAAAGTAAAATGTTTTTTATTACAAGTATGGACTCAACTGTGGCCAATCAAATTTACTAAATAAATTCTAATCTAATAGGATCGGTGAGGAATGTAGATCTAGTAACAGTGTCACGAACAGGAAATATTTATATCCTTTGTTTGCAATATAATTTATATTTGCAGAATATTAAAATGAATTTTAATGTTTTATTTTATTGCGTGAATTGCCAACTAATAGTTAGTTGCCCAATAATAATGAATTTTCAAGCTTTTATAAGAGGTGAAGGTTTTTTACATCATGAAAATGCGTTTGAATATCATGCTAAATATTATTTTTTTGGGAATTCAGTGCAATTCAAGTAACACCGAAATAATTTTTAATTTTACTGGTTTTTGAGGCTTGTAATTACGTATGTAATTACTTGCCTCATTTATGCTCTTGGCATTATTACTCATTTTAGCAGGCGAGTGCAAAGAAACGGCCTGACCACAATAAAATGACCAAACCAAATTTGATATGCAATAAATAAGAAATCACAATTGATATTTTATTAAGCTAAAAAAAAATTCAGGCGGGTGCCCTTTAAAATTTACTTTAGACACACTATGCTTAAATTGTTGAAGAGAATTGTTTAAACTTAACAAACAAAGGATAATAAACATTAAACACTGTTGCTGAAACACATTTTTGATATTCGATGCAAAAAACTGAACTATAAAAAAATAATAATTCCAAGACAGTTTGAGATTTTTACATACGAATGGAATGCACTGTTATAAATAAAAAGAAATATTTAATTAAAGAAAGCGATAGAAACGAAAACACAAGTAACGCAGAGATTAATAATGTTTACAAAATAGTAACAAATTACACAGGGAAATGTTTAAACAATTTTAATTAAAAAAGATTTTTTCTTCTTTACTTCTTAGTTGTGAGTCTATGAGCGAAATAAAAAAAAGTAAGAAAATGAAATGTAAATAAATATAGAATATTGCAATGATCAATTTGAAATGGTAGAGGATTTAAAATCCAACTTTGTATACTTTTTTCTTTAATTAGTCACAACCAATACTTTGTCGCCAGCTGGTTTAGTTACTTCTTCCTCGTTTTTTTTTCATTGCTTTAATATTATATTCACCGTCCGCCACTGCTACAGGTTTTGCAGATTTTAATTAGTCACAACCAACACTTTGTCGTCAACTGGTGTAGTTACGTCTTCCTCGCTCTTTTTCATTGCTTTAATATTATATTCGTCGTCCGCCTCTGCTAAACGTTTTAGAGCTTTTCTAATAGTCAGTTTACCTTCATACAAGTCCAACAGTTTATTCCCCTCGTACACAACAAATGGTAATGTAGCCTTTTCGTAATAATCAGGTAAAAGTTCCAAATTGTTTATGATTGTATCTATCATATGCGACTTTTCGCACCAAATGCCAGGGGCATCATTACGTATTGGATTAATGTGTACATGAAAATGATAGAACGAGGGCTGATAATGAACATACATACGCAACTGAATCGACCGAATGCTAAAACGTGACTCTAAAGCTGCGGCAACACGAGTGCGTACATTGCGCAACATTGAGAGATGTGAACTATTAAGATCGCGTAGTGATTTAATGTCCCGCCTATTTATTATAGCCAAAGTATAGAGGTTTTCTACATTATGGCCATCCCATTTTAGATCAGGCAAAAGTATAAATCCATTTTCGGGATCGGGATCTTCAAAAATAATACGTTCCGTTTCCTGTTTGTGTTCCAAAATATTGTATACCCACTAGAAAAATTAAATGACCAACACAGTATTAGACAAATTGCACAAAACGGTTGAATTATTCTTCTGAAATTTTTTGAATAATATAGACTTACCTCTAAGGAAAATTGACTTCCAGTAATGTATGGTAGCGTAATTAATTTATACAATTCTGGTGTTTCATTAATCAAGAACTTTTGACATACCGAATACTTTTCAATGTGCTTTTCTGTTGCCGGGTATATTACAGTTGCCTTTACGCCTGCATTATAATTATTTAGAAATTGATTTAGTGAACAATATACATACCATTTTTCTGCCATTGCAATAATAATCTTACCTGCTAATTTAGACGGTGGAATACATTGAAAGCTACCGTAAACATCGTTGACAAATTCAGTTTTTACTTTTAAGTCACTGCAAAAGTACGATGGTTTTACCAAGGTTTCCTTTTGTATAGCTTTTTCAATCTCTGCCATATGGTCTTGTTGTTCATCTTTCTCTTCACATGCAATGACATCGGTAGCAACATCACTTTCTTGGAACGCTTTCTTCTCAAATATAATAATTGCCATGTCACTGTCCGACAGGTGTGGAAATTTCCCCAATATTGATATACTCTTATTACGTGTGTTATTGTTAAGAATACGATCTAAACGAAATTTTTCCAATTTGTAATTGACAACACACGCTGGCGGAGATTCCTGGTTATGGTTTTCCTTTTCATTTGCTGGTGATATAATTGCTGCACACATATTTGCATTCACCGTATGAGTTTCACTACACGCTGTCTCATGCATTTCTTCACAACTTTCAATTATCGCCAAGTAAATACAATATTTAATAAAATTTAAAAAAATTGTTTAGAGACGCCGAATAATTCGCTTTATACAATATAGAAATGTTGAATTGTCCTCAAAGAAACATGGAAATCTTGAGAGATGCCAGACTACTGCTTTTTGTTATTGTGTTGCAATCAAACACCCAAATGGAAATTTAGGACAATATAAAATATTTTTTTTGTTAGAACAAGTGAAAAGTTTGGAGAAACAAAAGTGAATATAATATAAATGATTATCACTGAGGTATCCTACATGTACATACATATGTACATACATATAGTATTTGATCTCTTCAATAAATTTTTGTAACGAAGCTATAAAATTGAGGTTGTTTGTTAAGTTCCCAAAAGAAAAGGAACCATAAAAATTTATTAAAAAAACCCCTATAGGTCTATACTTTCTTAAAATAAAACCACTTTTAGATTTTGTTTGTTTGTCTTCATTATATGAAATTTTTTTTTTTTTCAAAAAGATTTCATGATCTTTTGTAAATATTTTTATTGAATAATCGCTTTTCTCTTTAAATGTATGCATGTACGTAAGTCCTAATGCTGCCTGGTATTTTTAATAATTATTTTCACATTTGTAATAGTACTTTATTAAATTTAGTTACGTTTCTAGTTTATAGACTGATGAATTTTTTTATGTTTGTTATATCTATGAAATTATTGCAGTTATAAATGAAGTTGTTTCATCACTCTTAAAAGGATGTACATCAAATTTGTTTCCTGTTTCTATCTCAAGTAATAAAAGATTTCATATTACCGCTGTCATGTGGATTTTAGGTGTTCTGGATTTTTATTTTATGAGTTCTAATAAATACATTAAATAAGCTTTGAAGAAGGAAGAGGTATTGATTTGATAAATAAAATAATGTTTTTTTTTTATTTTCGAGAATACAAGTGATGGGTTATTGTGTTGTGTGTGAGGACTTGCATGCTTTTTGTAATAAATTTTTTCTTTCTTATATTTCAGTTGTTTTTTCTTTACATTTACCATCAATCAATTGTTTTTATTAATATAGTAATATTTATGATTTTGCTGTTGTCTTGTTTAAATATATGTATATATAAATGTGTAGAAATTTATTTACTGATCCACAATCAATAATAATAATACAATAATAACTTTTAATAATAATAAAGCGCACATTTTTGTGTTTCATTTAAATGGGTTTTTTGTGTATGCTTAAAAAATGTATAATATGAGTAGTCACAGTCATTAAATAAAATCTTATTTTTCAATTTTTTTTTTTTAAATTATACTTAAAATAGTTTACACAGCGTAAATAATAAAACGAAAATTATGACAATATATTCAAATTAAGGTTTTCTATTGTTGTTTGCCAAACATACTGGAGAGTAATTTTGTGTGTCTTTATTTAATATTTATTTACTTTTAACCAGCTACGTGTGCATGTATGTATAGATGTATGTACGGATGTATGTATTTAATTTTTTTTTAGTTAAAGTTTGCTTTTTGGAAGCCTTGATTTAATTATTATATTTCCTTTTATTTAATTTATTGAAATATTTTTTGGTTTTCTTAAAAAGAATTTATCTTTCTAAAATTTCTTAAAAAAACAGACTTTAAATATCAAAAAGTATATTTATGTATATATTTTGTTAAAGCATTCTTATATTCATCTTTGTTTAATAAATTTTTTTATTTTAGTCTCTCTTGTCTAATAATAATAAAGGGCCGATTCCTCTCCTCTCTTACTCTCCACCCAGTTACACTATTTATAATAATTTATAATAAACACAAAACATGAATGAATAATGAGTAAAATATAATAGATGACTGGACTCAATATTTATTATTTATATATATTAAAACGAAAAATTGAAAAGTTAAATGAAAGTTTATACTCATTTTAAAGAGGCATTGTTTATTTTTGGAAATTAAGTTATTTCATCTAGAAACCTATATATATATATAGAAAGTTATATAGTTATATTTATATATAAATATATAGGTCTCTAAATGTATGTAAGTATATATATAAAAAAATTTTGGTTGAAAAATTAATAAAGCAAAAAAAAAATTAAATTAATAAAAATTAAATAAAAGTTTAGACTACCATTCGATATTTAGTATTTTGAACTAAAATAAAAAAATGGAAACAAAGTTGGAATTGTTAAGAGTTATTTTAAACAATTTTAAGAAAACATTAATTTAATATGTATAGTGTTGATAATCTAAATAACACATATTTTCACAATATTTGAAGCAGTTAAACTGGAAATGTTATGCTAAATAGACAACCAAACTTGCAGCAATACTCATAAACATTTAGCGAAGCTGAAAATGTTAATACTTTTCAGAAGTGATTATGAATACCATTGCCAACTTATGCATTTGTAAAATAAAGTTATTATTATAGTAATAGCAATTTCCGCAAAAATTCTTAACTTTACTTAAAAATAATTTCTTTAATGTTGTTAATGTGGTTGAAATCATTCGTTATTGCAGATAAAGTTTGAGAATTTAAAATATTTATGTATATACGGTTACAAACATTTCTTTGCATGTTTGTTCATGGCTTAAAATTAGGAATCATTATGATTTTTCATAACATGGCATTGTTATTGGCACTACACCGAAGGCTGCCTTTTTATCAAATGTTTCCGGGACGTATTTCAAAAGAATTTTTTCATAGAACAAGAGAACCATAAAGGACTAGAGTTGTGTTTTTCGTTTATCATCAATGTCCTGATTAAATCCTTTGGATTTATTTTAACAATTTATGTAATGACTTTTACAATTTTTTTTTGTTTTGATTTCAACTTGATCTTTTTTACTAGAAATGATATATATATATAACAAAAAGTTTTTGTTTTGATTTAATTTATAAAACACTATTAATTGATAGATGTATTTGAAGAGTTGGAAGTGGCGTTGTTAGTGCTTATTACAGTTGATAAAGGAGCAGCTGGAATATTATTAAGATGAGAAGAGGCAACTGAAGAGACATTTACAGATGGGTTTAAGTAATGCTGTTGGTGAGGATGACTAATCGTATTATCAACTACATCCATTGAAACCAAAGATGTATCTATATGTTGATGTAATTGCTGTTGGTGCTGGTGATGTTGCGTGGGAGAATGTTGATGATGTGGAATTTGTTGTTGCTGCAGGTGCTGTTGTTGTTGCTGCTGTATTTGCTCATGGGGCACATACATAACATGCCCAGCCAATGGATCCACTATAGGCACGGTTACACTGCCTGTTAAGCCCAAAGCTGTAGCGGCTGCAGTCGTGGCCGGCATAGGAGAAGACAAAGTTGATGCCGACATTTGTTGCTGAGACTGGTTTTGTGCTTGCAACATAAGTGATGCTGTAGCAGCGGCTGCATCAGAATCGGCTACAGACCAATTTCTTTCCATTTGAGTTAGTGATGTCATACTGGCGTTGGCTGGTAATGTCTTTTTAATCGATATGGCATTATTGTTGTTGTTCCTGTTGCTTCTATCATTATTGCTTGTTACATTATTCGTAGTGGTTGGTTCATTTATTGTTGCGCTAAATGTACGTTCTTGAGCTCCAAACTCTCCAAAAGCTGCTCCACCTTCAGAAAATGTACTACGCAATGTTTCTTCGAGTAGTGCTTGTATTTTGTCCTGATCATATATGTGTACGAATCCCAGACGCACCAGTTCCTGTGTTAAATCCGATGCTGTGTCATTTTCAGTAACATCACATGATAATTGGCGATTCATTTTATCATCCATTCGCAAAAGTATGGTCATGAGTATGTCACTGCTGCCTTCTTTTAGTTTTTTTACACTGCACATCATATTAACAATGCGACGGGATTCAATATCTACTGGTTCCGGCGTCGCCGATTTAATTGAATCTGCGCGTTCCGGTGAAGCAGCTCTAGAGCGAAAATGTGGTGGTTTCTTACCACTAAAAGCTGTCAATGGATAGACACCAAATTTGACATCCTCTACAAATTTTTCCAATTTATCAGCTGACGGTACATCAGATAAGCGATATTCCATGAATTTAAGCTTCGGAACTTTTTTTGTTTGTAGTTGATCTGCTTGATCTTCCGGCGTTGACACCCCACCTTCAGAATTCTGTACATGCGTTTGAACTCCGTCTTCGTCTATGCTACTCGCCCACTGAATATAAGCCATTACAATATCGGGACGATTGTATCTCTGCATCATACCATCTATAACCGTCTCCGAAAACATGGTACGATTCTTCGGTGAAAAAACTAAGCAGTGGGCAGACAGCAGCTTTAATGAATGCACCTGTTCAGTTAAAAATAGAAAGAAAAAATATACAGAGAAAATAAAACAAACACAATAAAAATATTCCGTTAAATTTAATAACTTTGTCCACAAACGATTTTATAATAATCACTGTATATTTGACATAAAATATCGAAATGTATGATATCAATTTATAAAAAATGAAATTTTAATTAATATGAGAGACTGCCTAAAACAATATATTATAACAAAGAGAATAATGGCCCTAGAAAGGTGAAAAAATTATAAATTTCTTGATTCATAATATTTATAAATATGTATATGTATATTATTAATCAACATCAATTAAGTACATACATACATATAATAAAAATCCAAAATATTTATTGGCTTCTTTGCAATAGTTCAGCAACAACAACAAATTCTTTTAATAAAAAATTACCTTGTAAATTGCAGTTAAAGTTTAATATATATGTACGAATATTCATGTACTTGAACTATTAAAAACTTTTTTACTCTTAGACGTTGATCTTTTAAAAAATATATATAAAAAAATATAAAAATATAGTTCAATTGAGAAGTAAATTATTTAAAAGCATTTGTAATATATTATTTGTTTTTATGTTTCGCTTTCTTCTTATAATTCAATTACTAATGAAGGTTGAATCAGTTCGTTGAGTAATCAACAATCATTCCATATTAGAGGTCATTTTATTAAATGAAGAGTTCAATGTCAAAACTATTTGTTGCAAATTCAATAACTGTCATTTGTAATGAAATGTAGACAGTAGTTGGCAAAATATAGTATGTATGCATGAAGATGTAATTAATGTGTCTGCCATTCATTTCATTAGAAACGATATATGCATTCAGGAATTATACGTTTTTAAAGGACATTTTCGTATTAGGATGCACTTCAAATGGCAGACTCACTTCAAAAGATAAAAGTGATTTGCTCCTTTTCTTTTATTATAAGAAAACAAAATTAAAAGATTAACTAACTTGTCGCACAAGCCAATTTGTTGTCAGATTACATATGAACATGTTAATTCTGATAACTGCTTCTATGTTCCGACTAAAGTGTTGATGTTCCTTGTAATAATTGTCTAATTTTGAAATAATAAGATATTTACAAAACAGAAACCAATAATTCTTCTGGTGGTAGCAGCTTTAAAAATTTTCATTGTCTTTTAGTTTGTAACAGGGTTTTTGTGACAATTTTGCCCAAAACTGCGTTTTATTAGAATTTTTTTATATTTAAGTGTTAGATTTAATTAATGTCGTACTTGTAGGTAAATTTACTAGTCCAAGGAAATATAAAAAATATGTAAAAATTAACTGAAAATTACATCTTCTTAAAGGTAAGAATCCGTAAATCAATGTTTAGTCACCTATGGTGTCCTACTAGCAGTTAATTTTTTTTTTGTGTTTTTATGCCGAGGTGTCAAGATGTTGCTATGGTTTGCTTTTGTAGATTTTAATTTTTTCTTCTATATCTTTATCAATATTTATTTACATCCATATGAATACACATAAATAGATAAAGAGATAAATATTTATAAAAAAAAAAGTTGCAAATTAAAAATAACTGCAACCATTAAAACAATGACACATACAAGAAACACTGGAAACATTTTTAAAAAATTACTCACCTCAAATAAAAGCGGATGAAAAAGTAAATCACTAGCATTTGGTCTTTCGGATGGATTTCTCCTCAAGCACTTAAATATTAAATCCCTTTGTAAATCATGTTCCAGACTATTAATCGTCCTTAATATTGTCTCTTCATTGATGGTGGTTGTTTCTCCAGCACTATTTTGAATTTCAAGAGCTGCCATTTCTAGGGCACACATGCCGAAAGCGTAAATATCAACGGCAGCAGTAAGCTGTTCAGCTGCACCATATTCGGGAGCCATAAAGTGCTGAGCAGCTTGTTCGACTTCCCTGTGCTGCTGATGACGAACACTGTAGTGGACTGCATCGGGAACAACTGTGCCGATTTTGACCAAGCCATTATGTTGAATGAAAATGCTATCACAGGTTAGGTTACCGTGGATGATGGGCGGTGTGCAGGAATGCAAGTAACAAAGCGCAGATAAAATCTGTGTGCACCAACGTCGCCATGCTTCTAGGGGTAGACGTTTGGCGTTGCGTTTAGTACGTTTAAGGAACTGTTTTAAAGAACCAGACGACATAAATTCCGTTATGAATATTACTCGAGGTTGTTCAGGATTTAGAGTATCAATCCAGTAACGATGGAATTTTACTATGTTTTGGTGGTCCAGTTGTAAAAGATTTTCAAATACTTGACACATTTTGTCTTCCTGCGATTTAAGCTCCTGTAAACTGGCATATTGCACCTCATTCCAAACAACTTCTACGCCTTCTTCGGTGTCCATAGCCAGATGCACACAGTCTATACCAGGAACATCGCGTTGATCGACTTCTTCACGCCGTTTCAACCATCTGCCGCATGGAGATTCCTCAAGAATTTCACTTTCATCCTCCGAATCGTCACCCGACTCGCGTGGTGAAGAATCAGCTGCCATATCAGCAGTATCTGCTGATGCATTACCACTAGCCACAGCCATATTATTAGAAGTTGATTGTGTCGTACCAGCAGTAACACCAGCTATTATCTGTGGTGGTGTGTGTTGTTTATGTATATGTTGTGATGAGCTCCCACCACTGCTACCAGCACCACTTCCTCCACGACCACTTCCACCACTCCCGCCGCCAACTCCGACATTGTTGCCGGCTTGTACTTGATTACCAGACATTGACAGCTGAGTGGCTGCGTCAAACGCCTCCACTAGCAGTGTGTGTGTTTTGCAAACTGAGCCGGTGTCTGTTCCCTCTGCTTAATGTCTGTGTGCAGCCTATCAATTTTGCTATATGTGTTCGTTGAAATTCAATTAATGTCGGCAAATTTTTGTTTTTATTCAGTTCGTTTTCTTTTACTCAGTATATGCTGGCCTTGACTGAGGTTTTTTCTTTTATTTGTATTTTTATCGTTTATTTATTTGTTAGTCTTATTACTTTTTATGGTGGCTTGCTTGCCTCTAATTTTTGTCTAAGCCTCCAGAGTAGCCCGGTTAGTTTATCTGATTTACTGGATTTTCGTATTTATCTTTTCGTTAGCTCGATCGTTTTGCCTTTCCTCGTTTAATTCCCTTCCTAACTGTTGCAGTTGTTGCTTTGCTGCTGATATCTTTAAGGCGTATGAGTGTTTTTCCTTTACTTTTTTGAAGTTTTTTTCTTTTTTCCTTACTTTTCACTTTTTTAATCGTTGTTATTGGTATATTTCTTCATTTAAATAGCTCGCATTAATTTATTGTTATTTTAACACTGTTTAATTCAAAGTGTCAAAATAACTAAATTATTAAGGGATACGTTAATTAATAAACTTTCATTACTATTTTTTCCCGATAAAAATTACAGAAATGAAAATCAATTCATTATTGACTTCGGTGTCCCCAAGTTTGCAAAATTATTCACAAAACACATTGACGTCTGAAATGTCAATTTCAATTGTTGAAATTGTTCCCAGATAGCGTCATGCAATTTTAAAGAGATGCCAAATGTAATTACTTCATACAGCACAATTGTCAAACAATAAGTATGAGCATAATATTCACATATTTTTATCTGAGCTTACTATTTATAATTTTTTTTTTAGCAAATTTATTTCCTTAAATCAGCGGCAATGGATCCTATTTTAGGACGGTCGCAATTCCTCAGTGAAACTGTAAACTTGTTTACCGATGAAAAGACGGTGAATGCCAGAGCTCGTGTATGTATTTCGTTTGCTAGATTGCTTGTAGCTTATATCAATAATTATTTTTCATTAATTTAGGTAGTAGAATGGGTAAATGATATTAACAATTCGGAATCACAAACAAAATGTGAGTTGTTAGTGAAAATTCAAGAAACCATTTTGGGTTCGTGTGTTGAGCTATTAGAAGAGTTTTTAGAACATATTTTGTCATTGACTCACGACACAAATATGGATGTTCGCAAACAGGTCGTAGGATTTATGGAACAGATATGGTATGTGAAATTTAGTCTAGTTTACTTAAGTAACGCCAATGAACATCTAATATATATATAATATATATAAGATAAATATATATATAAAATATAGATATTTATTATATGTATTAAAGTTACTTCGCTAAACTAGATTTGTTTTCAACGCTTCTGGTCTTGCATTAAGTAGCTTATAATTTTAGCAAAATTAAAGTGGAGTATTTAGGCCAAGTCGTTAATGTTATATCCATGCTGTTAAGAGATCGATCACCGCAAGTTATTAAACGTGTCATTCAAGCATCAGGCAGTATTTATAAAAATGGTTTACAATGGATATGCAATCAACAAGAATTGACTGACAGTGGCGAACAAGCTTGGAATGTCTTAAGTTTGATAAAAGCTCAAATATTGGATCTTATTGATAACGAAAACGATGGAATAAGAACAAATGCTATAAAGTTTTTGGAGGGTGTGGTTGTCCTACAAAGTTATCCCGATGAAGATAGTCAAAAGAAAGATAATGACTTTTCCTTACAAAATATTCCGGAGAATCTCAAAATTATTAAACGGCAAAAATTGGAGGAGGAAGCATTTAATATATTTGATATTCTATTGAAGTTTCATGCTGCCACTCATATATCATCAGTGAATTTGATAGCATGCACGGGAAGTCTCTGCACCATAGCAAAATTAAGGCCCAGTCTGATGGGACCTGTAATTGATGCATTTAAAAACTTAAATTCGAATTTGCCGCCCACTTTGACAGATTCGCAAGTCAGCTCAGTAAAAAAAAGCCTAAAAATGCAATTAATAGCACTGCTTAAGAATAAGGGATCTTACGAATATCAGTCAGTTATAAAACATTTGCTTATCGATTTGGGAACTTCTCCGAGTGAAGTCCAAAGAGCTATACCGAAAATGGACAAACAAGAACAAGTGAGAAGACAGAAGCGTATTTTGGAAAATGCTACAACTAGCATAAGTAAGAAAATGCGTTTGAGTAAATCTTATGATATTGAAGAAAAGGAGAAGACTACAGAGATGGTAGTTGATGAAGAAGAACTGGAGAAACAGCGGCAAAAATCTACAAAGGTTAATGAGAAGTTTCTCGCTGAACATCTAAGGTCTACCAATACGGTGGTTAAATTAGTTGTAGAGTTTTTGCCGAAATTGCCAGAAACGGTTCCTGAAAGCTTTTTACAGGATTATGCGCCTATAAAGGACTTATCTATACCTCAACAGGTTTCCAAAATAGCCAATTTATTGGGAGAACAGCTAACTGAGCTGAAGTTGGGACCGGGGTCGGCTGCATTTTCGAAAGACGTACCGATGAAAGTTCTTAGAAACGATAAAAAAAAATTAGTGGAGATAATGGATGTTGATGAAACTTCAGGTATAGAATGTAATACCACATTTGATGACGAACAATTACGGAAAGAAGAAGCCACAAAGAAATTAAGAGAAAATATGGAACGAGTTAAAGGGGAACAAGAACTTATTGAACGAATGAAACAAAAAGCCAAAGCTTTAAAATTACAAGAAATCACCAAGCCATTTGCTAGGCCATTAAAAGAAAAATTTCTCATGGATGCTGTCAAACGTATACTACATGCAGAACGGCAATGTATAGCGGGCGGAGTGTCCGCGAAAAGAAGAAAAATTTTAACTGTTATGGGAGCTACATTTCCAGATAATGTACGCTACTTTATTTTCGATTTTATTATGATGGATATAAAACAACGCATTGATTTAACATTTTCCTGGCTTTATGAAGAATATTGTTTGCTACAAGGTTTCACACGACATTCCTATGTAAAGTCTGAAAATCGTCCAGATTATGCTTACAATGAACTGCTATCACAAATCATTTCAGGCATCATAAACAAATGTGAATTAAGAGACAAAATCTTATTGCTAAGAAGAGTGTATTTAGAGGCTCCTTTATTGCCGGATGATGCATTGAAACCTCTATTAAAACTTATTTTAATGGAGGAATACACTGCTTATGGTTTAGATTTACTGAAGGACTTGGCCATTATGCGACCACCACGAAGAGCAAAATTTTTACGTTATCTTTTAAACTTTTGTGTACACGAGCGTAATGATATAAAAAATAAAGCTCTAGACCATATCATATATCTTTATAATAACCACAAATTATTACCTGCTCGAATAGATGAGTTTGCTTCAGAATGGGCCGTATCGTTGATGCAAGATATACCGCCAGCCCATATTTACGGAGAAGAGTTTGGTAGACCCAATGTCGAAACGGTGTGGAGAGAAGAAATAGTAAAGACTTGTCTCACACCGTTCTTATCTTTGATCCCCTACAAGCCTGAAACGTATTTGGAAAAGTTAACGGAAATATATATCAATACCTCGGCTGATTTGAAACGCACCATTTTAAGAGGCATAGATGCAGCTATTAAAAATTTGGGCCCTGAAAATCATTTGCTATTGAAATTAATTGAAGATCCTCCCAAGGGATCAGAAACTTTAATTATACGCATAATTTACGTACTAACAGATAAACAACTTACAGCGCACCCCGAACTAGTGCTGAAAGTGAAAGAGTTGTACGCTAACAAAGTTAAAGATGTACGAGTTTTAATTCCAATTTTAAATGGTTTATCTCGCCAAGAAATTTTGAATGCATTACCAAAACTAATTAAACTTAATCAAGTTGTCATTAAGGAAGTATTTAATCGATTACTTTGCATAGGTGCAGAGTTTGCGAATCAAACTATGGCTGTTACACCGGCTGAAGTGTTGGTGGCTTTGCACACTATCGATGTAAGCGAATGTGATTTAAAGTGTATAGTGAAAGCAACGTCGCTATGTTTGGCTGAGAAAGGCATTTATACACAAGATGTTCTTACTGGTGTCCTACAACAACTACTGGAAATTGTTCCCATTCCTACGTTGTTGATGCGTACGATAATACAAAGTTTGACTTTATATCCACGCTTGGCAAATTTTATTTTAAGCCTACTGCAACGCTTAATTTTAAAACAAGTATGGCGACAAAAAGTCATTTGGGAAGGATTTTTAAAATGTTTACAGCGTTTAAAACCTTCATCGTTGCCAGTTATGTTAAATTTGCCCCCACAGCAGCTAATAAACGCTTTGGAACAGTGTCCCGATTTAAGGGCACCATTAATTGAATATGCTCAAAGTATAGAAGACGAACCAATGTCAGGTATTACACCACAAATTATGGACATTATAACAGGAAAAGCTGTAGATGTTTTTATAACCGTAAATATTAAATTTTTCTATTCATGGAAAGATATTAATTTTCATTTAATTTCTTGTTTAAGGACGACACGGGTGGTTTTATATCTGTAGAAAATATTAAAAAAGAAATCGAAGAACCAATGGAAATTTCAACTATTTCTACCGTTTCCAGCGTCCCTGTTCTTTTACGTGTTCGTTCTCCAACACCATCTAACAATACGCAGGTTGTTGTTCACGACGCAAATCAACCTTTGCCACCAGGGGAGGACTAGATATGTAATAATTTAATGGCAGTGTTTTTGTAAACAAGTTTATAAACAAATATTGTAGTTTTATTGGGCTGTAATTTGCATTGCGTTTCGTGTTTATTTTCTAAATATAAAAATTAAAAATAAAGAGAAAAAAACATTTCTATTAAAGTTCTACCTCTGACAACATTTTATCTCCTTTTAGACCAGCTAACATGTTTTCAGCAGCTATACGAGACATTTCTCTACGGGTATTGATATCGGCACTGCCGATATGTGGCAAAATAACGATATTGTTGAGTTTTAAAAGGGGATCATCCAATGGAATTGGTTCCGGTGTTGTAACATCCAAGCCTGCAGCTCTTATATGTTTCTCTTTAAGTGCATTATACAAAGCCTTTTGATCGACCACGGCTCCACGCGATATATTTATAAATATGCAATTCTTTTTCATTTTGCTAAAGGAAGACGAGTTAAATATTTCCTTAGTTTCAGGATTTAATGCACAGCAAGCAATAATGAAATCGGATTCTCTTAACATTTCCTCAAATGGAATAAATACAGCTTGAATTTTTTTTGCTTCTTCAATACGTTCTGTACGTGTAGTATATGTAATAATTGAAGGTTTAAATGGCACTAATCGGTTGGCAATCTCTTGCCCAATACGACCGAAACCGAAGAGCCCAACACGAGAACCCTTTAATCCTTGACCGCACATCCAATTAGGAGCCCACGATTTCCAACCTCCATTATATACTTCTTTATTGGCTTCAAACAAGCGTCTATTTACTGATAATAGCAAAGCTAAGGCCAATTCCGCTGTAGCATCGGTTAGCACATCCGGTGTATATCCTACTCGTATGCCATTCTTTTTACAAGCATCTAAATCTATGTGTTCAAAGCCAACGCTTATGGTTGATATACACTTTAACTGAGGTCCTGCCGCTCCAATAACTTCAGCATCTATTTTATCAGTTAAAGCACAAAATAAACCATGCTTTCCTTTGATTTGTTTCAATAATTCTTCGCGCGGAACTGGATTAGCATCTTTCCAAGTAGAAACATTACACCTTTGAAAAATATTTTTATTACTTTTTTTTTTAAATAATATCAACCTACTCCTTTCTTAGCAAATCCAAACCTACAGCGGGCACATCCGGTCTAGTGACATATACACATTTTTCATTTGTCGTTTCCGAACACATTTTCTTAATTACAAGTTCAATTTTAACTTTTGGCCGATTTAGGAATGAGTAATATGTTTGACGCTCTATTAAGAGAAATCTGGTTAAATGCTTGTTCAAAATAACTATCATAACCCTGTAGCACAGACAGCTTGCAATCGTATTTAGAGGTGAATTTTTCTTACAATAACTACTGCCACAATAACAACATGTAACTAGTATTCTGTGCGATAAGTATGAGCACTCTGTGGTATAAGAGGAAAATTATTTTCTAAGTGTTGTGTATATAGAAAATATTTTTTTTTTTTACAATTTAACATTTGTCAATAGATATTTGCCTTAAATGACTTAAATGGCATAGAGGTAATTCGTACTCCCCTGCTGTTTTTTATACATATATACACATTTTTATTTTCCACCATAGTAGAAATGTTTATTGCATTAACCACATAATTGAAAAGCGGGAAATTCAGAATTAAATTGCTGCTAAACTTTTCAATACAGATATTGATTGTGTTTTAATAGATTTTTAAAGGTTTGTGGGAATAGCTCCATTTATAGAAACTTGTTGAAATTGCTCAAATGCAAAAATTGAAAAATATGGCATCACAGTTCACCGAAAATCTGAAAACTTGGTTGTTGTTATTAAACTAAAACAATTTCGTCTCAAACCTTAACGAAGGCATGTAGCAGCCAGTAATTGGCAATGAAAATATGGAAGATGAAATAAAAGCATTCAAACGAAAAATCGGTGAAGAAATGGAACATAAACTTAAAAAAAAAATTAAAAATGGTGATAATGAAGAAGCAGAAAGTTTTCAAAATGTCGAACTAGAAAATGACACACAAAGTTCCGTTAATAAAGCTAATGTTCCAAACAGCCCTAAAAAACGTTTACAGTTTTCATCTGGTGTACAAAAATTGAGTAAGAAGAAATTTATTTATGGTAACTATAGTCAATACTATGGTTATCGCAATAAGGACGAAGGTTATATCGATAGACGTCTACAGATCTTCGGGGAAACGCGGGAGGTTTTTAATGGTAAACAAATACTAGATATTGGTTGCAATAGTGGTTTCATTACTATGGAAGTTGCTAAACAATTTGAGGCAAAATCTATTATTGGTTTAGACATTGATAAATCCCTGATAAATCAAGCTACAAAGAATTTAACAAAATTAAAAAAAAAATTAAAAATAGATAATGAGTTCAAGCGGCAACAAAAATTTCCATTTAACATCTCATTTGTGCATGGCAATTACGTTCTAAAAGATGATGTTCTATTAGAAATTGAAAAAGCTCAATTCGATGTGATTCTTTGTTTATCTATAACTAAGTGGATACAATTAAATTTTGGTGATCAAGGACTTAAACAAGCCTTCAAACGTATGTTTTTGCAATTAAATCCTCAGGGTAAACTCATACTGGAAGCTCAACCGTTTGATAATTATTGCAGGCGCAAGAAAATGACTGTAATTAGATTGTACATCCTTAGCTAATAATTCTTTTAAAGAAATTCCTATTTTACTTTTTTTTCAGGATACCATTTATAAGAATTTCAAAGAAATTAAATTATTTCCAAAAGACTTCACGGACTATTTGTTATCATCCGAGGTCGGATTTTCAAAAGTGGAATTGATGAGTGTACCTGATCATTGTACAAAAGGTTTCAAAAGGCCAATACAAATTTTTTATAAAATAATGTAAAAAAAATTAAACTAATATAGTTTTTAAATATATTCAACAAAACTTTCTAACTATTTATTCGATTTTAGTCTTTTGTTTGGCGATGAAAAGCTTTTCATGATCACTGGCAAATGTTGGTCCAACAATTCATTGGCTGTTAATTTAAAATCACTTTCGGCCCATATTATTTTTAATTGATTTATTACAAGTCCCATTTTTCTTTCTCTGGGGCATCCTCTTTCTGCTAATAAATTACCAGCAATTGGGAATTTAGGTTCTTTCCATGACCTTAATGCAATGTATAGATCTTTTTTGTTTGAATATTTTAACAATTCCTCTACAAACACCCTATTAGCATAAGGTTGTAAGCACAATATTTGGTAATCGGTTACAGTTTTGTATTCAACATCCACCTAATAAGAATATAAAAAAAAATTTAAACCATCCCAAATTAGTTGCGTATTTTATACCTTATTTTTGTGTTGAGTTATGAAAAACGCCAAATCCCTTTCAAATGCCGATAGTTTTAATCTCTCATGCAACTTCTTGGCATCTTCTAAATTGTTTAGAAGCGATATCATTATTAGCATAGGATAATGAGGCGGATCAAAATTTTTCAGACATTGATTTAATCGCTTAAATTCGATCAGGTTGACTTTTTGTGGTAAGCCGCAGTAGGTACCCAAACCACAATCTATCATTTCCAAAATTAATTCTTCTGCGAAATTACCAATCACGATTTTTTGCATTTCGGACCATATCCTTTCACCGCTTATACGGCTTAAGCCCTCCGCATTGTCACGTATAGCCAGTAAAGTAGGTTCATCATGTTGTTTTGCTTCGCGAGATATACGACCATAAAAGCGAAAATATCTTAATATGCGTAAATAATCCTCTTGAATACGTATTGCAGGATCACCTACAAATACAATTCTCCTTTGTTGCAAGTCATCATATCCATAGAAATAGTCATACAAAGTGCCATCAAATCCCAAAAACATTGAATTGATTGTCAAATCTCTACGATTGGCATCCAATTGCCAGTCAGTGGTGAATTGCACTTCTGCATGTCGACCATCTGTACGTATATCTACTCTTAAAGTGGTCACTTCGAAATTCTCTTTATTGTTAATACGTGGAGTAATTGTCCCATGCTTTTCACCCTTTGCGTTAATCATTCGTACATTTTCTGCTGTAAACATTTCCTTCATTTGAGTCGGTGTGGCCGTAGTAGCTAAATCTATATCTTTGGGCTTTATATCCATTACAATATCACGTACAGCACCTCCAGCTATTCTCAATTCATAGTTGTACTTTTTAAACAGATCTACTAAACTGTTTAACTCTTCTGTGAAGATGCTTTTAAATTTCGGCGTATCTATTTTCATTATTGCTGGATTGTTACGCATTTTTTTCGGTACTCCCAAGATGACAGGTCTAAACTCCTTTGTTTCTTTTTTACACGGAGTAGCTAAAAAGCGTACAGAAATCTTTCCAACTTGATATATAAATTTAAATTTCTTATAATTAGACAAATTATTCATAGCTTATACTACGTTTTTAAAGTTTTTGTTTTTAGTTGGAAAATGACATTTAGTGTACGGTATGACACAATAAAAGTTTGCAAAATAAAATAAATATAAAAAAGGAACATACACACACATGCGAAAATATGCGTGATCGTGGTTGCCAGATTTATAGTTTTGGGCTCCATTTATTATTTTTTCTCTGTATGGTTTCTTTTCGGTTACTATTATTTGTAATGACATTTTATAAAATGTTTTAATTTTTTCAATTCAGCGATGAATTTAAAGACTTGGAACAATTAAAACACCGTGTGCACATAAATCTATTTCTCTCTTCTTACAGTGTGTTTAAAGTTTCTATATAAAATATACGATGCAAGGTTGATACTTATCTCAAACACCATAAATATGAAGTTTCATCCCTTAAATTATTTTAAATCTAATTATGTATATAGATACGAATCATAATGTAATTGTTGGTTTTTGTCTTCACTTATGGTTAGTTGCAACTTAATTGATGATAATGCTGCTTACCCTGTTGTATGAATTTCTAAATATCCACGTTGTTTAAAAGCATTTCTACTCCACTTTGATTTGTTGTTTAGATTTCCTTACATAACTTCATTTCTAAGAATTGGTTAGAAAAATAAAAAAATTAATTATGTAAATATAAATTGGTGACAGTTTAAAACGTGTAAAAATATAAAAATAAGCTGATCACCACTACTAACTGGAATTTATATAGATTTGTAAAATTAATAACAATTTTAATTATTTGTTGGGATTTTGATAGTTTTAAAATTTTAAATAGTGGAACAATTAATATCTAGACACATTTTTATTAGCACATGGATATATCCATACAAATGTGCATGTCGTCAATATGTAAAAATACTCAAGTGAGGATATGTCTGATTATACATTTAATATTTGGGTATACACTAGAAAAAAATGGCGGCTGAAAACTTTGCCGATTTGGTTGTGTGTGAAATGACACAAGGATTTGAAAATTGCACAAAAGTATGAAATTAGCCAGTTTTGTAGAGTATAACAAATTCCATTGGTTTTCAGTACAAATAATAGTAGCCCAAATATAAATGCTAATACTATTTTTAATTTTTTGTTCTAAGAAATTGAAATGAAAATTGGGGCAGATTATATTTTCTAGTTTGCACAGTCGTCATTCCAGCGTTATGCAAATGACCTGTAGTTTTTGCAATTTAATAAGCAAGCAACAACCCCTGCAAGCAGAAATGGTTAAGATTTTATTTCAAAATTATATTTGATGTAACTAAACACTTTTGCGCACGCGCAACCCTGTCAAAATATGTAAATTTTTAGGTTTTTGTTTTTTTTTTAGTCAATACAAAGGTATCAATGAATCAATAAAGACTAACCAATAATTGTATTGACGAGTTTGCCGTAGTAAATTTCAGTTAAGTAAAACTTTCAGTTTCGTAAATAAAAACTTGACAAAAATAATGATTACATAGAAAATGTGACAAAAATTGAGGAAATCACAACCAGCTGCAAAAAGTGCGGGCAGAGAATATTTTTTAAGTTTGGTGAATGGTTTTTAATCCATATCTTTACATATATTTACATAATAAAAGGTAAATAAAAAACAGACATATTTTTTGAATTTGAAAAAATATATACAAATAATGGTTGAACGCGCGAAATTGCTGACCTTTTATAATTTCTTTCTTTTTATAATTAAAAACCCTTTGAAAAGATGAACTAATGAAATAGTCATTAATTTAACAGTGTCATTGGTCAGTTGTGCAAGAATATATATGAATTTATATATTATATAATTAAAAAATAAATTTAATTTACTTTCTTAAATAAAAATTAAACTATTGAAAATTTCGGCTTTTGCGTTTATGTATAAGCAGTCGACAAATGGGGGCGAATTACGTCCCCATTTGCTAGTCATAAAAAACCAAATTTAAACGAGGGCAAGCATTTGATATATGATGGATGGTTGACACCAAATTTTAATTTCAATCACTAACTTTTTTATTGATTGCAGCGATTGTTCAAATAAATCCTGCGAATTATTTATTAATTGAAACTTTCTTATTCGATCATTTAATGAAATAAGAAAGATGAATTTTTCTGCTTATTATAATAATTCTTCTAGCAATTATTATTTCTAATAACTTAGCAAAATTTCTTGGGTACTTGAACAAATTTTTCGTAATACAATTTTATAAGAAGAAAATGGAAAGATAGAGAGTTTAAAATAATTTAATGCTAAATATTACATGAATGCGTTTATATAAGGCATCACAAAGTACTACTGGAATGGTAAACAACGGCAATATTGATGATGAAACCCCCTTTTTTATTAATTTCTTCTATGATGAACATATAATTTAGATGACCCTAAATTATAAAAATCACCACAAAATTTTCAACCCTTTCAACTACATGCACACAAGTACAAAAGGACACGCAGGAAATGAATAAATAAAAATAGTTTGATGCATGAATGGTGACGGAAGATGAATATTCAAAAATGTTTACAATCTAAAAAGTACTTTTGCAAATCAATAGAGATAATTATTAAAAAAATGTTCGTTCTTGATACATAATTGGTTTATATTTTCCCCGATTTAGTTTAAGATGTCGGCTATCTTTGTATTTTTCTTTACTACAAATATGGAAACTGTTAGTTTTCAGTACAATCGTGTAATAACACCTACCATAAGAAAGTTTTGACGTGTTCAACGGGTTAAACGTAAGTCGAAGTTTCATTTTGAATTAATTAACACGTCTAATGTTTAGAAATATATCTGCTAATTATTATTATATACATATATTTGAAACTCTTAAAAATCTGATTTATATGAAGATAGTGATGACAGCACTTTTTGTTATCACATTATTTATCCACATTATTTTATATATGGCTTTTTCCCCGATTGTCTTTAACTTGAACTATATATTTTTTATATTTTTAACGCAAAGTAACAGAGATTTAAGTAGCGACAGGTGAAAATCCTATTGAGCCATAACCTATCGGTATTGCAAAAACGAGACCGCAGTACATTTATGATAGATTTAACCACAAAATTAGCAACATAAAATAGTTCTGTATTAAAGAGTGCTTTATGATTTATTCGTCTGGCATGTCTCTATCATCTATAAAAGTTCTGAAATCCATAATCAAAAAAAAAAAATATTTATCTGCGAACATTTTCTGGGGCAAAGATCTAAATCGTGTTGAATTTTTCGGAATATTCTCTGTAGGCTTTATTTTTGAGATTTGAAAATTTCCAATTTCAATGAACCCGAACAAAACGGCACGATTTTCTAAATTTTCTTCACAAAATACTTGTACGTTTATGTAAATAATCCCCCTCTGTTATGGAATGTTACGAATTAGTAAATCAATAGACAAATTTAGTCGATTTTCACAAATGCCCACTATATTATTGCTTCACATGAGATTCTCTATATATATCACATGGAATAGGTTTTGAAATTGCTTTACTCAGACAGTTTGACATGAGAAAAAGGAAGAAGCATTAGCAGCGCAGATGAAAAGTACTAAAGACGGTAAAGCAGAATTGTGTTGTAGGAACACAAATGCCAATTCAAAAGCAAATATTGATAAGAAGTTTTTAGAAAAAAGTACTTTTTAAATTATTCGAATTAAAAAGTACAAAAAACGATGTTTACTCGTGCTACATTTTCTAATATTGTAGATGAGCAAATGTGTTTCAGCGTTGCCACTATAAATATTTAGACAAAAAAATTCTTATTTAAAAAGTGCAAAAATCCGTCTAACTTTAGTTTTTTCTTAAAAGGCAAATTTAGAGTTCTATACTTTTTAAGACGTTTCCACAAGATACAACGGTAATATTTTGATTTAAGTTAATTTCCCATGTTCATCTTATTTTTATTGCCTAATTATTATTATTACTTTTAATTTTACCGTGTGTTATTTACAGCTGCTGTTATCCAGTTAGTGCAGATAAATAAATTCTTTGAACACCATCTTAAAATATCAACTAAATACATATCTAAGACCAACACTAAGCTTATACTACCTACACTGCTAGTATAGGCTTATGGCTTAGTATATGTGTGAGAATTTAGGTAAAGCCATGACAGCTAAAAGATACTCGTAGAGTTATTTTTTGTAACGACTTAGGTATAGCACTATGTGCTGTTAAGGCAAAAATTGTATTAATTTGTATTTATGGATAAAATTATTTTTATTTGATATTTAACAGGAACAAAGATGCAAAAATTAATATTTTGTAAATAACTATGCCTTCGTTACATAAAGGTTCCAACAACAATTAACACATGAGATATTATAGCACTCGAGTAATATTCATAGGTTTTTTTTTAGTGCTGAAGGGAGTAAGCACCGAACCAACGATGTTTATAATTGTTGACGCAGTTACTAATTATTTCAGCCAATAGGACCGTCACGACTTTAAAATGATAGTTCGACTTATAGTCTATAACTTAAAAAAAAATACTATCTTGCTTTCTAAATTAATTTTGCCCGGATTACAAACTATAGCTATATTCAATTATCGTCTTCCTAGCACAACTATGATTCCAGTTTTTATAATTGCTATAAACGGAACCAGTTCCAAATAATAGCGATAAAATTATGAGATATATTTACTAAATAGATGTTTAAGCACAACAAGTGTGAGTTAATTAATCAAGCCAGTAGAAATTCTTGGCATAAAAATGTAGATGTGCTGGCAACACTGACTGCAAACAAAACTGTAGTAAAAAAAAACGACACACTGTTTGTCAATAATAGACGTATAGCAGAATATTCAACATAATAATGCATACTTTGACCAAATAACACCTTGATTCAGTATTTAATCTGGACCAACCGAACACACAAAAAATTTTTTTTTTTTTGTTTTTGTATGCAAAAGAGTTTAGAGATTTTGTATAAAAAGTCGCGACAACAAACTGGTTTGAAATTTCCACCTTTTCCCTTCTGCAATATGTTTGTGTGCGTGTAAATGTATATAAGTTTTATTAACATTTCAAATTACAGTTTTAACATTGTGTCAGTGAATTAAAACGGATAGATGGATGGACGAAAGGATACAGAGAAAGGCAGACGGAAGCTGTTATTTTTTATGCGTATTTCTCAACCAAGTTTACTTATCGCCGCTTCTAATTATAATTTTACGTTTCAAAACGTGTTTTTATTTTTCTGTTTTTCCATATTTTCTGTTTTCTCCGGAAACAATTGTTAAAAACTGATTCTCTTAAAATCTGGCCTTGGTCCATCTATACTCTTTTGTGTGCAGTTTTGTTCAACCCTTCTTCTTTTTTTTTTAAATTTTGGGTCGCATTTAACGATTTAATAAACATACTGTAAATTAGGCAAATTTTGTTTTTCACTACTATTTCTTAAGGATCTGCATCGTCTATCAATTCAGCTGGATACATGCATACGCACATGCGCATAAGCTATGCAAAACGAAGAATCCTCCTCTTTGGGACACTTTTGCTTGCTGTTAAAGAAGAAGTTATCTTGGGAACTGTATAGGATGTTCAAAAATGAACACTAGATTGAAATTAAATAGAAAACACAGTGTTTAGTGTTTTTTGTTGAATAATTTCTTTTTGGAATAAATAATTTTGGGAAAAAATTATGTTTCTTTGAATGAAATACATAATTATAATAAAAGAATTGTTCGAAAAATATTATTTATGGAATAAAAAATCAAGCTTTGCTTGCATTTTCTGTACGATCATTAAAAGACTGTGAATTATCATATTGCTCACACAAGAATCCACTTTCACTTAAAGTTTTATAAAAAAAAGACGGCCTAATAGATGAAGGATGCATCTGATTTTAAATTTAATATAAAAAGTCTAATATTTTGTGAAATATAATTAGATTTAAAAACGTTGTTCATATTAAATATCTATTTCTTATAGCTCTGACCAGATAATGTTGAGAAATAATTTTTAATAGTTATTGCAAAATATGCTGCTTTTTCAAACAACTGTTCTCGGAAAGATTGCCCAGAAGAAAACAATATTTTGGAAGTGAGCAAGTCAACAAAATAAATTTTGCAAATTATGCGAATCTTATTCGAAATAGCCAAAACTAATAACAATTAAAAATTTTCTCTAAAACGCCGAGCAACTGTTAAAGATAATGATGATGCTTCTTAAATGGGACAGTGCAGGAGAGTTTACAATGAAACTCCAGCATACGCTTGATCTTAAAAGTATAAAACTAATGAAAACTTTACGTTGAGACGTAAAATATATTAATAATTAGCAACCCTCAAGTGACCAAAGAAATGTGGATGAATTTGGACAAGCATTACCAAATTGGACACTTCAAGCAAACGCACACTTTTGGCTCTGCTGCCGCACCGCTATTGTGCAAAATAAAAAAAATCTATGATGCAGTGCCGAGCTGTGGTCATCTTCCATTGTGTACGTTGATAAATTATTTTAAAAACAGGATTCTGAACACACATTTTTATTTTGTGTGTTTAACACTGGTCAGTTATAATTTGAACGTGTGCCAGTAAGCGATTATTGTCATAATAAAGTCAACAGCCAACAAATGGACTGACTGATTTGTTTGTTGTACTTTTGAGGCACGTGTCATTGAAAAAAAGTATGAAAATGAGCACCTTTTTTTAACAAGTTTATTAACACAAACAATTTGTGGAAAATTTTCCTTTTCCATTGTTTTTTATACAGATTTTTTTTTTATTTTTTTATTTATTTTTTGTTTTGTTCTGTAAAATATGAGTTACGGTCGCTAAATTTTTTTTTTTTTTTTTTTTTTTGAAAAATAAAATTTAAAAAAGGGTTAAATTAAGTAAAAGTAAAGCTGAAAATATGTTTTGACCAGCCGTGGTCAGTTAAATGGCTTTTAAATGTTGTGTAAAAGACAAACCAGTTTTTACATGTATTTTTATATGCATGTAAAATTTGTGGGGGAAAATGGCAACAGGTTTTTTAAGTGTATAATTACATTTTTAAGCTGATAAAAAGAGAAGGCGGAGAAACTTTAAAAAAGCTTAAGAATTTTTTGGGGTAAATGTTTTTTAACTATAAAAAATCGAAAAAAAAGGAAACGCCTGCATTTGGAAGTCCCTGCATGTATTTGCATCTATTACAACATAAATATGAGGAATCCGCTTACTCAAGATGATGTGTTACATTTGCTACTAATACAAAACTTTCGTATGATCTTTACCGATCTTATGATGCGCAGGTATGATTGAAAAAATCCATGGTGAGAAGCAGCGTTTAATATACATTTTATTTTACATCATGTCGCTTTTTAATCCCCTTAAAATCTCCATAATGCTCATTTCATTCAACATTGCATTAAAACAGCATTTAAGTAATTCTTTGCTTTCTTTTTTTATAATTTTTATAACTCACATATGAGGTTTGTCATAAGCTTGGCTTAGCGAAGAATATGAGTATTACGTTGGTCGCTTGTAAAAAGGCTTTAATGTATTGAAATCACTAAACAAATCTATTGCAAGAAAGTGATAGCTGGCACCATTCTAAATGATCTTTGCACAGTGCCAAGTTCCTTCTCTCTCCCTCTCTCTGTGTGTAACCTTTAAAATTGATATTCCTTATATTATTTCTTATTTGAAAAGCTTCGGATTATGTATTTTGCGTTAGAAAGTTTTGCTCCTCTCCTTCCCTCTATTTTTCTCTCTCTCTTACAATGATGATAAACTTCTTTACCTGTAAGCTCTGCTGTTTTTTTGATTGGGTTCAATAAACAAAATCAAATTCCCAATTTATTTACATTTAAAATTTATCAGCTGTCATATTAGCAAGCAAAATACAGCTGCGTGTCATCTGCATTTCCCAAATAGCAATACTAAAAAATATTTTTACTTTTTAATAGCTAATAACTTCTGTACTATTTACCCTTTTCTTGTGTAATCTCAAAGCGAACCAGAACATGAAATTTATATAAAAACATTAGGAAAAATATCAAGTTTCTCCCTGTGACGTTGTATTTAAAGCGAAAGCAAAATCATAAACGTGCAACAAAAACAAAAACATTTAGATTTTAGAAAATACGCGAGAAAATACACAAAAAAGATGAAAAACAATAATGCGAAGAAGAAGAAAAAAGCGATTGATCATCAATAAATTTCGAAATGGCATTGTTGTGTTCTGCGAGTAGAAGACAAGGCGGAACCCTTTCGCACTACTGCCGCAGAAACTTAAGCCTTCCATCGATCATGCCACGCAGCAGACAATGCTTCCGCAAATATTGAATAAATGTAACAAAAATGTTTGAAGCAAAGCAACGCAATTTCAAAGAGCGAAATTCCCACAGCTCCGTAAAAAACAAGAAATGAAATCTTACAAAATGATATTGATCTTTAAAAAGGGAATTTAATAAACGTACTGTTGTTGTGTTATTTTCAAAAGAAAATGTTCATAGAAATGCGCAAGTACACACACACGCACGCTTGCGCAATCTTTAGCAAACTTGACAATAAAATATTTACGAGCGATCGAATATCCTTATTTTTGCAAACTCAGCCAAGCACTCGTACATGTATTAAAGGGTGCAAAAAGAACTTCGCTATAAATGCCTCAAGACGCAAAACACAATGAAATCAAATTGCATTTGATCCTTTGGCAAATGCAAAAATCACACAAAAAGGAAGGAAAACGAATCAAAGAGTTCAATGTGTCACGTCTTATGATGTCATTTCTCTCTACTTAAAGATACATTTTCAACCCCCATTTCATGCTCCTCTCTGTGGCAACAAGATAAATAGAAGATCGTCAATGCGTTCACAGTAAATTACATTCAAAGGTGAAATGCAAACAATGCATGCGTGTATTTGCGGAAGGGATCACGAATTATTTTGTACTTTTACCATAAAAAAAGGATTATATATTTTTTCCCATTCGGCATCCTTGCCAGAAAAAAAAATAAGCCTGTACTTTTCGTGCAAAATTGTGACTCTTTTACCTTAAAATAAAATCTTTATTTTTATGAGATCTCATTTACCAATGACCCATTACAAAATATATTTTGCTGCAAATAGTTTCTGTGAAAAGTTATTTGAAATTTCTCCATTCACCCATAAAGACATTTTGCCACGAATTTTTTCTCTATTAAAGCGCCATAACAACCTTTTGACTGCCAATGGCTTGAACCAGTGCAACGCATTAGTCATGAATGATGTGCCTGAAATTTTTGGCCTCTATTTTTGATTTCCTTTACAGCCAGCTGGGGTTAAATGGTCAACTGGTGATGCTGCGTTTAATGATCATATTAAATGATTCACACGATATAGCAAAGTGATATCGACAGCTGCTCTGTGGAAGATATTTTGGTAATGGCAAACTGCTTAGCAAATCTTGTATAGAAGCCAAAAAAAAAAAATTAATAAAATTATCATCTAAAAATTGATAATTGGTTTAATCAGGACATATAAGTTAAAAAGCCGGCTCCTGTTCAAGTAAAAAATTAGAATACCAAAAATGATGGCATGTAGTATGTGAATACGAATTTTATCGATATTGTAATTCTCGTTTAGTGTTTAGTTAATGTCATGCTACTTGATAAAGTTGGCTCAGGTAGAAGTTAATCATAATTAAAGCATCTATTAGAAGATCTTAGAAGCAGTGGACTTTCGGCTCATCTTATTCTTGTTGCACACTGCATGTGAATTAGATTTCGACTTGGCCAGTACGAAAAAAATTTCAAAAATTACAGTTATCATTACAAAATATGCAAAAAAATGTTAAAAAATTTCAAATTCTAAATAATTACACAAGATGATTTATAATAAATTTTTAATAACTCGCGAGAGAAAGAGAGAGATAGAGAGAGCAGAAGCAAAATAATAAAAAGCATTTTATGGTCATCAAAGTGTAACGATTTTTTTCCAATAGTCAGGGCGCAGCTTCCCTGATTTAACACTGCTAGTTGAAGGACAAGGGCGACGCTGAAAAATAAATTTAAAACATTCTGTTGTCATGTTTTATACACACGCAGTTATATAAACAATAGAATTGAGTGAGTGAGGAAAAAAGGGTTGAGGCTTTTTATTAAAAACTAAAAAAAATTTGCGCGTCCACTTAAAAAAAAAAAGCAAAAGACAGACGGATGCACGGCCTCTAACGATAATAAAAATAATAAGATAATGCGTGTTAGAGTTTATAATTAAAAAATTACAAAGTATGATGTATTTACAATGAAGAGCATGATAGATGCCTATAATAAAAGAGAGTAAGTGTGTGTGAGTTTGATAGAGAAGAAAAAGAAAAGAGAAGAGAAAAAGGGTGAGAGAAAATATATTTGTTACCCAGTTCAAAAGTACAGATGTAATAAGTGATAATGGCTACAAATGTATCTTGTCATATAAAATAATTTTCAAAATTTTGCTACAATTTCGAACAAAAGCTGACAAATATTCAATCAGGCTGAAAGGATGCTTCACAAATTTACAGCAACAACAACAAAAAAAGATAAAATCATTGAAAATCTTAGAAAAACAATAAAAAAAACCATACCAGAAGTGTCTTAACAAAGTGCTGTAAATTTTTTTATTCCTTATTTCAGATCATTTCAAAAAGCATTTTAGATTTTTAATTACGATTATTCATGATCCATCCTTTCCTATGCTCTTCTGGTGCGTTGGCGTTACGCGCATGATTAAACAATAAATAAAAAATATTTTATTGTCAGCAAAAATCTATCAATTCAATAGAAAATTTCACCCCCGATATTACTACGTTTTAGCTAAGAAAATCACGATTTTTTTTTTGTTTTTGCTTAAATATTTTCCATAAAAATCTCAAAATTTTATATATAATTTTTTTCTTGGATTTTTTTTGCGCTTTTTGTAAAACTAACGAGATTTTTGTGATCCTCCTTTACAAAAATTTGATTACAAAAAAAAAAGAATTCTTTGTTTTCTTCTGCTTCTGCTCCTGCTTACATAATCCTTTTTGTAAAGGCACGTTAGACGTTTTTTATTATACTTACTTTAATAAACATTTGCTTTGCTGTATTTTATTCTCAGAATTGTTGTTGCCGCTGTTCCTCCAATGAGCCTGCAAAAGGATTGGCGTAACTTCTTATATGTAGTTGTTCATGGCGTTCTTTTGTTACTGCTACGACGAAGAACAAATAATAATACTCTTGGCATTTAGGACAACTGTCAGCGTATCTCCGGCCGGTGCTCACATTTTTACTTATAATAATAAATAATTTCAGTAAGAATTTTTTTAGCAGCTGATACTGATATGAAATTATTTTGCACACATAAACTTATCAAAACAATCGCTGGAAACGTTGAGTTTCTTATTATTAGGAATAAAGTAAAGAAAACTTGTCGAGAATAAAACTTTTGTAAAGGAAATGCTATAGAGAGTTTTTCCATAACCAAAAGTATTATGAAAAACAAGTCAATAATTAATAAACTTTTGTAATGAAAGCAAAAAAAAAAAATTTTATAGAAAAATTAAACAAAAAGTTTTCTCAGGGCAATATTAGCGAAAAAAATTAAAACTCAAGAAGTAAATTATAAGAAAAGCATGAAATTATTTATTAAAAATTTGAAAAATAAAATGTAATAAATAAAATAAATTCTGAAAAAAAATCTTTATCAATTCATAAATAAAAAGAGTCTAACGTTCCTTTACAAAAAGGATTATCTAAGCAGAAGCAGGAGCAAAAAAAAAAACAAAAAACTCTTTTTTTTTTTTAAAAAAAATTTACTAAAAAAATATTGTAAAAAATATAAATAACTTTTGTCATTATTAACAGGAATCTCATATAAAAATATAATCGTTTTATAAAAAAAAATTATAGCTAAAAAAAACTTTTGGGAATTTCGATAGGAATTCAATAAAAAAATAATTAAATGTATCGATAAAAGTTTCTTTAAAAAAGTTTTCTGTTGGCAAAAGAAATATATAATTATTTTATTTTTAAACGTTTTTAAAATCTGCATTCTTTAATCTTTATTATTATTCTATATCTTAAAAAAAATTTAAATGCCTAAACAATATTATTAATAATATTTTATATAGAACCTTTTAATATTTGGTGATTTGTTCGAAAGTTTGAATATGAACACCCTGAGATTCTTCACATTCAGCAATGTAACTTCTTGATAATTATACGATCAGTAATAGATGCCATGGTCCTCCCCTAACGTCACTACTAATGAATTCTAGTGATCTTATGAAACTACACATCTGAGCATCAATACTGGGGTTCAACACACACATAATTAAGTAAATTTTTATCTTGTCATACGCCTTGTTATACAAAACTAAGAACATTAACAGCGGAAGGTTTCGTTCTCCAATTACATTCCTAAAATGACTGAGCTTTTCATTGTTTTTCATGAATTTTAAAATTTTTTTTTGTTTTCTCAATTTAAGTCCTATCTTTCTTAATTAAGCTGTGGATCTTTATATAAAATTAATTCTTATTTTATTCATGATGAAGTTAAGAATAATAGGCTTAACACCAAAATGTTTTGAGAAATTTAAAAAAAAAATCCAATATTGGCATCGCAAGAATTATCGATGACCTTCCGAGGATTTTATGCATTTTTAGACGCTCCTTTGTATCAAAATTGTAGCCAATACGACCATTTCTGAATTGTATTTGACAACTAACATAAATTAAAAAAAAAAAAAAAAGGTTAATTTTAAGACGGACAAGTATTTTGTCCGAACAAAAAGAATATCCCGACAAGTATTATGTCCGTGTAAAAAAATAATCAATGAAAAAAAATACCGGGCAGACGTATAAAAATTAATAGACACAAAAAATTTCATATCGTCGAAAAGGGTCATTCGATAAATGGCCAGCGATAAAAAGGCGGACGAACGGATTAATATTTCATTCTGACAAAAGTGTCATTCTAAGACGAACCACAATGATTAGACGGACAATAAATGAATTTCGAGAAACAAGACGGACAACAATGAACAGATAAAAAAGATGAACAAAAAATTAATTGTCAAAATTGTTCCTTCTAAGATGGGAAAAAATGGAACAAGGAAAAGCCGGACAGTCGGACTAAAATTTCATTCTGTTAAAAAAATGCTCAATCTCAGAAGGAAAAATGGGCATATACTTCATTTAAAAGAAAATACATGGATTGACCTTTTATTTTAAATATTATATTTTTATTTCTATAAGTAATCACAGCAGCTTATAGCCTTGGAGCTCAACAATGTGCCCGCTAGTGTGTTTTATATTTCTTGTTAGAAGCAAAATTTGTGTCCGAAGCACCATGTAAAGAGTGATAGATGGAAAACCACTTAATCAACTTCCTCTATAAGGATTCAGAATATTACAAACGGAATGATAACCGATAATTTGCTGATAGAATGAGAAGTGCTTTGTAGGGACTCTTCCGTGCATAAACTAGCAATTGTTATAAAAGTTGTGTAAGTAGAGAAAAGTATGACATATTATACATCATTGAGAAGGTCCAGAAGTGTAGTTAAAAAAATATATATATACATATACATATATATATATATATATATATATATATATATATATATACATATATATTTTCAAAAGGAGAAAAAGTTAAAATTAATTAAAAAAAATTAATAAAAAAATAAAAATTATTTTGTTTACTTTGCAAGCGTATTAATGACCAAACACTTATTGCATTCAGCTCTAACTCGGGAAATTTAAGGAATCATAATTTCGTCCTTTTAATTTGCTGACTTTGGAATAATACAAAAATCGCCCTGGTCTTTACTTTTACCAACTTTGCATCGATGCCCACCTAATTTCTTGGAATTTTATATTTTATTTTTTAAAAAGTCAATTATATATTGCAAATAAATAATTAATCTTTTCGGTTTATTGAAAAC
This sequence comes from Ormia ochracea, assembly GCA_963402855.1. Lineage (NCBI taxonomy): Eukaryota > Metazoa > Arthropoda > Insecta > Diptera > Tachinidae > Ormia > Ormia ochracea. Next base: position 5,292,153 of record OY727105.1, read on the forward strand.
AAAAACGAAAAAAAAAACTAAAGGAAAAGATCTGTCAACAAATTTGCAGCTGAAAATGGTTAGGGGGCACTTAAAGATGCACTTTCTGCATAAATTTTCAAAATTGGAATTGCTTTATTTTTCTTTGTGTCCTTAAAAGCATATTAAAATTAACACAAATTGAAATATTTAAACCTTATCTGAATTGCGAAAGATCTATCTAGTGAAAGATCATTAGCTAATAAAAGAAAATCAAAAAAAAAAAAAAAAAAATAATAAATGAATAAAATAAACAAAAGAAATAGAAGTTTAAATGTGAGAAAATTTGTTGGCAATTTCCACCCAAAATATAAAGAAAGGCAAACAATTTACTTTTTATTTTAAACAAAAGAAAGGAAAAGATGATCTGTGATCGCTTGAGGTAAAAGAATTCAGTGTTAGTCTGGAGAATATATCACCCCCTTTCCAAAGTTTAGTATTAAAACATTATTGCCAAACTAAAAATTTATTTAAAATTACAAAATCTCAACTCATCTTCCTGGAGACGAAGTGATAGAGGAATAGGGAAATTTAGAAAATAAATCGTTTTTGTTTTTTGCACAAGATCATCATCAGCGTCATCATTTAACCTAATGGACCCTGACCCTTAAACATTGATAAAAAACGGCTGCTGATTGTTTATAATCTGTGGCAAAGAATTGTCTTCAAGGGTGAATTATTCTTCAATTTAAAATTGGAGATCATTTTATTTTAAAATTTTTACTTCGCATTTGTTAGTTTTAATTTTGTTGAAAGGAAATCCATCCTGTCGATCACAGGGGATGGTTTAGTTGCTTGCGAATTTTCTTTCTTCCAGTCTTAAGCGTTTTTAGTTTTCTTATTATTTCTGCAATATTGATTTAATGTCTAAATAAATATTAATCATCCAGAGAATAAAAATCATTTTCTTGATTTTATTTTAGAGATTTGAAAAAGGATACTAATATGTATCCTTACGATATTTATTTAGGTTGTAAGATAAACTTTCAGTGGAACCTCCGTTGTAATTAGATTTTTCCCAACATTAATTTTATTGCAAGCATTTTAAGTGAAATTATCATTTTTTATAGAGCAGCTTTCAGGGAAATATTTCCTATGCATAAGGAATCAATATCCTGTGAAATTTTAAGCAGAAAAATTTCATATATTAATACAAGTAAATGTATCGCTTTTGTAATCAATTAACTTTTCAATATATCTTTTTCAACCATTTTCTTTGAAGAAGAATTTTTTCATGAGCTCATGGCATTAGTTTCTCATAATTTTAATCGTAATAAATTTTAAGTAAATAAATAAAGTGAAGTAAAATAAAGAAACAAAAAGTATGCCCGAAAATATTTTCCACAAAAACTTTTAGTTTTATCGGATGGACATCAAACAAGGACGATATTAAAGCAAGGCATTGTGAAAAAATCTTATAAAGGCGATATTGAGAGCATAATACACGGCATTAATACATTGGCATTTGTTGTCAATCGACCTCAATCCCCAACATGAAATAAGTTCTAGAATGTTATTCGACAAACGGAGTGTTCGGCCGAAGAGTGTACTCTTTCTTTCATATGATTCATTATGATTGCAAGCAGAAATGAATCTGCCTTTAAGGAAAAACGAATTGTTAGCAAGAAAGTGAAAGCTTCCGGAACAAGTTCACTAACTTCACTACAACACATTTGAGACTACGACGATAGACTGACAATTAAGAAATTTGGCTTTTTAATTAATATGGGGCTACTCGTTTAAGATTCTAAATGAGGTTTTTTTAAAATATGTCTCAAAATTGGAATTGAAAACAGTTTCGTACTAAACTTTCTAATCCAAAAATGAATAAAAATAGACATTAAAAATAAGTATTTTAAGTGAGCCTCTATTGTGCTCTTAAAAGGTTTGTAGTCAAAGCGGGGTATTCCCCCTACGTATCATCGAGAAGTATTGTCACAGCTAAAAGTTTCTCAAAAATTAGAAACTGCATTAAAGAAAAAATAAAAAGTCTTCCAAAAGACCGAGCATGCACTATATCAGATATAACGAATCTTTTCTAATGCCCTTTTAATGAAAAGGTGCTCCCTATTAATTGTTTGTTGTCCTTAAATTTTCTATGCTTAAATTTTTGGGGACTTTGTAAAAGAATATTGTTGCTGATAACTTTCCAGGAAAATATTTTGCTAGATGACATTTAGACTCAATACTTTTGCATAATTTTTTATAAAGATTAAATTTATGATTAAATTTACATTAAATATTTTCCTTCCTTTGTGCAAAAAGAAATTTCAGTTAATGTTTTGTTTAATGAATTTGTAAAAGAAATTTTTTTCAAGTGATAAATTATCCGCAACAGGATTTTGATAAAAAAATGTAGTTACAAAATTTACGTACAATTTATGTTTAAACAAAAAACAAATGTAAATAACAATTAAAAACATATAAAATCCTTTATAAAGGACAAGATGTAAGGAAAAAGGCGGTTTGACTTTAACAAGTGCAACGTTGCTTTATTTTTGTAATTTAAAAAATATACAATCCGATGTAGAGTTTACAGTGGATTTTTTTGTTGTTGTTTGCTGTCGATACACCTCTTTTAAAGGATTTTTTATACGATTCCTGTGCTGTTGTGATTTTTAAAACAGTTTACAAAAAAATTTGCATAAAATTTTCCAAAATTGATTCTTAATGTTCCGTAAACAAATAATTCTTTAATACCAGTCTGAATCTTCTTAGCAACCTTTCTTGTGGCATCACTTTAAACTCTATTTATTTATCATTAACTCTTCCTTTTTGTTATCCTTTACAGGAATATTTATTCATTAGCAATCAATAAAGAAAACAATATGCACGAGTATGTGTGAAGAAATTTCCATACTCATTGTGTGGCACAATGAGGCACAGAGGGAGGCAACGGTATTTATTTTATCTCTGCTCTTCACTTTTGTTGTTGTCTCATTAGCATGCGAGAGCAGATACAAGTATCTGTGCGAGTACGCGGCATGTGTCTAGCAGTGTGTGATAGAGTGCATGTGACCCTGCGCGATGTTCACTCTCTCATAGTTGGATCACTCACATTATTGACTTCTAAGACTTTTTAGATTCCGTAAATTTAATTTAAGTAACTCATTCTTTGCTTCTAAGCGAAACGTGTTGACACCTTTAAGGTCTAGTCGGACTTCTATGGATTGGTCAGCAGACAAAAAACAATAGCATCGAGATGAATAGGAATAGTTCTAAGCGATAAGTGAAAAGTTATTGGCTCTAATTATGCGTTGCAATAAAAAAGGAAGAATATAATTATTTTGACGCAAATTTTACTAAATTTCAATTCTTTTATTTAAAGTTTAATTACTAAATAATTTAATATTCTTTTTCATTTAGAACATTTTAATTTAGAACTTTCTTAATTTGAGTTTAGTTTTAAAATTAATTTCAAGAAGCAAATTACCAGGTAAATGGGAAGTAAAATTTTTACTGATGATGCTACACAGTGAAGTAGCGAAATATTGAAAATAAATTTATTTGCAATTTTAGAAATAAAGACGTTGAGCTTTAAAGAATTACAAGAATTTTAATTGAAAAAGTTCCAAAACATTAACGAGTTTCAAATACAAAAATTTATCGCTAATTTTTTTAAATTTATTTGCAACAAAAAAGTTTGCATTAAAAGTTTCAAATACAAAAATTTATCGCTAATTTTTTTAAATTTATTTGCAACAAAAAAGTTTGCATTAAAAATAGTTTTTATTAAAAATGTTAATTTTTTTATTTCATAGAATACAACAAATTCGTTTGTAACTTGTTAGCAAAAATATTAGAGTACATATAATCCGCTAAAAATTGTCTGTTTCTTTTTTAGTTAAATGATTTTAATAAGCAATTTTTGTTATTAACAATTTAATTTGCAACAATGAAAAATTATGCAACTATTAAAAAAATGCTTTCGATAATGAAAACTAAAACATTTTGGTTATCGTTTATTTTTGCTTTAAAAATGTTAAGAATAATTTGTTATTATAAAAAAGTGCAGATTTTGGTGGCATGTTGCAAGTCTTAGATCTTAAGAAAATTCCCACATTACATTATTATCGTTAAGACTTTGCATTACAGACATTTTATTATTTAGTGTGGATATAAAAATTTTTTTTATGTCGAGTAAATTGTTTCTACTAAAACTTAAAACAAGAATGTGCCAGCATAATTAACACACCGTTTTAACTTGCATTAATTTTAATCGAATTTCAATTTTCCATATAATAACAAAACTTCATCCCTGTCAGGTTTTTCCTGACAAAAGATGTTGCAAAATAAATCAATATTGAAGTTCAACTCAATTATTTATGGTTTGAAGTGTGTAGTGAATTGAAGACATAAAATATCTCAATATGCAAATTTGAAAAGGGATCAATGAAATAAAGGACAGGGATTTGAATATTTGCATAACATTGGCACAAGTCAGAAATGCTGACACACGCACTCACATACTCATGCACAGACAAATGCATGTAGAGACATACGCTCGCAGATAAAATATTTTTCTGAAAAGATGTGCAAATTAAATTTATGTAAATTAATCGAAACGACTTTTTGCCAAAAACTAAAAACGCAATTAAAGAAAATATATAAAAACAAAATTAATTCATTCATTGATTTGTATTGATTGCGAAAAGGAACCCTTTAAATTTTAATAAATTCAATAATAGGAAATTTTAACGGTTCCTTCTTAATAATTTTTAACGTATTTTCTTTGTTGCTGTCCTTTGTTGAATGCTTTAAGGGAATCTCTCCAAACACTTTTTTCAAATGGAAATAGAAAATTTCGTTACAGTGTAAAGTAGCTCATCATTAGTTAAATTTAATTGAATTTTCAATTGAAATTTTCTATTAAAAATGTTCTCCGTAAAAGAAGTTTGTTTTTTAAGGCGAAATTCCTTAACTATTTTTTTATATAAAAAAGTAATTCAATGCCCATGGCTGTCTCTGCGTTTCATTGACAGCTGTAATAAATGATTAATGTTTGTTTTTGGGGAGTTTTGGGTTGACAGCTTTAGCTGTCATTTTATTCCCAACACTACTGTTACTGTTTTGAAGAATATTGAGAGTAAAACAAACAATTAAAATCGCTCTCACACTCAAACATAATTGATGACAACATATTTTCACACTTGAATTTACAATTTCGTTTTTATTAAACTTAAAGAAACTAATCGAAGTTTTTGATTAACGATTTTCTTTCTATTTCTATATCAACATGATGCAAGGAAGACATTTATTTATAAATCTTTCTTCCTAGAGAAAAGTGTCAAACAATACACTTAAAACTGCAAACGAGTAGTAGTTTCAATTAATTCCGTAATTGAATCAATACAAAAACAAACTTGTTTCTACTTTGTTAACAGCCAGAAAAATTAAATTGTTTAAATATGTTAAAAATATGCAGCATTAGTTGGTTGTTTTGTTTAGTATTTTACTTAATTTTAAATTTCCAACTCGTTATCGAAGTATCGAAAATATATATCTTATTTTTAATTTTTAGGCAAAAAAGTTTTTCTCTTCCATTTATTTTTATCTTTTAGCGTCAAAATTTCGTGAGCTTCGTCAGGAAGATAATTTTTAAACAACAGGTTGATAACTGACATAAAAACCCGACTTAAAGCTTTATGTTGAATATATATAAAACTTTTTAAAAATGAAACATTTTTATTTTTATTTTATTTTTGTTAAACACAAATTTCAATTTTTTTCAATGAATAGACACTTTTCACAAGGATATAAATAAAATCCCCTACCCAAGGAAATATTTCTTCTGCACAACGACATCTAAAGGAACCATTTCATTTTATATATCAAGGATTTCTTTTGACATTGTGGTATGGTTACATTCAAATTATTGTAATATTTTAGCAAAAGTAATTGAGGCCTAAAATGTATAGTTGGTCATTTGTGCTTTAAAGTAATGCTGTCGACTAACTCTTCCTTTTTACTAACACTAAACTGTCAGCTGTCAATTTTTTTTGGAGTTGGCAACACTTTACTGCACAAATGGAGATAAATTAAAATCTGGCATTAATCATGTAAATCTGCTGCATCCTGTAAATGTAGAATTTTTTTATATTTATGGGTGGGTAAAAGGTGCTCAATGATCTGTATTAGAATACAGTGAAATGCTCAGGAGCCAACTGACAGACCACAACAATCACTGTCGATACATTCTTAGGTAAAAATAAATTCTTAAATACCAAATAAAGACAAAATTTAAATTTAATTTAAGGAAAATTTGTTGCGAAAAAAAAACAAAAAAAATTTTCGGCCACTGATAGGACATGCTTAGGCATGCACCTTATCGGTTTGCTCAAATTTTTAATAAAACTTTATTAAGACTTAAATTAAAAATTATTTTTATTTCACTTTTCAATAACATTTAAAATGAAAGTATTAATGAAATTCGATACGCTTAATATGACCGATCGAATTTCAATTTCATTACAACTGCATTTGCCATCAACAATTGGAAATTTTTGTTGATTGATTACTTGTGTTTGTCTTACAAAAAACCAAAAAGCAAAATTTCTCAAAGTGGAAGAAGGGTTCCAGTAATTCTAACTATCAGATTACTATAAAAAAACCAAGTTTTAACGAGTTTTTGTGTAAAAAATGACAATTTCTGCAACAAAACAAAAAATAATTAATGAAAATTGAAAAAATTGTAATCATTAAATGAGAAAAGCTGGCAGCCAGGAAGTAAAAGGATACCACTTTTCCTCTAAAAGCAACACCAGAAAATTGATGGGAAAATCTTGTTTGTGCAATAATGTGAAAAAAGAAATTCAATATTTTTATAAACATGTTATAAAGATTGGAATCCTTTTTCTTTTCGCAATATTTACAAGCAGCACAAAGAAAACTTAATGTAACAGTTCTTCCTTTCTATTGCTTTTGAAGTAGGAAATGAATGGTTTTTTTAAAGGGTTGTTGGCATGTAGAAAGTAAAGGATTTGTTTACGTTTTTCCTTTTAAGTACCTGGTAAATTTGCCAAAGTATGCATTGAAAATGCAAAATTGCATTTCTCATTTAAGCAATGCATGCAAAAATTAACCCTTTTTGCATTTTCCTTAATTTAGATTTATTATGCAAGTTAGGAAATGTATTTTTTACTTCACATAAACATGTATTGGCGCAAAAAACATTAGCTGGTAAAATTAATCCTTTTCCTTGACATTATTGTAACATTTGCTTGCCCCAGAAACGCTATCTGGGAAATTTGATATGTGCAAATTATGCCACCGCTAAAATAAACGTGAGAAAAATGTTTAAAAAGGAAATCTGCGGCGACTTGGCCAACCCTTTAAACGTCATGCCAAGAAATTGTATTAATTTCGCAAAATGAAAAACAGCAATCATACTTGAGTTTAATGGAAGCCCGGCATGCTGTGAAAATTAGTGGATTTAGAAAATTTCCAATTTTTGCATAATTTCCATTTTAAGAGATAATTTACATATTTGAAATTGTTTACAAACGATTGTACAACACAACAATAATGAATATTTAATTAAGGTTTTAATTAAATTTATGAAAATGTGACTCGCTAATGCCAACATTTTGTCACACTAAATTACAACAAAATTAGCATAATTGGTAGGGAGAAGTAAGCCCATGCGGAGCCCTACAATCACATCGCGCAAATATCTTTATTTTCTTACATAGAAAAATGTCAATTATCGTTCACACGAAAACGTGCCTTAAAGTACCAAAAGGAATGCGTATGCACTACAAAAATACTCATTAAGTTTTAAGTAGTAATACTCATTAAGATTAAAGTTCTAGATCTCAGAATTGCTTTTGTACAGACGATGCAGCAGCCCAATAATGAACTGGCAGTATGCGAGAAGCTTCCCAAAATTACTTGTGGAAAGCCATTTTGATCTTTAAAAAACATTGATAATTATACGAGCTAAGATTTGTTGTATATATAATTTCCTGGAGAAAGGATTAAAGATATTTAAAAAAAAACACTAAACCGATTTAATTATTATTAATAAGAATATTTAGTTGTAGAAAGTTATTGTAAAATGAAGTAGACTACAAACCCGTATCGAACTTGATTGACTGTCCAAAAATCATCAATTTTAAGTAGTAGTAACGTTAGATAACAAAACTGTCATTCATGTTGGATGACAAATTTGTCATTCAAGCAAGAAATTTTGCAAAGAAAAATTAAAAATGAGGAAACACATAAGACTAAAGTAACATTTTTGAGAGACAACGTCGCTTTTAATTTTACAAACAATCAATTGCCATGTTAATTTCCTCATAAATTTATGATTTTCAGCTCACAATTAAAATTCTGGACTGATACTTTTTGTAACACACTGTCAGTCAAAAAATAACATTGCTGCTCAACTGAAAAACTTTGTCGTTGACTGTTTTCTGACAATATCAGACAGGGGAATATTTATAGTATGTAACCCATTCAACTAACCGAACTTGATGCACAGCATCAATAAAAGCTGTATAAACAGCTGATTTTAAACAGTGTGGTTAACACAGACTTTTTTACCTCTTCAAATGTATTTGCAATATTTTGTAAAGAATTTTACTAAAGAAAATCAGCAACTCGATTTAAAAATCTTTTCAATTCCATTTACCATACTGACACAAAATATATTGAGATACTTTTCGATAATTAGTTTTTCTTCAATTAACAATACGGAAATAATTAACGGAAAGCTTTGCTTATGTCGCCTCATTAGACCTCTAAAGGCAGTCCATATATATACTCCTGAATATGGTCTGGCAAATATGACGTATTTTAAAAATTACCTAAAACTAGTTATTACTTTTTTGAAGGAATTAATTAATGATGAATTTGCATTTAAAGGCAATCACGCTGTTGTAACTCCAAAAGGTATCAAAGCCATATATAGTCTCAAGTCTCCTCACACATACACTACAGGAAAAATAAAATAAGACGGAATATGAAAAAAAAAATTATGTAGTAATTTTATTCGGCTTTTTCGGCAAAAGGAAAGTCCTTTAAAAACCTGATGTAAAATACTTAAAAATGCACAAAATTCTTTACATTTCTTTTCTAACTGATGATGTTATTAAAATAAATGATGTTTCCAAAGATATTGGCTACATGTTTTGAATTTACAAGGGATTTTTTGGACACTTTTACCCTTCTTTTTTGATATAATAAAATAATTTTCTTTAATTGTTTTTTACCATCATTTTCTTAAAGGATATTTCTTTTTTTTTTTTCTATCAGTGAAAAGTTTCTGTCCGCTTTTGTGTAAATATGGTTGCATTTTACTAGGAGAGATAAACCAAACTGCATGATCATTATTGTTGTTTTGATACGCTTCCTTGCTTGCTTGCGTTTGTTTTACAGTTTTAGAATTTTTAATCCTTTCGTTTGTTTATCCAATACAGGTAATAAAATTTACAGCATCCTTTTATGTAATGATTTTTTGTTTTCTTTTTAATGGTGGAAATTTCCAAAGAATGAATCATTAATTTTAACATAAAAATTTTTAATAGATTTTATTTATAAATTAAGGGTTGCGCTCTTTATAATAAAGGAAAAAAAAATCGCAACATATGAAAAAACATATTTTGCAATTTGCAACCCTTTTCCATTTACAATACTTCTGACGACAATTTTGCTTTTGAAAAGTTGCTTCTAACGAAATAAATAATATAGTTTTGCCAACTCTAGTTTATATATTATATTTTAATATTTTCCTTAGTAAATGTAAAAAAGTTCAACAGAATGCTTTAGTTTTCGTGGCTGTCTTGGTTCTAATTTAATTTCATTTAATTTAATTCGGCACTGGTGGTTCGTTAATGTATTGTAACTATTCTACCATAACTATTTTTATTCTACCATAAAAAAAAAAAAAATTGCCGAGTCCAGAGTTCATCATTTTAAAAATATTAGAAAATAAATATGTATATAAAATATTTAATATATATAGATAAATCGAAATACTATAATGTTTACTTAAAATTTATTTCTCTAGAAAATTCATTTAGACAAGGCAACGATTTTCATTAGAACCGAAAATGAAATATAAAACATTTCATGAATTATATGTATTTAATCATTTTATTAATGAAAACATTTATCAAGAAATCTTGTGTTGCCTAAAATTGATGGTTGTAAGCAAAGGAGTTGCTTATGTTCCTTCACATCATTTACCCTTTCGGCGCGATGGCCTGATACATTCATTATTTGCAGCATTGGTCTAAGTTGAAAACGAGTTTCCTCGTGAAAAAGAAACTTTGTCGGAATTATCACAGAGATTGGTATTATGACCTACGCTCTGTTTTCTGTACTTGCACCTTGTCCGTACTGTACTTGTCCGTAGGCATCAGAACGCACCATTTTATGCTGACTCCATGATCTGGATGCCATTGCTTGCATTACTTACAAACTTCGTCAACTGCAAGAGTCTGAGACCATAGGTTTGATCCTTGCCTCCGGCACTTATAAAATAAAAACTTCTCATTAATTTTTGTGAAATTATTGTAATGCATCATATGTTATTTATTGTTGGATTGGTTAAGTGAGTTCGGACAATTAATATACTACCAAGCAACAGCCAAAGAGTGTCCAGTTCAACCCCAAGTACTTTGCCTTATTTATTCTGAATTAATATAAGAACTGCTAATTTCTTTCTCACAAAATGTCATTGTCTAAAAAGCATTGTTGTTGTACTATTTTTTCAAATCAATTAAAATGTAATAAATTTTGAAACTGAATCATAATACAGGCTCTTCCTGCAATATATAAACCCGAATAAGGACATTTAATCCAAATCAAAATATCACTACAAAACAAGAGAAACATCATGTTGAACAAAAAGAGCAGCATTTTCATGTAAATTTTTTTCTTCTTACAAAATCAGTTTTAACAACTTAACAAGCGCATAAGACATTTTTAAGGAGCAACAGCCAGCAATAACATTGACGACGATGTATAATATATATTTTAAAATTTCAAATTTCAAATTGGTAATTTATGAAAAGAAGCCAAAATTAAAATTAAAATGACAATGTAATTGTAGTCGCCGCTGTATGCAATCAAAGTTACTTGTAATTACAAATGTAATTTATTTTTTGTGACAAGCCCAAAAACGTTAGAGGATGTCATATAAACAATCTAAATATAGAACTGAATGACTTTAAGTTACAAAAACACTTCCCAGTGACTTGACTGACTAACTGTCACAACTGACTAACTGGCTGACTTAGAGCTGTTACATCAAACAGAAAAATAAAGTATCAATTCAATTCAATCCAATTCTGCTCTATAAATAACAATCAAATCAATCGCACAATGGCAAAAAAAAAACAAAAAATATTACAAAACGTTTGAGTAACATGGACGGGAATCTAATTTAAAATCATTGGCAAAATATGCAAATTCAAGTATTCAGCTTTACTTTCTTGCTTTTATTTTGTTGTAGTTTTTGTTATTCTAATTGTAGTTCAAATTCTAATTCAAATTTTGATTTTGAATTATTAATACAAAATTTTTATAACTTCATTTTAGTATAACAAAGCCATTCATTCTGGCATTCATGTATGTCATGAATGAGAACACGTCAAAAAGGACTTTTCATGTACGTATTAGCGCTCTACGAGCTCATATGAGAGAGACCATGCATGTGTATTTGTGGCTGCGTTTGACTTGTATTATTTTTATGCAGATTTTTCCGCTTTCACATTTTTTTTTTTTTTTTGCTTTTATTGCCATTTCAAGGAAGTCTCGTTGCACAAAATGAAAACAACAACGACAAACCTCCTTTTGTGAAATCAATATTCAAAAATAATGAAACATCAAAACGCAGGCCTAATCCTTGTAAGAAATTTCAGGCACAGGGAGATAGATGTAGAGAGAGGGAGAGAGAGAGAGAGAGAGAGAAAGGAGATCATATAATATTGTTATAGTTTTTTTAACGAACCATTTAACCAACATGTAAATTACAAATCAATTGTAATCGAAATCGAACAATTTCTACAAATCAATATTGTTGTTTTTACGTCATTTACATAAATTAGCATCCGTGTGCAGTTGCGCAATCAATATTTTAAAATACAATGAGCCTTTTTCTAGACGAGGGTAAGAGTTTATTTAAACTTTTCCAAAAACCAAAAAAAAAAAAAACAAGATCGCCAAAGTGTAAAGGGAAAGCATATAAAATAATAATGAAAACGGGGAGGCTGGTGGAAAATTCAACACCAGATGTATGGCAAAACAAGTATGAACAAATAATAAAAGTAATTTTTACAGATTAAAGTTTGTAACTTTTTTTTTATTCCTGCAACATGAGAAAAATTAATTGTTAATTTGTGTTTTATTTTTCGGAATTATTATTTTTATCAATAATATTAAAAATTAACTAATTGAATGTCTTTAATTAGCTCTTTGATTAGTAGCACCAAAAGGTAGCAATAAAAGGACGAGAAAGGAGCGAAACCGTTAATTTGAAAACATGACAGACGATATAAGTTCATGACTTTTTCTCTTTATTAAAAATGGACGCTGACCTTTCCACTGGTTATACAAAATGCAATAACAAGAAGCAAGCAAATGGGCAGGCATACTCTTAAATTTGCTTTATGTAGCTCGCCTGAAAATATACATACATACACAAAGCTTCCACTACTACAAGTAGGCAATGCTTGCGTATGACCAGCAGTAACGTCCTTATGAACCCTTTTACTCTTCCCCTTCAAACAGGCATATTGTATGAAAACAAAAAACCTGTCCAATAACAAATTTTATAATTTTTATGCGCGCTTGAAAAAGCAAATAGGAAAAAATGCAAATCATAGTTTTGTTATCAATGACCAGAAATAGGATCTTATTTCTTATGGCCATGGACCGTTTTACTCTTTGCTGCAGTTGTTTTATAATGAACATCCTTTAATTTTTCAGCCATATGTTGGGTTTAAAGCCAGTACGCACGTTTTGGCACACTGAAAGAAGGACACGCATTGAAGAGGGTATTTTTAAAGCTTTTCTAAAATAAATGATGCTCGTTGTCCAAACCGGTTTTTCGTCTTGGACCTTTTTGGATTTTTTTTTTGTTTGGTTTTTTTTAATGTATTCTCGCGACAGATCGCGGTTGTATAAGATAAAAAAGATTTTTCACAACGAGCAAACGATTTTGAATAGAAGGGTTATTGTAAGTCCGGTTAAGAAGTTTCATCCCTGTTTTTTGATTGGCCTCAATGAAAGCTGATCTTCATACGTGTACATTTCGTCCATCTTAGGAATATTTGAAGTAATTTGAAAGAAAATGAACAAATAAAGTACTTCTTATTCATGGAATATGATGGGAAAATTAGTTTTTTTTTTCTCAAAATCTTCAAACTGGTAACTGGTTCTCAAAAGTAACGGCTTTTTGAAATGCCACTTAGCAAAAACAAACTCTCTTTATGTGAATGCAAAATTTATTAAAATGATTGAAAAATTAATTTCAGCACAAATCCGTTGGAAGAGCAATTTCTTTCACATTTTGACCTTTTTTTAAAAAAAATTTGTTGCTTTTAATAGTTTTATAAGCGTGCTGCTCATTATTTAACCCTTGCAAGAGAACTCACTGACCATCAACTGACCACACTTTGGCAGAGAATAAAAATCCTATCTTCCCTAAAGATGCTTTTGTACACCCTTTTGACAATAAATTTAAACGTTTTAAGAAAAAAACTCGTTTGGTTTGGTTTTCAGCTTGACCACTACTGGTCAGTGACTTGGCACGAGCCAAGTTATCTTTGTTAAGTTACTTTGAAAGTGTTACAAATCTCCTTGTTGCTTCCTTATCGTTAAAATATAAAAGAAAACAGGATCTACAGATATTTCAGACTTCAAAATATTTATGGTCAAAAAGATTTGGACACGAGCCAATGTTTGACGTAAAACAGATACAATTAATGTTTTCGTGAATGCCCTCTTACACATGTGCATGTCATCATATTTCCCCCCAGGGAATATAATTACCCACAAACGAGATGTTTCTACGTGTGAGAGTTTTTAAAAGATTTTGACAAAAGCTTTTGAGTGCTTATTTTAGGAAAATTTTCTAATGTTTTGCGGCATAGCGATCATATTTATGCTTGTTTTTCCTTAGAAAAAAGATACAAAATTATGGGCGTTATCGAGTAAACAACATTAAAAATAAAATGAAAAATAACCACAGAAGCTTAAGGAGTACGTATAAAAGCGCTACTTTCCATCAATCCACACAAATGTATAAAGCGTGGTTGCGAAGCAAAAATTCACCAGCAGCTTTTCTTTTGAAATGATGTCATTAAAATTAATTAATTGTGTAATTTTGTACAGAAAATACTTAAAATTTTTTATTTTTCAATTTTGAAAATCGCTTAAAAAATTTTGTTTTTCAATCTTGAAAATCGTCTAAAAAAGCTAATTGTTTCTAGATTCTACTCCAAGAAAATAAAATCAGTAAATATTAGATAATTCTACAGTTTAAGATTGTGGAATAATGCTAAAAGCTTTCATTCGTTATGCTAAGCAGTCCAGTAATGCAGAAAATCTCCTAGAAGTCTGGCCGATTTAAAAAAAAATTATCTCGGTACTCTGCTAAAACATAATTTTTCCACACAGTTGTTGGAAATACATTTTCCCCTCATCAAATTATAACTGTCATATTAAAAATGATGTCAAGTCCTACCAGTTTTTAAAAAATTTGTTGCAAAATTACAACAAACATCTTCGGTTTAGACAGAGGGATTTTGTATAGAAATTTTTTCCAATAAACATTTTATATATCTATATCCTATATATCATTATATGCCTTTTTTTTAAAGCACATGCTGCTTAAGTTTAGTAAACTTCCGACTCCAAAGTGTACTCAGTTTAGTTTATATGCCAAAACATTATAGCTATTGAGTAATCAAATTTTAGAATATGTGGAACTTAATATTTTCTTTTGTGGGCATGTGGCTTCCTTGAGGAATTAAATTTTAACAAACTGGAAGTGTGATAAATGACCATTAATCATTAATGATTATCTATTTATAAATTTATTATCGCAATAATCTCTTAAGTGCTGTTCTATTAAGCCGCAATTATCTGTATCTAATTCTTAACTATCATTGAACAAACCTATTGTAATGACATCTTAAGTAATCCCCTTTAGCAAAGTAGGCAAACATAATTCTCAAATATGCAAAGGACATTTAAAGAAGGATCAATAAAGTAAATGTGACTCACTTACTTAATAGAATTTAAGTAGAGATAATTTGACTTTTTAAGATCTTGCCATTTCCGTTAGAGGTCAAGAATTCTGCCTTTTTTGCAAAACCGTTTTGTTTTATATAAAATATTTAATAAAAGAAATTTAAAGAAACAAAAAAATCACACATAAATCTCATCATTTGCCTAAAAGTGCCAACAAAATAATTTCTCATATTAATCTGGTCTATAATCACCCTCTTAAGGGTGGTTTTTCCTTAAAGATCATTGATTTTAAATTTCCCTTTTTCCTTTTGCAGCATTTTTCTCTATTTCAAGGGCAATAAATCCTGCGGCTAATATCCGACCATACAATACTCGTGTAATAAATAATGAAGAATTTTCATTAATTTATGTGAAAACAGGGTAAATACTGTCAATAATAAAATCCAAACAAAAATAACAATAGAAAACTACAAAAATTTCCAACGTAATGAAAGAAAATACGCTGCAAAAAGCCACTAAAACTTAATTCTTGCTTTATACGAATTTGTCGAGTGTAGTTGAGGGGGGAAAAATACATTTTAATATTTCAACACCCAGTATTTTTTTTTTAGTTTTTAAGAAAATGTGTAATTAAATGTCTTAATCAAAATTAGGCAAAGCAATTATAAAATTATATATGTGTATATAAAAAAACCAAAAAAAAAAAAACTTGAAAAAAGTTGAAAAAACGCTCTTCAGCCCCAGTAAAATTCAAAAATAGTTTTAAGAGATTAACTTTTGCGCACAATTTTTAAGGCAACGATTCCGTCCGAAGAAAAACATTATAAATTTATATATAAACATTAATCCATTAACTGCCCCTTTGCAGAAGTGGGGAAATACAACCCATTTCATTATCAAAGCTTTTGTGACCAATATTTACATCCACGGATTTCATACTGTTTAACATCCGCATTTACTATGCGCTGCTCTACGAGTTTCTTAACGATTTTTTGCTTCTTTTTCTAATCTCTTAGAAATGCAAGCAACCTTGGTAATAAATGCAATGAAAATGTTTCATTACTGCAATGTATTCTCTTTCAAATACTTTGGAAGTTGAATCATCACAATGCTATGATCCAAAATTAAATTTAAATTTTTTTACGAATAAATATTCATTCAAAGTCGCATCTTCTGATAATTAAATTAAAAAAAAAAAATCTAAGGAGGAAAGAAAAATTTGAATTTTAAGTATTAAATAAAAAAAATTTGTATAGAAACCAATTACAAAATATAAAACTGTAAAAGATTTATTTAATAAAATACCTATATATTTTCAATTTCATTTTATGTGCATCACACTTGCAATCAGCCAAATTAAGTTCATAAATGCAATGAAATTTTTTCATTAGATCATTGATTGTTTGTTGTAGTTCACTTTCAATGACAAATTTCATTGGTAAAATATAAATATTCATTATCTGTTTCTATATTTAGTTATTTTCAGATCTAATGCTTGTTCAACTTGGAGTTTATGGACCGTAAAATTACAAAATGAATATTAAGTTTTCCTCAATGCGCAATATTTTCATACAAAAATTTGTTCCATTTTGATTAATATACGCCTACTTTATTTCTCGCTTTAATATTGATCTTACTAAAGAATGAATTCGCCGCATTTTTATAAAATTTGCCTTTTATAGATCTCTTGACTCTCTTGAATTAAGAAAACACATAGTTGGCTGAAGATTAAACCCTTTTGTAATCAATATCGCAAAACAAATTACTGAAATCCATTTCAGAATGCTGGCTTATCGTATTTTTTCACTTGCATACATAAAATACAATCATAACCAAAATTGTAATATTTTGTGTCTTTTTTATTTTTTGTTTACTGGTTGTAAAATTCATTTTTAAGTAGAGGATCGAAACAAATCGATTGATTTCAAATGCAGATACAGGAAAGAGATTGTAATTTGCATAAATTTACATGTAATGCGCCTTCGCGTAGCGTTAACGAAAATCCATTTTGTTTCTTGTAGAGGCAAATTTTTGTCGTGTGCGCAAGCTCGACAGGTCATTTGCATAAAATGGGAAAGGAAATGGAAAGCTGGAAGGAAATCAAAGGTTATCGCTTGCCGTCATCAATAGCTGGTGTTTTTCTCGGCACCACCACCTTTTTTTAATTCCTAAATTTACTCACTTTTTGCAATTTAGGGGAGAGTGAGGTATTACATGAGTGTGCGGAAGCGTGTTCGTGTGCGTGTGATTGTTGTAAAGTGCCAAAAATATGCAAATGAAGTGAAATTTAAATTGATTTAATTCAGGTTCTTTGCAGTTTTTTTTTCTTGTTGTAATAAAATTCCATTGTTTTTTTATGCAAAGAAGTTGCATGCCGTTTCCTTTTCTAGGATTTCATATTGTATTATTTTATATTTATTAAATCCTTTTCTATTAATTGTAAAATATGCAAATATGTATATTATTATTGCGTTGGTTTTAAAAGCGGTTCCACAGTTGGAAAATTTATATAATTCGCCAGCATTTTTTTTTTTTTTTAATTATTACATTTTACATGCATGCACAAACATGTACAAACATGTACATACTTACATATCACATGCATACAGTTGTATGGATGTGTGTATTGTGTTGGTGATTGTGATGCAGATTATTTTTGCCATTTTTGGATTTTATGCAAATTTGTGTTTTTATTCAAGAAATTTTACATTAAAATAAAAAAATTATATTTTGAGAATTGAACAAAATTTGCAATAATTTTGCAGCTGCTGTGAAAATTCTGGGAAATCATCAATTTCATACATTTGAAGAAGAGTGCTATTTTATTGTTTAGCAGATGTCAGGCAGACAAATAAAGGGAAATATTTAACAATAATTAGCAAAATATACAATTTAAACTAAAAAGAATTATAAAGTTGTGCTGAAGAGAGTATTTGAAATTCGAATATCGGATGTAAATTGCGAATTTTAAAAATCCACCTGCTGTTCACATTTACATACGTATGCGCACTGTGCAGAAACTTTTCAATACCTCTGAAAGTACTTTTTAAACAATATTTTTTTCTAAGACCAGCACTCGTTGAGTAACTGAAATTATTACTAATGAATAGTGACAGCAGATTTTGCAATGCCACTCTACATTTCGTAATTTTTTTTTTCGTTGTATGTTATTATCAATGTACTCTTATATCCTGTGGGGATTATATCTATTTTGCTTATAAAGATCCTTCCCCATTTAAGTTCTAAAACACATTTTTTATTACTTAAACAGAACCCTTAGAAATATGTAACAATTTATGACAACAGTTTATAAATCCAAATGATGGTAACTGAAGAGTTTAATTTATATGAGCTTTAGGTGCCGGTGGGGCTAATTTTCATAATGCTATGAACGGCACAAAGTCTTGTATTCACGGCTCCTCCTCATGAAAGGTCCACCTTTTGAAGCCATACAACCCCATGTCAATCGTATCTATAATACTCAAGTCCAATCTACAGAAATGTATACTAATGTAGACGCCACCATGAGCAAACGCAGTTGAATCCTCTATGAATAGGTACTATCCCAATTTATTTAAAATGATTTTTCAATTATTGAACCCATTATCCGACTATGCTTATTTCGCAAACACCAAGCTCTGATAGCTATTTCACTAGCGAACTGCTCAAACTAACATAATCCGGGATATGAAGTTACTTTAAGGGGATTGAAAGTGAAAAAATCTAATTGCTTCGTTTATCCACATTTATCGTTTTTAAGTTCCACATTTCTTTTAATTAATAAATATTTAAACAAATTATAAATAGTTAAGAATAAAATATTTTAGTCAGAAAGTTACATTTCTAATGGAGACGGAAGGATAAGTGTGATTAAAGTGCTGCAAAGATTTTTATGGCTGGTTGATCAAACGGAAACGCTTCAAAGTTTGTAAATTAAAAAGAAATGCAAAATAAATGAGAAGGGCCTTAAGAGCATATACATATACAAATTAAGGATATACACATTAAGGATATATGAAAGCCAGTTTGTGACGCTTTTCAAACTCTAACGAAACAAATTTATTTCAATAATTTCAGCTTACTTTTCTTAATTGTCTAGTTACGTGCAAAAATTTTTTATACATGTACCATATCTGGAAATTTCATCGCTTCTCTTGTAGTAACTTCTAAATTCCTTTATATTTTTTTTTTGGCAAAAAAAAATCTCTCTTTCAATTGAAAGTGAAGCAGGAGAAATTCCTTAACTTCCGTTGGCTGAAACTGAAAGCATTTTTTAGCTAAAAATGTGTTTTTATAAAATATATTTGCATTTCCAGCAACACCATTGGCCCGGCATACAGTAAACTAACAACAACAATAAAAAAACTGAAAAACACATTTCCCGCACAAAATAATGTAACCTTTTTTTAATAAAGGACTTAAGGGTTGTTTTAGGGAAATACAATTGTAGAAAAAAGAATTACAAAGTATTTTCTGTAACCTTAAAAAATATTAGAAACATTAGAAAATTACAACCATCCTTCCCTTTTTTCAAAATAAATAAAAAACTATTTCTAAAGAGAGCCAAATAAAGGAAAACATACAATAAAAACGATCCTGCTCTTTATGATGTTGGTATTACTTAAGAGAAATTGATCAGTTTATAAAAAAAGAGACCACTTCATTTCATTTTTTATGCTGTACAACAAGAGGAGAGGGTTTGTTTCTGGTTGCTTTTTTAGATCTCATTTTATTTTCGCTTTATAAAGCATTATTTAGTGAAGAGTTAAAACAGTTTGAGCCTGACCGCCAAGCTTTAAATATCTTTGTAGATGGGTTCCATATTCCGCTGGTGCATGTGAAATAGAAAATTTGATTTGAAAATTAAATTATAAATTTTACAAAAAAAAAAGAAAATAAAATTAGCAAATAATTACGAAAGATGACACTTCTAAAGTTGTCTTTGAATAATAAAAAAATTTATTAAAAAAAAAAATAAGTTTAAATTAAATTCAACTAATTATTTAGAAAGAAAGTGTTTTAGCGCTTTATGCAATAAAAAAAATATTTAATTATAAAAAAAAGAAAAATATATAAAAAGCTAAAAAATGTCCTCTCAATTGGAATTCATTATGCAACTGTATATGATGAACTTGTTGCAGCAGCAGCAGCAGCAGCAGCAGCAGCAGCAGCAGCAGCAACAACAGCAGCAGCAAATAAGCCAACAACATCAACAACAGCAACCACAATCGCAACAACTTCTACCAAGTCCTGTCAAAGCCAAGGATTTTCAAGCTCAAACTATGAATTTAAGAAACCAAAACCATCTAAATTCACAAACCACCATGTGTAGTAGTAGCCGTAGTAGTAGTCCCAATAGTAATTTGAGTCCCTTACAAAATACAACAACTAACTGCTCTGCCACTAGCTTCCCGCAAACACCACAAACCTTTAATCCCATAACACAGCTGGCAACAGCTCAAGCACAACCCATGACACAAATGTTACTCAATAGTCTGCCACCTTTGACTCAGTTAATGTTGCTGCAACAACAGCAGCAGCAACTACAACAGCAACAGCAAATAACTTCTAGCAAATTAATACTAACACCCACTACCCCAAATTCCGGCAGTAGTCCTTTATTTAACACTTCCCTTGCTGCTGATAGTTGTAGCTCAGTTCAAACTGCTTTAAATGTGGCTGCTGTTTTGGCCAACAATAGTTCACCTTATGCCTCCTCAGCTCCACTTTCTGCTTCTGCTTCTTCTCTTTTCTTTCCTTCTACTTTTACAGCTCAGTATCCTTTTATAGCCGCCTCATCACAATCACATTTTCTTCAATCATCAACAGTAACCTCAACACCGTGCAGCGACTCAAATTTGTCTTTAACAAATGACAAATCAATTGCCAGCAAATTCATCTCAGAGGCTTCGGCAGTTGTGGGTCCTGATAACAGTGATGTTGGTGCTGAAACTGATTTTAGTCGAGTGAATGATGATGTCGAATCTAGAGTGTGTGTGAACTTAGATGAGGATGCTCAGGTCTTTTCTAGTCTACATTCTTCTTCTGGCAATTCGAGTTCTACAACGGCGAATTCCAAATTAATGTGTTCGGGTGTTATGGCTTTGGAAACCACCTCAGACTCCATGGAGGATTCAACACAAATGGTGAGAGTGCCTGTGTTTTTGTTTTTTTCTTTTTTTTTTCTAATAAATGCAAAATTGTCTTTTGCAACAAATAAGACTTTTATCTTAAGATGAAATTTTGAATGTTTGAACTGCCATCTTACTTTTGTTCTAATTTTTTTTTTTTTTTTAAATTTGAAAAAACTTTCCCCACTTGAATGTATGTAATTCTCCGTGAAAGGAAATGGCACTACGCCCTACTCTTCTTGTAGAGCAACCCCTGATTATTTATTTATATACGCGCATATGTCCTACACCCGCATGATCGCTAGCCTGGCACAATAACATTTAGCCTTAATAATTTCATATTTAAAAACTAAATTAGAAAAAAGTTTTCATCTCCATTTATATTTCATATTTAATAAAAATTTGAAGAAATCAATGTAGTCGTAGTCTATTGGCAATCGCCGCTAATCATTTCATAGTCGCGAAAACTGCTTAAATAAAACCCAGTAAAGTGGCTTCCAAGTAAAATGATCTTCTAAATATTGAGTGATATACGCACATTGAGGCATATAGCCTAAAAAAATATTTTTTTAAGAAAACAATGAATGCCACGTCTGTTTTGACACTACAAGTGTACTAAACGAATACATGCGCACGTGTATGTACATATATAATGAAGAAATTTGCAGACCTCTGCATGCACGTTCAAGGTCATGTTCTCAAAACTAGAAGTTACTAATTCGCAAGAAAGTGCGTGGCACAAATCCAGAATTATTTCTATTTTATTAGAATTTGACTTAAAGATATCAAATCAAACATCAATGTAACCAATTTATTGCTCCTTCAAAATATTGCGCAATCTCCTCTTTTTTTTTACTTTTCTATAAATTTAAAGTAGCAAGCAAATTATTTCGTTCTTCTATAAAATCTTACGGGTTTATTTCATAAAGAAATAGGCAGATTTTTTAAATTTTCATTTGCATAAGGATGTGTGCGTGTGTGTGTGTGTGCATACGATATTGAATTTATGATAAAACAATTATTTGCAGCAAAAACAGAAATTTGTACATTTTTTGTTTATTTACTTTTAAAGATTCGTAGGAAAACATTTAATTCAACTGAAATTAAAACTTTGAAAACATACATGAGCAACATTGTAGTAAATTAATTTTGAACACTTGTGCAATCACGCTCGGTGTGACCGTTGTGCAATCAAAGTCTCAAATTTCCTCTTGTTGCAATCCGCTACCACTTTTAGTGCTGCTCTCTTAATATTAAAAAAATCTAACGGTTTTTGCAGTATTATGGAGACTCTTTAAGTCCACGATTCACTATCCTATGCAATTTTAGGATCTGTCAAATATAACATCTGTGCTGAAAAAATAGCATAGTGTGACCTAAAAATGCATCTGTGTAACAGATGAAAATTTTCATTAGGGCTATGTTTCACCATCCCTCACACGAAAATCTGATATGATCTATTGATCTATTGTGGAAATCCTATCATACAAAAACGATGCAAATAATTTTTTCTTTTCTGATTGAAGTAAAAGCAACTCTGATCGCATGAAAATTGCCATTTTATTTTCTTTTGCTTGTCATAAAAATCTGACATTTCTAAGGCACTCTATCCTACTTTTCCAGCAGAGATCCATATATAACAAATAGTACAACTATGTAGGATGGCGTATCGCGGCTGTAATAATCAAATAAAATTTATATTTTATATTCGCAATGTAGAATAGAAGCAAATATTAATTGACGGGAAAGCATAATTTACATAATTATATTAGTTTTAAAGAAATTTCTCGGTGTATCCTCTAAAAATTCACACTTTGCTCTCAAATTTAAGAAAATCTTTGTACAATTTTAACAATTTTCGAACGGTCACCCTATACGTACCCAAAAAAAAAAAAAAATAACACGAAAAAAAGCAATGTATCACCAAAATGAGTGGGACGGAGCTCAAATTAGCACTTGAGAAACTTTAAAGTTTAAGCCGAAAAGGAAATGGAAAGAAAAACAAACTCAGTAATAACAAAAGCAATTTCTATTTCTTTATTTTCAGCCTTACACGCCAGAAAAGTCCAACAACCATATAAATCCCTCTACCCCTCAGCTTTTATCTTACAAAAGCAGCCTTGCCACAGATGATGAGAAGTCAAATGTTACGCCAGTGACTTTAAAAAATGCTATTCTTACACCACCATCCAGTGAACAGCTTTCTTCAAGTCACGGCCAAACATTTGAATCATCATCCTGTGCGCAAAACAATTCCACGACAAATACGTCGTCGAGTGTTGATTCCT
This sequence comes from Ormia ochracea, assembly GCA_963402855.1. Classification (NCBI taxonomy): domain Eukaryota; kingdom Metazoa; phylum Arthropoda; class Insecta; order Diptera; family Tachinidae; genus Ormia; species Ormia ochracea. The sequence goes on from OY727105.1 coordinate 5,315,791, forward strand.
TTCTAACCGAAGAAAACTTGAAGCATTTACGAAAAAACTCATCCTATTTGGAATGCGAGAATTCATTGTGTCGTCAGGAAAACTTGCGTGAGCACTTTCATTGTTATGAGGAACCTTGTAAGGGCAAAATTTTGAGCAAAAAAGATGATATTATACGTCATTTAAAATGGCACAAGAAACGAAAAGAAAGTTTGCTCTTGGGTTTTGCCCGTTTCTCCTCTTCAGATGATTGTGCTCCCGAGTATGGTGCTGACTGTGCCTATAACTGGAAACAGACCCATTATCATTGCGTATACGAAGAGTGTCCGAAGGTTTATGTCAGCACCAGTGACGTGCAGATGCATGCGAATTTCCATCGTAAGAATTCAGAAATAGTACAAGAAGGCTTTCGACGTTTTCGTGCGCATGAGAATTGTAAAATAGAGGATTGTCCCTTTTATGGCAAGAAGACATCACACTATCACTGCTGCCGGGAAGGATGTAATCATACATTTAAGAACAAGGCAGACATGGGTAAGTTATATGCACATATGTATGTATGTACGAAAGTATTTTCTATTTACCGTCATTAAACGAAATCTCTCGTTCTCTTTAGAAGAGCAGGAATGAGAACTTTAAAGAAAAAAAATTACTTAAAAATTATTTTTACTTCAAACCGTTTCGCATTCTTCTCACAATTTTGTATTAGGCTAGTGTTCGCAGAATTGAAAATGCAAATGATACACAGTAAAATAAATAATGGATATATGACGGATCATATGACGGATTTCACAATCGTTTATTTGACTACTAACATTCGTAGGAAAGCCTATTCGAAAGATTTCACTGCGGAATTATCAAAATATTGCAACATATATTTTGTTAGTAATTGATGTTCTCTTGGAATGCGTGAACCGATGTTGTTTCTGCCAAGTTTATATGACATTTAATGACGTCAATACCAATACACATACGGTCACACATCCCTATGTGTATTGGTTCATGAGTTATAGCCATTTTAGTGAACAGTTAATATTTTGAAGAACTGAAATACAGTTCGTTACAATACGATTTTAGTCAAACTAATAATTTAATTCAAACTTCGCAATATCAATCAACGCCGTTTATGTAATGGCACAAGACTTGCTATTGAAAGGATGTAATTGGCTTATGTAATTGAAGTTACTTTTTCAACTGGAAATTTGAAAGGCGAAGATTTGCCTGTTGAATTTAAACGACTTCAGTTTCCTGTTCGCCTTGCATTTGTGATTACCATTAATAAGGCGCAAGGCGAATCCTTACGAATTTCTAAAGTGAATTTAGATTATCTAGTTGTAGGTAGCTTGCTTGCTCCTTGGGAAACCATCGGTTTTATTGATTACCACCGAGCATTACAATGAAGCAATTTATCACTGATTTGAGTGCAATTCGAATTGATTTATCAATTTTCTTTTTTGGACTAGGAAGTGTGAATAAAACTATTCCATTCGAAGAGTATCCCACGATTTGCGGTATTTATAGAATGGGTACGAATGGTTCACATAGACAAGTTCTTTAAGAACCACTCAAAGATTTTAAAAATTTTCATATAATATTTCTACTCAACTTGCACGTCCAAGTTGTCCAAAGAGCACTTAGTAATTTTATTTTTGAAACCTCTATAGATCTCATTGGTTTGTCCTCATTGCAGAAAAAAAAAGTTGCAACACATACATAACACGTACTCAATGCTTAATTATTAAATATGTAATTTTTTTTTAATCCCTAAGATAAGCACAAAACTTATCACATGAAAGACCATCAATTGATCCAGGAGGGATTTAAGAAAATCTTGAAAACCGAACAGTGTCCCTTCGATGATTGCAAGTTTTCGACTGTTTCAAATCATATACACTGTGTGCGTGATGGCTGTAATTTTATCCTGCACTCCAGCACACAAATGATAAGTCACAAACGGAAGCACGATCGAGCGGAGGGAGATCAAAACTTTCAACAATATAAAACACAAAAGGATTCAAGTGAAGAAGAGTCACCTAAGCCACACGTGAGAACAAGATGTGAAACTAGAGCCTCCACCAGCAGTACTTCAACACCTTTATCTTCTTTGTCAGCCGAACATTTTTTGGCGCGTAAACGTGGTCGACCTCCTAAGAAAATTGTAAGTTTGCGTTGCAAAAAATTTCAAGAAAGAAGCAATTAGAAATTCCCAGTAATTTTATTCTTCTCATCCAAGCAATTGCCCACAGAAACTCAAGACTCCAAACGATCAAAATTGGAAACAAATACTGAAATTAATAGTGCTTCCAATGCCACATGTAATCCTGCCACTCTTTCCATGATTAATCCCTTTATGAACGCAAATGCAGTCATGGATCCCAATGCCCCTAATTTACAACTAACACATTTAATGGCGCTATTCCAGTTACAAAATCCTCTATTCTACCAAAATCTATATACCGGTGGTACATCTGCAGCGAATATGGCCAATATGTTGGGTGCATCAGGTGTAAATGGTTCAATACCTAATGCTTCCACTAACAATTCTAATGTTAAGCAAGAAATGAATGATAAAAACGAATTTAAAGAATGAAGCTTATTTAAGAAAAAATATGTCATAAAGGGATTTTGAACTTTGACAAAATAACAAATAAATGTTATTTTGATCTAACATGAGCGAGAAAAAAACAAAGGATACATTTTCCCGCTGAAAAATCTAGCGAAAATGGAAACGAAATCCAGTCGCTAAGGATCGTCAAAGATTTCACTAACTTGTGAGAATAAGTTAGCATATAAATCTCTTTACAAATGATGGTTACAACTTACAAAGGACACTGTTTTCAGTCTGAATAAGTCCAGATAAATGCAGGGTAACGCACAATGTGGGCAAGATGGCTTTGAGTGATTTTTTTTTTGGGGGGTTATTAACACACAACTTAAGGACCATAACTATAATAATTATGTTCTAGAATCACTGTGATTTGAAATCACGACCGCCTTTATTGTCGTTGATAAGACTATTTAAAACTAAATAAATATTTTCCATTTGAAGCATTCTGATTTCAAAAAAGTAAAAAATCAATTTTGAAAACTGAATATTACCCTTTGGGTCAATTTTTTCTATGAATTCCAATAATAAAATGCATTAACTAAGAAAGTAGCTGTTTTCAGATACTTCACCGGCAACACCGCTATAAATTTATAGTTGTCGTGGTATTTAATTTCCTTTTTTTCTTTTTATCCTCTTAATTTTGATAAAAAGTGAATGGCTTGTTTGTGGCTCTTGTTACAACTTTGATTCCACTAAAACCTTAACAACCAGAAAAAATACGATTAGGAGCGTATCACTTTAAGGAAAAAATTTTTATATGCTACTAAGAGTTAATGTTGGGATTGTATATTATTAAAATTTATAGGAATTTTAGTTCATTTTAAAACTGCGCTATCCTTGCAATTATGTTATGGAAACCTATCGACTGTTACTGACGCCCCTCTACGATTCTCTTGCAGATGACTTTTACAATAAAAAAATTAGCACAAATGCAGCATTTTAAATATTTTTGCCTTCCATCAGTTTTGTATCATACAAGCCTGCAAACTGATACAAATAATCAGTCAACTGCCAGCAGAAATATATCTTCTTATAAATAGAAATATACCTTCTTCACTAATAGCAAAGCGAAATTGAAATCTTTTAGCTCATTTTGGGGCACTCTCTTTTACTCTTTTTGCCTTTGGAATGAAAAATTTCTTCTACAGATTTTTAAGCAGCATAAAATTTGTACAAAAAATTTTTCTATTATAATAATTGTTATTTTAGAAATTATTTTGTAGAAACCAGTAAATTTTTAATTGAAAACTTTATTTAAATCCAAAAGGAAAAAAAACACTAATTGGATTTGGTTATAATTTTTACAAAAAACCAAGATTTATAGACTTTCTTGAATAAATTAGGAAATATTCATAATTTTTAATATAAAATAAAAAATTATTTTTCATATAAACAAACCGCTGTGATTTCTTTTAATTTAATATTTTTATTTTCGAAAATATCGAAAATAAAAAAAATGTATTTTTAGTATTAGTTTTGAGCAATATTATGATTTGTAAACCATAAAAAATTTCTATGAATTGCTAAACATTATAATTGTAATAAAAGATTATGTTGGAAATAATTTTATGTAATATTTTGAAAAATTAGAGAAATGGTTTTGGGTATTGAAAAATATGTATAAATTAAATTGTGATAAATTAAATTGTTTATGAATGGATGTGTGTTGAAAAAAAATTATTTTAAAAATATGTTTTGAATCTGTTTGTTATTAAATTTTTTAAAAATATTTAAACGACTTACCAGTGTTTTAAAATATAGTTCTTATTTGAAATGATGAAATAAATGCCTTTCATTGAATTTTTATTGCAGATGTATGATGATATCCTTTTTTTATTTCTTTAAAATTAGTTTGATTTGTTAAAATTTCGATCTCTAAAAAAATAACGTACAATTTATTAAAAATGTGCAAAAATTGCATTAATTTTTAAAATTTGCACATTTTTATAAAAGCAAGTAGTTACCTTAAGCAATTGAAGATCATTTTATTGTTAATAAAGAAGCAAAAAAGTTATATAGATGGTATTTGATTTTTATGTTCAATGGAGTTGGTGTGAGTAGAGCAAATGGTTTGAAACGAGTTTAGTTCTTTTGTTCAGACTTCTCTTAATCTAGAACGTAAAAAATGAGAAAAATAGTACAGCTAATGTAGAGTTTAAATGAATTAATAGCGCATATTTAAAACACATATGTATTTAAGTCACTCGTTTAATTTTGGCATGTAAATGTGGTCGCCCTCAGATGCCTTAGTTTTATTTAAAAGTAAAGGGCCGCACTGGCTGCACAGTCATTATCCTTGCTTTCTATCAGTTTTCTCTGGTTCGTACTTTATAAGCAGCTGCAGGTTCGCATTCATTACATTTTATAGCAGTGAATAATGTATTTTCTACAATAGCGATCTAAAAATATTGTGTGTAGTAAAAGTTCGTGTCAGATTTAATGGTTAGGTTTCCTAAGCAATATAAATTGATTTAAGAAAAAGGATTTTCTCGGAATCCTTTTTGGAAGAAACCCTTTGAAGCAAATTTATCTCAAAGCTGAAATTTTTTTTCAGTATTTATTAAAATAAAAATATATTTACACTTAACGAAGTACTACCATAAACCACATGATTTCAGACCATACTTTTAAGATTTATTGCTCCGCAACAACTTTTCTCACCAAAAAGAAATTGCCATAAATAACACACATTTATAAGTTTTGTAAGTTCTACTTCAACATTTCGTATAAAAATTACGGTTTCAAAAGTAATATGAATAGAAACGTGATATGTTAAATATGTACATATTAAAATGAAATATTTCCAACTTTCGCAGATTATTTCTTAAAAAATAATTTCGATTTGCAAAAATTCGAATCTATTTTAGACTTAAGCAGGTGTTACGAAATGATGAAGTTATCGAATCCAAGGCATTAGATTTCTATTCCTCAATATCTAACAATATTAATTTACGAAATAGCGAAAAAGTTTCGGCAACACTTCGGCCAAAAAATATTTATGTAACTTTACGTGTATCTTTATTCTGTAACTTATATTTGAGCTGTTGCATTAATCTTTTCAAATAATTTGGGGAAAAAATTAATGACATAGAATTTTAAAATTAGGTTTGTGGTGGATCTGCTGCTTCTTTTACTGCTCTTCACTTTTAAAATAATGTATTCGAATTAAAAATTATATAATTTCGATTTCTGGTACAAGTATTAATATAAATTGTTAATAATAAAGAAAACCAAAATATAAAATTATTATTATATTATAAAATTATTTAACATTTTTTATAGCTTAAATTTTGCGCACTTAAACAATTTTTTTTTTATTTAATTATTAGATTTTGCGTAAAATTAATAAATTTATTTCATAAATTTTAGTTCAATATTTCATTTATCCAAAATAATTTGCTTATTTCGTTTTGCGGTATTTCCATTAAAATGTGTATAATGTCATGTTCATATAAACGTTTTTAAATAAATTTAATTTTATTATATTATTTATTTAATTTTTTAAATTTTTGATTAAATTATCTATTAAACGAAATTTTAAATCGAAAGAAGCAAAGAAAATTTGTTTGCTAAATGGGTGTTGAACTGGGTGGACTCGAAACATTTTAAGGTTTAATTCAAACCTTGATAGAAGCAGCTAAAGAAGCTCCAATCAGAATCTTATTAAAAATTTTAAAATTATTTTATTAAAAATAATACTAAACTTAGCGCGTTCGCTTTAGACGTGCAAAAAAAATTTTATATAAATTTCTCTATTAAGAAAACTATATTTGTACTCTTTGTAGTATAAGAATTGCATCATCGCGCTATAGTAATATCGGTTAAAGCGATTTCTTCATAAGGAGGCGCGGCCACACTTACTGTTATAGGTCGTCTAAACATTCTAAAATGAAATAATAACTTGATTATTTTTAGCTCCTTTCCAAAATTATTTAATATAACTTACCTTAGAATTGGCCAAGACCAAATGGATCTGTTACGTGTTTCCCTATTCAATTGAGCTGCTAAATGGGGCGGCAAATTCGGTGAACGATCAAAAGGATTCATACGTCGAGCAGGTGATAGCACTAAAATTATCATTGGCAATATTGGGGTCATTCAGAACAATGTAAATTTAAACGTTTATAATTAAAAATAATACATCAAAACGAAAATGCATGAATTTCAATCTAAATTCATTAGAATAGAAAATTTAAATAAGCAAGAAGTGCGGTATTAAGTTCGGATTTGAGACATTTGCACAGCAGTATGCCAACCTTAAACAATTTGTCGCACCGTTATTTTGGATGTACACACATACGTACATATGTGTATAAGTAATTATTTATTTCGGTATTTTTTAGTTTTGGTATTAGACAATTTTTTTCAGTGATTAATACACAAATCCATAATATATGAAGTTAAAACAAAGCAATCCAAAATATTCGAACATGTTACAAATAACTTACTATTCTCATCATCTGATGTGACATCTCCTCCAGCTCCACCTTCAGTATTAGTAGCGTTATTATGACGAAATGTGCCATGATTTGCGACCATTGCTCTTATCCTACTATAAATAGATGATTGTTGCTCTTCTTGCTGCAACCGCGGTGTCGCGTCATCGTCCGTATCAGTTATACTATCCAATGAAGCCTGTCGATTCCGTTGTGATTGTGTCTGGCCTTTCGAAAAAACCCTGCGCTTACAAATTGGGCACACAATGTTATTTTCCATTAACCAAATATCAATGCAACTAGAGTGATAAGCTAAAATAAAGTATTATAAATCTTTTTAATTTTTTTAAAAAAAAGATCACAACTTTAAACAAGTTCTGTTTTTTTTAATTATAAATTTTAGGTTGTCGCAAGGTTACAAAATAATTATGCAACCAGTATATCTAGTCACGATCTTTATCCGGATTAAAAATATTAAAAAAAAAGTTTGTAAATGAATTTCACTTCGAAGTGTTTCATAAAACTTTTAAATGTGTTATCATATACTTAATATACTTACGATGTTTACATGGCAGCACACGTAATTTATCTCCTTCGACAAACTCTTCTATGCATATAACGCAGGTGTCATAACCAACATCAGTATTTTTGGTGAACTTTATTATGGGCAGCTTTTTTAACATTCCCTTTTGTAAGTGATTATGTCTCAATCGTCTTGAGCGTATTATATATTCACAAAACGAATGGCCGATCTAAATTACCCAGAAGAAACATCCGAAACATTTACAATATCATTTAGAACAAACACCATTAACACCTACAACGTACCACAATTAAACATACAAAGTACATTAACATCACAAATACTGTTATTAGTTCTGACAAAATCTTATACCAAATCGTACCATATATATTTAAAACACTATCAGGTGTCAAGTACGATTTTAAATTTATGCCGGTAGTGCGACCCACGAAAACCGACGGTATCAAAATGCCACTTGAGTTTTGTGCTGACATGTATTCTAGGAAAATGAGAAGAAAACAAAACCAACCGTGAAAAATTAAATAGGAAACAAAATAGATTGAATTATAAAATGAATAATAATAGTAATAAACTATAATAGTAAATATATTAATAAATTTCATTAAATATCGGTTTTTATATTCCATTCTTGTTTTCAAATATTATTTATTATATTTATAATATTATTTATTATTATTATTTATATTATTTATCAAGTAGAGGTGGTTTGTTGTGTAGATTTGAAGGACTTTTTCAAGGTTTGCTATGATGGTATTCTTGTAATTCTCATTTGGTTTCTTTAGAACAAGGATATAACATAACAGAGTATTTTATTATTTTTCAAAACTGTTTGGTTGGAAGTCCACAGGCATCTAAATTAGCCTAACAAGACACAACAAACAATATAAATTAAAAAAAGATAGTGTACTCACCCAATTCGTCGCTATCATTATTATAGACTACAACGGCATCAAAACCAGCTTCCTGGGCATTACGCACCTGCGTTTCAAATGTGCAATTAAAACCAGCTCTATAATATGATTGCAAGAGAGTATAAGAAATATATTTGAAGCTTTTTATTTAAACTTGAATTTAGTGATAATATAATATAAAGTTTTCGAAATTCCAATAGAGAATTGCAATTGCTGATGAAGTGTACATGAAGCGAGATCATACAATTCTATTACAACTTTGTACTAATTTTAATTTAAGATAACGTAAGAGTTTATGCAATAATTTAAAAAAAGTGTTTCTATCAAATGATGTATGCTAAAATTAAAGCGAAAAAACCTTCATTTGCAAGAAACAGTCTCACTAAATAAGATTTAAATAAAAGTCATTTGAGTTAATTCCTTGAAATTTGATTTATGGGAATTTTTGACGATGATATTCTTCGAGCAAATCAAGAGTTAAACAGGTTTCGCAGCACTTTAAAATTTTTTTCAAATAAAAAACATATTTTTTGACAACGGAAATTACAGTTTTCAAAATAAACTGTGCTTAAGTATAAATTAAAATTATTTATTAGTACTTCCAAAAAAAGTTTACTTTTTATGGCTTATGAGAAGATGTGCGATTATTGTCTAATTTTAAAACATTAGAGCTTGATATGTATACTCTTTTGGCGACAAAAAATATAAATCTTTAGCTTATTTCAGTATCAAGATCGCGTGAGGTTAGTCAGCAAATTTTTACATAAACTGTTTGTAGAAAAAAATATCTAAACGGAATCCATACGAGTCGAAAGAAATGTAATTCTCTACATTTGAAATCGATATACTTTAAACAATCTAAGTAATCTTCAAAGTAGAACTTTGGTCTGTATTTAGAGTAGATATATAATGGACAAATCAAATCAAAATTAATATTGAAGCATATATGAAGTATCATATGATTTTAATTATCAGACTGAATTTATTTAGAATAGTAGTTGATCTATTTCTTATACAATAAGTAAATGTACATCTACTCGAACACACATGCAATAAATTCAAGTAAAAGAAAAAAACAAATCTTTTGACAATTACGGTATTTCCTTGTTCCATTAAGCCATGATATCAAATTTTTATAGAAGAAAAATGTAAATGACATTGAATTTCAACTATATGTAAATACCTTTTAATGATGGCAGCAAATTTAGCATTCGCAGGATAATTTTTTGCAGGTGGCGGGCTAATTTTCCTACAAGCTTCCTCGTCAGGTAGTGCCAATATTGCGAAAACCTTAATGCCTTCTGACGATAGGCTGGGACCAAACTGAGCAGGCATATCGTTGTATTCTTCAATCAACTGTCGCAAGCATGACAAGAAAAATTCATATTAATTAAAAGATATTAAGGATTTACAGCTTAACATTTAAATTTACAATAAGCTGACTGCGACGATAAACCAAGATGCGCCCATCCGCTTCAAGAATTGTTTGAAAAATGCAGATGCCAAATATCAAAGATACAATTAAACGCAATCTCGCTGATGCCGCCATTATAACTCTATTTACTGTGACTAATAAGGATACTGGAGTACGCAGGTAAAAATATTTCTGTAATAGAAATAAATATATGCTTATTATGGTAAGAGTTGATTAAATAATAATATGATTATTAGAAATGTTTTTTGGTGAAATGATGAAAAATCTTAAAACAATAACTTTCGATTTTCTTATTTGCTTTCCTCTAAAAGGCATAAATGCGAAACTTTTTCTTTTAAAAGTTGGATACAACGTGTATGCAAGTCCTTTCATTTTACATTATGGTTTTGAACTCAAGCTAGTTTCATTTACTTCAATTAATAAGCAATACAGTTCCAAGAAACACTTGCAATAATTAATGTAATAATCATTTTCTATACGGAAAGTACGTTAATTGCACACAACAGAAGTTGCGTAGAACTTATGCGTATTATGATGATTTGTAAATGACACTACCTCAAAGCTTTGTAGTAAGAAAATTTGCTTTTATTCCATTATATATAAAACTACTATATTTATTATATATTATCAATATATATTGAATATTAAAGGAATGCTATTTTAAATGTAATATATATATATATATATATATATATAAAAGAAATATTTCTGCTACATGCCTTAAAATCAATGAGATTGCAAAAATTCCGAGTAAAATCACAAGCTTGCAGGCTTTCCTTACTAATTATATGCAACAATATTTCTTTACTTTGTTGCGCATGAATTTATATACGTAATGTTGCAGTTTTTTAATAACAAATATATAACATATGTACATATATGTATTTGCTCCGTCGTGTAAGAGCTGCCAAGCATGCGTCTTGAACGCACATTCAAGTGACGTCACATTTAATTACTTTCAAAGCCAAACCAGAGTAACGTTAAAGGGGATCAAATATTTCTTCTCTAAATTATTGTTCTCTGTTTTGTTCCTTTTTATTGTTGTTATTGCTGGTGTGCAAGTTGCACTTGTATGCTCACGAGTTGTGTTATGTAGACGTTAAAACAATATAATTAAATTGTAATTAATAAAAAAGGAAATTATACATACAAGAAATAGCAATGCCTTTTTGTAAAATTAAATACCTAAAAGCAATTTTCAAAAAGAAAGGATTATCTTCGGAAATATATTATTAACTTTAAAAGTAAAATGCATTAACTCGTTTAACCAGCACTTATACGAGACCAGGAACCTACAATCCCAAAAATCCATGTTTGTCCAATTCGCGTGTTCATTATTATAAATTTCACTCGATTAATCGAAACTACAAGTCAAACAAACAAGAAAACGTGAATTTAGAAATAGACCATTTGGAATCTTTCATCCAGAGAAAACGTTATTCCACTCTTAAAATTTAAAAAAGTTTGGTTGGTCAGCTTTTTTCCAAAACGACCCTTTGTTTGTGCCACGATTTTATAGAAAGCAAACTGAATATCGAATTGTCTTATCTCCACAATAATAAAAATGTTTAAAGTTTATGTTTGTGAAATTTTACTGTTTATGATAAAAACTAACACTGCACGCTTGCCTACAGCTCTTTGCTAACTGAGAAACGAACTCACTTTTCTTCGTACGAAATGTGTCTGATGCATGTCCTGTCTACGAAATCGATAAAAGTATTTTATACATGTAAATTATGGTGGGAAATTTTACGATTTTCCAAGTATGGCATCTCTGCTAGATCGGCATCAAATGTGTACTAAAAATCTGCTTAACAAATTTGGAAAATTTTTTTCAAAAAAATTTAAAAATAACAGTTTTCACTTCATAAGAGAAGCATTTACTTAAAGCAGCAGAAGAAAATATTTGTTTTCTATTAAATTGTGGCACCTACAATGTAGTTTTGGGAGGTGAGACTGTGTACGAAAGTGAATAATCCCATTTGCAAAAAATTTATTTTCTTTTGTAATTGTGTTTGTTGTCAAAAATATTGAACAAATTTTAAATATTCGTTGCCCAGTATAATAATTCGTAAACTGATTTAAATATTACATTTAATCTTAAGTTGATTTAGCGATTTATTTATTCCTATTTACTTAAAAATCATGAAAATACGTTATCAATAGTTTTTTCTACTCAAATATAAAATTTTCCATTTCAATGTCAACTTTTACTTTAGTGGTTTTACATTTCATTCTCATTTAATTAAAATTGTACTTTTGACGGAAGGCTGTTCTTAACACATCCTTATAAAGATATCTGTTTAAATCACACACATGAACAAACATTAATGGTATTGTCTATATGTGTAAACTTAACGCATCCTTACATTTGTTAAACAATCTAATAGAATTCCATATGTCAAAACCACATTCAATACTTGTTCGTCGTCACGTTAATTGCTAGCACGCACCGCGGGAACTGCTCCATATTGCTTTCTTCTTAGGATCAGTCATATTTAATAATGAAATACATTTTAATTGATACTTTTTTTATTTTATTGCATTTTTCTGAGAATACAAATTTTTTCATAGTTTGTGTCTCCCTGGTTATATCGATACTAAAAACTTATTCGTACTCGTATGTGTATTGTCGTTCGATAAATATTTTTTCAATACTCACCAGTTGTTATATAAGCGGTTTAAACACAACCTTACAATGTGCTCATACTGTATAAAATTTAAATACGAACTGTAGAAGTTGCCATTTTTGTGTCATTACTCAACTTATAAATCATTTTATATGCGAATGGCAGGCGAATTCCTCACTTTTGTATCCTTTATTTGTAAACTTAATACCTAAAAGTTAAAATAAAAAATTGAACATTAAGAGAAAATACTTTTGTGTTGTTCTTTTTACATTTTAACAAAATGATTAAAAATTTTACACTTTATTTAATATTTCTTTTGTTTCGGTTGGCTGTTTGTTTCACAGTTTTTTATAGTTTCAATATTATGTTTTTCTCATTTCAATTAAAATATGTTATATAAGTAAATGTGTATTGGTTAGATTTATATGTACTACAATATATTTTGCAATTTTAATAAAACTAACATGAAAAATTAATTAATAACCAATATGAAACAGTTTAATTCGTATTCTTTCGCACTATGAATTCTTATTTTCTTTCTTATTTGATATTCTTATAATCGATAAAGTTGCATACAAAATACGGATTTGGAATTACGAATTAAAAATAAATTCAGTATAATATTTAATTTATACTTTTCTTTAAAAAAAGGTACTTAAGCAGTTTTTTATTCTTTTCAAATAAGACAAGTTTGGAGGCTGTAAAATAAAGCGGGTCTATATTGAAAATATATAATTTAAAAAAAAAATATTAAATGTTCTATACTCACTTACAGACTACAATGAAAAATTAAAATAATTATTTAATGGCAAACCTAAACCAAATTTATAAATCCTACACACAACATCAGTGTGTTTTCATGTGGTTCCACTTTTCCCCTTTCTAATTTGAAATTGTTTTCGATTTAAGTAAAGCACTTAATAAAGTACTACCATAATCCACACGACTTCAGATCATACTTTTAAGATTTATTGCTACGCAACCACTTTTCGCAACAAGAAGAAATTGAGATAAATAACTCTCAATTATAAGTTTTGTAAGTTCTACTTCAACATTTCGTATAAAAATTATGGTTTCAAAAGTAAATATAAATAGAAACGTGATATGTTAAATATGTACATGTTAAAATGAAATATTTGCCACTTTCGCAGATTATTTCTTAAAAAATAATTTCGATTTGCAAAAATTCGAATCTATTTTAGACTTAAGCTGGTGTTACGAAATGATGAAGCTATCGAATCCAAGGCATTAGATTTCTATTCCTCAATATCTAACAATATTAATTTACGAAATAGCGAAAAAGGTTCGGCAACACTTCGGCCAAAAAATATTTATGTAACTTTACGTGTATCTTTATTCTGTAACTTATATTTGAGCTGTTGCATTAATCTTTTCAAATAATTTGTGGAAAAAATTAATGATATAGAATTTTAAAATCAGGTTTGTGGTGGATCTGCTGCTTCTTTTACTGCTCTTCACTTTTAAAATAATGTATTCGAATTAAAAATTATATAATTTCGATTTCTGGTACAAGTATTAATATAAATTGTTAATAATAAAGAAAACCAAAATATAAAATTATTATTAATTTATAAAATTGTTTAACATTTTTTATAGCTTAAATTTTGCGCACTTAAACTATTTTTTTTTTTATTTAATTATTAGATTTTGCGTAAAATTAATAAATTTATTTCATAAATTTTAGTTCAATATTTCATTTATCCAAAATAATTTGCTTATTTCCTTTAATTTACGCCAGTTAGTCAGTATTAATTAAATCACATTTATTACACATACACATATATATATATATATATATATATATATATATATATATATATTATATATATATTAGCAGTAGAAGGGGGTATTTGGTTTAACAAAAATAGAAAGAAGTTTTTTCAAAAGTATTATTAAACCTCAAGAAGTGGTGCTGCGTGCAAAATTCAATTTAAAATAAACGATATTGTTTATCTCTTAAATATTCCCTTTTATAATTAAAATTTCAGCAATATCGTTTCAGTTCAGTATTCTTCTACTTTTGAAATTGAAAACTTTATTTAAGTTTTTTTTATTATTTAGCAAGAGGAAAACAGACTACAGTGTAACCAACAAGTTTGTTAAAACTTTTCTAATAGTTGTTTTTAAATTTGAGACATTATCATAGTTATAAAATTATAATTTTTTATATATGCGGTATTTCCATTAAAATGTGTATAAAGTCATGTTCATATAAACGTTTTTAAATAAATTTAATTTTATTATATTTATTTAATTTTTTAAATTTTTGATTAAATTATCTATTAGACGAAATTATAAAACTGGGTGGACTTCGAAACATTTTATGGTGTCAATTTAAACCTTCGCGCAGCTAAAAAAATGTCCTTTTTTTTCCTTAATAATTAATGGATAATGGATACTTTAATTGTACAAAAATTTAACGAACTTAAGGCAGAATAATTAAAATAAAGTATTCATTTCATTTAAAAGATTTCATACAAAACTTTTTTATATTTCTTGTGTATATTTAAAAATCATCTTTAAATGTAGTTGAAAGAAGGAATTGATTCCAGAGCGGGTAGGAAACCCCTAGAAATCTATTTAATACAATTTTGTCTATCTACTTGAAATAGTATTTTTGAAATGAATTGTGCAAGGATTTCTACACGATACATCCATATGAATTCCAGAAAGAACAAGGGAAGTGTTTTTATTTATTGGTCTTGCTCTACATTTTCAGATATTTTTTTTGCAGACGAAAAATACGGAAATTTATTGCATATGTAAATAAATACATACATTTACGGCAAAATTTTGTTTAATTATTATTGGGGGAAACCTTTCATTTTGACTACAAAATTCATCAAAATCCGAAGTCATCTTCTGACATTGCAAGTGATTAAAACTAAAGAAGCACCAATCAGAATTTTATTAAAAAATTAAAATCTCTTGAAGAATGAATACAATTTATATAAATTAATGTTTGGGCGTTCAGTTCAAAAATAATACTAAGCTTAACGCGTTCGTGCAAACATTTTTTTTTTTTTATAAATTTCTCTAACAACAAAAATATTTTTAATCCTCATAGTATATCAATTACATCATTGCAGCTGGAAAACGTTATGAATAATAATTTTGTTCACTTACTTGTTCCGGCAAACTGCTGAAACCCTTTCTTCTACTACATTTTTATTTCTATTAATAAAATTAGAACATTTTGAAATTTTGTTTTGCTTTTTACTGCTCAGCAATTTACCAAAATGTGGTCAAATTCGTATTGATATTGTTATTGTTGGGTGGTAAAGCCGGGACCGCTATACCGCCTTGCGTAGGAGTTTGAATGAAATCTGCATCTGTTTCACTTGACTGATTGGCGGGGACGATCTCTGTACGAGACAAAGATGATGATGTTGGTCTTACTTCTGCAGCTGATGTGGTGTCTTGTTCAACTAGAGGTTCATATATAGATTGTAAAGGAGCATAATCGTTTTCATCGTCTTTAAAAGATCCACTTAAATTCGGATTTAAAACATTGTTTGAAGAATGTGAACTTCTTAAAGCACTATTTGTGTTGGCAGCGTGGGCAGAATTATAAAAAGCTGACGCTGTTTGCTCTATAGTAACATCGTTTAAAGCGTCTTCTACATAAGGAGGCGCGGCCACACTTACTGTTATAGGTCGTCTAAACATTCTAATATGAAATAATAACTTGATTATTTTTAGCTCCTTTCAAAAATTATTTAATATAACTAACCTTAGAATTGGCCAAGACCAAATTGATCTGGTACGTGTTTCCCTATTCAATTGAGCTGCTAAATGGGGCGGCAAATTCGGTGAACGATCAAAAGGATTCATACGTCGAGCAGGTGATAGCACTAAAATTATCATTGGAAATATTGGTTAAATTCAGAACAATGTAAATTTAAACGTGTATAATTAAAAATAATACATCAAAACGAAAATGCATGAATTTCAATCTAAATTCATTAGAATAGAAAATTTAAATAAGCAAGAAGTGCGGTATTAAGTTCGGATTTGAGACATTTGCACAGCAGTATGCCAACCTTAAACAATTTGTCGCACCGTTATTTTGGATGTACACCCATACGTACATATGTGTATAAGTAATTATTTATTTCGGTATTTTTTAGTTTTGGTATTAGACAATTTTTTTCAGTGATTAATACACAAATCCATAATATATGAAGTTAAAACAAAGCAATCCAAAATATTCGAACATGTTACAAATAACTTACTATTCTCATCATCTGATGTGACATCTCCTCCAGCTCCACCTTCAGTATTAGTAGCGTTATTATGACGAAATGTGCCATGATTTGAGACCGTTGCTCTTATTCTATTATTAATAGATGATTGTTGCTCTTCTTGCTGTAACAGCGGTGTCGAGTCGTCGTCCGTATCAGTTATACTATCCAATGAAGACTGTCGATTCCGTTGTGATTGTGTCTGGCCTTTCGAAAAAACCCTGCGCTTACAAATTGGGCACTCACGTTTATTTTCCGTTAACCAAATATCAATGCAATCACTGTGATAAGCTAAAATGAAGTACAATTTTGATACAGTCACACAATTGATGACTAAAATTGCAAATATCTTTCACGATATTAGAAACAAATTGCAAGTATTTATGAAAAAATTACATTAAAATGTACTAAAATAGTACAGTTTTATTTTGTGCATATGAACACACTAATAGCGAAAAACCAAAAAAAAAATAAAAATACTGTAGCATAATTATTTCTCTTGATTTTTTTTATCTTTAATTAATTAATATAATTTTATAAATCTTTTTAATTTTTTTGAAAAAAGATTGCAACAACAAGTTCTGTTTTTTTTAATTATAAATTTTAGGTTGTCGCAAGGTTAAAAAATAATTATGCAACCAGTATATCTAGTCACCATCTTTATCCGGATTACAAATATTAAAAAAAAAGTTTGTAAATGAATTTCACTTCGAAGCGTTTCATAAAACTTTTAAATATGTTATCATATACTTAATATACTTACGATGTTTACATGGCAGCACACGTAATTTATCTCCTTCGACAAACTCTTCTATGCATATAACACAGGTGTCATAACCAACATCAGTATTCTTGGTGAACTTTATTATGGGCAGCTTTTTTAACATCCCCTTGGGTAAGCGATAACGTCTCAATCGTCTTGCGTCTATTATACATTTATAAATCATATAAGAGATCTAAATTAAACAAAAGAAAGATCCAAAACATTAATAATACCATTTAGAACAAACACTATTAACCATGACAACGTACCATAATTAAAAAACAAGTGCCTATTAAAATCGCAAATGGTAAGATTAATTGTGTGTTTATATTAAAGGGCAACTGATCATTTATGACTAAAACAATATCAGGTGTCAAGAACGATTTTAAATTTATGCCGGTAGTGCGACCCACGAAAACCGACGGTATCAAAATGCCACTTGAGTTTTGTGCTGACATGTATTCTAGGAAAATGAGAAAAAAACAAAACCAATTGTGAAAAATTAAATAGGAAACAAAATAGATTGAATTGTAAAATGAATAATAATAGTAATAAACTATAATAGTAAATATATTAATAAATTTCATTAAATATCGGTTTTTATATTCCATTCTTGTTTTCAAATATTATTTATTATATTTATAATATTATTTATTATTATTATTTATATTATTTATCAAGTAGAGGTGGTTTGTTGTGTAGATTTGAAGGACTTTTTCAAGGTTTGCTATGATGGTATTCTTGTAATTCTCATTTGGTTTTTTTAGAACAAGGATATAACATAACAGAGTATTTTATTATTTTTCAAAACTGTTTGGTTGAAAGTCCACAGGCATCTAAATTAGCCTAACAAGACACACAACAAACAATATAAATTAAAAAAAGATAGTGTACTCACCCAATTCGTCGCTATCATTATTATAGACTACAACGGCATCAAAACCAGCTTCCTGGGCATTACGCACCTTCAATTCAAAAGTGCAATTACAACCACCTCTATAATATGATTGCAAGAGAGTATAAGAAATATATTTGAAGCTTTTTATTTAAACTTGAATTTAGTGATAACATAATATAAAGTTTTCGAAATTCCAATAGAGAGTTGCAATTGCTGATGAAGTGTACATGAAGCGAGATCATACAATTCTATTACAACTTTGTACTAATTTTAATTTAAGATAACGTAAGAGTTTATGCAATAATTTAAAAAAAGTGTTTCTATCAAATGATGTATGCTAAAATTAAAGCGAAAAAACCTTCATTTGCAAGAAACAGTCTCACTAAATAAGATTTAAATAAAAGTCATTTGAGTTAATTCCTTGAAATTTGATTTATGGGAATTTTTGACGATGATATTCTTCGAGCAAATCAAGAGTTAAACAGGTTTCGCAGCACTTTAAAATTTTTTTCAAATAAAAAACATATTTTTTGACAACGGAAATTACAGTTTTCAATATAAACTGTGCTTAAGTATAAATTAAAATTATTTATTAGTACTTCCAAAAAAATACTTTTTATGGCTTATGAGAAGATGTGCGATTATTGTCTAATTTTAAAACATTAGAGCTTGATATGTATACTCTTTTGGCGACAAAAAATATAAATCTTTAGCTTATTTCAGTATCAAGATCGCGTGAGGTTAGTCAGCAAATTTTTACATAAACTGTTTGTAGAAAAAAATATCTAAACGGAATCCATACGAGTCGAAAGAAATGTAATTCTCTACATTTGAAATCGATATACTTTAAACAATCTAAGTAATCTTCAAAGTAGAACTTTGGTCTGTATTTAGAGTGGATATATAATGAACAAATCAAATCAAAATTAATATTGAAGCATATGTGAAGTATCATATGATTTTAATTATCAGACTGAATTTATTTAGAATAGTAGTTCATCTATTTCGTATACAACAACACACATGCACTTAAATTCAAGTACAATTGTGTGAAACAAATAAACTTAATAGTTGTAAAAGAAAAAAATAAATATTTTTAATATTCTGCTGTTTCGTTATTCCATTAAGCCGTAATACAAGGATGTAATTTTTATATAAATTATTGACAAAGGATGCAAGCAAGCTAAAACAACTTTATTCATATGTGTGATTTTTGTGTAAGATGCAATAAAATTTTTTTTAAAATTTTGTGTTCCATATCTTGTTTATATATAAAGAATATATATGCATATGCATATATGGAGCGAAGAAAAATACCTTGGAATGCTACAATAAATCAGCGTACAACATATATGTAGTTTTGGTTTTAGAAATGCATTAAGACAGCAAGAAAAGAATTTAAATGCCTTTGAATTTCAATTACATATAAATACCTTTTAATGATGGCAGCAAATTTAGCATTCACAGGATAATTTTTTCCGGGTGGCGAGCTGATTTTCTTACAAGCTTCCTCGTCAGATAGTGCAGGTATTGCGAAAACCTTAATGCCTTTTGACGAGAGGCTGGGACCAAACTGAGCAGGCATATCGTTGTATTCTTCAATCAACTGTCGCAAGCATGACAAGAAAAATTCATATTAATTAAAAGATATTAGGGATTTACAGCTTAACATTTAAATTTACAATAAACTGACTGCGACGATAAACCAAGATGTGCCCATCCGCTTCAAGAATTGTTTGAAAAATGCAGATGCCAAATATCAAAGATACAATTAAACGCAATCTCGCTGATGCCGCCATTATAACTCTATTTACTGTGACTAATAAGGATACTGGAGTACGCAGGTAAAAATATTTCTGTAATAAAAATAAATATATGCTTTTTATGGTAAGAGTTGATTAATTAATAATATGATTATTAGAAATGTTTTTTGGTGAAATGATGTAACATCTTAAAACAATAACTTCAAATTTTGGTAATAACTTTCGATTTTCTTATTTGTTTTCCTCTAAAAGGCATAAATGCGAAACTTTTTCTTTTAAAAGTTGGATACAACGTGCATGCAAGTCCTTTCATTTTACAATATGGTTTTGAACTCAAGCTAGTTTCATTTACTTCAATTAATAAGCAATACAGTTCCAAGAAACACTTGCAATAATTAATGTAATAATCATTTTCTATACGGAAAGTACGTTAATTGCACACAACAGAAGTTGCGTAGAACTTATGCGTATTATGATGATTTGTAAATGACACTACCTCAAAGCTTTGTAGTAAGAAAATTTGCTTTTATTCCATTATATATAAAACTACTATATTTATTATATATTATCAATATATATTGAATATTAAAGGAATGCTATTTTAAATGTAATATATATATATATAATTAAAAGAAATATTTCTGCTACATGCCTTAAAATCAATGAGATTGCAAAAATTCCGAGTAAAATCACAAGCTTGCAGGCTTTCCTTACTAATTATATGCAACAAAATTTCTTTAGTTTGTTGCTAATGCTGCTCCACCGGTATGCGCATGCATTTATACACCTAATATTGCAGATTTTTAATAACAAATCTATGTATATATATTTGCTCCGTCGTGTAACCGCTGTTGAGCACGCGTATTGAATGTTGATTTAAGTGATGGCAGACTTGATTACATCCCCAAGCCACAAAAAAGTACTTCAAAGTGAATCAAATATTTGTTCTTTTCTAAATTATTGTTCTTTCTTATGTTTATTTTTGTTGTCGTTTTTGCTGTTATGTTTTTCTCTGTTCCTGTTGAGGATGATAATTGATTATAAAATAATTATATGCAAGTTCCAATTGTACGCCCATGAGTTGTATTCTCTCTACGTTAAAACCTTATAATTAAATTGTAATTAATAAAAAAAGGAAATTATACACACAAGAAATATCAATGACTTTTTGTAAGATTAATAACCTAAACGCAATTTTGAAAAAAAACATTATCTTCGGAAATATATTATCTTTAAAAGTAAAATGCATTATCTCGTTTAATCATCAGTGATATCACAAAAGACACCAACAATCCCACAAATAGCTGTTTGGGATAATGCGAGTGTTCATTATTATAAATTTGACTCGATTAAACAATTATTCCAAATACAAGTCAACCAACCTATAATCATTTTATCACGAAATACATGAACAGTTGTGGAGACGCCGAATGTTGGTATTGGGGCTGATTCCAGGATTTCAAATCTTGATAGTCTGATCGAATACTATTTCAAATCTTTTAATATTTAATTATTGAATCCCAGTATATCAGAAAATTTTTTAAATACAGTTAGAAACGTTCAAAGCCAAATTAATATTCCACACATCATATTTAGTACCGGTTGCATAAAGTTTTTCACTTAATTTTCAATATAGAGGAAACACTTTTTATTTTTAACATGGCACTAAGGGCATACATACATACTGCTCCGAAGCAACAGTAAGACCAAAAAATTAGGCCCATAAATTATATTGTATTCTTCAATCACATTACTCTTGAGACGCTACAAAGGCGGGCATGGCTTGTAACATACATCGTCGAGTGGCAGGTGTATTTAGTGAACGCTTTAGTAATAAAATTAATTTGGTAAAAAAAAAATTATAATAATATTGCTCTTAACACATACTCATAAGCTTTTCACTTAAAGTAATATCAGGATAAGTAACTACCCTTCTTCGGTTTTATTGGTTAACTCACACAAATGGAGAAAAATGTTTGATAGTCTATACATTTGTCACCTTACGCATCCCTAGATTTCTTGACAATGTAATAAAAATCCAAAAGTCAAAACAAACCTGCAATATTTGTACGTTGTGGCGTTAATTGCTATCACGCAGCGGGTGAACTACTCCATAGTTAATCCACGATCTACGTGTTTACCAAAACGTAAAAAAGAAAACTTTCTTTACATACATACATATTTTCGACAGAGTACTAAAGCACTTTTGATGAATTTGTGTAAAGCTATTCGAAATGAGTTCAATTTGAACCATATATGTATGTAAAAAGGGGGTGAAACGAAAATAAAAAAACAACTGGTGGGTGCAGAAGTTTTGTTGCTATTCGAAATTACATTTATATCTACTTCCATATTTGCTTCTTATTTTTCACATTCTTTCAATTTAAACTTACTTGTATTCAATAACATTTATAGTTTATTAAATTTTCGCCCAACGATAGATCTTTTTAATCTATATTCTTTTATAATAATTATTCTTATCCGTTGCAATTTTTTTTTATATTTATTTTTAGTGGTGTCCCCTTTGTTTTTGCGTTTTTAGTAAGCTCTTTTGTCTTCGTTATTATTGCGTTTGATACTTGTTGGACAATTCAAATTCTTTTAAAAGATGTTTTACAAGCAGTTTTATTTTAATTCAGCTTTCGCAGCTAAACAAAATTAACTGCTGTTCGTGCAAACACATTTTTATATTTGTTAATAAAATATAATTTATATTATAGCAATTTTTTCACACCAATATTATGCTTGTGGTTATACTTTGTGCCAATGTAATTCTATAAGAAAAGTGCACAAAAAGAAATTGATGTTAATTGAATTTTGTTACAGGGTTGGAAAATATGGTACTTCTAACGTTGCAAAACAATATGGTATTCAGTTCGTTTTAAACATTTATTTTGATATGGATCAATTTACTATACTTTTGAAAAACTTTCTTAACAGATATAAAAAAATGGTTAAATCTCCATTTAATCTTACGACTAAATGTAATAATGCTTAAAAAAGTATTATGGTAGATATGTCCTTATAAATATTTGTACTAAGAAGTGTAACGAACATGAAAAATTGATAAATATTAATTTAAGTTTGCGAATAAAACCCATAATTCTTGAAAAAGTATTATGGCAAAAATTTCCTTACAAATATTAACTAAGTGAATTGATGTACTAAAAAGGGTAGGAAATATCTTTACATTTTTTTCTTCGCAAAAATCAATCCAAAAAGAAAAATACATTAATCAGTAATGAATGTATACTCTCAACAAAAAGAAGCATTATAGTAAACATTAAGGTTTTTTTAAGTAAATTTGTGTAATACTAAGTTAAAAATATGAGTTCTCAAACAGTGCGAACACCGGTTTCACAAATTATACACAGTAAAGATGAAATCGAAGAGGAAGAACCAAAGAAGAAATCTCGTGAAGATTGGCGAAAAGCAAAAGAGCTAGAGGAAGCACGAAAAGCTGGTACGGCTCCAGCAGCCGTCGATGAAGAAGGTCGTGATATCAATCCCCATATACCGCAATATATTTCGAATGCTCCTTGGTATTATGGCGCACAAGGCCCAACGTTGAAACATCAAAGACCACAGCGTGATGAAGATAGAGGGCAATTAGAACATATGGCTCCGAAAGGAGTTGATACCACCCGTTTGGTAACAAAATTCCGTAAAGGTGCCTGCGAAAATTGTGGTGCATTGACGCATAAAAGAAAGGATTGCTTGGAAAGGCCACGCAAAGTTATAGCAAGATTTGCAGAGTCTATCGTAGTGCACGATGAGCACATTGTGCAAGATAACTCAGTGAATTATGATGAGAAAAGAGATCGGTGGAGTTCCTATGATCCTGCAAACCACAGGGAGATTATAGAAGAATTTGAAAAAGTTGAAGAAGCCAAAAGACAATTGAAGGCGCAAAAATTAAAAAGCAGTAAGTTTTACACATAAAAATATGTAACACGCTATGCATATTAAATACTGAAATATATATAAAAAAAAATTAGACCCAGATGCTGAAATATCCGACGATGACAACAATGAAGACAAATATGTGGACGAAGTGGATATGCCTGGTACAAAAGTTGATTCTAAACAGCGCATTACTGTACGTAATTTGCGTATAAGAGAAGATACTGCCAAATATTTAAGGAATCTGGATCCAAATTCAGCCTACTATGATCCTAAAACTAGATCTATGCGCGATAATCCAAATCCTCAAACAGCTGCGGAAGAGTAAGTTTATTTTTATTCATATTTGTTACTTATCGGTTTATATCAATTTAATGATTTTCAGAGCCGAATTTGCGGGAGAAAATTTTGTTCGTTTCAGTGGTGATACCACAAAACATTCTCAAGCACAATTGTTTGCCTGGGAAGCTCACGGAAAAGGTGTTGATGTGCATTTGTTGGCTGAACCCACAAAGCTAGAGTTATTGCAAAAGGAATACGACAAAAAGAAAGATCAATTTAAATCAAGTGTAAGTTTCATAAAAGCTATTACGAACGAATCAACATTCATTTATGGAATAACTGAAGTTTGAAGAGTAAAGAATTACAATTTTAAAATCATATTTTATATTTCTAAATTTGAAAAGTTTAATATGTTTTGCGTTGTTTTAACTTCAGTTAAATATGTCATTACCCAAGCCTCTACATCGAAACATATTTATCTTGGCATAGATATTTTCATTACCACAGCTGAAAGGAGTTTATGGGTGTAAAAAGACTAAAACTGTTATTCAAGATTAAAATTAATGTTTTATCTCTCTCTCTCTTTCCGTATGTGTTTAAATGATAGACTAAAGAACATATTGTGGAGAAATACGGTGGAACCGAACATTTAGAAGCACCTCCAAAATCGTTGTTATTGGCTCAAACTGAGGAATATATAGAATACTCCCGTAGTGGCAAGGTAATCAAGGGTATGGAAAAGCCGAAGGCGCGCAGTATTTACGTTGAAAATATATATATAAACAATCATATAACTGTCTGGGGCAGTTATTGGAACGGTGGTCGATGGGGTTATAAATGTTGCAAATCATTTATAAAGAACTCATATTGTGTGGGAACGAAGGATACCGTAGTGATAAGTGACTTCAAAATGCCAAATTCTGCATCTACTTTAACTGGAAGTGCACATGAAGCAGACGATCCATCAAAATTATGCTTTGAAGATAAACACAACCTTATAAATAAACAAGATGATAAATTAACTTCAAGTTCTTCCTCCTCCTCTTCATCTTCTGAAGATGAAGCTGACATACAAAAGTCAGCAGTAGGGAGTAAAAAGCTTAAAAGGAAAATTAAAAAACGGGAAAAGAAAAGAGCCAAGAAATTGAAGAAAAAAGAAAAGAAATTAGCTAAGGAAAAGAAACATTTGGAAACCACTTCTGATAAAGATAAAAAACTTGCACCTGAACTTTTGGATGATAGAAAACGCCCTTACAATAGTATGTATGACATTAAAGCACCCACAGAAGACGAAATAGAGGACTGGCAACGTAAACGTACTAGGGAAGAAGATCCTATGTTGCAATTTATGCACAAATAGAAAATACATGTATATAATAAGAAATGATGTAATTATTTCTATAATTCTTGATTTTAAAACTGTTCAGTTAATGAGTTTCGTGTTTGGGCTTAACGACATAATAAAGTAATTAATGATACATAGAAAACGAGAAAATAACTCAAATAACGATAAATTTATCGTGATAAGTAACACTACGATTAAGTACTTTCTTTTTAAAAGTTTTGAAGTCAAAACACTTTTGTTAAGTTGTTTTTCAAATTTTTTTTATACTATGGCATATTGTTCATACAAAAGTTCACGTATTTTGTAGTACTCATCAGACAAATGACCCTCCATAGTGACTTTGCCTGTATCTATACGTCTTAAAGCTAAAGAACCATTACAACACCATAAAACACCACCTGAAAATTCCGAGTTAATATTGTTGCGCATAAGAATCTGTTTAAAGTCGGAAAGCTTTAGCTCGTTAATTAAAACTGAATTATGAACAGGAATTTCATCATTTTCTAAAGATTCCAAAGTAAGAGTATTTTCAATATTGGTAGTAGTTTCCGTAACATCGTTGTCAGCGCTAATATTTTCTATAGCATTTGACGAATTAATTGCTTGCGTGCGCATACCAATGCGAGCGTCAATCCATGCAACTTCAGCATCTTTTCCCTTTTGGAATTGAAGCTGAGCTACTAAGCTTTCAGTAAGACGTACTTGATATATATGCGTTTCTGTTGTGGCATCTATTGTCTAAAAATTAAAATATAAATATAAGAAAAAATTTTAATATGGTCTCAGATTACTTCTCCTTTTCGCGGCGTAAAAACTCTAGCTCCAATATTTTGTTCACAATGTTTTGCTACAGTTTGTGTGGCTTCCTCAGTACCATGAACTACAATAACGCGACGTGGTCTCAGCTGAGACAAAATTTTCAGCATAGACTCACCATCAGAGCGACCTTCAAAATCTATTCGTTGAATTTGTGCATTTATTTCAATAGTTTTTCGTTGGCTTATACATTTTGTTGGTTTCTCCAATAATTGTGCGTCTGCAATATATACAAATATTTTTTCTTTCTATTATATTAAATTCGTATCAAAATGAAGGTAAACTCACCGGCTTCTATTTTTAACTTTTCGCCTTTTATATCCTCCCTTAAAATTTCTTTATTTTCATCCATTGTGGAATCATATGCAACGTCAGCTATGCGATACTCTTCTAAATTTATTATTTCTCCATATTCATCACATTTGATTTTCTCTTCATGGAAGGGGAACATTACATGGTGTCTTTTATTGGACTTAAAGAAACCTGTATGTTGTCTCCCCTCCGGCCTTATTACGATATCATGTTTTCCCGTTATAATACTCATTTCAATGTCATCATCTGAATCAGAACTGCTTCCCTCTTCGACATCTTGCCTTGCTATAAGTCTATTGACTTTTTCACCCTGTATTCGCAAGTATTCCTCAAGTTCGTTGCCTTCTAATTCGATACGACGTCTAATATCAATTTCCATTTTACGCCCTATAGTATGATTTTCAACTAAATCCATTGCCAAAGTTCCTTGGGATGTTCTAAATGTTGTTATAGTTAATGTGATCCTCATTTTATAAATTATTACAGTTAAAAATACCTTGAAGTAAATATTATACTGTTATTTGGGTTTCCGGCCCATTGCACAAACAAGTCTCGGGAAAATCCGCTTTCCATGTCTTGTTCACTAGCTAAGACAACCTTTGGTCCAGGTAGCAAAGCTAGCTCAGCAAGATTATGGCACAGTTGTATATGTTTGAACTGAAATGGATTGTTGCGTGCACCCTCAAAACTTTTCATTAGCTTGTCGCTCATCCATTCAATTTGCGATTTAGCAAATTCTATGACATTATAAGAGAAATTATTAAGTAAAGCTAGAGAATAGGCCATTAAACCAGACTCTTTATTTTTCCAAAGTTGGTCCAACATATGAGCCAATTCCAAAACACGACCGGCAGTATCTACTGCTATTAGTACGTTACCATTTCCGCGTAAGGTTTGCAATATGTTGGTCATAAGCTTCTCATCGCGAGCCCTACGTCTAGCCTGTTGGTACAAAGCATTAAACGCATCCGTTATAAGTAGCGAGGGTCTTTGAAGTTTCTCCAATTCGCATCCATTTAAGTGACGCTCTTTTTTGTGGTTAAAATCAGTTGCGTAAACAATATCTTCTTCCCCCACTTTTAAAATTTTCCATATGGTACCACCAATCATGTGACCAGCAGGTAAAGGTGTTATCGCTATGCCATACCCTTTTCCCTTTAAGGAAATCGTCTGGTTATACTTAAGCTGTATAATTTTATCAAAAGCCGCATCCACATCGTCCAAGGAAAACAAATCGAAGTCGTACATATTAAAATGAGACATATACAGATCGTACATAAACATTTGACCCATTTTATGTACAGGTATTGTGGAGTAAATAGGACAGTTCAAACCCAACTTCCCTACTAGATAGGGTAGAGCACCCAAATGATAAATATCTGGGTGAGATAACAAAACGGCGTCAATTGTGTGCACATGTCTATCGTGAAACGGAAAATATTATTTAAATAAAACAAACAAAAGCAAGCCACCAACCTTTTTACTTCTTTGATAAAGTTTGCATCAAACTTTTCATCCCATCCACAGTCTAACATTATTTTCACTTCATCAATCTGAAGTATGTAACAAGGCGGAGTTTCATCCATTGCTCCCGAAATAGTATGTAATTTAATAATCGATGTCATGTCTTCCGGCTTGTATTTATAAAACAACTCTTTGAACAACAATTAAAAAATAAAAAATTTGTGCACAGTTTCCACGAAATTTAAAGCGTACACTATATTCTGTTGACGAGCATTCACATTCTCCCACTATCTGTGCACCAATATGTCCACCCTGTGCCTAAAACCTTTTGGAAATCATTCAATGGGAACTATTAACAAATGATTTTGAAAATTGTCAGAGCTGGTACTATCTGTCTCAGTTTTAAAGCCTCCATTTACAAAAGCAACTAATTACTTACAAATGACATTGGTGTGGCCACCAACAAAGAAAAATTTTACCGTGCACAAATATTTTAATTTAATTTTAGAAATTATTTGGTTCTGCACCCATATTTAAATATTTAGAATTATTCTATAATAGATTAAATATATAAATAACTTAATTGGCATATGCAAAAATTTTTTGTTTTCCATTACCAAAATTCTGGCTCTGCAATGTACCGCGCCATCATAAGAAAAAGGGAATAGTGGTAAAGAAGACAGCTGGTAAAGAAGTAGAGTAGTGTAGCACTGTCTCTTGTAATGTAAAATATCACTAATGAGCTGATATTTTACAACTAATTTAATTTCTAATAACAAAATGTTTAGTTTTTGCATGATACTTTTTATTTGTATTTATAAGTTTTTCTTAAAAAAAATTTGGAAATTCCCCTTAGCATCATGCTATACAAATGATTTTGAAGAAGTGTCTTGCTCGTGTAAATAAGGGTATTAATTCATGTGAATGTCATTGGTTTTTCAAATTGAAGAAAGCGCCAACGATTGATTCTACGAATTTGTGGAATAGTAAAAAAAAAATCTGGTTCATTTACGTACATACGTAAATATATATATTTATATATTAAAACAAGGCATAATGTGGAATAATTTTGAACAGTCGCCTTTAGAAGATGAAACGATCTCAAATAATTTCTCTTCAAGGGGGATTTTTCGTATTACCAGTGATGATGAGGTGTGTTAAACTTATTCAAAATTCTTTCTCCAATTTAATATATAATTTTTGTTCTTTAGGTTGTCGAATACCCCCAAGTACAGGCTTCCGTACAGAATAATAAAATGGTCATAGGCATTGATAAAACATTATTTTTATTGGAAGATGAAATTATTGCCAAATGTAGTTTGTTGTCCTTTAATAGTAACATTGATGTCATTGCCATTTCACAAACGGGCAACTTTATAGTTTGTGGTCTCAATGATGGAGAAATTCATGGTGTTTTCATTAAAGGATTACCATTGTTTTCTCTAAATATTGAAAAACGTGATGTTAATATGATGAAGGGCAAATCATTTGCTGGGATCCAACTTTGCGAAAATAATTTTTACTTGATTTGTAGCAATGGGAGTGTGTATTGGTAAGTGTTTTGGAAGAAAATGTTACAATTTACTGGAGTAAATAAACTAAAGCAAGTAGCTTTCCGTGATTGGTAGAAAAACACGAAAACAAGTAAAACAAAAGAGTAATAAATTATTGCCGGATTAAAAATTATTTAATACATGTTTCGAAATATTTTTCAATATTTTGTGATATAGCGTAAGAAAAAAAAATGCGGAAAATTTTTAATAAATTTAGTGTTTGCATTTCAGCAAACTATATACAGACTTATGCACATATATATAAAAGAATAAATACGTAGTACGTTTTTATGCTCTTTTTAGTCTTTCAGAAATTGACGAATCGTATTTGGACGAGTATATAAATGTGTCATTGAGCGAAAATGAGAACACGTCCTTTGCTGAAAAGCATTATAATGACGTTTCCTTGAAGCGTATTTTCGGAATGAGTGGACTAAGTCATGTTACAACTGCTTTATTACTAAATGGAAATTTTAATTTTCACAGCGATTCTACAATAACAGAACGAAATCTTACGTTAATCGCGGGAACTGATCGGGCTATTTACATGAGATCATCACCAGAAGATGTGATTCACATTAATATCCCCGAGAGATTTCAAGGAGTTAAGAATATTTTTAATCTGGAAAATTTCATGTAAGTCAAAAATCCAACGACACTTCATTAGTTTATTAAATTATATATTTTTTTAATAATTTTTTTAATTTTGTAGAATTATTTTATCGTATTCGGGGCATTTGCTGCAATTTTGTCCATTCACCAAACTTTTGTTTCACCCTCCAACGGAAACGGTGCTAATAGATGATTTAATTGTTATGGAATGTAACGATGAAAATATAGAATTTCTAGCACTAACCAAACTGGTGGGTAATGAGAGAACAATAAAAATATTAAATTATCCTGGTAAGTGAAAATGATTAAGATTTACTTCAATAGAATTTATGTTTTGGTTTCTTAATCGCATTTCGCAATTGTGCTTGCAGAGTTAAAATGCAGTAATGAACTCGATGTGGCGGAGAACTCTTGGTTGGTACAACAGCCAAAATGTTCTGTAAATTTGTATTATCTGAGTTGTTTGGAGCTCAATGCAAATGATTTACCCTCAGCTTTGGAAATGTTATCGGTGTCAGAAACTCATCCGAGTGAACGTTTTAAGAAACTAATTGCTAAAGGGCATCTAGAAGAGGCAGAGGTATATTGCTTGTTTGTAAAAGAAAAAAAAATAGAAAAAATTTGCTAAAAGCAGTTCATTATTTAAGGTTTTCGGTGCCCAGTTTGAACTTTGTTTACAACCAATTTATGAAGCTAAAGCGAAAAAGATTTTAGTGGAAATAAACAGCTTGAGCAAGGTGAGCCTAAATTTATTTATCACAAATTTGTTTTCTAGGAATCTAATTGAAAATGAAAAATTTTCAATTGAAAACAAGCATCTTATTGAGGCTTATTTCTATTTATTCTTAAACTCTTTTTCTTTTTTGCAGAATAATTCGGATTTAATAAATAGTTACTTCTCAGATCTTATGCAAATTTTACAAAGTATTACAAATAAAGAATTCTTTAGGCAACATCGTATGTTTTCTTTACCCTCCCGTTCTATACTGGAAAAGTATCTTACAGAAATTTTAAGTCATCTAGATGAAGAGGTAAATAAAAACACTCGTAATTACCATTTAGTTTCGTCTGAATTTTCGATAAGTGCAGGTTGAAATCTAATTCGTCATTTTTACCGTCACTTCGAAACAAACAAAAATTATTTTTGAACGGATGATTATTTTATAATATTAACTAATAAATTAAATTATTTTTTTAATAAAAACAATTTTGTACGCTTTATAAAGGATGATGAAGACAACATAATTGAAATTGTGGAACAGTTGAATCGTATAAAAACTTTAAGCATCATAGATCCCTATGAATTAGATGGCGAATGGCAAAAATTTGTTAATCATCCTTATTTAATTAAATATATAACTGCATTGTTTAAATCTGATATGCCAATGGCTTGCTTAATTTGGAAAAGGCATTCGAGTGCTTTACTACCTCAACTCACAGAAAATAAATTACGGGAGCTATTGAATTTAATACCCAGTGACACAAAACCGTTCAGTCTACTACAATGGCTAAGACAATTTGTGCCCATCGTTAGTAATACACATCCGAATATTATGCCTCTGATAACTGATTGGAGCATACAAAAGATAAGATGTTTGCAATATGCCGAACATTGGCCCGAAATTGGTTTGGAGTTTTCTACTAAAGTAATAGAGATATTCGAGGATATGCATTACATGCATTCTGATGTAAGACGGCAAAATGAACGCAACATAACCAAGCTAAGGGATGTGGTTAATGCTTTGCAAGATTTATTTGTATTAAAGAAAAGTTTCAATTTAACAATTACTTTGGATAATTACTTGCAAGTAAGTTTTTCCAATATTTATCAGACTTGGGGTTGTTGGATTTTTAATTACATATGATTTCAATTACAAACACATTATTGCAAACCATTTTATTTCCAATCGAACTTTGTAAAAACGTTTATATTTATCAAATTTAAATATACACTTTCTTCTATGAATGTACCGGATTAAAGGACAGCATAGATGAGACAGCAAAGTGTATTTTAATGCGTGTTCATTTGGATAATATAAAGAGATTGGTCAACGATTTTCTTTATCCCATTTATCAAGAGAAAGGCTCTTCACCGGTAAGGGCCCTAAGGCTTTATATATCCTTGTTGGTGGCTAGTAGAAACTCATTTTCTACCTGGCTAGAGAGATCAGTTGCTTGCATAGAACTTTTGCACAAGGAAAATGATCGCTTAGAATCCGCTTTATTAGTTCTACAGGTAAAGCTTTGAATGACTTTTAAGTATTCTGTAATAATTTTATATATTTCAGAATTCTCCGGTTCCTTGGCCTGAAACTGTAGCGCCATTAATAAAATTACGTTATTCTACTCATCCCCTGGCATTAAAAATCAACGCAGAATATGAAATTCAAGTTATCAAGATAATGAAAACAAAATATGGTTGGCCTATTAACACCGCTTTCGATATTAATTTAAATTTATTTGTGTTTCGTATTCTTAAAATGAATTTACCGGACATGTTGGAAGACATTAAGGTCCTCACAAAGGCAGCGCCAGAAATTGCCAGTGTCGCTAATTCCAATTGTTGTTTTCAAATGGTCAAAAGAGGCCAATTAGAAGCTGCTTACGAATTTTATAAAAGCCTACAAGCTGATAAAAGTTCCAATTATGCTCTGGAAGTGAGAAATTTTTTTATTGTAAGTAGTAAAAAAAAATCCACAATTTTAATTTGCAAAAATTTGCTGTTAAGAAAGTAGTATTCAAAGTAATTTTTCAATACCGATCGTGGTTGTGTAACGGGTTCTGAAAATAACGTTGTTCTGTTGCACAAGTTTAGATTGACAAATATCATCTCACGCAAAAAGTGAAGCTTTATTGTATTTTTATTATTATTATTATTATTATTTTTTGTTTTTCTTGCTACAACATTGATTTTATTGAAATTTCCTGTTTATTTTCAATTGAAAGTTGCTTAAACATTTCTAAAACATTCGAATACAGTTTTCCTAATGATCTGCTTTAGCACTAAGTGAAATTCGCGAGAGCCAACTGACACCCTACAACAATCAATTTCAATAGTTTTTGAAGTCAAAAATTAATATTCCTCTGGGTTTTTTCTTAATTCGTAAAGTTCAAAATAAAAAATAAACTGTGAATTGAAAAAGCTCTGCAAACTTTTAGTCTACAATTTTGAACAAAGCTCAATACGGTTCAATATATTGAAAATCTCTTTAAATTTGCTTTTGATCGAACACGAAATTCAGAAATGCAGACACCTTGAAAAAATTGGATGTGACCAAGCAATATTAATTATTGAATTGTTTTTAATTCTTATAGACTTGCTTAATATTGTACAGTCTCGCATGTTAATCTATTTTATCGAAATATTTTATCGAAAATATCTTCTTGGCCGGATTTTAATAAATGGAAACCACCAACGAATTGTATGAAGATATTTAAAAAAACGCTCTCTATTGAAGATTAGTCGTGAAAGCTTGAATAAATGAAATAAAATCAAATAAATATATATTAAAAAAACTTTTTGATATTTATTCAATGATTTTAATTAAAAAAATATATATTTAATATTTCAAACTTTTATTATTCATTTATTTACATACTATTACAATTATATAAATATATGAATTGTATAAGAGTAGAAGCTCTGGCTGCCGGCGGCATCGGCTACCAGAATTTTATATTTATTTTTTATTATTATTTTCGATATTTCGTGCAACTTCTGATTTTTATATAGTAAAAATTTTATTTAAATAGAATTAAACATTTAATATGGTATTCTAATAATTTTTAGTTTTTAGAACTTTTTAGAAAATTCCAATGGATTTTTAACGGAATCGGCAGAAGAGGAAAAAAATATGATAGAGTTTATTAAACTAATCACATCTCTCCAATGTCCGGTTTCTCAAAAACGTTTAAAAATGATACAAAACTGTTTTGTATTAAGACAAAAATATGACTTAAAAATTGATCATATATCTGAACTGATATCAAAGGAAAATCGCATTAAATTTTTGAAAGCAGGCGTGGAAAGTATCATTAAACGCAGCCCAAGCGGTGAAAATATCTGTAAATATTTTTTAACCGAAATAAGCGAACTATCATTGGCATTAAATTTTGGAAAAATGTTTGGCATAACACATTTATGCAAACGCATGAAGTGTTTAATACTGTCTTGTGCTCTTGCCTACGACACAATGGAAATTTCTGATTGTAATGCAGAAACTAAAGATGATTATATTGAAATGGCCTTAGAATTGTTGGTCCAAAATATACAATACACTAGAGCTTCTCAGTGTAGCACTTTGACGACTTTACAAAACGATAATGATCCTTTGACATATCCCTTGGTCTATGAACTTTTGGTGAGAGCTTCAATCTATGACAGTACTAATAACTTTGATCTGCTAGAATTGATAAAGTATGTACGTATTGTCAGCGATACATATTCACGCAACGTAATAAATACATTCTATGAGGGACGCCAAAAAGAAATATCTAAATTGATATGTGAGCTCGTTGATGCTCCGGAAGTTGCTGTGGGAGATGTGACCTTGAACTTCTCTGCTATGGTGAATAGTTCCTTAGATATTAAGCCGGGAGTAAAACCGAAAAAGCGTTATTCAGTCTCATTGTTCGACGAAGAGCTAACAATGCCTCAGGAACAAAAGAGATGTAAGGTGAGTTTACGGAAACCTGAATTAAGTATATTCACAGATTTTTGGGAAAAAGTGATTACTATTTATTACTCGATTATGAATATAATAGCTGTCAGTTGTCAGGTCTTAACGCTAATACCGCGTACATTAAAAACTGGATACCACTGAGACTCTGTTGGCAGAACTAATTGATCCCTTAAGATAATAGTCATGTCTCTTTTGTATCAAATATTTTAGTTAAGAATGGCGTATTTTATATAATCTGGCAGAGTTTCCTACAATTGTCTGCTCTGTAAAAAATTATAAAAATATATATACATATATATATATATATTATTTTAGGCATAACTATTTCAAGCAGAAAGATAAGGCCTTACAACTACGATTGTTAAACTTAATGTGTGCTCTAAAATTTAACCTGTCGCATAAAAATTATTTTCTCAATAAGCAAGATTTTATTTTTAATCGCTTCGTACTTTAAATTGGTTTTTACATTTTAGGTCACATATAGTGAACATTTACGCATTGGAAACTTTATTACGAATACCCTGCTCCTTCTGGTCACAACAACACCTTGCAACAATGTCCTATTTAACAAACTAAGGGAAGAGGTTCTAAGAACTAGCGAATCTTCGATAGAAATTAATGCAGACCGTGCTAATGATGATTTCTTTTCCTCACTGGAACATTTAATCAACAATAAAATACACGATATTTGGTACATCGTCGCCCAATACTTGTTGGAGTATCAAGAAAATAACGATTGCAAACTCATAAGTAGCGACTTTATATCATTGCAAATGCCCAGAGTGTTCCGGAATATTATGTCGCACAAGAATGTAAATTTTTTAGGTAATAATTATACATTGTGTATGTGTAAGTATACTGTAACAAGAGTGTGATAATGGGATAAAAAAAAGGCTCCACTAGGATGTCTCTTACGCACACACACATTATAATTAAAAAAAAAATACTGTAATGAGATTAATGATTAAGACTCAAAAGCGTGCAAAAATAGCTAAAGCTACATATATTTGAATTCTTTATTCTTACCTTTGGACTAATTAGGACGTTCATTTTGGACATGGGTACTGAATAAAAGAATTCAAAATTAACATAATGAAAAATTAACTTCAACAGCGCTGCTACGACAGACTTTAGATACGACAAAGAAGAGTCACAGAGCTTTTAATGAATATATAAAAATATAAAGATAAAACTGACTGGAGTGAGTAATAAAAAAAAGATTTGATCTCTTGCAATACACATTATATCACAAAAATGTTTTGTAATCTGGTTTCAGTTTTTTTTGTCAATCTTTTAATTTAACTCGTAATTTTTTTTAATTAAGCCTTATTCGCTAATTCGTTACCAGGAAATTTATGATTAATAAAGTAAAGAATTCCACTGAGATTTTCATACAATATTTTATTATTTTTAATAATAATTAATTAATATATATTATATATGAAAGATTACAAATTCCAAGATTTATGATAAAAACAAATATATAATGGCATCCCTGATGCATAACACATCAGGACTGCAGATCATAAATCTGATAAAAAGATGAGAACTTTTACAGCTACACAAAAAGCAGCAGTAGCATTCAATTGCACTGATAACAGTCATTATCCTGCTTTGAATAACCCAATACTTTCAGATAACGGCAAATACATGCTAGAAATGTTATATGTTATAAAGGAGCCACCTGTCTAAGGAATTGTCTATAAGACAGATGCATTAATTGCTGGTCATTGTTATAGATATTCCGTTAATAGATAACAGATATTTAAACCGGCTTATGGGATGAAAAGCACTCGTATATTTAAAAGAAATGTTTTGGTTTCTTTTTAATTCCTTTATTTTTAAAACTCATTAATTACTTTTTGTAAAAAATTTAAATAAAACCTATGAGCTGTAACTAATTAGAAGAATTTTTAGTTTTTTGGATTGAAATAGTTTCATTGCAGAAAAACAAAAAATTATTTTTATTTTTTTTTATTATTCATGCAGTGGTAACGAAATATCGTATAAAGAAAAACATTTTTTGTAAAAGATTTTAAGCGCAATTGAAGAAAATGAGAAATAATGTTTCTTATACCTTTTTGATAGATTTATTTTTTATGCTCGGGTCTGATCCTTATTCGAAAGTTCTATTAGAAAAATTGGAAAATGATTTGCGTACGGACCAGCAAAAACTTAACTACTTAACTTTAGCCGAAATGTATAATATGCACTTTGAAGAAACCGCCAATGTGGAGGCAATCAGGAACAAGTATGAAAATTCCTTTATTAAAGTTTCATTTCTCCTCTAAATAAATGTTTTCATTTTTTAAATTTTCTTTAATCATGTTGCAGACGTATGAAACATTATTATTATTTGGAATTCTGCAAACAAGATCCCTCTATAAAAGGTAGATTTAATGCTGAATTTGATAGTATAGAACAATTATTAAAGGAGTTCCACAGCAAGCAATTGGATGTTCATTTGCTGAAGCGCATGAGCAAAGATTTTCAATTGGATTACCAGAAAATGTTGGTGGCACAGGTCTGTGATATTAATGATTCTTTCCAAACTTTGTTTTATTTGTTTCTTGTTTTTTTTTTCTCTTTGCAATTAGGTGGTGAGCATTTTACAGGCGCAGGAAATGGAATATGATATAAAAACCGATAGTTTCGGTGATGAGGAACTTGTAATGCATACTACTGTGCAAAAAATTAGAAATATATGCCAGCCTTATATAGATGAGGTCACTAATATTGATTTATTGACTTCAAAACTGAAACTATTTATAGATGAGGTAAATACTATTTGATAAGTGTTGCTTTACATCTTTTCCCCTTTTTTAATTTTTAATTAGAAAAAATTCTTAAAAATTCTGTACACATACATAGGTGTTTTAAAGCATTATGGTATTAAAGCATTATGTAATTGTAATTATTTTTTGCGGCGTCTATAGTATGAGAAGAATTATAGCGATATTAATGCTTTGCTGGTTCATTTCGCTGAGTAATTTTTAGTCACATCACACATTATACGTATCCGAAAGATCGCCAAGTAATTAACAAAAAAGGAAAGGAAAGAAAAGAAATTAAGCTTTCTAAAGCCTGTAGACACGATAAAGATTTCTTAGTGTTTGTTACACTATAAAACTCAGTTTTTATCAGCTTTTGGATATTCTTTTTTGGTCTGAGCGGAATTTGTCTATTAATTAAAAGAAAATCATTTTTATTGTAATCGTGATAATTATTTTAATTAAAAGGAACACGAATTGAAATAATCTTATTTGAATTTTTACATTTTTAAATTTCTAATTTACATTTATTCATGTACGAAATTGAAATACTGGTTTTAATTTTTAGATACACATTTATTTCTATGAATTGTATTTATGTGTTATTGAAATTCTTTCACATTTCGATGCCGTACCCAAAGAAATGGATGTATGGACGAGTATTTTGCATTTTTTAAAACACAAAATGACCACTAAGCGTAGTAATCGGCCGAGTCAAATAGAAACTGATATATGGGTTGAGTCACAAAAGGAAATTGGTATTTTGCCAAAAATATCACGTTACCGTTTGCCATTCAAACCCATAGTTGAGCAGCCCTTGAAAGATATTTTGGATAGTGAGCTCAATGTAGACAACTGCGAAAGCTGGTTCCCGCTTATACAAATGCATATGACATTGAAAGGATCCACGAATATCGCACATAATTGTGACTATTTTTGCATGTCAGCGGTAAAGAATTCGATTGGAGAGTACAAAAGTCGTGATGATTCAGATACTTGGCATTTGCAACCCACTAATAATGCCTTCTTACAATCGGTATGTTTAAATTTCCTATTAATACTGAAATATCTTTGTGAGTGAGATTTAATTTTTCCTAATTTACATTTAAAGATCTTACGTTTGGTCAAACATTTCCATAGTCCGTCTAAGGCTTTTATGATATTATATTTTGTTTCTAATTATGCACCTGATGGAGCAGATCAAGTGGAAGCTTCTTATGAATGTTATAAATTTGCTATAAAATATAATGATGTTATTACGGATCCCAAATGTCAAGAACAATTAAGCAAAATTAAACGAAAATATCCCACACTCAAAACGCAACATTTGCTTTATGTTTATGGTTTAACAGACGAGAAGCTAATGCGTTTAATAGAGAATCCAGCAGAACTAATTTATAGTATGTATCATTTGGATATTATACTAAAGGGTAGTAAATTGGATATAAATGCTGTAGTTAAGGAGATTGCTGATTTGCATAGTCTTAATGTTGAACCTATACAATTTAAGTTGCTACAAAAATGGCTATCTTTCACGGTTGATGCACCAGATGGCACCATATTAGATGAGACCCTATTCGAGGATCAGAATGAAATTGACAATAATAGCGAAGAGTTTGGAAATGCAACCGAGAATGTTATAAGGTATTTTAACTAGTGGAACCAGAAAAATGAAATTAAATACTTAATATTTCTTTCCTAATTTCAGGGCTAATTACATTATAAATAGCTGGCCACTAGATATGGCAGTGCAGTTTTTAGTCGCCAATATATTTCCTCCAGATGGGTAAATTATAAAAGATTTCCTATTCATAAAAACATAATCAAAATAATATTTATTTTTCAGAGCGGTTAATACTTCGAAACAGTTGCAAATGTATGAATGTTATTTTAAACTGTATGATGGAAGTAGTTGTTCCTTTAACAACATGTTTAGCCAAAAGCAATACATTACTCTAAAATGTGTACACGAACTTAAAAAATTGGGCTACAATTCTAGTTTGGAGAAATTTGCCGAGAGCAATAAAATTGACATTTTAAAGACATTATGGTCGAAAAGGTCCCACAATCCGAACACTTTGCAAATTTTGGCCAATATTTGTTTGGGTTTCGACATATTCATACCTAAAATATGGAATGGCATATTAAAACGTATGGTCATGTTCAATATGCTGAAAGAATTGAATGCTTTAGTGGATGTCTTGTCATGTAAACCGCAATTATTACATGTTGAAGGTTTAATAATGGCTTGGGATAGTGTTTTGTTAGAGCCATTTAAAAATGCAAATCAAATAATAACTTTCGAACAGGAGGAATTGCTACACAAGACCCTATTCAGGCTGCAGGTAACTTACTAAATTGTTAAAGGTTACATTTGTGTGTTGCCATTAACTGATAAATAAAACTGCAATTTAATTGTGATTATTATTCTAATATTTTTTTATTTTCCCAGAGTTGCCCAGTAGTCCATTCCTTAAATCTTTTAAGGTTTGCTGAAACATGTTTGCGCTTAGATCGCCCCCAGATAGCGGCAGTATTTTTGGTTTTTTGTAGAACTGAGAAACAGAAGATCGAAATTAAAAAGGTATGTTTATTGATAAAATGACAAAAGAAAATAACTTTCTGACTTTAAACCATTAATTTTTTCCAGCTCATTTCTGTGCGCAATGATAAAACACGAAGGCAGATTTTAGATTTAGAAGATATCGGCATTTTGCCATACGTTTTGAATTTTGCCCTGAAGGAGTTGAATTTATAATTTTATTATATACATTTCTTTAGTCTGTTGAAATAAGTCTTAAGTCTGTGGCAAGAAATAAACATATATATACATAATTACTTATAACAATTTTTTTTATTTATTTATTTTTCGTTACGCTAAATACTCTTTACGACATTAAAAGAATTTCATTTTTCCGTAAAGTCTGATAACATTCAAACAGTGGAGTTTTTTCTGCTAGCCAAAACAATCAGACTATATAAAAAATAAAAATCTAATTTAATATCGGCACAACGTAAATATTTGAAATTTGCTTTAAAATAAAAGACTAATTTAAAAAGTTCATCCACAATTAACAGTTTTTAATAAGATAGCGGCATAGCACTGCAAACTGTAATTGATCAAATTTGCTTATTTCTTTTCTTTCCAGCCATAAAGAGAAATCTTGTTATAGAGTCCTCTCTATTACAAAATATTATTTAATAACAAAAAAGTAAAAAAAAATGTGCAAATGGTAACACTGATTTTTTATAATGTTTGCAATTCGTAACGTCTGCTTAATTCTAATTCATCCAGTTCTTGTAAAGGCGTTACATTTCGTCTTTTATGTTTTAATTTTTGATACGCCCACTTTGTTCTCTTCAAAGGATTTAGGATCTTAACGGCATACATAACTGCAGTAGCCACAGATGCGGCCAATAATACCATTAATATTCCAAAGGCTAAATGTATTTTTCTAGTGGGAGGACGGGTATAAGCGAGTAGCTTGTTTTCCTGCCCCTTCGCATCGCTATCAGACGAAAGACAATAATATTTTTGAAGTAGGTTAGAACCATTTAGATTTTCGTACTCTAACCAATTTGTATTGAATTGAAAACTTTTTAAACAAACGCATTTTAGAGCCTCATTTTCGTCACTGGTTAGTTGAGTGCACAGAGAATTGTTGGGGCAACTCGTAAGATTATAACGAGAGCATGTTTTCACTAGAATAGGGAAATATTAGCATTTTGTTACAAAAGAAATACCACTGCGTTTAATATCGCTTACTTATCACGTGAGATTTTATGGCGACCACTAAAGTAAAGTATTTTAGTAAATTCACAATGAAAATTTTATACTTCATATTTTTCACTATTTATTTTAAATGTTTATTGAAAAATATTGTTAACATTTTTTGCTTAAGCTTTTTGCACTTTTATAATAAATGGCGTGTGTTTTAATAGTAAAACACAAATAATTTTAATTGTGATTAAAATCGATTATTAACGGTAGTTATTTGCTTTACCCATAATAGAGGTTTTTAGTTTCGCTGCTTGGAATAGTAAAT
This sequence comes from Ormia ochracea, assembly GCA_963402855.1. Taxonomy (NCBI): domain Eukaryota; kingdom Metazoa; phylum Arthropoda; class Insecta; order Diptera; family Tachinidae; genus Ormia; species Ormia ochracea. The sequence goes on from OY727105.1 coordinate 5,357,809, forward strand.
GCATTTATTTATTTAATTTATTATCATCTATTATCAATTTGGTCTTATCTGAAGATAGTTTTCATTAATACGCTTGTGTAACTTAATATGAACAAACATACTATTTGTATATTGTGTGAGAAAATTATCATTTAAAATTAAATATAAGAAACAAAATAAAAATATGAGGTAAGTTTAGTTTTCGTTTACAAGCACTTTAAGTCTTAGACCAAAATTGTAATACGGGTATTTCGTTGATCCGCTAAATAGTATTTTGAAAAAAAAAAAACGATACGCAAAGAATCTTCAACTTTTAGATGATTATACTAATAACTATTGAAGTACATTTTTGATGTGGAAATGGGAAACGTAAAACTAGAAAATGTTGCTTCAGACCATATTCTGTTAGATTCGTTTTCATATACGGAAGTTATATAAAAGTATAAGTTATACAAATATCTTGATACATTTTTTTTACCAGATTGTACTATAATTATAATAGGCAAAAATAATATATATAAAAAAAAGGTTGGAAGTATTGTCTTTTATTACGAAAGGTATAAATTAGACGAACTTTATTTTATTTTAAAATTTGTCAAATATTTATGATTTTTATTCGAATTTCGGAAAACCATAACTTGAGAACTAAAGGCCATCAGTCATTTTTATATCAAAAAAAGTATATTTATTCATTAACAGTCTTTGTTTTGTCGCTTGGCTTAATTTCTTTGACAGTAAATATATATTTACGTCTTTTATTTTTAATATCACAATTTTTACACATCCATTATCAGCAATTTTACAAAAAACGGACTTAATCATTTTTCACAGCACAGCTAAAGGTAACCTTCCACTTAACTGCATTTCTCAAACAGCTGACTGAGTTGCTGCATTATGACGTTTTATGCCTCTAATTTGTTTTGACTTTTCTTTTTTTTTTTGGCATGAAGCATGTCACATAAAGGCCACAATTATTACGAACCAACATTTTGTACAAAAAAGAATATATATTCTACTTTAGACTGAAATGCATAATTAAGTAATTGTAAATATACTGAAACAAATGGAAAAAATCCATATTTCAGTAGGAGCAACAAAGAAACTAGCGTAAAAGATATAATATAGAAATTAGAAGGATGAACTTAAAACTATTCCATAGGAAATATAAATTAGCGGAATTAATTGCCAAAATCACCTGCACGATATTGCTAATCTATGCTATATTGCCGCATCGATTTGCATCGCATTATGAGTACTTGGGAGAGGAGGAAGTGCTGGATGCCCTGGTATCGCAGGTAACATCAAATATTTCACAACAGCACATGGAGGAGTGCCAATATGAGGATACAATTCGAGAAAATACATATATGTTTACGTCACACTATCGGGAGGAGTTGTTAAATGCAGAAGAAATATTGGCTGGTGGTGAATATTATCCCGAACAGTGTAGATCAAAATATAGTACAGCCATAATAGTGCCTTACAGGCAACGTGAAGAACAGTTGCATAAGTTTTTAATTTACATGCACAATTATTTGAGACACCAGAATGTGCACTACAGAATATTTCTTATAGAACAGTACGACCAGAAGCCTTTTAATAGAGCCAAATTATTGAATATAGGTTCAATTATAGCAGCAGAATATGAATTTCCATGCTTAATATTGCATGATGTTGATTTGCTGCCTTTAAACTTGGGCAGCTTGTATGCATGCACTGATTTACCTCGCCACATGTGCGCTGCATTGGATATGTGGCGTTTTCATTTACCATATCGCGGTCTGTTCGGTGGCGTTGTTTCCATAAGGACCCAACAGTATCGAACAATAAATGGCATGTCAAATATATTTGATGGATGGGGTGGTGAAGATGATGATCTATACGAACGTCTAAAATCGCGAAATATAAATATTTGCCGATTTGCGCCGCATTTAAGTGAATACACTATGCTACGCCATAAACCTGAGAAGAAAAATGAGAATCGATTGGAACTATTGCGTTCCGGTGCGTTACGTTTTCGCACAGATGGTTTGAATTCATTAGTATATGCCGAAAAAGGTAGACGCATTCACAGTTTATTTACGCATATCCTAGTACAGACTTAAGTCAGGAAACAGTTCAAATAATAAATAGAGAGTATTGAGGATTATTTACTTAGTATTTTGAAATTATTGTTAATTACGTTGAAGAGTCGCTTACGATTTAAAGATAAAAAACAAGATTGTCGTCCCAAATACTTATTAAGCAAATTGCTTTGGGTAATTAAGTATATATTATCAATAGAAAAGAATTTCTGAGATATCAGACCGTGATGAAGCAATTATAATATCTTTCGATTATCTATAATTGGAGTTGTAAATTAAAAATTCAATCGGCAAAAGAAATCGCGTATTCATAATGAATTTGATTGCTTCTTAAGCGACACAAAAGTAAAATTAGTATGCCAGAAATATTTGTCAATGTTTATATTAAATGTGATAAATACGCAGTCAAATTTATTGCTATTGATTAGGGATAAGAATATTTTTTATGGAATTTTTTGTTATAGCTTATTATTTCTCTATTGAATAAGATAAATATTTGTCTATTCATATCTTTGAAACCAAAACTGTAGACTTAATTTAAATAATACCTCCTAGTATTTTACATTAATATAAAAGGGTTAAACGTTTTATTATCTCACACCACGCATATGAAGCTTTTCGTAAGTAGTTAATTTCAGCAAAAGAATTTCTGGTAATTTTAGTTAGAATTATTGGTATTTTTATTTTTAGCCAGAATCCATGATAATAAAGGATTTTTTAGATCTTTTAAAATACTTGATAAACTAAAATTTTATATTTTAAAATAAATAATTGTTGTAGGTATTAAAATAAGTTAAGCTTTGAAAATATTCCAGTAGGATAAGATATTAATTAGATACATTTTTAGACACTATAGAAAGCAAGGAAGGAGAGAACCAAAGGTATTAATTGTATCTTTATACATTTTTGAATTGTTTTAAATTTAAAAAGCATTGAAGGGTATGGATTCCAGCTGATATATTTGTTTAGTATTATTACTAATATTTATTTATTTTACTTAAACCATTAGAGAATAATAATAAATTATTAGCTAATAATAATTTCATTACATTCAGAAAATATGAAAGGCTTAGAACCATACAACCAGTTGAGCCGCAAAAATATTTCATGAATTTTAAAGAGAGACGATTGAAAACCAGTTTGAGCTTGTATTCTATTATTTTTGATATCGCTATGTAGACGAGTGTGTCGAATTTCCAATAAATTTCAGAAAAAATACTTGATTAAATAAATTTACTAACAAAATTTCATTGCACATAAAATCCAGCTTTTGAAGTTGCGTATGTGGTTCATATGGTAACTGGAATAAGCGCTTCATATAATAGGAAATATAAAAATTGTAGAAATATTTAATGCAAACGAAGGTAATAATGCGCAAAAAATAAATGAATAATAGAAGAAAATGTGAATTATATTTAGTTTTATTTTAGCAAAACACAAAAGTGTGAGATAAAAGGAACCAATTCTCTAGTGTTTTAAAACCCATTAACAAGTTGCTTTGAATCGGTATTTATAGAAGGAATCCAAGTCAGTTTTGCTCTTTCCTATGAAACGTATTGGTTTGGCTTCATTTCAATGTTTATAAAATCAATGTTCGAATTTGCGCTTTTGAGTTCTTGTTCCTTAGTTTGCAAGTTTTAAATCAATTCAGAATATTTTATAAACATAAACACCATAACATTGCATTTAACACTAACAAAATTTTTTTTATCCATTTCAAATCCAATTCCAATAATATTTGATTCTAAAACCCCCGATTGTTTCTTTCATATACATTTAGAAACAATTACACAAAATGAAAATTTAAATCAACGGAACAGTGAGTGCTGTTATGAAATTTAATATTTAATTTTTTCAAAATGCTTTTTTACAATACATACATATGTAAGTTTTATATGGGAGTAAAAAAAAACAAAATGTACTCACCCGCTCAAATGCAGAGAAGTGTTGAATGATAACAAATTGTTGATTATTGACTGGTGGCGAGTAAATGAATTGTTGAAAGGCGAATATAGTTGAGGGTGCAAATAAATTAGATTGAATGAAATTTTTTCACAAATATGTATTTAAATATTATTCGGATAAAATATACAATTTATTAACTTTTTTAATTTAACTACACTACAAAAAATATTGAATAAATTGTCTCGTATGTTCTTTTTTTATCATAGTATAATGATATAGATTAATAATATGGTATAATAATTTACTACATTGTTCCAAAGTTCATTGGCTTTGCTGTTATGTGTAATAATAGCAAAATTATTTTTTTTTAACAAAAAACTGCAATTATTTAGTTTCTTTTAATTTCTTTTTTAATTTATAAAACGCACACTCACAATTAGATTTACATTTTTTTCAATGATATTAATAAATAAAACTGAAACGAGTTGAAACTTTGTGCAAGGATAAGGTTTTTTTTTAATAAAAAACTAATATCCTTATACAAAATTTAGTTAATTTTTTTCAACATTTCATTAGGATATCTTACTGCACAGCATTCAATTAAAAAAATGTAACACAAAAGCATTACACAATAAATATGCAAAATATATAGTAGATAAGATATTTATAAAGGAATGTTATTTTCTTTGACACAATTTTTTTTTGTAAAAAAGAACAAATCACAAGAAGTTTTTTGCATATTTTTTTGCCTAATTTAAAAAACTCAAAATATCTTGCTGGCTTAAGGTATTTAGATTCTTAGAATCATGAGATTGTTGGGAATTTGTTAATGATGTTTGTGGAATTAATGGCGTCACACTTGAGTTTGAATTCAATAGAGAGTTTACCGTCATAGAACTGCTGCATATTAAAGGAGATTTTACATTCGATTTCATTTGTTGATAACCGACTGGATAAATGTAATCTACAGTGGGCTTTTGCAATGTATATGTATTAGCTTGCGTATTTGAGTTTGTATGTTTGTTCTGCTGTTTTTGTTTCAAGTTACCAAAAGGATCTAAATCATCAAGTGAGGAGAAATTATTATTGGCGACCGATGCATTGCTAGGAGATGTACTTGTTGTGACCGGTGGTGGTAGTTGATGGTTCATTACAAGCGGATTAGCACTATGCCAAGTATTTGTTGTTGTTTGATGCCAACTGTTCTCATTAGGGCTAGAATTGTAAGGATTGTGTAGATTGTTAACTTGTTTGGAGATATTGTTGCCGTTTGATGTGTTGGAGACATTTGTTGTCATAAGAGAAGACAAAATATCCGGTTTGGCAGTGGAACTATGCGAAATCCTAAAAATTGAATAAAATTTGTAAGAAAAACACATTTACGTTTAATAGCACTTTAAAAGTTATTGCTGAATTGCTTTTTTTTGTAGATATTTAATAAAATAATGAGTTCTTCCATTATATATTAACACATATATAAAAGATTATTTAAATGTTTTAAAACAATTTTGCTTACTTCAATTGATCTTTTGATTTGTTTAGTTGCAAAGGGTTAGATGGCAAAATAGTAGATTGAGATTTATTATTTGATGAGTGACTAATCGAGAAACCAGAAAACATATCATCATTATTACTATTATTAATGTAAGTTTTTTCCAATTCACTCGCTAAAACTTCTGAAGCATCTCTTGGTCTGAAAAGAATTCCAAAAATTATTTCAATGTAAGAAATAATGCAACTGAAATATTAACTTGTTTTCTCTATTTATGGTAGACAATTGTTCTAATTTCTCTCGCTGTTCCTTTTCGACGCGGGAAAACATTTCCTTTATTAAAGCGACAATAGTATTGAATTGAGCAATAGTTAAGCCATTTTCCACACTTAAAGGTATTAGGAATGGAATACACTTATGCGCCATGACATCTTTTGTTATGCCCAACTTTGTATTGGTCATGGCAATTTTGAAAATACCTATTTGAAATAAAACCAAATTATTCTGCTGGAAGAACCAAATATAAAATGTAAGCTTACCTATTATTGCCATAACTATAGCCGGTTCGCGACTTTGTATCTGTTGCAAAAATGGTAATATTTCATCTAATACCAGCCACTTGTCCAGATTTTCTAACAGTTTACCAATCGATATCAAACAATTAACTTTGACAGATACATTCGTACTTGTTAAACATAATTTCTTAATTCTTGGAATAACTGCGTTTTTCATTGCGTTATAATCGATCAGAGTGGAAAACGTCGGCAAAACATTTAGACACAATTCTTGTATTTGTGGCATATCACATTCTAATGAACGATAAAGTAAAGGCAGTACATGCAATTTGACTTCATCTGCTGGTGTTAATTTTAATAGTAAATCCATTTTTTGCATAAATATAAGCAGAATTTGTATGGGATCGGTGAGTTTGAAGATTGGTTTAAGGTGGGGTAGGATATGCTCACAATATTCTTTTTGGCTACTCATTTCAGCAATGAGTAAAACATTGGGCAACACAAAAGGGATCATAGGTGAATTAACAAATTCCTTTACTAAATACGGTAAAATGGAGTAAAGATTGACACGGTGCGGTAAAGTTGGTATAATTTGCGGTAGACCCTTGTAAAATTTAGACTTCTGTAAATTATCCCATTGGTAAAGAGAATCCAAGTAACTTAGAGTCTTTACACCAACATCATGAAAGTATGTTACCTTGAAAAATGTTATGAAAAACGGTTTTACGTTTAATAATTTTTAGTTTTTTTTGGGGAAAAAAAGTTTTGGTCTATTATTAAAAATCTTATGAAAAACTTATTTAAATGAAATGGATTTAATCAATAAAATTTTAAGTAAAACATTTATACAAATCAAGCACGATATGAAAGAAAATCTTAAAGGAGCATAAAGAAGATATACCGATTTAAAGAAAATATTTAAGTAAAAGATTTAATTTGATTTAGTTTACCTCTTTTAATTCGTGCAGTTTTGTTCTTAAATGTGGGCTAGGATGTAATAAAGTTTTTAAACTTTCAATTAATTCACTAGGCACCGCATTCATGAGAGGATATTTTCGTTGATTTAACTCGTTGGCATACCGCCTAAAGGCACTATAATCGTTGCCAAATATTTTCATAGGTTTACCCGCATAAATGGTAAATATAAGAACACCCAAAGCAAAGAGATCACTATCAGTTGAGTTTATGTTATTTAAGGCTATTTCGGGCGCGCAATATTCCAAAGCGGGTTGAGCCAACATATGTATAGAAGTTGAATACTCCTTGCAAGGCCAATAAGGTTTGCCATCCGGTTGTGGCTGATTTGCTACACAAAAATCAAAACCAAATAGTTTCCAAGAACGATTTTTATTAATAACAACAGTTTCAGCACAGATATTTCGATGTACTATTTTAGCATCATTGTGCAGAAACTGCAAGCCATCGAAGAGTTGTAGTAAGCCATGGCGAATTTCAACATCATATAGTTTTTTCTCTGGCCTTACTTGATCACCCACAACATTGGCCAGAGAGGCAAAAACAGGTTCCGTGGCAAAAGCCAACGAATCGCGACTCTCCTCAAGGGGATGTTGCACTGTTAGAACATGAGGATGACGTATTTTCGTTAACTGCTGTACACCTCTACGCATGCACTCCAATATGGCCTCGCGGTCCTCTTTGGACCATCGATCTAAAGACTTTTTTTCGAATACAAATACAGAAACTTCTTGCTTTGTCGTTTTTTTAAAACCATTATAAACTTTCCATAACAAGCCGATACCAGCAGTGCATGTTTGCTCCAAGACTTCATATTCACGTGTTACATTGTTTCCTGGCAGGACTCCCGATAGCTGCGAAACTGTGGTGTGTACCGTAGAGTAGAATTTATTTATTACATCCATCTTCGTAGTTTTTCCTTTATTTTTGGGAATTATGCGAGGGAAAAAAGGTATTCTAAACTTTTCACTTTGATCTTAACAAGATTTTTTTAAAATTTGAACTCGAAAATGTAGAAATTTTCATAAATTTTCACTTCTTACAAAATTTGTGTGTTTTTCTTTTGTTTTTTCCCTATGTCGAAGAAATCAATATTTGTTTGACAAGGGTATGTTCAGTGTGACCAGTGCTCCTCTATAGCGTTTTTCTATGCCATAATTGACTGCTTTATTTTATACCATATTAGGAGATAAATTTAACTGAGTCAATTTTGTGGAAATAAATATATGTTTGCATATGTCATTTAATTACTGTCATTTTGAGTATTTATATAATCAAATTTCATTTCTAATCAATTTATGAAACAAATTAATATAAATTGATAATTTAGAAATATTTTTATTTATTTAACAAATATTACAATTATATGAATATAATTGCAATATGTATAGAAGAACTGGCTACTGAGGCGTTTGGCTTCTGGCTCTCCGAGGAAATGAACCCCTGACACCTGCGTAAAAGGAAGGTATACTAACCATTATACCATCGAGGGGCTTTTAGCAATATATATTATATACATATTACCATATATTTTTAAGTATTACAATATGTTCATAAATTTTAGTATGTAAGAAACCGTTCTTATAAAGTTATAAATTTTATATAATATTATTTATACATAATTATATTGTTATTGTAACTAAGCTTATAGCATCAGAAATTTAGAAAATAAGGTTTCTGAGAGTCAAACAATGTTTTTGCATCGACTGTACTTTCGTTCAAAAGCAAGTGAATTTCTTACGCAACTGCTTTCTACGTCTGCCCCACAAAAAAACGATAATATTACCTTACAAAATCGCGAATTGCTATAATGCTTTATTATTAGCAAATATATAAGAAATATATTCTAAGAAATTGCAGGAGGAAGGGAGGAGTTATAGGCTAAATATCAGTAATGTAGCTACCTTACAAAAATCGCAATTTTTTGTGTTATTTAAATACAGGCAAATATATAAGAAATATAATCGTATTCTGAGACAAAAAATTGTCTAGAAAAAGTAATATAAACGCCAGTTCAGCTTAAAAAAAATTTGGAATTCCATTAAAGGCAGACTTCTAGAAGAAGGGAACCATTATAGGCTAAATATCACTAATGTAGCTACCTTACCAAAATCGCCATTTTTTGTGTTATTTAATTATTGGCAAATATATAGGAAATATCCTCGTATTTTGAGACATAAAATCAACTAGTAAAAGTAATATAAACGCAATTTCAGCTTAAAAAAAAATTGGAATTCCATTAAAGGCTGACTTCTAGAAGAAGGGAATCATCAAATCGAGCATCTTCTTTACTTTCAGTTAAGTTTTTATCATTTTAACGTATTTTCAAGTTTGGAATTCAATTTAAGGAGTTCTTCCAGGGTAAAGGAAGGAGATGGGTGGAAAAAAACACTAAGGTCATTTACCAAAAGCCATTTTTTGTGTTATTTAATTATTGGCAAATATATAGGAAATATCCTCGTATTTTGAGACATAAAATCAACTAGTAAAAGTAATATAAACGCAAGTTCAGCTTAAAAAAAAATTGGAATTCCATTAAAGGCTGACTTCTAGAAGAAGGGAATCATCAAATCGAGCATCTTCTTTACTTTTAGTTAAGTTTTTATCATTTTAACGTATTTTCAAGTTTGGAATTCAATTTAAGGAGTTCTTCCAGGGTAAAGGAAGGAGATGGGTGGAAAAAAACACTAAGGTCATTTACCAAAAGCCATTTTTTGTGTTATTTAATTATTGGCAAATATATAGGAAATATCCTCGTATTTTGAGACATAAAATCAACTAGTAAAAGTAATATAAACGCAATTTCAGCTTAAAAAAAAATTGGAATTCCATTAAAGGCTGACTTCTAGAAGAAGGGAATCATCAAATCGAGCATCTTCTTTACTTTCAGTTAAGTTTTTATCATTTTAACGTATTTTAAAGTTTGGAATTCAATTTAAGGAGTTCTTCCAGGGTAAAGGAAGAAGATGGGTGGAAAAAATCCCTAAGGTCATTTACCAAAAGCCATTTTTTGTGTTATTTAATTATTGACAAATATATAGGAAATATCCTCGTATTTTGAGACATAAAATCAACTAGTAAAAGTAATATAAACGCAAGTTCAGCTTAAAAAAAAATTGGAATTCGATTAAAGGCTGACTTCTAGAAGAAGGGAATCATCAAATCGAGCATCTTCTTTATTTTTAGTTAAGTTTTTATCATTTTAACGTATTTTCAAGTTTGGAATTCAATTTAAGGAGTTATTCCAGGGTGAAGGAAGGAGATGGGTGGAAAAAATCCCTAAGGTCATTTACCAAAAGCCATTTTTTGTGTTATTTAATTATTGACAAATATATAGGAAATATCCTCGTATTTTGAGACATAAAATCAACTAGTAAAAGTAATATAAACGCAAGTTCAGCTTAAAAAAAAATTGGAATTCCATTAAAGGCTGACTTCTAGAAGAAGGGAATCATCAAATCGAGCATCTTCTTTACTTTTAGTTAAGTTTTTATCATTTTAACGTATTTTCAAGTTTGGAATTCAATTTAAGGAGTTCTTCCAGGGTAAAGGAAGGAGATGGGTGGAAAAAAACACTAAGGTCATTTACCAAAAGCCATTTTTTGTGTTATTTAATTATTGGCAAATATATAGGAAATATCCTCGTATTTTGAGACATAAAATCAACTAGTAAAAGTAATATAAACGCAATTTCAGCTTAAAAAAAAATTGGAATTCCATTAAAGGCTGACTTCTAGAAGAAGGGAATCATCAAATCGAGCATCTTCTTTACTTTCAGTTAAGTTTTTATCATTTTAACGTATTTTAAAGTTTGGAATTCAATTTAAGGAGTTCTTCCAGGGTAAAGGAAGAAGATGGGTGGAAAAAATCCCTAAGGTCATTTACCAAAAGCCATTTTTTGTGTTATTTAATTATTGACAAATATATAGGAAATATCCTCGTATTTTGAGACATAAAATCAACTAGTAAAAGTAATATAAACGCAAGTTCAGCTTAAAAAAAAATTGGAATTCCATTAAAGGCTGACTTCTAGAAGAAGGGAATCATCAAATCGAGCATCTTCTTTACTTTTAGTTAAGTTTTTATCATTTTAACGTATTTTCAAGTTTGGAATTCAATTTAAGGAGTTCTTCCAGGGTAAAGGAAGGAGATGGGTGGAAAAAAACACTAAGGTCATTTACCAAAAGCCATTTTTTGTGTTATTTAATTATTGGCAAATATATAGGAAATATCCTCGTATTTTGAGACATAAAATCAACTAGTAAAAGTAATATAAACGCAAGTTCAGCTTAAAAAAAAATTGGAATTCCATTAAAGGCTGACTTCTAGAAGAAGGGAATCATCAAATCGAGCATCTTCTTTACTTTTAGTTAAGTTTTTATCATTTTAACGTATTTTCAAGTTTGGAATTCAATTTAAGGAGTTCTTCCAGGGTAAAGGAAGGAGATGGGTGGAAAAAATCACTAAATTACCAAAATCGCCATTTTTTGTGTTATTTAATTATTGGCAAATATATAGGAAATATCCTCGTATTTTGAGACATAAAACACTCGAAGCGAGTGCTTGCTAAATTGTTCAAGCATGTTTGATGAACAGATGATGAAAGATATCGTAATAGTTAAGAAAGCGACCGGAATTTTGAAAGTGGACTGGCTAACGGATAATTACAGCCGCAGTCAAAAGAGTGAATAATTAAAAGCACAACACGTTTTACTGACGTAAGAAGATTTAAAGGTCACTTGATGGTGGACTTTAGCTAAAGTATTCTTTCAGCATCGGTAACCTCAACGGCAAAGCGAAGCATCAACATTTTTGTCGCATTTATGAAAAAAAAATTTTAAAATTTGAAAAAGTTATAAAAACTAAATTTAGAGCAGAAAAAACTATAAAAAAACGATAAAATTCAATTTTTATTTGCTTTTTTTAAATTTGATTAATACCTAAAGTAAATCTGTTGTGGAAACCAGTAAACATTTAAATTCACTATTGAATTAGCCTTCAGTAATCCAAGTTTTTTCTTATTTTTTTTGGATTTTCGCTATAAAAAGTTAAAGCAAAAACAACCAAAACCATGCCATTTAATGATAAAAAAGGCAAGAAACTTATAAAACAAGACTGTTTAAAGATCAATAAACTAAACTTTTATGTAATTTAAAAACGAATCGTATTATTATGATAATTTTAGTAGATCGTTAGTTAAACATTATTTATGTTCTCCTGCCACAAACAATAAAATCCTTAAAGTTTTTTTTTTTTGTATTCAAGTCACGGCTGCCATGAGAAATGCAAATTAAAGCCTTGATTTATACGCATATTTCGATAACACAAAATTTGTAAGTTACATTTTTCCCGTCGTATAAGAGAAATTGTTCTTAAGCCCTTAACTCATTATTTGCCAGACTATTGTTGGAATAAGTACAGTGGAGCAGGATTAAAGGATTTTGGTTAGATGTTGATACTAACGAATGCCGCGTTATAAGCTCACAATTTTTTTTTAATAAATTTCGAAAATATTTAAACTTTAGAGAAAAAGTTTTGGGGTTCAATAATCGTTCAAGACCTCTCGAAACCTTTAAATTTTAAAAGTGAAATGTGCTTTAGACTTTAATAATTGCCAAAAATTTAAGTTTTGTTTAATTTGTTACGATTTATAAAAAGTGATTAATATTAAATAATTAAATAAATACCAAGGCTATAAACCTTAAAAAAAACTTCTTCAGAAAAATTATACGAGAATTATATGACTCTTCAAATTAAAAGTGTGAACTATAAAAGAAAACCAGTGAATAAACATTTAACAACAAATTCATAAACTAAACTAAAACTTGTTGAAAATTAAAAATTGAATATAAAATTTTATTGCCGCTCTTCCTAATAAAAATGTACTGAGAGAGCTGCGAAGCAGACTTCACATATTCTTCAACTGTTCTAATACAATTTCTCATGTCATCGTTGTAAACATTTCCATAAACCGCAGACAATTGTATGCCACTTTTCCGTGGTTTGACTGTTTACTAACGTAAAGACTTACTATTTAGCGCGCTCTTAAATAATTTATAAGAAAATTAATATTCCACAAGTGTCTGGAAAGCGTTTAAATACCAACAATACAGCTCATGTAGTTCACTTGCAACATGCAAATAAAATAAAATAAAAATGACTAACTCGGTTCGCCACAAAACACAATAAAAACACTTCAATTTGATTTCTGGGGAATAACATTGAATAGGAATTTGATTCATCTCAGATTTTAAGTAGAAGAAAGAAGTCGTTAAACTTACAAACTTGTCTTGAAATATAATCATGCAGCAGTGAAATACAACAGCAAGTGTGACAAAAAGGAAAATAAATTAAACTTTTAACAGAAGTAAATAAAACTGTCAAAACGGCGGAAATCATTTCATAGATTAGTTGCCCCAGTGTTAGAGCAAAGCTTCTATCGAACATTGTTAAGGAGAATATCAAGACAATTTAAAAGCAAACATTATTTAGTTGCTTCACAGTCTCTTCTTTGTTTATGTAAAACCCTTTAAAAAAATGTAATATATTACAATAGCCAATGGAAGGAAAATAGTCTTCACTGTGTAAAATATTCATATTATCGGGAGTGCACTGTAATTTTGTAATTTTATTCAATTTAATTATATTTATTTTTTTTATTACACTGGCAACACCATTTCTCTTCTTTATTTATAATTCATAATATAATCTGTCATTGTAAAATTGTCTGGCAGCGTTGCCGGCCAAATAGGCATTTTCATATACAGGGTGAGATAAAAAAACTGCAACCAACTTCAGACTGCTGTCATTTCTAAGGCACTCGTCGGGCAGCTGTGAAAATTATTCTAGTGACAGCTCATTATATTGTTTACAAGCGTACAAAAGCTTTTTGGTGAGAATTTTGCAGAAAAAAAGTTATTAGTGATGGAATTCAAGCGTGATAGTGTGATTTCTTTATATTTGGCTGGAAAACCACAAGTGGCTGTCGTTAGAGCAGCTCAGCAATTAAATGTGAATAAATATTTTGTGTCTCGTACCATCGCTCGTTAGCGTGATACTGGTAGCGTAGCCCTACGTCAAGGAAGCGGACGGAAGAAAACAACAACATCAGCAGAAATGGTTCGAAAAGTAAAGAAGCGACTTGATTGAAATCCGCGCCGCAGTAGCCGAAAAATGGCTCGTGAGCTGAACATATCGCAATATGCCATTCGGCAAATATTGAAAAATGAGCTCGGGGTAAAGCCATTGAAATTCCAAAAAGTGGAAGAGCTTATACCGCAACAGAAAGAAAATAGACTCAAAAGAGTCAAAGGGTTGCTTCGCTTGGCCGCAAGTGGTGAACTGCCGAATTTGGTTTTCTCCGATGAGAAAACATTCGTTGTCCAGCAGCTTGTAAACGAATAAAATGATCGTGTTTACTTGCCAAAGAGGTCAGCTGAAAATGTACACTTTCGGTTGGCCACCAGAACTCAAGCGCCGGCCATGGTGATGGTGTGGGCCGCCATAACAGCCGATGGTCGCTCTTCGCTCGTATTAATCGACCGTGGCATCAGAATAAATGCCCAATATTATCGCGAAAATATTCTGGGGGTGTATTGAAGCCTTGGGCATTCCAACAGGATTCAGCACCATCGCACTCAGCACGTGCCACCCAAGAATGGTTACAAAATGAGGTTCCTCGCTTCATTTCCAGCGCACAATGGCCACCAAAATCTCCCGATACCAATCCGTTGGACTATTGTCTGGAGTATTTTGGAATGCAAGGTTGGCACTAAAAAATACCAAAGTGTCGATCATCTCAAGCAAGCGTTTCGCCGGTAATGGACCAAAATACCGCAGAGCAATATTTGGGCAGCGTGTGACGATTCCATTGGCCGTTTGAAGGCCATAATTCAAACAAACAAATCTAAACTTATTCTAAAATTTGATGCTATTTCCGACCTTTTTTGCTTTCATTCAATAAAATTAAAAAAAAAAATGAAAAAATTATTGCGTTTTACTTTGTTGCAGTTTTTTCACCTCACCCTGTAAATATGGAGAAACTATTTTAGAAAATTTTTTACAGCGCAATGCGGACATACTTAATATAAATTTAAAGAAGTTTAAAAAATTATTTAATTTTTTAAATAAAATTAAAAAACTTTTTTTTTTCAATGGTGACTTTTTTTTTTGGTTTTTAATAATGAATAATTTTTTTTTCAAGATCTGCTTATAATTGTAATAAATTCTCAAACATCTCTCAAAAGCTGATGCTTCATAAACAATGCAAGCCATGCCTTTATAGGGCATAGGAAATAATGATGAACAAAGAATTTCTCGCAGGTTTAATTCTATAGTTTCAATGCCAACAAAAATTACAAGCCGATTTAAACAGATCCATTTTTAATCACACTGGTGGTGTCGTTTTGTACTAAACGAGACATTTCTTGAAAAACACAAAATTGTTTAAAATGTGTGCCAGACAGGTACACAGACAGACAGACAGACAGACAGACGGACAGAGAGACTTAATGATCACAACAGACATGCCATTATATGCACTACGTGATGGATTGATACAAAAAGATTAAGTAAAACAATAACAAAACACATAAATGTTAATTTGTAAATTAAATGAAATTAAAAAGAAAAAAAACAACATCAAATAAATTGCAAAAATACAAAAAGAAAAAAATATTTTACATTTTATATGCAAACAATTTATGACTTGACAAAAAAATGACAAGAACGATTCAAACGAATTTACGTCGAAAGCATTTTAAGTAAATAGAATGTAAGATCATGAGGAGATTGCTTTGCCAACGCACTCAGTATGTGTATGTGTGCGTCTGGCACATTGGTATGCACAGCTGTGTGTGCTTATGAATCCGAATGTCATGAGAAAAAATGCCTTTAAGGATGCAGATATTACGACTCGCCACTTTTTTATCAATCCAAAAATCGCCTTTGTGTGAAAAACCACAAGACTTGTAATTTTTGTACGATAAGTAAAAAAATGTTTGATTTTACTAAAGAAATTTCTCGACTTTATATCAGCTTATATCAGTTACGTATAGAAAAAAAAATTTATGAATAAAAAATCTTTTTAATCAGGAAATATTGAAATACTTACGTAAGTGCAGCTTTGTACGTACAAAATTCTCGGGTGCCACGTCTGAATAATTATATCATTGTTCCAAACTTCATTCAATCAAGCGAATGTGAATCCCCCAAAAAGATTATTGTAAAAATGATGAAGAAAGAAATCTGAAATAATAAAATGACTAGATGAAAGCACCTTACAGCATCGAGTATGTAGAAGGAATTTTGAATGCTTCTGACGAGTAAGAAAATTCACGTAGTGGAGGTAGAAAAGTCAGAACATTGACAGATTACAGATACCACCAGCTGATGTAAGAATAGATACTTTACATCTGTTTGGACAAAAATAGTATTCGGACAAAAAAACTAATTCGGGAAAAACTAATATTCGGACTAATTTTAATAGCCGTATAAAAATAATGCCTGGACAGGAATAAATATCCAATCACAATAACGTCCAGACAAGAATAATATCGGGACAAACATTAATAGAGCGAACAAACATAATGTATGGAAAAAATATTAACTGCATAAAATTAATGTCCGCACAAAAAAAAGGAAAACTATCGATAACATGTTCATGATGAAATTTTGCGTGAAATGGTAGGAAATTAGAATTATCGATTATATTTTCAAAGCAAAGTAGCGTTGTTGATTAATAAAAATGCCAAAAGTGTGTTTATAGAACAATAAGGTTTTAATATTCTACTAAAGTTATCGATGATCCAGATAAATGCATTATTAGATCCTGTGCAGAAAAATTAAAGTGCTAACCAAATACTTCATAATATAGTTAACATGTCGATGAATGACAGGTTTTGGCAATGCTAACAATTAGGGAAATAAAAATTATAAATATAGATATCGATAGCATTGAAGTTATTGGTATTGAAAGTTTTTTTGATATTTGACTGCAGCAGCGTAAATATTTGTTCAAATTTTTTCCCATTAAAGAATTTATTAATGGCAGAATAATTTTTATAGAAAATAACTGAATTCCGATAATTTATTTCATTGCAAGGAAAAGTTATTTCATCCTGAAAAAAAGTGCTCTCCGCTTGCCTTACCGATTTTTTGTTGCGGTTTGCTTGTAATTTTTTTCTATTGAAAGTTACACCCACTTTGATTTTATACACAATAACATGCCAAATAAAACTGTTTATAGATTTAAATTTTTAATGTCAAGTTCTGAAAAGGATTATGGATTATTATAATTTTGCGCTTATTTTCCTGCCTTTTTTCCATTAAATAAAAGTTTTTAAAAGGTTTTCAAGTTTTGTTGACAATGTGAAAAAACGCATTAGTTGTATTGTAGATTTTTGCTTACTGTGTCACTAAAGAGCGTTAATTGATTTTGCTACACAGCTTCAAAGTAAATAAATAAAAGTATAAAAAACACAAAACTTAATGAAAAGTGATTTTTTTCCATTTTGATAGGGAAGCTTTAATACTGTTGTGACCTTTAGCGCCAAAGTAAATTTAGTTTTGTAAAATCTGTTTTTATGTAAAATATTGAGGTGAAAGGTTTAAAAATATGAATAAAATTATATATGAAAACAACCTTGTAGTTTGTAATATTTTTTATAGATCCATGAAGTGTCAGGTTCTGTATCAGTTACCTTTTTTAAGCTTTGTTTCATTGTAACCACATGTTGCTCCTTCACTTGTCTAAAGAGATTTTATTTGAGACCTTTTTCAGAGTCTGTGTATAAGCAGCACTACTAAACAAGTTTAATTGTTTATTATTTAATTTATTAAGAATATCGTGGTTTCTACTTGCTTTACAGTTGCGGAAGTTAATCTCACAAAAGCTTAATTTGTAGCTTTTTTCCAAAAAAAAAAAAAAAATTGCATATTGGAAATGCAGGTGAATTTTGGATAGTTTGAATATTTTGGCCAATATTTCTTTGGAATTTCGTCTCAGATGTGGTTCCTGTAGACTTAAAATATATTGCAAATAATTCACTTCTTATAGAAATTAAAGAAAAAAATATTAATGAAACGAAATTTTTTAGCTGCGAAAAAATTAAACACTAAAGAATTATTCGGACAAAAATTTTAATTTAAAAAAAAATTTTCATCGGAAAATTTTTTTTTTGGGATTTAGGAATGAAGCGAAAACTAAAAAATTATGGTAATTATTGGAATTTGGCCCTGCCAAATTAACGTAAATTTCTATTTGCACTTAAAATGTTTTTTTTTTTAATTTTAATATTTTGCAAATATTTAGTTTCCAACGTCAGTAAATAATGATTTGCATTTTTTTTTCAACAGATGCAACTATTCAGATTTATGTTTATTTATTTCTATTGAATGAATGTTTATGTAATTGTTATATAAATATATTTATATACGTACGAGTATAAAATATTTATTATATATGTACATGTACACAAACATACAAATATTAAGATTTGTTTATAAAGTTTAATTGTTTAAATAAATAATAAAAAAAAAAATTGCAAAATAAACAGGGATCTGCATTTGTGCCTCCAGTGAATAAAATATTGAAAATTATTTAAGAAAAACTTATATTTTGCTAAAATAATAGCAGTTCACAACTACGTTTGTTTGCTTTCATAATTTTTGTGTCTAATTTTTTCTTTTTTTCGTATCTGAAAGATGCGAGTGCATGCGATTCGTTAGTATTTGTGTATCTTTACGTTACACAAACAATTCTGTGTCAAACAACTGCTTCTAGTCAAGTTAAATTTTATGTTTACGTTTCTTTTTAACTTCTGTGTATGAGTGTGTGCCGTTTTAAGTTGGTTAATATAGCAAATATACATGGCATATTAAAATTTTTAGTTGACTGCTTTTTTATTTGGAAAAAGCCAGTTATTGCTGATTACAAGTGTCAGAGGCAACTAACCTCGAATTGATTGCATAAAGTATTTGATATACAAAAAAAAAAACATAAAAAAACGGGAAAGAGAAAATTCTTGACAAGTTTTGATCTCATACTGGAGCAAAATGAAGAGAATAGAATTGACAAACCGGGCTTAGCAACTGTCGTGATAGATTTTATATTTACTTACTATTATTAACATGTTAACACATTATTTTGCCATCAACTCTTAAGGTTAAGGTTGTACCAGAAATAGGAGGAAGTAGCCATTGGTGTTGGATAGCAGCAATTAAAAACAATTATGGTAGCATGGAGAGTTTTGTGATAAAATCAGCACACGAAAATCTAATAGTGATATCAACCTTCTTGAAAAAATTGCATGATAATGGCATTGCAACTCTGATTGCATGAAAATTGCCATTTAATGAAAATGTTCATAATCGTTTGCTGGCTATAAAACTCGGACATTTTTAGGCCACAGAGAGAATTTTTTGCCGAACGTTGGCTATGTGGATTACACTTTCCTCTGCAGTAGAAATTTAAAATTAAGTATCAATGAACTCCACTCTTTCTGTTATTCTTGTCGTACTCTATGCTTTTAATTCTTGTGCTTCTTCTAATTGTTTGAGCATTTGCCCACGACTTTGCGCATAAAAAACTTCCATACAGTTTCGATATTAAACTTTATGCAAAAAAAAAAAAAAATTCAAAAATTATGCAGTAATAAAAGCAATAGCTAATTTCAACAATATTTCCACTCAAAAAGTTTGCTGTGTGTTAATTAGGCTATATGTAAACTGAATGGATGTGTATCACATTGGTCAGAAGTATAAAGGAGTTCAAATAGCATTTTCAAGTACTCTATAGTTGACACTGCTTCCGGGATTTTTATGTTTTAGATCATATTTTAGTATTTATTATGGCTAATCCATATACATTTTTTTTGGCTATACAGGTTTTCCGAATTTTTTTAAAGGCCTTCTTTCACTATCCCACACAGTATGGACACACGTCAAATTTTATCATGTATTATGAAAAAGTATTATAGTCTAAACTAAAACCGTATTGACTGTAGAAATACCATTTGCCAAATTTTTTGAAAATTTTCATAAAATGATAGATTTGTCTGAACAAGGTTGATTTCACTTCAAGCGGTGGACGCAATGCAAAAAAAAAGTGCAAAAAGTATATTATTATTAAAGTTTTTTTTATAGTTTAAATTAGTATGGTAAAGAAACCTTTTCTACAGCTCCAAATAGAATAACTTCCTTTGTTTGTGTGCCACCATATATGCCTTTTTATTTGATTTCATAAAATATAGTTATAATTTGATATCACTTTCATGTGAATAAATCATTTGAATGTGTGCGATAGTGAAACAAGGCCTTTAATTAAGGACTAAAAATCAGCTGACTTCCTCAAAATAAAAATTGATTGATATCTCATTTGTCAAATTAACAAAGTGGCAGCCCAGTTACGTGAGTACAAGCATCTTCTTATACTTTTTTATGTTATCAATTTTAATTTTTCTTTACATTCTATTGTTTACATTCAAAATTTTAAGCCTTAATTCATATTGGACTGTCATGTATGTATTTCTGTATGCATATACGGATGCTTCTATGTGTGTGAGTTCAAATGGCTTTTGACATGTTCGCACACAAATGAATTTATTATAATAAAGTGGCAGCAGGTCTTTGCCATTTGTTTTATTTTGGGAACATTTTCTCTCTTTTGCAATGTTTTTGTTATTTTCTTTGTAGTTGTAACTGTTAGACAAGACTGGAACTAACCATGTTTTTTGAGAGCAACAATGAAAAAAAAAAAAATAATCACAGTATGACAACAATAACAATACCAATACGATAATGATTAGTACACATAAAGTACATACATGCTAGAAATCAACAACAAAAGTATGAATGACATCAATAGGAGGAGGAGGAAGATCAACCACCATTAGTGAAAATAATTCAATTCATAAATTGCGTTTGCATTTACTTGTGACTTCAAATCTTTTCATTATTATTATTAAGTCTCTTTGCCGTTAACTGAAAACACAACAAATCATGTTCATTATCATATTAATAATAATGATTATAATGATTGCCATAGATTATGGCTTGTTATTTGCGATAATGATCATTAAATGCAAACAATTGAGTGTAGTATATTGAATGAAATACAAA
Organism: Ormia ochracea; assembly: GCA_963402855.1. Taxonomy (NCBI): domain Eukaryota; kingdom Metazoa; phylum Arthropoda; class Insecta; order Diptera; family Tachinidae; genus Ormia; species Ormia ochracea. Next base: position 5,378,877 of record OY727105.1, read on the forward strand.
TTACATTTAATATGAGTGAATATTTTCGAATAAGTGTTGGTAATCGTACAAACGTTCGTAATATGTTGTTGTATTTTATAGGCTTTAGCCAGTAAGGCAAAGCTATTATAAGGTATAAGTCAGTCGATTTTCATTTTTTGCTGTTTGAATCTTAGCTTTATTCAAAAATGCGCTTTTGAAGTGCCTTTCGTTGCTTTTTGCACGATCAATCTGAGTTGAGTCTGTTTTTGACAGCCCAGCAGCAAGGTTCTGATCGTGTTCTGTTTCTCTATATATTTTTGTGATTAAATAACATAAAATAAATACAAGTGTGTTCTTAATATATTACCGAACTTGTAATTATTAAATGCGTTAATTAAAAAGTCACACCACTTATAATTTCTAAAATAATTTTTTTTATAAAAGTTGAAAGTGAATCAAATTCAAAATAAATGAAATATTTATTAAAAAAAAATTGTGTTTGAGAAGTCAAAGGAATATATACATATATGTATATACACGTATATATATAAATATATGTAGTAAATAACATTTTATTAAATCAATATTCACAATATTCCACAATAGTTCCAAAGAAAAAGATTCTATAGATTTCAAATAAAAGTAATATGGAAATTATTCATTTAATTAGCAAAACAAATAAATTGTGAAATAATTTACTGTGTAATTAAAAAAAATTATATTAACTTTGAAAAAAATTTAGTTATAAACTAATAAAAGTACAAAACCAACTATTTATATCGAATTTAAATAAATAATTTTTCTAACTAAATTAAAAGTAAAAATAAATTCAATAAAATTAAAGGAGTCAATAAAAAAGGTTAGTTCATTTTTAAATATTTTTATATATCTATATATATTTTTTTACAATATACATGAATAAGTAAAAACTTACAAAGTTGAATAAAACTTCTAAAAATATTATACGATTTAAAATTAACTGAAAATATATTTTCCGATATTAGTAGAAACAAATTAATAGAAAAAATGAATCCAAAAATAGTTATAATGTAATACAAAGTTTCAGGCCTCAACAGAATATTTTAACTTCCATAAATATAAAATTTTAATTTATTTTAAAGAAACCTTTTCATGTAATACATTTATTTTAAATAGTAGAGTAAATAGTAAATGTAGTATAGTAGTATAAAATTTTAATTTATTTTAAAGAAACCTTTTCATGTAATACATTTATTTTAAATAGAAAATTCGGTTTAAAAATTTAGAATTGCATTAAGGCATAATTGTTTAATAATTTTGATTTTTTGTTAAATATACAAGGCATCCATAAGCATTTCGGAAATAATTAAATATTAAAATAAATATCTTTAAATATCTTAAACAGTAAACAAAGAGAAACCATTTTGAAAACAGAATTTCCATCCATAAAAAATTAAATTACAAAGTAAAATTTTTTTTTATAATGGTGAACTTTTTAACAAAGTAATTTTTTGCCATTTGAAAAAAAGTTTTTTTTAAAAGTCATAAATTTATCTAAATTTTATTTTTTAAATAACAAAAATTTTCTGTAAATCTGCATTTTTTTTAATTTTTAATTTTTAAAAAGGATATCTATAACGAAATAACAATTTAAATTAATAATATAAAATTTAAAAAAAAAGTCTTTACAAATTTTAAAGAAACATTCTGTAATCTTTAATTGAAGTAAAAGTATGTATTCGTGGACTTGTGTGTCGCTAAAACAACTTTTGCCATCTAATGCACTAGCCACGCTAGCCTTGTCGTAGTTATACCATGCTTCGTCCTTCCTACTTAGGTCACTGTTTCTCTGTCTTTATTTTTTTATATTTTATTAAATTTTATTCATAAAAGTTGTAAAAAAAACAACAGTTTAAAAACAATAAAAATTATGTTGTGACGACGGAGTATGGTAATATAATTTGAATAACTTATTTTTTTAAACAATTCTCATTTAGTTAATCTGCTCTTATGTACGTTAGCACAAAAGAGTCGAAATTGAACAAAAACCATTTTCACACCAAAAATCTTTAAATTATATATTATTTTAAATAAACAATTTGCATTTAGTATTAAAAGTGCTTAATAATTTAATATTCTTTTTTGTAAAATTTTTTCATCACTAATTTTTATCTGCAGTAACTTTTGCAAGTTCTTAAATCAATAAAATAACATGTGAGTACGAAATGCTTTGAAAGGAAAATAAATCTTAATACAACATTAATATATATAAGAAATGCCAACGCAAGATTTAATTTATTATTAATATGTTTCCCCCTCGTCTACTAATTCGACTTTCAGCTTTCTTCCTTGCAACAACGTGAGCAGATAAAAGTGCGATTTTCTATTTGCAGCAAGGAAGAGCGTGAAAGATACGAGAGTGGGCCAAACATGAGACGTTTCGAAAAGACAATTTTTTATTATTGTATCTACAATAGAAAAAGAAAGAAAATATAGAATGAAAAAAAAAGATTAAATTGGAAGAAAAAGGACATTTTCAGGTCAAGGTATCTCTAAAATTAGTTAAACTGTAAATGAAAAGTACTAAAGGGTATTTTAAAGGACACTGCCTGTAGGCATAAATACAATTTCGAAAAATTTGTTAATAAAAATTTTTAATTTTCCAAGAAAAGATCTTTTATGAGTATATGCTGTTTCCAGAGCTCCTTTGCAGTTCCTTTCCTCTTTTACTGCTATTACTATAAATTTGTTAATAAAAATTTTTAATTTTCCAAGAAAAGATCTTTTATGAGTATATGCTGTTTCTAGAGTTGCAGTTCCTTTCCTCTTTTACTGCTATTACTATAAATTTTTTTAATGCAATGTATATAAAATTTTAGTCCAAATAAATACCTTCTAAACTTAGAACACATTCCCAGCAAAAATCACCTCTTTTTTCAAAAAAGAGTACTTTGTAAATAAAAGTACTTTTATAAATATTAATTACATTTCAAACCAAACTACGTGGTTTGTATTAGAATTTCTTTAATTTAATTTAATTTCTTTTCTTTATATATTATATTATATTATATTTTACGTATTGTCGGGCCAACTCTTCATGACAGCCGAGGCTCCAACTACCGAAATTAATATTATTAGGATATTTTGTGTCAGGAACTAAAAAATCCATGACATGCCATAAAATTGATGAGCATTATTTATGTGTGTGCAAAACTATTCCATTACAGTGCTGGTTATTAAAAAGGCGCTGAAAAATTAATTAAAAATAAACATCCGTAAAAAGTGTTTATTACACTTCCGCTTACTTTGGCTTATAGATAATAAATTAAATATAAAAAGCAAAATAAATTTAAACATAAATAACGGCAGCCATAACAATTCATCACTAAATATGTAATCTGCTCCACGGTATACTGTTACACAATTTTTATTTATAGCGCTATAAAGAACTTGGGCTCGAAAAAGAGCAAAAGCACCAATTGCTGTGGTTTTTCGATCAATAAATAAATTAAAAATAAACTTTTTTCATCCATTTTATATTTCTTTCAAATGATTTATTAGCAATGACAATTATTTCAAATCCAATATATAAAAAAAAGGATCGTTGTTTATGGGAATATTTTAATGGGATTATTTTTTTGGTGAATGGAACGGAAGCATTTTGCTTATGAAAATACGTGAATGAGGCAGTCAGTGGTTTTGCCAAATTGCGTTGCGAAATTAGCTACGATTTTGAAAATTCAAAACAGGGAAAATTATTGGGTATTGTTGGGTAATCAAAAATCGAATTTGGGGATTAAAGTGAGGAAAGAAACAAATTAACTTTTATGAGCAGTGTATAGTATCTATGTTCGGCAAACAATCTCCACAGTTTGGAAATCGACTAATTAGGAATCGATGTCTGCTTTAAAAACCGTATGAGTCATTTTGAAGAAGCTGCATATTATTTTCGGGCAAACGAACTTTACATTACAAAACTAGACGGTTTGGGGAACAAAAAGAGCAGTTCGCAATGTGAACTACCATCCCTATTAGTTCCTCTCCCCATTCTAAGGAAAAAAATTAAACTCTGCAAGCAAAAACTTTCGTATTGTAAATGACTCTAAATACTACTTTTTGTTCTTCGATAGTGCCACAAGTGTAGAAAGGCCTTCCTTGCTAAGGCCCTTTTTTCATTTGTTTGAATTTGCTTTTCTTAAAATCCTGCAAGAAAGGAAAAAACTAATTAAAAAATATTAAGTACCGTCACTATTCATAATGTTTGTTACCTTGGCAATTTAGTAAAAGGGTAGGGAGAAAAATCTAATTAAAAAGCATTAAGTACAGTCACTATTCATAATGTTTGCTACCTTGACAATTTGGTAAAAGGGTAGGGGGAAAATTAGGGATTTCACTTTAAATAAAATATTATCCATCGTTACTCAAAACTAGTCGTATAGTATAATAAATTAGAATAAATTCCTCAACAATTTCATTTGTAGAAATTCCTAATAATTTGTTTAATTATTTAACGACAATACGCCACGGTGGCATACTCGTACATGCTTCTTCTTACAATACTCTACACCACATTCATTCCCAGAAAATCACTTAATTTATTAGATGCCATTTCAAGTGGATGTTATTTTATTCGAAAAGGAAAAACATAAATACTTTTATTCAATTTATGTCCACTAAGTGCTTGTTAAATCCTACTGAATCGGAAATTATGTGGGTGACTAGGCGACGAAAAATAAAACTAAAATAAATCATTTAAGTAAACGACAGGTTTTCGACTAAGCACATCCATTTATTGCTTTGATTTCCAACATTTTCTTTTTAAGAAATATGTAATTGATATTGTTTGGATATTTTTTTTAATAAATCTTGTTATATTATACTATATAAAATCTCGTCATATTAATCGTAATCAATATAATTTTTCTTTGTGGCTTTACTGTATAAGTCAGCAGTTTGCCAAATTAATGCTTGCAAAAAAAAAAAAAAGATAATTATTGTTCATCATTCTGATAGGGATAGAAAGCAGAGTAGCCGGAGAGTTCAATCACTTTTACAGTTGAACTTTTAAGCGCGGTTTTATATTCAATTCTTTTCGGGTTTCGATCAGTGCTAATTATGAGCATGAACTTTGAGCTGTATTTAGTAGGCCGTATTTAAGTATAGTAGTTAGTAGCTGGTTCATAGTGGCATCACTATTAGGATAAAGGCTCCCTAATACACATCAATGAAATTTGTGAAATATGTTTGTGTATTAAAGACATTTTAAAATAAGACACTGCACTTTTCCTATTTAGTCGGAGAAACTATTCGAAATATAAATCCGTACTAAATGCGTATTACACCAACCACGTAGCTTACTAATACCTATTCCCAAGATAGCTTAACGAATACAAATTTTCATAATACTGTCTAGTCACTCATGGAGTTTTCACTCTCGCTTTATTCATATAATTGCTTAGGCCCCTTTCACTCAAATCATATTTACTTGATCAGTTTTTCTTCAATTTTCTCCTGGACCAGCTTTACGTTCATACATGAATATTTTCTTTCGTTTTCTTTACTTTGAACTTGAACAGGTTGAAGTCAGGGGAAACCCTGATAGAAAGCTGAAACAGTTCTGACATGAAAATCGATTGTCAGAATATGGTTTTTATCACCTCCAAAAAATTCAAGCCTTGACGAGTCAAACCTGATGTCTGTGAAAGGGGACTTAAGTTTTATACGAAATGAAATATTACAGTACCACATCGCTAAGTCCAATCTATCCTACACAATCATAAAATTATGGAAAACGCAAAAATTATGGAAAACAATTTTTCTAATGTTGGAAACAAGTGCATCTTTGTGTGGACAACTGCCTTTAAGTGTGGTTTATATATATTAATACCTTTTTGTTTTGTAATTTTTTTTATTGAAATACTAGTTGGCAAACATGTGGAACCTTAAAAATTCTTGCTCATTTAAAAAACTAAAAATAAAGTTTAACTCTTTATGTGCACACATTTCGTTGACGAACTGTACACATTGGAACTCTTAAAATCACATTTTTGTAGGATACTTTTCCACGATGTTGATGATTGTTATTGAATGTGAAGTTAAATTTTACATGCTTCATTTAGCCTTAAGCTGAAAGCATACTACTTATGTCGGTACAATAGCATGCGTAAACACGTACAAATATACCCAGTAGTTGTAAAAAACGGCTTATAATTATACCGAACTGCGCTGTTAGAATATTTATCAATAAGTTATATTTATGCAATTCCCACAAGCTCTAGTAGCGGTTGTATTATTTAAAATGTGGATTATGAATTTAAGAATTTCATTTTGATGCAGTTAAACTTGTTTTTAGTATTTTTTTTCTCAGCATTTTTACTGCTTCTAAATAATTTATGCAGCTGGTTTTGCATTGTTAGGTAATCGCTGGAATTTAAAATTTGTATATATTATTTTATTTTAATACTTTTATTATTTTATTTCAATTTTTTTTTTATATGCAAGAAATTGACTTCTTTAAGCAGATTTAATTTCTTCAGATTTAATTTCTTTTTTTGAAGAGTTTGATCAACAGCACTACAGGGCGCATTGGCAAGCCCCATATAAATCTTAATTCGAATTAAAATACAACAACTCAGTGTTTCCGTAAAAATAAAATATTAATTTAACGTATAAAGAAAGCCAAGGATATTCAAGTCTTAATCCAATACTCAGACATACAAATACATACATGTTTTATGAATGTGTTGAGTGTGAATGTTTCTCTACAGGAGGAAATGTTATTTTTCCTACAATATTTATTGGAAAAACCATAAAGTTACTCTATTACCACTGAAAATAATCCAACAAATTTGCGAGAAGATACTCATATGTTATAACATTTAAATAATAAAAATTTTTAGTATAATTTTATTTGTTACAGTGAACAAAAAAACAATAGCAAAATAATATCTTGCTTTAGCTGAATGTAGAGTATAAAAAGTGATAAGAAAAACGAAAAAAATTCTAGATCATAAAAACCACGATCTCAACGTAATAGAAAATCAATATATATTTATTTACTTCATATTAAATTTTTTTTTCACATAATTTATAATATGAGTAGAAGTACTGGCTACTGAGGACATTGGCTAGAAAACCAGTAAACCTTTTTGCAAACCTATGCTGGTTCACAGTGTAGATGGAAATATCCATGAGAGTTGTGGCGTTCACTTTAAACAATATTTTGTTAAAATCTTCCTACAGAGTTAAACATTTATTTATTATTAAAAAAAGTAATTTGATTTTTTATAATGTAGTTTCAAAAAAAGTGGCAAAAATGAAGTAAAAATGTAATGCAGTAAGAAAAAAGGATTTGTTAGGAAAAATACAGCAATGGCAACACCTACAGCATAAATACAAAATGAAATCGCTGCAAGTGTGTTGGCATAAAATAAAATTCGTTGCGGTGCTTCTGGTCATATAAGGCGTTTGCTGCCAACGGCATTTATAGTTGTGTAGGCACTGTCATCTCTGTGTTAAAATTATAATCAATTCATACATATACATATACATCATTTCCCACCCCACTAATACTATTAAAGGCCTGTTCGTATGGGTGCGTTGTAACTTCTGTAAAAGTATGAATTTCTCATACGCCCTGTTGAATGACTCAAAGTAGTAAATTTTATTTGTTCATCTATAAATTTCTTCATGTGTATACACATACACATATGTGTGTGCGTATATATGTATGTATTATTATTATTATTATTATTTTCCATAAGAATAAGTGGTTTAAATACGATGTTTGTTTGTCGGTCTTTTGTTATTCTCCTTATTATTTTAGCTGCTGATACAGTAGTTGTTGGCATTTTTCTACTCAACCGTAAAGAAAAAAGAATAAAGAGATTTAATAATAAATTGAATGAAATGATATTGTCCTTATGTATGGTGGAAAGAAGCAACCAAACGCATATATAAAGCAGTTACTTTGTTTGTTTGTTTGTTTGTTTGTTTATGTTGCTTCCAATTGGCAGCTCTAAAAGATTGCAATTTTTTAACTGAAAATTAACATTAAAAATTGAGTTTAAAATAGAAAGTAAAAATATTAATAAATTATTTTTGAATAAAACTAGAAGATCTCTTCTATTATTACCAGTTTAAAACTTGAATGTTTTGTGTGAAGTTTTCTAAGACTCTCTGCCTTAAGCGTTATTTAAAACAATTGATTCCTTTATGTACTGTTCTTATTTCTATTTGGCCTAAAAGGTTTCGAACAATTTTTTAGTGTATTTTGCAAGTCAAAATTTGTTTTATACGTTTTACAAGTTTAAGGCAGGCACATTAGCTTCTCAAGCCGTTTGCATATCAAATCATTTCGTTTCTGTAAAATTTTTGAATCAATAAATAAAGTGTTGCAAAAAAATTTTGTATTATGTTGTAAATGTTGTATTACAAAACTGGTTAATTTTTATATCGTTTTATCGATAAGAATGGTGTTGAATATATTTTTAATATTTCAATTCACGCCATTGCATGTTATTCTAAGAAGGAAAATATTAAATTTTAATGATCATACACGAAGGATTAATGAAATATTAAAGAAATCATTTTAAATCCCAGTTTAATTAATTATGTCAAAGTAATATGAAATCGAGTTACTCAACTGATCACTACAGATGTAATATCAAGAGACTCCACTAATTCAATAATTAAAAAATAACTTATTAAGAAAAAAAGCAAAATCAAGGACTACACGTAATTTAAAGGACGGCCTTTTTTCTTTATATTACATTCTATATTATTTCTCCTATATTATTGACATTAGGATACTTGTAGAAGATTTAGAGAATAAGGAAAGATATTAAAATAAATTCAAAACATGAGCTCTGTTGTGTGGAAAACATTTTAAAGATATGTTGCTGTAGAAAGCTGAAGGACCATGAATTTAATAATTGAATTTCATGGAGAGAAAGCTTATTAAAGTTTCGAAAGATTTACTTTTAAAAAAATTAGAAGTAAAAAAAAAATGACTACTACACTAATCGGCGAGTTGAAATAATCTTATACTACTACTTATACTACTACTTATACTACTTATACTGCTTATACTACTTTTTCTAAAAGTAACATTTTTATGAAAAATGTGTTTAATTGGAAAAATATATTTTAAAAATTTGGTTTAGTGAAGAAGATGAGAGCTTTTCTTCAGCCTTAAGTATGTCAACGCGTACCAGAAAGCTTCAAAAGTTGCAAAACGCGGTCTTCTATTCATTGTGAATGAATGATTAGAGATTTTTATTAGGAGTTGCGTATTATCACAAAATATGTACTGCTCACTTTGCTGAAGAGTGCACAGGAGTCGTCTTGTTCAAATGTTTGCTCTCTTTTTTCTTATTTTATTTACTATATTTTTTTTTTTTTTTTTTTTTTTTTTTTTGGATAAACTAGTTATTGTTGCAAGTTATATTTATATTGATAAGTGAAAGATTTAATATTTCAGTTTTGTTTTTGTTACTTTGCTTTTATGCAAAACAGTAGATTGTAAATTCATATGCAAAGATTAAATATTGTTTAAAACTTATAAATTGAATGGGTGAATGAATTTTGAAAATTATAATAAAATCATAATGGAAAATAAAAGTAGAAATAAATGGCAATAAGAATAAATTAGGTTTTAGCAAAGGAATTTGTAGGGAGGCGAACAAAAACATTTTCTTTTACAATGAATATCGGAAATCATAATCGGTTTATTTGAATTTTAGGTCATTATACTAATTAACTTCAGGGAAAACATTTTCCTTTTATGTGAAATTGAGGAAAACGGAAGCACACTCTTATATAATGACATTCCCCTTCTCCGTCCCACTATCTATCTCTCTATATTATTCAGTGGCATTCTTGTCTGTTTGTATTTGATATGAGACAGTAGGGAAGGTTGGCCATGCTTTTAAGTTTTTTAAACTTTTTGTGCAGTTGTCATTAGTGGTTTGGAAATATAAAATTTCAGTGTTAAATTACATGCGTTACGTATCCAGTTTGATCTACTTTCGTTTTTTGGTACACAGAACAGTGATGGGAAATTTTTGTAATGCTATTTGAACACGTTACTTTTTCTATTCTTTCATTCCTCTGAACAGTCTTACGAATAAAGTTGTTGTGCTTCTTCTTCAAAATACATTTTTTTATGCGAATCATTTTGAATGAATTTTATTTTCAATAATGCACCACTAGTTTCACACATCATTGTTTTATTTTAAAAGTGGTTTTAACTTGTGTTTTATTCTATTTTCCATTTTTGCTGCAATGCAAAGCATATTTGGATGCTGATCGTCTTTGCTATTGTGGCTTTGATTCAGGTGTACTTGTGCATGTATTTGTGAACTACGACCGCTCTTTTCAGTTCTTGAACAAAAACATGTTTTTGTAAAATTTGCAACAAATCCACAGCTGAAACTTCTGTAACCGAATATTGAAACCGCCAGTTTGACCTTAACATGATCGTTCGTTTTTACTTTTAAGCTGTTTGCTGCAGCAGCAGCAACAGCAGCAACAGCAGTTGAATTGAACAATAAAGCTGGTGACGAATTAATTACGCGTAAATAGCCCAGAACAGATCTGGCCAACATTTACTGTTAAACGGATTGGAATAATATAATCTCTGTTTCATTGGAAAGGGGTATTTACACTGCCAATTTTGTTCATTCCTTATACTCTATTAATAAGCTTCCATGCTCATGACTAAAATTACCAGGCAAACTCATCAAGAGGTGTGATCTTGTGGGTTCGAACCCTAAGTTAGGGAAGTTTACTATCGCTTTGGCAATTTATTGTTCGAATGATTAAATGATAAAGGCTTAAATTTTAAAGGTACTTAAAATTTCCCAGCAAATAATTTACAATATAGCTGATGTCATACACTCTGCTTTCATATACAAAGAACTAGAACTACTCTGTCTTTTCTCTAGGACCGAGGTGTGATCTTGTGGGCTCGAACCCTAAGACAGGTAAGTTTACTATCGCTTTGGCAATTTATTGTTCGAATGATTAAATGATAAGGACTTAAATTTTAAAGGTACTTAAAATTTCCCAGCAAATAATTCACAATATAACTGAGCTCATACACCCTGCTTTCACCTACAAAGAACTAGAACTACTCTGTCTTTTCTCTAGAACCGATTTAATACATTGCATGAGCAGGGACTACCTCTTGAATATTGACCTCAAAAAATAAGGCTTTAAAGGCATGTGCTTCTCAGCCTTGCATGACAGATAAGCTGAACACTCACTCACTCACTATGAGAATGTCTATAGAGATAATGTTTCGGCACACCCATCCCAATCAGATGCTATTATGACGACATTTGTAGTCCTGTAGTTATGTAGTAGTGTAGCCTGCTGTAGACGATGTGTTTAAATTATGTCGAATACAGATTCGGTAAATGTTCTGTATATTCTATAGAATCGATTTAGCTGATACGAGTATGTGGAATGCATTCTGTATAAGTTTTTTAGAAGCTTTTTTTTAAATCCATCGGATCGAACTGTTAGTAATGTAAATGAACAATTAATTATCAGCAAAATATTTAAAACAAGTAACTTTAGCTCGCTTAAAACTTGTATTTTTTGACTTTTGTGCTCAAGCAAAATGCCGATTTCGTGTACAAAATCAAAGTAATTGAAAATTGTTTTTCATCTTAAAAAATTCAGTCTCGCCACCCTCTTCCCTCCTCCTCCTAATCTAGCCAATAGGTGGGGTAAATTGTTTAAATTAAAAATAATTACAAGGAAAACCACAGCAGAAGCTTAAAAAAAAACAACTTACCCATACATGGCCACAAAGGCAAGGTATTATTGACCTTGTCTTTGTGTGAGTGATTTTATACAAACTAAACGTTTTTCCATCTCCGTTGCAATGGGACTATAAAGTTGAAAAATAATCTCCAAGAATTTTTGAGATTTTGCAAAACTTTTTGAACAAAAACGAGCAAAAAACAAACACTCGCTATTTGCTTTATGTATGTTTGTATGTGTTTCTAATTGACCATAACATAAAACGTGTTTTAATAAAATTGTTTGTTTGTGTTGAGCAGCAACTTATTTAAACCGTTTTACTTTGTAACAAAATTTTAGTTTTGTAATCAAACACTTGGCATTCGAAATTTTTGTTAGACTTTTGTAAGCGAACAAATGATGGCAAGAAAACCTTGATAACAAACTGACTACTGGCTGGCCGTTGGCTGAAACGCGCGTGGTTTTGCAAAATAAAATTAATAATAAAAATCAACTATTATAGTACAAGTTTTAGCTTAACTTTGAAGAAGGCCAATTATTGCTTTTCAATGAACAATGACAAATTTTGCAATATTTTTGTTTAATTTTATTTAGAAAAATTTTTTTTTTTTTTGCCCTAAAACTGAAGGTGGAAAGAAATTCTTAAGAAAATTTAAAGAAACTAAGAAATTGTATATTTAATTGAAGTACTTTTTAGAATTATATTGTTTTAATGATTGCTTTCAAATCAATGTTGATATAAATTGAAGACTCACTTCAATTCTCTTAATCGGTTTAATCAGTTACAAGTACCATTGAAACCACCCAGAGGGGCTGCCAAGACATAAATGTGCAACTAATTTGAATTTTAAGGAAAAAAACAAAGGAAATTTAGAGCAGAGTAAGTTTAGTATGCAGTCGGTTAATTAATTTAAATTAGACAACCGAATATACATGAAACCGTATTCTTGCAACATACAACATTATGACAATTTTAAATTGCTTTAATACGCTTGCATAAATAAGAACAAGACATACGATAATTTCCCTGCGGGCTGATACGAAAATCCCTTAGATATTATATTTATGCTACTTTGAAGATTATGTCAAGAAAACCACAACTACACACACACACACACACACACACACACACACACACACAAGCAATTTGAAGCTTTAAAATTGATAATCTAAAATATGACCCGCTTTTTTTGGAATTGCTGAAAATTTGCAATTTTCAATATTGGCGCCAAAACGTATTGTTATAAATCAATTGAAATTGATAAAATAAGAATAATAAGAATATTAATAATAGATTTAAATGAAGTAAAACTTTTAAATTAGTTTCTTTTGCTGTATTTAAAAATTCGAAATTAAGTTGGAATGTTCGTCCTTAGGCCATAACATCACCAGCATGAAGAGGGGATCAGACCGCCACTTTCAATGGAAAGCAATAGTGTTTCATGGACTTCATGCTTATATTTTGCTTAAAAAAACTATTCAGCCAAAAAGGCACTCCATCCGAAAACACAATTTGCCACTCAAAAATGGGATGTATTTCGAGCTGGCCAAAAAAAAATTAATCATTTAAATGAAATTGTCTTCAACGCAAAAAACAACAATTACATTAAGGAAATTTTATTAAGGCCTATAAGGAAAGGAATTTAATAAAATTTACATTGATTTAGAGTTTGTAGCCATCTAAAAGAAAACTCGCTCTTATGCAAAAAATTCATAAAAATAATTCTTAACAATTACCTTGATTTAGAGTTTGTAGGCATGTAAAGGAAAACCCGCTCTTATGCAAAAAATTCATATAAATAATTCTTATTATTAATGCAAAAATAAAAAAAGGAAATTATTTCAAAAGAGGTCATAAAAAACACTCGAGGTCTAGCCAGGAATCGAACCCTTGATCTCCATTTTAGTAGGCTGTTCATTATCCATTCGGGTACGTAGACACTCATAGAATCAGCCGGAAAGAGAATCAGCCATATGGCTGGAAAAAGTAGAGCTGCAGCCAAGTACATATATATGAATGACTTAAATATTTCTTCTTTATTTTATTAAAATGCTATAAATATTTATTAGGTATTAAATTAAGCCATCTTCCATTTACACATTTTTTATTATTCCTTTTTAAATTGATACACCCGCTACCAAGAGAATATTAAATAGTTTTTCTAAAATGAAAAAGAGATCTGTTTTGAAAATTAATGAAAGTGGAAATAAAATAATTACATATTGAAACTAAATTAAAATAAATAATTTTATGCAAACGACAACAACAACTACAACGGCAGCAACCACAACAACAACTACAAAAAAAGGAATCTAAATGACAACAAATAAATAATATCAATTGGAATATTTTATAAGTTAAATAATAATTTTTATTTAATTTCAATATGAGTTTATTTGCATAAACGTGTATGTGTGATTGCCCCATAATGTGAACACACATTCTGACCACGACCACTTACATACACACATATACGTTGTTTACTTGTACAGTGGGGCAAGGAAAGGCCACTGATATTAACAATTTTATCATGTTTATTATTATCTTTTAATATCAATTTGGAATGGTTTCAAACAGCAAATGCGTTACATGATATAAGCAAGGCAGTTAAACTGAAAAAAGACGGAAGTATAGCTTCTGTGCTCTTGTCACCTCAAGAAGCTTTCCTTAATTCTCTTTTCCTCAAAGGAAGTATTTACGCTTTATTTGTCTTTAGTCTATTAGTTTATAAATAATCGAGCATGGCATCACGTCTCAAAAATTCTAGAAAAAATATTGCAATGGCTGGATTATAAAAGCTTCTTTGCTAAAAACTATAAATGTTTATAATTTTATGCTTTTTATTAGTGAGTAAATCTTATTTATGTGGCACATCAAGTCCTGTCATACATATACTACATTGTTATTGAAACAATAATTGTGATCAAACAAAAACAAACAGAACTTTCATAATAGAAAAAGCTTAATTGCAAGTAAAATTTTTGGAGTAGAAACTTTTGTAAAAATTTAAAAAAGTGTTTATAATGTCACATAAAATACAGCAGAGCTTTTAAAATACTTTTAATTTATCGTGGCTTTTAAGTTAATGATAGCAAAATTTAATAAAGCACATAAAATGCAGCAGAGCTTTTAAAATACTTTTAATTTATCATGACTTTTAAGTTAATGATAGCAAAATTTGATATAGCAGCAGGCATCGAAAGAGTTTTTTTTTCCTAAAGGGAATGTTTCGTCATATTAGCTTTAAGCTTAGCTTGAACTTTACAGTTACTACTTATAGGAGAATGCATAATAAATTGGCAGGAATAGTTAATACATTTATAACTTATATTTTATAAGCTTATAAAAAACTTTCACTCAGGCTTTTTTATCAGACGGAGCTTCTGGCAAAACATGCGAAAAATTTTCTCTTTGTTTCCCTCTGTATGCATTTATTAACTCGTCTCCTTCCTCATTTAATTTGACTGTCGAAATATTAAATTTTGTGTAGAATTATTTCATGCACTTTAACGCATATGAAAATAATTCCACATAAAGTTCAATATAAATATATTTTTTTAAATTTATAAATACTGGAAAATATTTAAGCACTGAACAAGAACGGCAAATACTCGTGTGGGAGTGTGTATGTGCGTGTGTGCATGCGAGTGTAACTGTCGTCTAATGTATTAAATTTTTATTGCAATCAATTTGTATGCATTTCCCATAGATTGTCTTGCTTACTTTCTATTATTTTTGTTACAACTTTATATTCAATCAATATAACTGAACTGCGTATGTACAGTTTCGTATAATTATATTTGAACGAGTATGCACACATACACACTTTCCCAAGCACACACACTTTCACACATAAATATTTGTTTGCAAAATATAAATAGTATTGATTTCAGTTTTGTCAATAAATACTCAATTTGTAAGATAATAAATAAATTTATTTTTAAAAATTGTAAATCGTTTTAATGCTGCCATTTTCAACGGCTTTTAAGCCGAAATTAATGAAGAAACAGCAATCGGGAATGCATGATGTGAAGAGTTTAAATTGCAAACATCGATAAAATTCATTTGATATGCTGCACTTTAAATTTCCCGTAGTTGAATATGTGTGCGTGTGCGTGTGGGTGTGTGTGTGAGAGCGTGTAACATAGTAGTATTTAATATTCGTTTAAAGAGGTGATTTTGCCAGAAATAAAAAATAAAAGTTGAAAATAAAAGTTGGGGAATTAAGCTTATAAAAAAATATTTTTTTTTTTCTGAAAGCGAGATAATTGGTTTGAAGTTGTGATATTTATTTCAAAATGAAAATTTTTAAATCAATAAGTTTTAAAGGGAACTCCAAGTTCTCGCCTTTCACTTTACGCAAGCTAATAATCGCAAATTTTCCTTTGACTTCTGATCATTATCAACTCCGATCCTTCACTTGAATGAGCTTTTCCTAAATATGATTTTTTCTTAGCGAAAATGAGCTGCAAAACATTTTAAGTGCAAATAATCAGAGCTTTTGCAAAGCATTGAAAATAAAAGCTTTTTACGTCTAAACATTTTTATAAGGAAAAAATTAATTTTTCTAAAAAGTGGGATTTTAAAAAGAGCATGAAAAGTAATTTGAATTGGCCAATTTAATTTAAAGCTTGTTACACAATCAGATGAATATAAAAAATTTTTCACATAATTTATGCTGCCACATAATTAATATGCTGCCTACTGATATGTGCTAAAGAAAAAGCTTTTTGGTTAGAAAAAAATCTCTTGATGCAGAATGTTGAGCTTATTTGTTATAAAATACAATTTTAAATATAAAAGAAATTCTTTTTTGATTCGATTTAAATTTTTCTCCAAAAAAAAAAAATTCGAATTTTATAAATTTACTTCCTCTAAATAATTTTCTTTGCAGTAAAAATATAAAAAGAAGATTTAAAAGTTATAAAGCAATCAACTCCTCGTAAACAAATAAACATTTTCCTTTAATAGGAAACTGTTATTTTCTGCAAAAAATTACTTCTTATAATAAGTGAGCTTTTGAAAGCTTTTTGTCAGAGAGCCATTTAAAAAGCAATCGACCGCAAATATCTAATGTAAGGGTTCAATCCCTAACTCTGGAATCTGATGAAATACATCCCATAAATTTTCCTCATGCTTTAATTTTTCTTGTTATTTAAGAACACCCAGCAAACAATTCGCATCGATATTATATATCTGTTATTTAAAATGGGTCGTAAAATTAGCTTAGCTAGGAGTAGTTTGACGTCACTAATATTTACTCCTACTTGTGGCTGCACAATGGGCTGCATGAGTAAAATACCATCTGTTAGGTGAGGTTTTTGGGAAAAAATTACTTTTATATAGAAAAATGGGAAAGAAAAATTATAAAAACTTAGCGCTACTTTAAGAAGCAATTTCAAGTTTTCTTTAAAATAACTTTTTAAACTGATTAAAATAAGATTTAAAATTAGAAATAAAACTTTTTTTTTCTTTTTTATTAAAAGCTTAATTTTTTAATGAACTTTTAAGGAGAAATTGAGAGAGTTTTAAAATTGAATTAATGATTTTTTTTTAGTGATATTTTTTCAAAGAGTGAATTTTTTTTTTTTAAGTTAATAATAACCCAACTAACAAATATTGATACAATGCCAATTCCAAACTAAGAAATCAACCAAAAATAGCTTTTAATAAGCTTTCATTAAAAACTGCTCCGTGTTGAACCCAATTTTTATTATTCTTCGAGTTGATTTTTTTTGTTGTTGAGCGTTTACTTTAGAGATTTTGGACAGGCAGAAACAGGCAATATGAAAAAGCTTTCTGTAAACATCTACGAGTACTCAGAAATCAAAAAGTTTGATGGGGAAAGTAACATAAAGAAGAACTTAAAGCAAAAATTGTTTTTGTTGTCTAAGAATGTTGATTTTAGCGCAACTATTTTTGAACTTTTGGCTGTATGAAAAGCTTAAAGTTTAGCAGCAGCCACAAGAAAGGCTGCCAATTAATATAATTTCACACCTCTTTAATTTTTTTACTCTTTTGTCAGCACATAACAACAGCGAAAAGAAGTTTTTAACATATTTCTTTTTTTTTAATTTTTCAAGGTAAATTAAATTTATTTTTAGTTGCACAAGACTGTACGTTGCACAAAATCTGTACACGAAAAATTTAAATTTCTTTCTTTTGCTTGGAATTGGAGATGCTGAAGATACAGAATTACTTTAATTTCAATTTTTTTCATTTGAATTCCTGCAAAAAGTTAAAGTTTTTAGTTTTCATTTATAATCTCAATGAAAAAAAAACCAAAAAAAAAAAAATAAATAAAAAAATAAATAAAAAGTAAAAAGTAAAAATGCAGTAATTAAATGCAATTGCTCATTCATTTAGCATTTAAATGCAGAATATTTCAAATATTAATTAGAATCAGCTATTGAAATTCTACTGATTAATTAAGAGATTATAAATAATTGTTATTTAATTTCTTTTTAATGTGTTTTGTGAAAATTAAAACTGAGAAATGTCTTAAGTTGTCAGGAGGTATTAAATTTAATTATTTGTACATTAAATAGCTTCCTTATTACATGCGCTATTAATTTTTAATTAAAAATTAGTTGTGCGTTAAAATAAGCTGTTATTAAAATGCCTGATCTTTCAAGCTGAGTTGGCTTAAAAGTATTTTTTTCTACTATTTAATTGTCACCTTTAAATTATTTCTTCTAATCGTTTTTTATTTTATTTTTATTTTTTTAAATTCAAAGAGATTAATAACTATACGGTTGCTTTTAGAGCAACCAGCGTTTGTTTACTCAAATCATTCCTGGAAATTGTGAAAGCATCCAATTGCCTTGAGAAGATTTAAATTAAATTAATTTAAGCATTAAAAAGCTTAGAAATTTTTTTTTACACTGAAAAATATTAAAAAAAAGGTTTCTATTTATTTATTACAAATTAAATAATATTTTTAAATGCTTTAAAAAGCTATTTAAACTATTCTAACATCAGATGAATGCAATAAAATTTCCCCTCAAAAACGGAGCAAATCAAATCACTTAGAAATGCACAGTATCGAGTTTTTAGTTGAAATAAAATATGAAGACTTTAAAATTTGTTCTTAAGTAATAAAAAATATATATATATATATAAAAAACGAAGAGCACAAAAGTATTTGTATTTTTTAAACAAAATAATGAAATTGAAATTTTTGCAAGATCCAGGAAATAGCCCGCTGTACTGAAGTCACCAGCTAATGGATTCGCTTTTGGTTTTATTCATAATAAATATTTGTGAATTATAAAAAAAATTAACCGCCACAAAAATTTAAATCCAGTCATCTGAGAAGAGTTCGATGACTGAGTGTGTTCAAATTATTTTTGTTAATTTATTTTTTTTATTTTTTTATAATGATGTGGAAGGATATGAATAACAAAGCTGTCCAATTAATTTCATATACTTTTTTATAAAAGCACAGAAAAACACAACCAAAAAAATTCCTTCAATTTCTTTCGCCGGAATTTTCTACAGTACAGCATAGTTTTTTATTTTTAAAAACGAATTTTATATTAATTTTCATTTTATTTACCTTTTTTATAATCACGTTACTTTTTCAATGAAAATGAAATAATAAAATATTAAAAGCAAAAACCAAAAAAAAAAAAACAATAACAAATATTTTTAAATATTGGAAATTTCAAATGAAATTTTGTAAAATATTGTAAATAAAAGTACGCCTTGCTTGTAGAACTAAAATGCTTAGAAAAAATATATTTCAATAAATTGCTATACGGAAAGAAATAGTTTTATAATTTTTTTTTTATTAACTTAAGCCGCAAAGCTATTGGCTTGTCCGCAGGAAAACACCCAGGTTCTAGACAGGGGTCAAGCCCACGACCTTAGGTTTTATCTCAGGCTGTGCGTTATTGATTCGCCTACGAAACTTTCATTTATATTATGAAAATAATTTTTGCTTAAGATTTTCTTTTACAGAAAAAATATTCTAGAAAAAAAAATTATACTTAAACTTTTTTATATTCTCTTTTAAAGAATGAAAATTTTATTTTTTTTTCTAGAATATTTTGAATATTTCATTTGAATTATGAAAGTCATATTGAAATAATATTTTTTTTAAAACAATTTAAATATTCTTATGAACTAAATTTTATGCTACATTTTAGAAAAGAAAATTGAACGGCAATTTTTCACAAAAAATTACAAAATTTTCATTTATATTAAAAAAATGACGTTCGAAATAAATGAAATGAAGTTGGAAATTAAGTTTCGAAATTGAAAATATATTTTCTTTACTTTACTAAGAATACAATTTGAAATCAAAAATATTTTGTGAAATTCTCAACATAATTAAAATTTCAAGTGGAAAATTATTAATTGATAATTTTAAAAATTTACCTTCCACACAGAAAAAAATCAATCATAAATAAATAAATTGCAGAAATGCCGAAATAATAAATAAAAACAACTCCAGTTCAACCAAACAATTTTACAGCGATTTTTTTCAGTGTAAATAAATTTAATAAATCAGATTAATCCAAAGTTGGTTCATCAGCTCTTCTTTTATATTTATCGATTAGTATGAAAAGATGCGAAAGACTTGAAATTATTTATTTTTGTGTAATTATTTATTTTGTCTCTAAAAATATCACCCTGTATATTATTTTATTTATCCTAATTTTACTTGTTAAATAATTGTTAAATAACGTTAATGAAACAAAATAAATATGACAAATAAGTTTTGTTAGCATTCAGAGGCGTAGCTAAGCTTTTTTGCAAAAAGGAAAGAAAAAGCTCATTACGTTACTTAGACAAATATATGCAATAAAATTTAAACTTCATTAGTAGTAGTTTGTTGATAAGTTGATGGGTGCGGAGAGAGAGTGTGCAACAGCTGATTTATTTCTTATTTCTTTCTTTTTAAAATTATGTAAATAGAAATATTAATAATTGACGATCGTTTAATAAGAAAAATATTGAAAAAAATAATTTGCTTTATTTTTTAAGCAAAAGATTTAATTAAAGTAATTAAAAAATAGTTTCATAGTGATCCCACAGAGCTATGAAATGAGTCATATTCGTAGAGGCTTCAGAGTGGAGGCATTGGGGTGGATGTTGTGCTGTCATCCTTACCAACCATAGTACAGTTTATCTAGATTCACCTGCAGAGCTTTTGACTTGTCCGCATGAAAACACGCTTGGTCTAGGCAGAAATCGGACCTGCGACCTCCGGTTCTTTAGGCTGAGCATTATCTACTCGCCTACGGAGGCTCCCAAATACGGTTATGAACATTTCTCTTCATATGAAAACTTTACATTAGCGAAGGTTTTATGATGCCTAATGCGGTAAAAGCCATTAATATTATTTACTCCCGGTACTTAATTTAGGCCATTTGTTGCATTTGTTGTTGATACAAGTATTGGGTTGTTAATCCCCTTGAATGCGCAATAATAGGAACTAATAAAATGCCCCTTTGGAAATGTTTTTGAATTCTTTTACGTAAATTGAGAAACTTTTAAAGTTTTAATCAGCAAAAGACAATTAGAAACTTTTGATTTCGCAAAATTGCAGATATAACCCATGAAGGAAATATAAAAAAAAGCTTTTCAATGGCTTAAATAAAGTGTTGACATTGTGGACAGTTCGTAATGTCACAACTCCACTGTATTAAATATTGCCATGATGCAAATAAAGAAACGTTGCCGTTCTTTGCTTTTTTCGTTATCCATATTTAAATAAAGTTACATCTTAAAAACTGGTAATTTCGAAAGATTGCCGGGCGTCGTTAAAAATAATTTTACTACGCCTCTGCCGTTCCTTACGCTAAACAAAAACGATGCTGTAATAAAGACAGAAATGAAAATAACGTGCTTAAAGTAATAAAATAAATCAATGTGCGTTGTGAGCTTCTACCTGAAGACTTTTATGAAGTCATAAAGATGACAAAAAGCAAAGCAAAAAGCCCAGAGATATATGTAAGTGTGTGTGCATGTTTGCATGTATTGTGTGTATCAACACCTCCTTAAGTAGATGGTGAAGCTGATATGGGCATGCAAGCCGCAAACAATTTTTATTTTATTTTAAAATTATTTTATCTGAACTTATTTTTTGTGTTTTCTTTTAATGCTTTTTTTTTTGTTGTTTGTTTTTGTTTGTTTGTGTTTGTTTGCTTAAGCAAATCATGGAGGAGAGTTTAGTTTTAATTGTTTAAAATAAAAAAGATAAATTACAAAATGATTTGTTAATTTTACGAGACCGACATACTGTTTGTGGCCGCTTCAGTCTGTTTGTTTATCTATTGGGAATTATTTTGTCATATTTTACATTTAAATTCTTTTTTCTGTTACAAAAAACACAAACAGAAAAGTATTTATGACAGTCAATCTGTCGTTTGAGATTGCTTGCTGGAGATGACTGTTGGCGAGAGATTAATAGTGACATTTTTATGAAGGAATAAAATTATATAAAGCAGTGCTTTAATGGGCACGCCTGTCTGAATTTTGCTTATAAAGATTTTAAAAGTCGAGTTTTTTCAACAAGTTTTTCTCCAATATCAACTCCAAGCAGGGCTTTTAATACAATTCCATAATTTTAATCACAAACAAGACTTTTATGAGGTGATGAAAAAGTAAACGAATAAAAAACAACTGTTTTTATTTGACACCCTTCACCGCACTGATTGATTTTATTAATTATCAGTATGTGTAAAATCCAGAAAATTAATTATTTTCGTATTAATTATATTTTATTAATTAAATAAAAAGCTTGCTAAAGGCCATGACTCATTGCACAATCACCCATGCAATTGTACAATGAGTGAAATACGTCTTGTCTGCTGGGAAAGTGGTACAATGTGTACTGAGAGGGGTGTGGAAATTAAAACCGCGAGTTCAACAGGTTATGCGATATTGCTTAAAAACCATTGAAACTTGACTTACTGACCTTCACACACACTTAAAGCTCTTACCTGTCCATCTATTGATTACAGATCGTTTCATGTAAAACAGTTTAGTGCTTTTAGAAGCTGCGGGCTCTTATCCATTTTTTGCCAAATGCACATACCTTAGCTTTAGAGAATTGCCGACCCCAAACGTATATATCACGAATACCACTTTACGGTGTCTCACGAGGTTTAATTAGAGCGGTCTAGACACTACGAAAATATTCTTCAATCATTATTTGTAATTATTATGCTTGTGTGAGTGACACAGAAAGAAAAACTAAAAAAACTCTTCACACCCTTCGATAATATTCTCTTACATAAATCACTTTAAGGAACTCCCACTTTGTACCGCCATACACCCCCAAACATAGAACCAAACACATAACCACAAAAACACGTATCCACACATCCCCACACACACACACACACTGTGAAATACGGGTTCTTGGCATTGCTTATATAGAAAATACCGCTCATATAATGAGAAGTGCGTAGTAGGGAGTTTTCCATGCATAAACTTACAATTGTTATAAAAGTGGAGTGCGTAAGACAAAGTACGACATATTATATATCATTGAAGAGGTCTTAGAATGTAGTTTTCAAAAATTTTTTTATTTCCTTTCAATTCGAGAAGAAAATTTTATATTTTTAATTAAATTAATTTTTTTTTTCATTACAACCGTTTTAATTTCTCGACATTAATTGCATTCATGTGAAAAATAAGTTTTTAAAGCACACTGCATGCGATTTATAATATAATAAGCTATTACTTAAATGATGAAGTCCTTATATACGACACCTGCCTTAGCCAAAGAGTAAAAGCAATAACTTCGAGCGCGGTACCACGACCTATTATAGTACCCTAGTGGGGCAATGCCAGCTATGACGGAATTTTCACAACAGAATTACCTGAGAATACTTATCGGTTATGCAGATAACCTTGCAGCAATCATCAGTTCAAGGGAAACAGAAGATGCTCAGAGGAGGGTTTGGCAATGAGTTGGCTGGCCACGCACAACCTGCAGATGTTATTTTTTATTAATTTTTAAAATATTTGCAGACCTAATTTTTTAATTTCTATTGTAGTTGCAATGTGTTTAATTGATACAAGTTTAATAACATTTCAAAGTAAAAGTTAAGTAAATTAATTCCATAATGTAAACAAAGAAAATTTTGGTTTTAAACATTTGCAAAAAGACTTTAAGTTAATTAAAGTGGAATTTCTGTCGTCTCTATTTTGAGCTCTTTTTCCAAGAATGCCACTTAAGCATGTCACTTTCATAAATACTCACATGCAGTTTGTGAAAGTATTTTATTGTTGCAATAAGAATCATAATTATGACACAACCGCTCCATAAGGCAACTGATACGTTACGTTTAAAAATTAATTCGCCAGAATTACGAGTTATTCTACTGTTCACTACCAACTATTAACTGCCATTAAAAAAGTAAATTAAAACAGAAAATGAACAGAAAAAAATACAATAAACCATTAAAGGTCAGCAACTAAAATTAAAACGATCCGTCGTGTTGTCTATAATATTGCTGAGTCTGATTATAGAACTTTAGCATCAGTTGCCAGTAATAAAACAAAAAAAAATATTTAAACTCATTAAGACCACATGCAGTTGTGCGCGCAAATGCACATACACTCACACACACACACACACACATAACCACGAACAAAACCAAGTTAAGAAGCGCAGCACTACCCCTCTCACAAATTAAATGCAACACGAAAAGTAAATACAAAAAAAAAATTGTTAAGAGTTGAAATGCATTTTATTAAGCAGAGTGACGTTGACGTTGATGATTGCGACGATAACCAGCTTTAAAGAAAATTTTTCCATACATCATGCCAAAGGAAAAATCCCAAAACGCCAATTAAAGTCATCATAAACACGGATAAATACTGTTTGAGTGCAATAAATCAAAGCGATGCACTTTATGAAGTGAAAAGTAGAATTTATTGTGGAACTTTTTCAAATTGAATTGGCGGAATTTTCAGTCTGTAAATTGTTAAGAATCAATGACGTTTGCTTTTGTTTATTTATTTATTTTTTATTTTTGTCGCTGTGGCGGAATGTTTAAAAGTATTAAGTTTGTTGAACTTTGTGACGTGTTTGTTAAGAGAGTGGCCGTGCCACTGACTCATCATGTTGTGGGAAAAATTTTAAAGGTGCATTTTTGAACTCTGTTATGCAGCCTTCGCTTCCCAAAAATTAGTCGAGGCCAAAAGGATATTTGTGAGGTAAACGAATCTACTCATCAGCTAAAAGATCTCTGGGACGATATAAAATATGTTTGCTAAGCAGATACTGGAGCAGTTTGCCAACAGAACTGAGGCAACTAATGAATCGATTTTGCACCATCTTTGTCATCGATGGGCACTATTTTTCCTCACCGAAAATAGTTCCCGTAAAAAAAAAAACAACGTTTCCAAAGGGATCCAAAGGGGAACTGACCCAAAAGTAATATTTTGACTGTAATCTTTAGCAGAGTACTAATAAAAAGCTCCAATTTGTAGGAGTTATTTCTCGCAATCGTCCTTATTTATAGGGTCCTGGTTTTTGAAAGGATATTTTTGAGAGCCCACTTTTTAAATATTACACCTTCTTCAGCTTCTTCTCAATAATTTGTCTCTAAGAGATATCTATGTAGATTTCCTAAAAATTTTAAATTTTACAATAATTTCGATTCCTACACTGGAGAACAAAGAAAAGTCTAACTCTAGTAGCATTTCATTAAAGAATATCAGTTAATTCACATACACAGATTTATCTTTTTAAAAACAGAAATCTTTTTTAAATCAACTTTTAAATAAAAAAAATTTAAAGGAAATAAATAAAATAATTTTATTTCAAAAAATTGCATTACAAAATATAATTTTAAGAGAATTTTGGCGAAAATATATTAATTTTAATAAAAGGATTTTACAAAAAAAAAAAAAAACAAATAATAATTTGTGATAAATGCGTCGCTCTCGAAAATGTATTATAAATTTGTTACAAAACATAATTTGAGGAAAAAAAAAAACATTTTTTTAAAGAAGAACCCAAAAAGTGAAAAGTTTTTAAAAAGATTTTGTTTATTGCCTTAAAAGTATATTTTTTTTGAAAAATATTTTTGTCTGTTCAAGTATGCGCTTACAACAAAGGTCAAAGTCCTTTAAAGTCTTCACCAAGTAATATATATATATTTATCTTATCTATTTCCGATACTGGCCAAAAAGCTGGCGACAATAACTTAAAATGCTTAGGTTCAATACTCAGCTTAGTTATGGTATTTTCTGGTATATTCTAAATATAGCCTTGAGATTGAGAAGATCTAAAAGATTTTTCTACTTGATCGCTGTTTATGGCTTTTTAATGAACATTTCAATATAAAACTACTGATGAATTTTATTACAAGCATTTGACCTCTAAAGGAAAGCGCAGGCAAAGTGTAATTTGAGTGTTTCAAACCAGTATTTTCATTTAAATAAATGGCTTTAAATAGCTTTTTGATAAAAATTAAATAGGGAATGATGTGATTTATATCCACTTAAAAGGCGTGTAGTTATTTTTAAGCGCCTGCGCAGCATCTTTAAAAGAGAACTGTATTTATCAGTTTGACAGAATTTTTTTTTCCCTTGACCTTGTCTATAAAGACGGCAAACAAGGAAGAGAACGGCTTTCAAACATGATATGAAGTGACATTTTGGCTTGAAAAACTTTAATTTAAAAAATAATATAAATTAACAACTGACTGCACACAGTTTTTTCGTAATGCAAACAAGTAAAATCCATCAGCCAGTTTGTCTGCCTCTGATTATGTTTAGGGCCAATAAAAACGTGAGTAAATTGGAAACCGTGCAGAGGCCAGCAGATCGTTTGCATAAAGAACTAGTTTTGTTATTCACAGTCCTGTCAGATTAAATTATATTTAAATTCAATACAGTTTGTATATTCAATTCCGCTGTAAAAACACAAGCAGATGCGCACGCACATAGAAGACGCGACATATGCAAACAACGAAAACCATTTCAATCTGCTTTATGGACGTTAAAATACAGCAAATTGGGCTAATTGCTGCTCTAGATATTGCTGTTGACGAAATAAATGTGCCGTCTTCTAGAATATTTAAAAAAGCAATGAACTATTTTTATTTGAAAGTTGCCGTAGAAGCATTCGCAAGTTAAATCGCGACATCATTTTAAATCCATTCATGAAAACAATACATAGAAGAAGTTGATTATGCGCGTGATGAATATGAAAAATATGGAGCAACGCTGCATCTACTCGAATCAATTTTGGAAATGAAATACTTATTTTCATATTTAAACTATTTTATTAAATATTATTTAGAGGTTTTGGCTTGACAGCCATTAACTAAATAAAATAATTTTACTTTATTCATACTTATCGCTTTATTAAAAGCAAATAAATAAAATACGTTTTAAGACCTCTCCAATGATATATAATATGTTGTGCTTTGTTGTACTTTCATCACTTTTATAACACTAAAAGTGTTATAACTCTTCCCTTTCCATCAGGGGTATTTGCTATATTAGCATTGCCGAGAACCCGAATTTCACATTTTATATATGTGTGTGTGTTGTTTGATGAATTGTTTTGTGTGGTACAAAGTGAGAGAGATAAAGAGAGAGTTAAAGTTATTAAAGAGTTTTGTGTGAATATTTTGCTCACGGGTGTGTGATTACGTAGACATTTTTCCAACGCAATAGTGAAATATGCTCACGCTATGATTGACTGTCTAGCCAGCTCTAAGTAAGTTTCTAGAGACTTCGTAAAGCGATATTCGTGGGAAATACGTATGTGAAATGATAATCAGTATTAACTTTGTGGCTCCGTAAATATTCTGAATCCTTATAAGGGAAGTTCATTAAGCCTTTGTCTGTCTGTCACTCTTTCCATTGTGCTTCAGACACAATAAGTCCAATTTTTGTTTCTAATAAAAAATATAAAACACACCAGCGGGCACGTTACTGAGTTCCAAGGCTATAAGCAACTGGGATCACTTATAGAAATGAAAATATAATATGTAAAATAAAAGGTCAAGCATTGTATTTTCTTTTAAATGAAATTTTTTTTTTAGATTTATCCCTCTTTTAACAAAATGAAATTTCAGTCCGGCTGTCCAGCTTATCATTGTTGTCCATCCTATAGTGAGTTATATTCTTAGAATAAATTTTTTCTCTATCCGTCCGGCTATTTATTGTTGTCTGTCCTTTTCTTAGAACAAAAAGTTTTGGCCGTTTTTCCTCCTACCCATTGTTATCCGGCTTTTTATCTATTCATTATTGTCCGCTTTAGAATTACACTTTTATTGGAATGAAATATTTGTCCATCTGTCCGTTTATTCATTGTCGTATTGCCTTAAAATTAATGTGAAATAAATATATCAGAGATATTATGTATGTATGTACATACGTATGTAAATACTGACTTCAATTGCAAAATAACTACGTTACTTTTTCAAAATGCGAGTGCATAAGTGTTGCATGAGTGTAACTAATATCCTTTTTTTATGGCGACTGAAGGGTTAAAAAAACCGAATAAACAAACAAGGGGAAAAGTAGATACTCAAAATTTTGTATACAGTGGTAAACAAAAGTTTTCTGCGTAATAATAATAAATCTGATGACAAGAAAACCATTTTAAGCAGATTTAACCCATTTACGCCGATTAGACCCATTGGGTACTATAGATAGTTTTGTACACTGCCTTGTTCGTTTTGAATTAAGTAAGCTAAAGTACGAATAAGGAAACAAGGCTAAATGAGAAACAAAATCCAATATGCCTTTACATATATACATATATGTATATATATATGTATATATTGGATTATATATATATGTGTATATTGTTTTCTAATTTTCTGTACATTTGCATTGTTTTTTTTTGTCTGATTTCCTTTTGATTTAAAAAAAAAATACATTTTTGCTGTCATTTTGTTTGGGGTTAAATGGCTTGAAACGAATTATGAAATTGTTTGGCAGATATTTAGAGGGCCGCTGCAACGCATACAAAACATGTGTTTGATGGCGGTATTGACTGCCAATTAATTATTTATAAATGTGTCCTCCTCCTCTTTAATGGAAACAACAAAAAAAAAAAAAAAAAAAAATTATAATAATTCATTATCTAATTTCCATAATGTAATAATCGCATAAATATTGCAATTTATAAAAAGCGCTGTCACTTAAAGTGACAATTTAAAATAATATAAAAAATTATTTAAAACCAAATGAAAAAAGTGACATGTATAATGCGCTTGTCATATTTATAACTCCAGTTAAACCAATAATTATCCAACAGCACCCCTTTACGCTTTGCAACTGCAGCATTTTTAAATTGGCCTAAAAGGAATGAAAAAAGCCAAGAAAAAATAAATAAAAACTTTTGGTCGGTTGGCCTTTGGCTGCCAAATGTTTGACAAAAATGGTAAAACTTTTATTGCAAATTAAAATTTATGTTGTAAATTTGAACTTTTTTCTGTATCATTTCACATTGTTTTATTTGTTGTAAAACATTTACGAAAAAAGGACAACAAGAGCAACAAAGTGAAAATACGCACATTAAAGTGGTGTAATTAACCTAATTTTCACAGCTTGTTAAATTTTCCCCACTGTGTTGCATTGCAAATGTGGTGCCTTTTTCAGTGGCTGGCTTTGTTTGGGTGGCTGTGCAAGTGCATGTTTCGTAGTTGGCTTGTTTTCGTTGTCGCTGTTTGTATCATCTTTTCATTTGTGTAGAATGGTTTGCTCTTGTTGCAGTTCAAATTGTGCGGTATGTTGTTAATTTAATTTATTTTTAATTCACAGTTTATGGGCGGTTTTAATCGAACGGCAACAACAAGTCGATAAATAAAATTAAACCGACTACAAATAAAATTAAATAAAATTTAAAATAAAATAAATTATTTATTTAACTCAACATTCTTCTTCTGCCAGTTAATTTGCATACAAATGAAAATGAAAATAAAATGCGAGAAGACAATTAAAAATATACACCAATAAGTGAAAGGGAGAATTTAATGGAGAGACTGTTGGAGATTCCAATGTATATAATACGAAATAGGCCAATAGTTATAGACCTTAAAGGTCTAAAGTCTACTCTTGTAAAGCATTACACATTTTTTTTGTATAATTTGTATTATACGGCATTTGGATCCATGACTTCCTCTCTGAGAGACATTACAAATGTTATTTATAAATATATCTGAATATTTTCAATCGGCTTTAGTAGACAGTAATAGCGATAACGAGTACACGATATGAGGAATTAATATTTAGAACTTTACTGCAATGCCGTGGCTGTTAAAGTAGGCGTGGCTAAGCCATTTTATACATTCTCTTACATTGGCCATGCAATGCTGCTACAGAAGGCTTATTCACATCGACCTTAATTGCGTTCACACCTCACATCCTGAATTTGGCTTTTCTCTAGAATAGCAACCACTTTCGCCACGTTTAACATTTTCATTTTCTAAACAAATTTCTTGAAGGGGTTTTTTTAGCTTTCTTATTAATTTGTTATATTTTTTATAATTTTATGAGCGCTTTTGTAGTGCCTTGCATTTGAGACTTTGAGCGCCTTGTGCTTAAAGAGTGAAAATTGAAAAGAAGCTTGAAACAACCCTGCTAAAGAGTATGAAATGTCTGAAATGAAAAACAATTACATTTTGATAAATATAAAGTTTTTGGGTTAACAAAAATTTAAAAATTTTCCATAAAATGCTTTTTATTTATTGCCGAATGTCTTTAATTAAAATTGCAAGCAAAATTTTCGGCAATATGCAACTCAAAGCCATGGAGACAGAGTTGCCACGAATTGTTGATGTCATTAAGCCACCCCGCCAATTCTTAAAAATTATATGCAAAATATATATAGATACACATATGGGAGTGCGTTTGCTTTTGGTCTGCAACACCACATGTAAATTGCATTCACATCGGCTACAATGTGGCCTCAAAATAAAACCAAAATCAATTCCCCTTCGTCCAACCTGTTTCTCTTTGCCATATCAAAACAAACAAAAACAAAAAAAAATTATGCATTTCTGGCCCTGTTCAATGGAAAAATAACAAGCCACTAGTTTTTATACAACATTTAATTAAATACATAAACCATTTGCATTACTTGTAATCAAATATTGAGGTAATTAAAAAATTCCAGTTCTAATTGTGTATTTGGTTTTTATGACCTTCACCGCTCTGGCGAATTCCATTTCGTTAGCTTGTGTGCTAAATGATTTAAATACATATATTTCGTTTAATAAAATTAATTTAATTTCTGTATTTTAGTTTGTTAATAAAATTAGTAAAATAGAATGGAAAGCTTGACAGCACAATTAGCAATCAAAATGAACGGTGGGCCAAGACTTTGTTCATCTGTCTTGGATGGAAATTTATTTGAAATTATTAAGATAATTTAACTGTCAAATAGCTGACATTTACAAAGAAATGGCTTTTGTATTTCTACCAACAAAACGTATTGGCTGCAGAGTAAATGGATGCTCCCTGTATTAAGTAACGCAGCAATAACATTTCATTTGCAACTTTGTAAGAGTATAGTGGGGCTAGTAGGGAGGTGGAGCATCATACTTTGCTACTTCTTAAGACCATAGTCACAAGAGCCGCACAGGCGACGACGGAAAAGGTAGTCGCAAACAATTCTTTGCTAACGTACATTAAATCAGCTGTTTTTACACATGAAATCAAGAATGAAGAAGAAGCACCAACAGCAAGCCGAGTAAACATGTAACATGTAAAAAAACCGAATAACACTAAAATAACAGTAAAAAGTTGGTAAGCTTTCACACTTGGTATTAAGGGATACGTATTGGTTGCAGGCAGGCTGGTATGATTAGTTGTCAGTTGAGAGAGTATAAAGTATATAGTAGGTATGAAGTGTGACTTGACGAGCGACCAATAATAAATTTATATGCATGATGATCCTTACGAAGAAATATAAATGCCATCAATTACTATTCTACATACAACCCGCTTCCCTAACACATCATAATGAATGACAATCCAAACACAATTAAATTTGGTAAAATTTATAAGTAAACAATTTTTTATAGCTTTATTAGTTTTTTAGTTTATTAGCTATTAACTTTTTAACTTTAAATACATTTTCACTAAAATATCACACTTTTTCAAAATCAATGAATTTTAACTAAAATTGATAGGAAGGCCGTCACATAATTATTAATCTTACATTAAGCTTAAAAGCAAACATTTTCCAGAGAACTCATTTCTTCGAATTTTAGATTTTCTTTAAATGCAAATTTCTTCCTTAAAAAAAAGAGGTTCCAACTTTAAACAACACCTCGAAACAACTTGAAGAATTTTTATTTGTGTAAGGTAGAATATGCAAAACGCTTAATAGTTACGTAAAATGGTTACCTTTGAAATAGTTCTTAAAACTATTATAGATTTTCTTTAATATCGCCAATTAAAAAGAAAATCCCCTAATTTCTTGTATTTTTCAAAGAATTTTGAATACAATATATACAATGTTTTATTAATCACTATTTACTAGGAAAATCTCCACTTTATGTCACGTTCGTGATCTTTTACTTATACCTAATGATACTTGGTGATAAAATAATTGATTATCAGGCGATAACACAATAAATATTAAAAATATTTAAGTGGAGATTAATAAGTAAACCTCCACTTTATGTCACGTTTGTGATCTTTTTTAATGTCTGTTATTTTATTATCACACCATTACATTTTTCCTTTTTGTTTTTGCTGAAATCTACATTTCTCGTTGTTAAAAAAAATTTTTATGCCGAACGTGACAAAAAAAAATTACCTTTTTTAAGATAATTATATAATACTTGGCAAAAACGCATTAAAAGGACATAAGGACGTTAAGCAAATAAATATGCATAAGGTTTTCATCTGAAGAGTTTTCTCTCTTCGCTTTAACGCGAAAATTTTCCCTTCAGTCCTCGTATCATGAAGATTGTAAATAACAAATAAGGAAAGAAAAACACTTGCTCATAAACACTCCTTTCTTTTCTCGTTGTTTTATACAAACATTTTATTTGGATTGTTTTTACAAGCCTGCCATGCGAGAGTGTGTATGTTGGCACGTACACGTGCACACTCACACACCCAACACATTTACACAAAACCAAATGTGTACTTGCAAACTCTTATGGAATTTTTATTTCCATTTTTTTCTTCTTCTTATTTTTAATACATGCACACTTGGCTATTCATCTTTAATAGACCATAAGTGTCAGTTCTTGTTCTTGGTTAACATATGAGCCGTAGTTGCTGTTATTGTTGTTATTGCTGTTATTGTTATTATTTATTCTTCTTATTACTTTTCTCGTAGAACATGAGTGTGTGTGTAAACAATTTGGTTGTGTTGCAGGAGAGTGTGAAGAAAGTAGTCATACAAGTTGTTGGACGTGTGTATTAAAAATTGCTTTTCCTTCTCTTGCTGTTGTTAAATGAGACTTGTTGGGCGTTGAATTGTATATAATTTTTGGGTTTAAGATGGAGGTGTGCACATGGACTTTTTGTTGTCGATGTTATTACAGTTATTATTATTTGCCTTTATACATACTTGTATTATTTTATATTTCCCATCATAAGGATATTCCTTACATTGTTGGATTTTCCTTACATCGCATAAGATTTTTGGATACACGCTATTGCCTGCATGCCAGCGATTAGAAGCATTTAGCTCATGTAAAAAACATCTTTGTTTAAGATTTCATTTTGTTTATTTCTTTTATTTGGCAATAGTTTCTTGTTAACCTGCAAGTGTCAGAGGTTAAATTTTTCCCTCGCCGCTCATAAAAGAAACCTACCTAACATTTCTATAAAAAAATTTATATTTGTTTGGCAAAGGAAGCAAAGAAAAAGACCGGTATCGGTTTTATGGCAATTAGGAAAGTGTTCATAATAAACACGAAAAAGTTCATAATATTTATGAATGCCATATTTATAATTTTATCGGTTTGTATAATACTGTATTTTTACAATCACATGTAAGTCTTAATCATTATGAAGCTTTGAACGGAAAACTCTATTTTATATTTTGACTTTTACTTTGCTTTTGACTTTTCCTTCATTTCATGTTACGTAAACACTTGGTCGACTTTGTTTCTCTCTACGGAATTTATTTAGTACTTAGATGACCTTTTTTATGACTATTTCTGGAATCTATTTATTTATGTATTAATAAATGTATGTCGTGCAAATAGCTTTCAGTACTCGTATCAGCTTCATTTTTACATTATGCACACATGCACAAACATCCGTCTTTATGGAAAAGCTATATATTTTGATTTTTATTATTATTTGAAGCACTTTTTGATATAACTTTCTACGCTTTGTTACGTTTTACTTGAATGTGGTTTTTTTATTTTTGCACTTTTTATAATACAAAGTGTACTTTTGGGTGTAGAGAAATGTTGTTGCTTTTCCTGTGGCTGTTGTTCCTGTCGCAGGCCCCTGATTTGTAAAGTGAAGAGCTAATAAAATCTAATGACACGTATAAATCAAGATATTTAGTATATTTGGCTTTTCTAAGAGGTTAATTTTTATAACCGCCTACTACACTGTACTTAATACGTGCAGCGTTACTCCCAAACGTGTATAAACATACACACACACGCGCATATAATGGCATATATCATTACAATGACTAAAAATATTTATTAAGCATCCCATAGTGCTGAGAAAGTAACAGAGAAGTAGAATTTAATATACATATTTTATCGACTTCATTGATTGATAAATTTAATCGGTGGGTGTGAGAGAGGGTTGCTGCAGCCACTTGATATTTATTGTTATTTTTTCTTTTTATTGTTGGCGGTCAAAAAAGTTTTTGCGATTTGGCCAAAGGGAGGCAAATCTTTGGAATTGTTTTTCTATTGCCGGTTATTAAAAATGTATTAAAAACAAGTTTTGCTGAATTTACACAATTTTGTGTAAAAGTTACAATTCTATGCCACTCCGGTGTTGCCAGCGTGGTTTCAATAGCACATGGGGTTTTAGAAGACAAAAACCAGTCGTGCGACTCCGAAACTAATAACGTTGTGTAAATAGCAACATTTTCCAATAATTATTCTTGGTTGCATACGATTTTGTGACTCAGTAACTTCTTGCCATGACTATCGTTACAATTTTCCGTGAAAAGCGAATAGCAAAAGCAAGTGAAACGTTTGAATTTATTTACTTTTTTTTTTTATTATATTGAAGTTTAATAAATCAAATATATTAGAAAAATATCTTAAAATTGTTATAACAATTTTTTTAAATTTGTATGTAGTTAGTTTGCTATTGCCCACAAAGATGGTGACCAGCCACCCAACTCATCAGCCCTGTTGCCAGCTGTTCATAAAAAATTTGCTTGCTTTTATAGGGGCTTCTTGGGAGTCATATCACCGCCATCAACTTTTCTCTGAATTTGTATACACTTGTTGTTTAACCGATTACAGTTCGGACGCAAGTATTTAATACCGGCTGGCAAGTGCCCAAGTGAGCTCATTTGATGATGAGTTCAAGGCCATGGCTGTGAGTAAAGCACACACTGCAGATTTTCTTCATAAGTCACTTAATTATTGAATATTTATTTCACTAAATTGATTTCAGTAGAGTGCATTGCATGAGAAGGCCCATGCCATGAATGCTGGTTTTTGGAAGGGAATACAGAGCTTTGAAGGAAATTTTAAAGAGCAAATCTGTGCAGAAGAAATGGATTTTTGCACGAAATGGCACACAATTTTACAGTGACATTAGAAAAATATGACTTACTCAGGCAGCCATTCTCTTGATCGATTATGGAATGTAAGAATATATATATTTATAAATATTATTTGAAAGCAACATTTTCTATCATGGAAAAAAATGCATATGTGTGTGGGTGTATGGATGTGTATATGAATATGTCAAGAAAACTAACTAAATCACAATAACTAAAATCAATCACAATAATTAAAATCAAGCAATTAAATACAGAAATATAATATTAAGAAATAAATAAATAAATAAATTTGTAAAAAATGTTGAAATTTCTCAATAAAAATCAAACTTTAATGAAAAATGAAATAATTTTTCAATTTTTATTTGTATTATAAATAAAGAAACACATACTATCAATTTAAAATAAAACTTAGTTGAAAATATTTTTTGCCAAAAACATTAAAATTTTAAATAAACCGAAATAAATTTAATTTATACAACATCAATAAATAAATAAAAGGAAATAAAAATAAATAAAAAACATCAAAGAAAAATTTTAATTTCTGTTAAAATTGTTGAAAGTATTAAAACGATAACTTTTTTGTAAATGACCTATTAAAGATAATAAGTATTTAAAAAATATTTAAAAAAACACTAAAACTTTAAAGAAATTATATATTTATTGTTTTTAATTCTACTCAAATTTAGTTTTTAATTTTAATAGCAATTGAATAAATAAATGTTATAAAACATTTATAATTACAAAGTAATCCTTTTCGGCAATTCAATTGATTTTTGCAGTAGTAAATATTAATTTAAAATTAAAATTCTAAATTCACTGGTGTTTGGACAATGAAGCCAAAATATTTTCTTGGACTGCTTACAGCCAAATTAAATTAAATGTTTATTGATTGAAAATATTATTTTGGAATTTATCAAATCATATCCTTAAAAGTTATTACTAATAATGAAATAGTTTTTTTTTATGATTAGGCGTTTAATACAATTTGGCTGTAAGGGGTCAATACTTAAATTTTATAAAGCATTAAAATTAAATATTTAGATATTTTCTCGCAATTAAATATGCGAAATTTGTATTGTAATGAATTTAATATTAAATTAGTAAATGGTAATTGTTTAATAATTAACACCAGCAATTTGTTTTTTATTTTGATTTTGCTTTTATAAATTTTTATGTGTGAGAATATTTGTAACAAATTAATTTTCCTACAATGAATTGTTTAATTAAAAGGAAACATTTTAAATTATTCATCTAGCAGTTCCTGGTTAGAGATGTTATATAAACACATCATACCCAACAAACATTTGCACTCGAACTCGTGTATTAGAGCAAGTCTTTGCGATATAATTTACAAAATTATAAATAAATATAAATTCATTTCTATTTTTTTTTTAATTACTAAAAAAGAAATTTGAGTTTAAATAAAATATTTTATTTTATTTTATTATAAAAATTTTTTTATTTTCATAGTAATTTCTTTGCAATATTTCAATGAAATGAAAGCCCGCGAGAAATAAATGAGAATTAGAAAAAGAAAAAGGACATATAATGCAATTTTTTTAATCATTCAAATAATTAATGAAATAGAAAATACATTTAGATAATTCTTCGAGTTTTTTTTTATCGTTAGACGTAAAATGTCATCTCTGAGGCGACTAATTACAAAAGCTTAAGTTTCAAGGGCAAATCGGAAAAACTTCTAACTTATTCTTCTCATATGGTAAACGAGAATTTCTGCATTTTGGCTTAAAGAGACACCTGTGTTTATTCAAAGAAGTTAAACGCCTTTAATTAATTATTTTATTAATTTATTACTTTGTAAAGAGTAAAATGTCTCAGTGCGTTAAATATTTAAGAGTCAGTAATAGAAAAGTCATGTGCAGAGACCCCATCCCATACACTGGAAGTACACAAACTTGCTCTAAAAAGTTGAAGTATTGCATCAGAACAAAGTCAGTCATACACACAACAATTCTATTTCAAAGACACGACACGTGGCGCGATCAAGTTGTACAACATGTGTGTTAATACTATAACCGAATTATACAACTTAGCAACAAAGCATAACATGTAAATATTTTTTACAAGCTTTACTACCTCATGGACAACACTCTGTAGCTGGCATTGAGAGATGTGCGGTGTTCTCTGGGTGTGTTCCATCTGTTCTTCCTTTTTTGTTGCTTTCTCGCTTCCTCCTACAGGTTTGTTTTTAATTTTTGAACTTGTGCAAGTTGGCAGTTTCATTTGCCGTAATTTCATTGATTTACAAAATAAATTGAGTGGTAATGCTGTTGTTAATTAACACAGCGATGATGATGCTAATGCTGATGATAGTGATACAGCTGCTGACGTTGCCTGCGATGATGAGTAGGTGGTTCGACTAAGGCAGTAAGTCCGTTGAAGCTACTTATTTCTTTGTAATGTTGTTCTTAGAAGTACATTAGCTGTGAGCTGAATTTTTATTTGTTTTTGTTTGTTTCATTGTTATTTTACAACAACAACAGGTTTCCATGATTCTAATAAAAGTTTTTAATCTACTGTGGCTTTTCGTTTTTGTTACGAGCCGCTTCTAACACTTTTAATTGTGGCTTTAATAATTAGTTTTAAGGTTTCGCCTTGGACATGTAATTGGCATGGAAAAAATATATTGTTAATAGTGTGTTATCAGTACGACAAGATCTTTAAACTTGACACACAAGAAATATTTTTCACATCAGCATAATTTTTATTTAAAAGTGATTACATGTAAACAATCAATTAGAGTTCAGTTGTGAAATAATTAACCCGTTGTTGACCAAATATACATTCCATTCTATTTTACAAAAAAAGTATTTCAGTTACTGACTAATTTTTTTTTTTTTAATTTCAATATTCTATTTATTATAATAAAAATTTAAATTTCAATGTGTACGTGTACATTCGCACAATGGGATGGATTAAGCAAATCTTTTGATAACCTTTTTTTTGGTGAAATAGATCCTTAACTTGATTTATTGTGGCAATTCTCATTTAGTTTAAAAAAGTTAAACTGATTTTTAGGCAAAAAAACGCTTCATGATAAAAATTATGCGAATAATGGTAACAACATTTATTCATGCATTTTTAATTTGAAAACACATTAAGCACAAGTATATGAGTACATTTTGTAATTTTTACAAAACGTCCATTTGGGCATTTTTGAATGAAAAACTTGCGTTTTTATTGTTCTTGTAGGTTTATTTTATGTTTTCAAATGTTTAAAATATATTTTTGCTAATAATGAAGACAAAAATTTTTTTTCCAAATTTTGGGTAAATTTCAATTTTTTATAAGGGTAAAAAAAAAATAATATACGCCCTTTACATTTTTGGCCAAAAATCGTCAAATTTTGAAAACGTCCGTTTGTGTATTTTTTAATGAAAAACTGCGTTTTTATTGCTCTTGTAGGTTTATTTTATGTTTTTAAATGTTTAAAATATATCTTTGCTAATAAAGGGAAAAAATTCTTTCGAAAGAACTACAAATAATAAAAATGTAACAAAATTTCAACTAGATAATTTCAGTAAATACTTGAACTATTTTACTATTAAATGAAATTTTAAATCTTTTAAAAAAGGAAATCCAAAAAAACTTTTATCAAACATCTTAATTGTTTTCAATCAACAATGATTCTGAATGTTGCATAAAAAGTTACCCAAAATGGGCAAGAATCGATTAAGTGTTGCAAACAAAAAGCATTGAATAATGACCAAATTATACTGCATTGAAATCATTAAAGTGCAGCCAAGTTTGTTTCATATGGTACCACTGTTTAGCAAGCTAGTCTCCCACACTGCGAGAAGGACAATGACTGCCAACAGCGCTTAAACTTGACATTTTGTATAGTTTTTAACTAAACTTTGACATAAACCACACTGCCTGTATAGTTATAGAGAAAATAATGAAAAGTGTAAATAGCCTACCTTGCTAAGAGCTCTTTACTCTTGTATTTTCACACACACCAAATAGACGAAAAAAACACGTGAGAAAAATATGTATTCACATTTTATATTTTAATCAAAGAAAACTAGTTAAAGAAATTGGCAAATTTTAATTTTAATTTATTTATAACCAAAGTACTTTTTCTCGCAAACGAACATTTTTAAGTTATTAAGAAAATATTGAATTTCACTTTTTAGTAATTTAAAAATAAAACTAAATATTAAAATGACGAAATTATGAAATAAAAAAATTTTGCCAAACCAACACGACCGAACAGAATGAAATTTTTTACACAACTCAAATCAGTGATGACAAATTGAAGTGATGAAATGATCAAGGGACAAAAGAGTACTTTCTATCAATATTTTGGTGCTTATCGTTTAAAGTACATTTTATTAAAAAAAAAACTAAAAATAAAAATTCAGAATGTTATCAAAAACAAAACATTTTCAAATATTAAAATATTAAAAATAAATTTTAAAATATAATTTTAAACAGAGAAATAACCAATAAATTAAAAAACAGGAAATAAATAAAAATAATTTTGGTACTGTATTGTGCAAAAGGTTATTTTTTCATACAATTTTAAGTAGAAAAACAAGTACTTGAAAAGTGAAATCAGCTACGTGTGGCACTTTTTGAAGTAAAAGTAGTACATAAAATTCAGCTACAAAATCTGTCTTCAAGAAATTAGGCAGCATCAGAAATTTTCCACACGAGCTTTGTTGATAGAAATCAAGTAACGTCATGTAAAGGGTAAAGTACAAAGCCGATAGTCAGACAACTTCGGCTTAACGTCACTAAATATCCGCCAAAAACACATCAAGCATTATGGCGATGTCAATGAAACTATTCTTGTACTTGACATGAAAGGTCAATAATTAATTTTATTGGACAGTCCTTAGCAGTAATTTTTAGGAATACATTCTTTAAAGAAAGAATTAATAAAGTGCAGAAACTAAAAATTTCGAATAAAAAATATTTTGGAAAGTACTTTTATAAAATTGTAATTCTTTGAAAACATTCGTTTGTGTATTTTTGAACGAAAAACTTGCGGTTTTTATTGCTCTTGTGTGTTTATTTTATGTTTTCAAATGTTTAAAATATATTTTTGATAATAATAAAAAGAAAAAATTTTTTCCCAAATTTTGGGTAAATTTCAATTTTTCATAAGGGTAAAAAAAAAAATATACGCCCTGTTCTTTTTGGCCAAAAATCGTCAAATTTTAAAAACTTCCATTTGCGCATTTTTGAATGAAAAACTTGCGTTTTTATTGCTCTTGTAGGTTTATTTTACGTTTTCAAATGTTTAA
This sequence comes from Ormia ochracea, assembly GCA_963402855.1. NCBI lineage: Eukaryota > Metazoa > Arthropoda > Insecta > Diptera > Tachinidae > Ormia > Ormia ochracea. The sequence continues at coordinate 5,419,534 of OY727105.1, forward strand.
AATATATTTTAAACAAAAAAAGAAAAGCTTGTTTACAATAAAAGCTGGACCAAAACATACTGATGACGAAAAATGTACTGATATTTAAAGAGTTTTTTCTTTTTTTTTTATTGTTTTTATTGTTCAATGCAAATAGTATTTTTTTGAAACAACGGCATAATATGAAAAAAAATCTCAAAAAAGCTTATTTGTGTTGTAAGCTTTTTTTCTTTGAATAAAGTGTTTCTTTTCTATCTGTTTTGTTGGCGTTCCTTGAAGTAAAAAGTACTTTTTTTGTACAAGGTATTTGTGCTTAATTCATGTTCAAAGTATTTTTGCACTAACTTTTTATCTAAAAACAGCTTTTTACCTAAAAATTTGTTGTCTAGATCAGTTTCCTTTCAAAGCTTCAACTTTCATTACAGCTCTTTTCCGTTTCAGAATTAATTTTTTTCTAAAATGTACGTTTTGCAGAAATATCCGCTTTTTGTCTAAAGGCTTTATTTCTTTAAAAGGAGCTTCTTCAGAAGAATCTTCTTTAGAAGGCTCCCATTTGAAATTACAATTTTGTCCGGTTCTTTTCAAGTTATTTCTTTGTTGAGACGAACTACTCAGCAGCATGCATGTACTTGTATTGAAACCGCAAATTTTCTTTTCCAGATAACTTTGCAAACAAAATAATTTTTTTTTTCATTATTTGTTTTTAAAATTATAATTTTTTTGTTTACAAATATAATTTGGGAAGAAAAGCTTTTGTTTTTGTAAAATAATAATATGATTTTCATTATAGAAATCATTCTAGCTGAAAACGTGCTTCATGTAAAGCAAATACTGTTTTAAAATATGGGATTGCGGTGATTTTCACAAGTTTTTGGAAAATAAATTAAGCGAAATTGTTTCAATATTTAAGCCAGTAATTAGCAATCTGTTTTAATATTCATTACTTTGCCATTTTGAAAGCCTTTAAAAACCACTGATTTATTTACAAATAACAGTTTTTAGCCGTTAAAAAGTTTACTTGTTTTTCAAGCGCACAATTTTAAAAACAAATAATTTTTTTGCTCAGAAAAATAAAATTATTTTGCTGTTTATTTTTTCTACTCCTGCCAGGGCAGTGCACATATAAAAAATATAAACAAGTTACTATTTCAATTTAATATTTTATTATTTGCTGATATTCGTGCGCAAAAAATTGCTGAAATACATTTTCAAAATGATTAAAAATGAAAAATAAAAAATTAGTAAAGTTTATATTAAATAAAATATCATGAATGCACTTTATGATGATGAAATAAAGCAGATACTGACTGGCACTCACACACACGCGGGAACATGACTTAAATAAATGACACATAAGCACATAAGCACACACTCATACACACAAACACATAAACACACAACGTACACACTATTGTGGTAATCAGAGGAAACCAAATGAGAGGAAATGGCACCAGCGAATTAAAAAAAAAAGAAGAAACCAAAACGTACAACGAAGAGTAACAGTTGTTACGGTTTTTTTATCGCTTCTCATTTTTCCGCAGCTTTTATTGCTGCTGCAACTTATTCGTGTTAAAATGCAAAAATTTATATTCTGTCTGTATAATTTTTTACAATTTTCGTTTTTGCTGTTGACTTACTTTTTTGTATCATGATTTAAGCATCATGTGAGTTTTTCCTTTTTCTTACTGGAAATTGAAACTTTAATTACAGCAAATACGTGCTTTACGTGGCTGCACATACGAACGTTGGGTGTGTGAGTGTGAGTGAGTGTGTGAGTGCGTGTGTGTGTGTGTGTTTGCTAGGTGGAGATGACGGAAAGAAATAAAGTTATAACTCGCAACTTTTCCTCCATATGAGAATTAAGAAAAGTGTGGAAAGAATAAAAAATATTACAAGCGCCGTTAATACTTGTAATATAAACAATAAATTTCCTTAATTACTGCGAAACCACTCATGCAATCATGGAACAAAATATTTCGCTTTCATGGTCAGTTTATTTTTAATTTGTAGTGGGTGTTCTTTAAAAGGAGGTACTTGTCATTCAAAGGCGATCTCTTGACCAAAAGCTTTGTTTTTTTAAAGGTGTATTTTATTCAAAAAGTACTTTTTCTGCAAAGGTACTTTTCGCATATAAAGTAATTGCTATTGCCTCGTAAGTACTTGGTTTTGGTTTAGGACAGACATTTTTTTTAAATTTTTCAATAATATATTTTTTTTAATTATTTTCTTTTGTTATTTTTGTTTTTTATTTCTTTAAATGCTAAATTGTTCCCCCAACGAAGCTCAGCTAAACAAAACAGCCTCTTGCTAAGAAAATAATTTTTTTTTCTATTTTAAAGGTACTTTTTGTTGTAGGGCAAATTTTTGTTTTTGTTAGTTAAAAAGTACTTTCTTAAGAGATTTTATTAGCACTTATTTGTTATTTCAGACTGGTGAGTTCCTGCTCGGAAATAATATTCATGCAAATAAGTTCCTTAGAAAAGTACTTTTTTGAAAAGGGTTTCAATATGTTGTCAAAACTATTTTTTTGTGGAAAAGTACTTTTTTTACATGGTACTATATATGATAAAGAGTGCTCTTTTGCCACAACAGCCAGTTGCAAATGTAATTGCAATAAAATGTCCTTTTAGATTCCAGCACAGTTTCCCAATTAGTACATAAATTCTTATTTAAAGACGTTTTCCTAATTTGATGCTTTCTGTCTTAAGCAAGTACTTTTCATTACTTTTGAATAATGTTCAGAATAACAAAATCTGGAGCATATTTCTGATTGAAAAGTGTATGTCAATTTCAGAGAAGTAATTTAATCATACAATTTTTTCATTCCTTTATTGCTGTTCGTATATTTCAAAGGGATAATCGCATGCGAAGAGTAAGTATCAGTTGATCAGATCCTTTTTTTTTTTTGTTTTTTTTTTGTTTTGTTTTATAGAAATGAAGAGAAAAACAAGAAGGAAAAATGCCAAATTTACGTTGATTTATTCATTCATTTGGTGACTCATTCATTGATTCCCTTTATTCGTTCGTTCATTTATTCATTCGAGACTTGGATGTGTGAGTGTGTTTTTGTGTATCGGTGTATGAGGCTTGTGTGTGTTTATGTGTAGGTGTGTGCTGTTTGACTTTGTTTTTCAGCAAGTCAAACATATTGTTTCCTTTACATGCCACACTACTATGATTCGTATAGGATTCCTTGCATTCAAGGACTGCTTCTGGGAGGGTGGGCTGTGTCCCTACAATTTGCGCTGTTTACATTTGTGTCATTTTTATGTGAATATTGTCGGACATGTGTTTTTTGTAGTTTATTACAGTTGCCGTTGTCACATGTAAGTCTATATTGTATTGAATCAATTAAGTTACAATATTGGCTTGTTTGGTTTTGGTTTCGTTTGTTGGTTGACCTTTTCCGTTTTCTTGCAAGCTCCCTCTCTCCGCCATTATACATGCGAGTGTTGATCATCAACAGCATCATCATCATCAAAAGTTGTTCTGGCTGGCGCTTTTGGTTGTCACTGTTATGTAGGTCGGTTGGTCGCACAATAGTGATTTTTATGACATTTAAGTCGAAAACGAAAAATATATGCCGCGTTAATTTTTTTCGTCATTTTTATGCCAAAATGGTTGCCAATTTTGTTTAAATTCTTGTTTCTGTTTTTGTTTCTGTTTCTGTTTCTGTTGCTGTTTTTGTTCGCAAGTGGGTGTGTAAATGTGTCGCTTTAACATACAAAGAAAAATAAAAAAAAAAAAAGCTTTTTAAACTTTTTTGCTGCCCGTTGCCACTCCGCTGCACTTGCTGTTGTCTATTTGCAATTGTTCGTGCACTCATATTTTTTTCTAATTTTTTTTTTTTTTTTTATTTTTTTTTTTATTTTTTGGTGATGCACTTTTGTTATTATACTGTTGCTATTTTTCATTGTGTGTGTGTTTTTTATAAACTCATTGTGCACTTTAGTTATTTTGTTGGTTGTTGCTGTAGCAGTAGTGGCGTTTGCTTTTTTTTCAAAATAGAAAACACGAAATTTTTTTTATAAAAATAAAGGAACTCAGTTGTTGGCTGCTTACTATTGTCAATTGTTTTTCACAATTTTTGAGTGTCATCAACATTTTAACAATGTGACACACAACAGTCAGAAATGCGCACTTGTGCACAATCATTTGCCTGCGAAAATGTGTTCACTTAAACACTCACTCAGTGACAATAAAAACATAAATATTAACTAAATGTCTGACACAGTAAAATATTTTCACATGCCGCTGTACAGTGGTACACAGTGATAAAAAAAGAGAACAAAATTTAAAAAAAAAATTATTTTTTTTTGCTAAGAGCAGTAGACAGGGGATTGATCCTTGTCATGCATGGGTTTGTGGGTTGGGTGGAATACAATGCAAGATGAGGTATTTTTTGTGAGACTCGATTGCGACTCAGCCTATAGTAGTAACGATAAATGAATTAAATTCAATAAGTGGTGGATTGATTCACCTTCTGCTGATTTCATTATACAACTTAAACTAAAAATTCCAAATTGTATGTTCGGTTCATTAGATTTATGAAAAAAGTTCATAATGTGAATGAAATAGCATGTTTGATTGGCTTATATAAAGCAAGCGATTCAGACCATGTGTGTAGAAAAAATAACGATGTTGCATACTAAACGAGTCATATTATTTTTATTTATTTTATAAATAGAAGGTTAAATATTTGATATAACAGCATTTCATAATTTGATAGAAGAGGCGTGGTCTGTAATTATTGATTAACAACCATACATGACATTAAGTTTATAACTACAAATTATATTTTTAAACTTAAACTGCTAGAAAACTTGAATGCCTCTTGGCAGGCGGGGCTAAGGCTAACTATAATAAAGGACCTGTAAGAGTTTCTTTGCCACTGTGTCGGCATATACCAAAATTTTATCATTTTGTGTGAGTTGGCTGCCCTGAAGTTCTGAAGTCGTCAAGAAATCGATAGAAAAGTCTTTTTAGAACTGAATAGCAACTGAGTTTGATCCTCAAAGCTGTACAAAAACTCTTGTCAGGATAACGAAGGCGTGCCCTTGGCTAATTCAGGGTAATAATACTTTTCCTAAGCATTTTGTATTAGTGTCACTTAACAATGACGAAAGTGGTCATTTGAAATAGAATACCAGACAAATAAAAAAGCCATGGAATGGTTTAATTCCCTTCGCGAAAAGAAGATTATCGTTTATTTTGTTCCAATTAATTGTTCACGAAATAATTGATGTTTTAGTCGATTCATTTTATTTTAATGGAGGAGGTCATGTGTAGCAAGTTATCATAAATACAACACTGGCAATACAATACTGACTTTATAATCTCAATAATACAATCCGAACCGTGTAACGTTCAAAAGGATACAAAGCAAAGCATACAAAAGGATGCAGGATGGAAAGAGATAAACAATGGAATCGAAAGAAGATTGTTTTAAAAGTTTTAAAGGAAATTTAGTGAAAAGGTAAAATCTAAAAATTGTTTAAAATATAAAACCAAAAACTCAATATAAATTATATATTGAATATATATTGAATTATAAGAGAATATTCTCTATGCATGCTTTTATAAGCATGCCTCAGATACGTGGGGCAAACTGTTCTTTATATTTCTCCTATCTTTTTTTCGAACGATGCCCCGTTATGGGTGCCGGCCTATTAAAATGAATGAGTGCGTTCGAGTGTATTCATGTGTCCACAAAGGTGTAAATAATGATGATTTTTGTGCGATTACTCGTCATCATCAACTTGTTAAAAACATACATTTTTATTACATTTATCACTCCAATTGTCATCTCGCATTTATTTCCCTTTTGATTCAAACAGCATTCACGTCACGTGACAACAATCGTTTCAGCGAAACATGTTTAATATTTTAATTTTAAAATTTATTATAAATTTCTGCGCCTTTTAGTGAGGCTAGGAACTAGAAATTGAAATTTTTCTTTTGCGAAATTAAAAAAAAGTACAACAAAATTTCGAACAAATTCTTTCATACAATGTATTAAATGTGTCGTTGAGGCAACGAATTATTCTGCGTGAAATATTTTCTTTGAACTTAAAACTGCATCCATTTGAAGACATGAGAGGAACTACCAGTAATTTGGGAATCCATTGCCAGTCTTGCAGCTCTTAGAGGTTTTATGCTTCACTGTTAAGTGTCTTTGTTTAATGAATTGGACACGCCAACAAATAAAACAAGTGACAATAATACACAACAATTTTTTTCGTGTTATTATAAAGTAATTAAGAGCTGTTGTTCGCAAAATAACAACTATAAAAGCAACAGAAAAACCAGGGCACAAAGCGAACAGTTCAATGGAAAATGGCAATTTTTATAATACTCATATCGAACAAAAAATGTGTTCAAAATAAAGAAAAAAAGTGGGCCAAGTGCAGCATGATAGTGCAAGTAAATTGATTTGGTTTGTTTTTTGTAACGAAAGATTGAACAAAATTTTCAAAAGCTTTACGAGAAAGCGAAGTGGTGTTAGAAGCGGAATTAGTTTTTGAATATAAGTTTTCAACAGCCGCGAATAGGATGAAAACAGTTACAAAAAAAAAGTGATGGAATGTCAGGCAATTGATCGTTAAAGCTCTAAATGTAATCTGTACCTCACAGGTTTTCCCGTATAAATATGGTCCAATTGTAAGGTGCTGATGAAGAACTGACTGGCACATGAACTTTATATTTTTTAATCCAAAAACTGCAAAAAATAAAGTAAAAGGACGAATTTCCAAACACTTTCGTTAATTTTAAACTAAAAGCCCTTTTCGAAAATCCGAAATTGAGTATGAGCATACGAGAATTATACTATTAAATGGAAACATTTAATCAATCTATATTTTTATTTTTACAACAATTCGAAATTCACTATGCATTAAAAATTTTAATGACACTTATACACAATTAAAAAAAAATAAAAAGTTCGAACATGAAAGTTCGAAATTATTTTCGAGTTTTCGAAAATGTTACTACATGGGAAGGAAAATTATAATTCTTTACATTAGCAAAAGTTGCATAATATTTACACAATATAAAATTTTATTATTACAAAGATTCGAAGTTAAGTTCGAATTTTTAGAATTGTTTTATTCCATTCCAGAACCGTTTATATGCAATGAAATACAAATGGGTGGGATTTAATAAAAAAAAATATAAATATAAAATAATATATATAATCATATATATCATATATATCATATATATCATATATATATATTTATATATATTTAAATGCATTTCATAAATACTCGCTCTATAACTTAAATAATTCGTAATTGTGAACATTAATATATATATATAATATAATATATATATAATAAAATATAATAAAAAAAAATAAAAATTTTAAAATATCGTTTTGGGGAGATCTATTTTGTATGCGAATTTTCATTGTAAGTTATATATTTTTTCACTTCGCCATTTTCAAAAATGTTTAAAACTTAAATTTTACCATTTTTTTTTTAATATTTAATATTATGGGTTGAACTTGTAATTATAAAACAAAAAAATTATTTGTAATTAAATTAATTGAAATCAGTCCCAGCCGCTCATGTAATGTTTTAATTATGCAAGCTTCGAAACTGTCTGTACATTTTCGAAGATAATAACAAATTTGCAAATTTGCTGAGTAAAGCGCTCTTGATTGTAATGTAAAAAATAATGTGAAATTTAAGGTTTTTAAAATTTTTTCGGTTTACAATCTGAAACGAATAAAAGTAAAAGTATTTTAAATTAGTCTGAGTCTTGACAAAATTTTTCAAAACGTACTTAAATCTTGCTGTTGCGATTCTCAAATAGTTTTTGAGAAATTCTATATTATGTAATGATTTGTATAATGACAACAGACATTTTATTTAAACAACATTTGCTGTAAAATCTATTTCGAATATAATTCAGCCCATCAATTTAAACAACAATTCAATTTTAATTCAATTCGAATTTTAAATTATTGATTTCTAATGCTCCATAATTAGAAATTATATAACCAAAAAAATGAATTAATTTTTTATATTATAAAGAAACAATTGGCATTTGACCTCTTTCAGTGAAATATGTGCTTGACCTGCATTTCATTTAAATTTTTTTCAATAATTTCCAACATATTTTTATCATTTCCCGAATAAATATTAAACGTGACATTAATTAAAAGCCTGATGGTTTCACATCTTGATTTATTTTGAAAAATTAAATTTTTTCTGAATTTTTAATGATTAAATGAATATTTTATTAAAAGTTTTTATTAAATGCATTTCATAAATACTCGCTCTATAACTTAAATAATTCATAATTGTGAACATTAATTAGTATTTTAATAAAAAAAAGCAGCAAAACGCTTTATATTAAGTAATTAATAGTATGAATATTAAATAAAATATTAAATAAATAAATAAAAAATACTCACACACGCACACCCACCCCACACAGTCACATACGTACGTACATGCAATAATAAACAACATTAAACAATAAATACAGAAGCCGACGAAACCATATTAAAATAAAACATTTTATTAAATTAAGTGAATGAGAAAACCCCAGAAAGCAGAAAAGCGAAAACAAAATTTAAATTAATAACCAGCAAATAAAAACGGCAGCCGCCAACAACTCATACACATAAAAATAATCCTTAATGCCAACTACGACTACTACTTACAGCAACCACGCCAATACGTACGCCTGGTAAGCACATCCAGGCATTACTGTTATCCTTGTTGTTGTTATTTTAATGCTCATAAAACATAATGATGTTGTAAAAAGAAATAACATTTCAATAAAAGTACAAAAACAAAAACAAAAACAAAAATGTGGAAAAACAGTGAACTGAATTTCACTAGCAGTAGCAAAAATGATAATAATCGCATGATAATAATACCGGCACACACACCCACACACACACAGACACACACTCACCCCACAGTAAATATCCTTAATGCCAAACACATACACACAAACACACTATCGAGTGTGCAAACGAAAAGAAGCCTCAAAAATAACTACGTGCTCCGTAGTACGAGTAGTATCGAGTATGTGTGCAGAGTGCACTCAAAGTTTAAAACTATTGATGTGGTTAAATATTTAATGAAATTGAATACAATTTACACGACATGCCACACACCTACACCGGGCTTAATTCAACAGCAGCAGCAGCGCACGCCCACCGACATGCGTGCACAACAAAGCAATTATATGCAGATCTATTTCCATTATCAAGCCATAGTGCAGCTGATATTTGCATAATGAACTGAACTCTGCAATGATAATAACAACGAAAGCAACAAATAATTATGCAGGATATTAACCGAAAGCATACAAAAGCATCTGAACAACATTTTTACTATTATTTTCGAGTGCTGATTCGTTTTACTTTTTCACAAAAGTACTTTTGTTGCAAAAAGTTTTCTTTAATTATTTTTACCAGAGTAGTTTTTTACAAAAGTTTCGATTTATTTACAAAAAATATATATATATATATATATATATATGTATATAAAGGAAATGACATTTTCAAATTACATTCATTTACATCCTGTTTTTAGATTATGCATCCGCTCCATGGGTCGCCCCGTTAGATAATTAGGCAAGTGCATGAGATTAGCAAAACATGAGATTTCAGAACATTTTTTTCTTGGAAATACAGGATAACATTCTTCTTTAAATCATATTAATTAAAAATTATGTACTAAAAACATGATTGCAAAATTTTTTTTATTTAAATTCCTTTTAAGGAAACTTTGTAAAAGTAGAACTTTAAAAGAAAGCCGCTTTCCTGCATTAGCATATTTGAAAATACAATTGGCTTGAGAAATACTAGCAACTTTCCTAAGACAATGCGCGAGTAGATCTAAATTTTTCATATCTTTTTTAAAATTTTAAAATAATGTGACATGACATGACATGACATGACATAATCTGACAGTTCATGAACAGTGCACCTGCAAACAGGTAAAGTGCAAATGGCTTGCCCCGAAAATCCTTTTTTTTATGTAATAGTTACGCAAATCATTAATATAAACGACTTTAGGAAAATCCTTGCAAATGAATCTCTTTAAAACAATTCTAAGTCCTCTTTGCTCTTCCTTATATATTCATTGCCTTTACATACTTCAATAAACGTAAAAGAAATAATTTTAATCAACCCTCTACAACCATTTTTCCATTTTATAATTTCATATTTCCATTTAAACAAATGAATAATAATCCTGTTGTTATCCTTTGTATATAAAACATTTCTAATTTTAATTAATATCTGTATTATAATTGTTATTAATAATATTATGGTTGCTTTTCTCTTTCGTTCCGATTACAGATTATCAATTATATGCAACATCCTTTTACAAGCATAATTATAACGGCAGCAATAACTGAGACAAGTTAAGAGCGGCGTCATACAGGCAACAATTAGAACACACAACTATAAACTTGTAATAAAAAAAAGAAAAAGAAAAAGGGAGAGAGTGAGGTAAAAGTATACAACATGATTAATGAAATGGCAACAACAATACAAACAGACCTTAAGCTGGAGAATCGCATAAAGGACTTTGCGACAACTTTCAAACACAATAATAACAACAGTACCAACAACAACAACAACAACAACAACAACAATAATAATAATACACATACATTAACAGCGGCAACAACAATGAAAACGACAGGGCCATTTCTAACAGCAACAACAGCACCAACAACAGCAGCCTCACCATTAATAAATATTGATACCAAAAATATAATGGACACCATTAAGGGTAAGTAAGTCATTATCCTCGGCAAGAACATCATTATAAAGAAAAAGCGAAAAAGATTTAGAACTTGGGTGACTGAAAGGCAAGTGGTAACGATTTAAGCTTTCAGCAAAATCATTGCAGGCAATAAAAAAAAAGCAATTATTATCCTTTAAAGCACTCCTTTACAACTTTTATAATAAATTTTTAACAAATTTTTTTAAAACGACACTATTTCATAATTATATATTTTTTCTTGTTTACTGAAAATGAAGGCAAAATCAGCTTAGAGGCACCTTTTGCTGAAGACATATTTATGTCTATGTAATTAAAGTACTTTATTTAAAGTACCTTAATTAAAAAGTACTTAGTAATCTGTTTTAAGGCGAAGGGATAAACATTTTAAACGAGCACTTTCATTACAAGTTTTAGTGAGAAGTCGTGCCGTTGTAACAAAGCTGGTCGCCTTTCTTACCACCTCTGAGTGGATTAATTTTTTTTTTTTTTTTTTTAAATGAATTAAATTGGCCAAAGTTGCGTGTTAACAGTATTTAAATAAATTCCTAAAAGGCAGCTTTTCAGAAGTGATAAAGTAATAAAAGGGCATACTTTGTAATTCGTAAATGGTTTTATTTAATCTTCTACAAAACTTGAAAGTCTCAAGCTGCTTCTCAAAACTTTTGCCCGCATTTAAAGTCAGCAGGGGAGATATTTATTTGACGCTCCTAAAAGTATGCACATGATTTTCTTAATGTATATTTTATTTAAATTCGGTTTTATCCAACCAAATAAGCACAACAACGCATTTCTTTGCTCTTTTCTTTGCATTTCGTATGGTATCCGTTTCGGGGAAAAGGTTGTGTGAATCTGAAGACACCACCTTGACATGTTGACAATAGAATCGTGAAGGCCAACTTTAAATTACCTTAAATTTAATCCGAAGATTATTCCATTAGGTCTCTAACGAGTGTGATGGCAACTTAATGAAGTCGCTGTTAAAGACAACAATTATTCAGACACTTCAATTGTCTGTGTATGACAAAAAGGAATAATAAAAAAGAATTGTGTGAAAAGGACTTTCAAATTGTTTGCAAATTGTTTAAACAAGTGTTGAGCTAACAAATGTGCTTCTAGCTAATTGCAAAATAAGCGAAATTGAACTGAATATTTTGTAAAAATGTGCCTTCTCCTCTGCTTCCTTTCCTTTTTATTGCAATTAACATAAAACGTCAACAGAATGATAAACGGCAATAGCTTGAAAATCGCAAGTTCTCGATTTAATTTTTAATGTGCATTTTGTCGGCTTGTGCTTGTTTTAACATGTTGCCGATTAACTTGTAGAAAATTTAAGGATAATCGAGGTTAAATGGAGAGTAATTAAAAAAAAAAGTGTGCAAAAGAAGAGCGTTACGAGTGATTGTTGCAGCAGAAATGCAGTGGAATGATGATTAATGGCGGTGTTTAGGGTTAATTAGAACATTTAATAGGGTGGCTACACAAATTGATTTACTGCACGTTCAACACTGTAAAAGGATGCAAATGGGCTTAAAGCATACCATTTCCTCCTTTCCATTTTACATTATTTAGAAAATTTGTTTGCTAATTTAAAGTAATTATTATTTATATTCTATATTGCATATCGGTACCATGCAACCTATTCAGCCTTTTAATTGTCTCCCTTGTATTCAGCAAAGGAATTGCTAAGGATTTTTGGTGGTTTCTTAGCCAGTTTAAATATGTAGAATATCAGTGGAATAAATTTTAGTTTCAGATCATAAACCAAGAAGGGCCGGATATATTCCTTAAACCTTTAGAGTGTTAAGGTTGCAGTAACACTGTGTATCTGTTCTAGACTTTTATTCTGCGGACGTTTAATGGCTTCTCCTAGAATTTCTTTTGTTTTTGATGTGGTGCTTCCATGTGAACCTTTTTTTCTACTTGCATTTTTGCGCACTTTGATTTTGGGATCTTTAAGCCATTAAAGCTAATAGTATATATCAAAGGACACTCTACTTTCCTAGCAATAATTTGATGGATGAGACAATTGCTGTCTGGTTGGCACAATTTGCAATCGGATTATTTAAATATATATTTTAATATATCTGATGCATATATATGGGGAATACTTTTGATATTCCGTCATTAACTTTTACCTAAGATTTCATTAATAAGTAAATGGAGCAGGTGGGATTTGCTTAAGTAATGAGTAGCAATTCTTTATGTCATAATTTATCAAATGCTTGTTTATCTCAAAAGATGCACCAGAATAATATAGTTTTCTCTCTGGTGAGCTGATATCAATTCTGCTATTCTGTAAAACTATTCGGCGGTTCCATATTCTTTCCAAATTGGATTGTTAATATTATAATGCATTATCCTTTTAAAATTTAATATCCTTTCTGAAATATATTTAATATTTCTTTCTTCATTGAAATTTCAATATACGTCGGTTAAGAAACTCAAGACTTGACAACATTACATATTTAGTTTACTAAATGTGAACACGGTCTTTTTTTCTGTACTCGTTTTAACCCTTCAAGAATGTCTTTTTTGTCGTTATGACTGTAATTGGCCAGAACACATCATTTTGATGGCCTATTAAACGTTATTGATTCACTCGTTAACTCGTTAACTATTCAACATTACGAGAGCTGATGTGTGTGAATGGACTGAAAATGCAACAGAATAAATTGTTCTCTCCCACTAAATTTTCAGCATTTGAAATTTATTTAAGCATAAAAATGTTGCCAATCCACTGCCACGCTGTTCACAGTATTGTAAGCTGGAAAAAAACTTTTTTGAAATATATTGAAAATTATAGAAGCAAATGGTGTGGGCTGTATTAGAGGGGAGGCCGCACAAAACAAACAAATTATTGAAGTGGCAAAACATGTGTTAAGAGGTGTGTGTCTGAACTTAATAAAGCATCTAATATAATTATTGAATGCTTGCACACACTCGCTACACACACATACACATATACACCAACCCACGGGAATTAATTTCATTTAAACAACTACTTGCATTTAATCATCAATTATATTGATATAAATGCCATCATCGTAGAAATATGTAAACTTGGAAGGCACTACAGAGTTTGTGAAAGGATGTGTAGCTATGCAGGATGCAAATTGATAATTCCAATTGCATATGTAAATGCTGCAAGCACAGATCCTTTAAGGTAAAGGAATCAATTACATTGCACAAGTGTCAAATATTTTGAAAATTTGCTAGAAAACATTTCTGCACGAAGTTTAACGACAACTTGACGAGCAGTCGCTTAATATGGGCACATGAATAATATTTCCTTTTAAATTAATTTTTTCGCCTGTTTACAATGCCATTTAGTAGATGCGATACCAACAAGTAAATATCACATTTCTAATTACTCGTCTGTTAATGTGTTTAATTAGATATACATGAAAATAGTTGTGAGAGTGTGTGCATGTGTGTGTTCAGTTTTAAGAACATGTTTTAGTTTGCTCATATTTGCTGTAATAGCGTTTGCCAATAAGTCATCATGATTCAATATGGGGAAATGAATGTTTTGTAAATACATGAATTGCATAAAAATTATTTAAAATAATTGAAAACTTGTATTTGTGGGCGCAGTTGGGTGACAAAAACGGACCAAATAATTTCATCAAATCGGTAAAATCATTGAAAACTGCAAACAGTGTTGTCATCTGCGAAACGTTGTGTGTTTATAGTATGACCGTAGCCCAGCCTGGCGGAAAGCGGTCATGTGATATCCACAGCAGCCCCATAGCGCATTTTGATGAGGTTCATTGCACTCTAACTATAATCTATTCATTGACTATGGTAATGCCGAGAATGTTATTGTCAATGGTGAATGGTAGCCAGCAGCGGTAGCCAAAGCATACTTAAACGTTTCAGAGTTTTCCAGTGTTTCATTCCTAAATTTGTGTAACTCGCAAAAAGCAGCCTTTACTTGCAACATATATTTGTGCTATATTAGCGGCAATAATATAATAATAATAATATCCACGTCAGCTTAGCCGCACTTGCAACTTAGTGGTAGTACCGCGTGTTGTGCCCACGCCTCAGGCCCCCAGCGGCCCTGTCATTCTAAAGCTGACAGCTGATCGCCTTATAGTTCGATCTTGAACTATTTGAAATAGTTTAAAGTGATGGCTTAAGGCAGCGATCGAATGTCCTGATGATAACAGTCAGCTTTACTGAAGGCAATCTGGGAGATAAGTCCGAATAATAATGGGCCGCAGTCTGGTTGCGATGTGGTCACATTTCGGTTTGCCTGCACCAGAACACTGCCTCGAGCCCTTGCTGTTCCAACAATCGGCACCATTCACACTACTGTTCTAACCATCTCTCTCTCTGTAATGACAAAATTACTTTTCTTGTAATCATGTTGGGCTTAGTAATGTTTGAAAGCTCACAGACATGTGTTAGAAACATGTCCTGTGTGTTTGTGCTCTTCACAATGTCTAAATTTGTCTGGATGGAAATGCGTTTGAAAACAAAGTGTAAACACACGAGTGTGCTCTCATAGTTGAACGCTCAAATGTAAAAGAGTTTTTTGCTCCGATATGAATTAGTGTCGGAGTGTATTGATTTTAAATTCACACTTATGAATTTACAATGTGCAAGAAGCATTAACAAGCAAATATAAATACGTATAAGACACCTTCAAAATAAATAGTTTATAAGAAAAAAAGGTTGATAAAAAAATGTTCAGCCAGGAAAAGTAAAGAAAACAATCAAAAAAAAAAAGAAAAAAAAGGAATAAAAATCTCTGCACAAGGAGCAGGATAATTTATGCAATTGTATCTAAAAGTTAAATTTTTTTCTTTCAGTTTCATATTGGAAAGCTTTAAGAAATTTGAAGAGGAGTTCAGGACTGCTATATATTTGTATTCAAATTGTTTTGTATGCGGCCAATAAAAAAAAATGTAGAGAAATAAGTGAAAAAGAAAATAACAATAAAAAGTCGAAGGAGGAAGTGTGCTTCGATATTTGGCGTATGCAAAAAAACTCTTTTTACTTTTCCTTGAGTATTGACTCTGCAGTTAAATAAATCTTCTTTTAATGGCATTCTTTACTCCTTTTCTATTTTCATTTTTATTATACTGGAAAAACAAATTTATATTTATTTTTTTCTTCTCCTTGTCGTTACAGAATCTCCTATGCAAATGTTCTACAAGGATAAAGGTGTTTTCCTGACTGGTGGCACAGGATTTTTTGGTAAAAGTAAGCAAAATTACAAGAATGTAAATGAAACTTGTGTTGAAGTATGGCGACATTCTGGTCATGCTATTCCAGTATTATGATAATGACAAGAGTATTAGAATGATTACTCAACGAAGAGACTATGTTTACACCTGCGATATGATAATGATAATGACAATACTGCGTCTAGTATAATAAAAGATCGTGATTTAACTATATATCTTTATTATTAAACAGTTTGACTGCACTTACTCTATCAGTATGACTACGACTACGGCTACAGCTACGACTGCGCTTCGACTCTAATCTGAAAAGACTATGATTTACAATTGCTATGTTTACTTATGTCACAGATGCTACGATTACCCATACTATGCATCTACTGCGACTGTCTCTACAAAAAAATTTATAATTATGACTTCTTTCAGCAATACTAATCCAAAATTGTGCCTACAAATATTCTATGACAGCTCTATGCATATGGAGGCACTGCAGACGGAGTTTTCTCTGATTATACTAATGACTATGACAATCATTGTGATCGTGACTATAATTATTAGTATGAATGCGACTTTGACTATACTCCTGACAAAGGCTATATTTTTGACTATGACGATTACGACTACAACTGGTACCATGACTATTATTGGGACACTGGTTGTGACTATGACCAGGAGTAGGACGATGACTACATTACAACTATGTATAGACGATGGCTGTAATCTTGAGTACAACGATCAATATCATTTTGATTTTGATCAGAATAATGATTTTGAGACTATAACAAGGCTAAGAATAGGCCATCAATAGAATGTGATAGCAATATAATATAATTATGGCTACGAAAGTGGAGTTTTATGTGCCTTTAAAAAATTAATTGCATTTTCCTCTCAAAATTCCAGTTATTATTGAAAAACTTCTGCGAGTTACTGATGTGGGGCAAATATATCTACTTATACGCACTAAGAAAGGCAAAGATGTACTTTCACGTTTGGATGATCTCTTCAACGATCCCGTGCGTATATCCAAAATTTGCAAAGTGCAAATGGAGATTTAATTTTTATTCGTCTTTAATGCTTGCAGGTGTTTGAAAGTTTGAAGAAGGCCAATCCGCAATATCGGGCAAAAATTACACTCATCTCCGGCGATATATCACAGACCGACTTGGGCATCTCCGGTATTGATCGGGAAGTGCTAAGGGAGAATGTGAATATATTGATTCACGGTGCGGCCACGGTGCGTTTTGATGAAAAACTTAAAATGGCCATCGCCATAAATGTGAATGGTACGAAGGAAATATTAAAGTTGGCGAAGGAAATTGTTCATCTCAAGGCTTTGGTACACGTGTCAACTGCCTTTGCTCATTGCAATCGCCGCTACATACAAGAGAAATTCTATAGCTCGACCCTGTCGGGTGACAATGCCTGCAAGTTGGCCGACTGCATGGATGAGCAGACTCTGAATGCTTTAACGCCCACGATAATCAAGGACTATCCAAACACATACACATTTACCAAAGTATTGGCTGAGGATATTGTGGAAAATTATGCGGGCAATTTGCCGGTGACTATATTTCGCCCAGGAATAGGTGCGGGAACTGATATTAACTTTGCTCTTTTCAATTTATTTATTTTTTAATTCATAATTTTCTTTTCAAAATTATTAAAAATAATTTTTTGCAATTGCAACAATTATTGCAACATTTTAAAATGTTGAATGTTTTCGTTTGTAGTCATTACAACATACCGAGAGCCCATTACCGGCTGGATAGACAACATGTACGGTCCTTGTGGCATAATTGTGGGAGTGGGTTCGGGTGTATTGCGTGTCTTTAGCGGCCAAGTCGACAACAAAGCCCACCTAGTGCCAGTGGATTTGTGTGTTAATGCATTATTGGCTAGTGCCTGGGATATAGCGAGAAATACGTATGTGCTGCTTTTATATCCGTTGACTTTTTTCCCTACATCCCCCCTTTCTATTGTTATCAGTTGTTTGCGGCATGCCACAAACATATCCCTCTGCAATTGATAGAGCAAATTTATTTAATGCTAATGCCATGCTTGTTATTTTATAGTTATGACAATCCTCCCATTTATAATTATGTACCGGATGCCAACAATATGTCAACATGGCGTGAATATATTACGTTCGGCATTGAGTATGGAAAAAATTTACCTCTACGCAAATCGATTTGGTATCCACGTTTTACGATTGTGCCCACAAAATTTCAATTTTATATATTGGCATTTTTCTATCATACATTACCCGCCCTCTTCATGGACATGTTAATGCTGGTGATTGGCAAGAAGCCCAGGTAAGACATTTTCAACGCCACCATTTTCCCTACCAATACCTCGAGCAAAGTCATTTACACGCTGATACGCAGACAATGAAATCAAAATACAATGTGGCACGTACACTTACGCTTCGTAGGTACCGGAAGCAAAATACACATACACACACTTACACATAAGTATGATATTAAGTTATGCATGTGTTCACGTACACAAACACAAGCTTGTTTACACTAGAGATTTAAATACGTGTGAAGGGGAATTTCGTTAAAGGGAATCAATCAATCAGTTTGTAATAAAAAGAAAGGCAATGCAGACAAAAATGACAAACAGATAAATTATCGTTATGAAAAAAATTTATATAAAATATTTCCACTAAGCAAATGTAAAAATAAAAGAACAGTCATCTTAAATTAAAAAAACGAATATCGGCAATTTTTTTCCTTTTATGTTTTTGGGGGAAATAGCTGTCACTTTGGAGGTGAAGGAAGAGCCCTTGATAAGAAAAGTAATGTGTTGCAAAGCATTAGCGAATGTCACCATTTTCATTTCGTGCATAATTAAATGTAAATCAAACACGCTTTCATTTCATATCTCTTATTAAAATGTTTATAGGTAAAATTTAAGAAATGTTTGTATGTGACTTTTGCTTAAAGCGTAAGCCTTCTAAAACCAAGCCAGCGGAAAATTGATAATTTTAAATAATTTGAAATATTTGTTCAATTCTGTACCAGAAAGGGGGGAGGGGGAAATTTGATTTTTAATAGCTTTTTATTAATTAGAAATTTTTATGTGGCCCTCTTTCGAAACTAAGTGTTGCCAGATGTGTATGGCGGTTCTAAATGGGTTAGTTGAAGTCCTATACTTTAGTACGAGCTCGGCTTCCAAATGTGACCAGTCAAGCATATTTATTTCCAAATAATTCTTTCCTGTTTTTTTTTCTTAAATTTTTTTGAAAAATTATTAATTTAGGAATCGAGATCGAGTCAGATTGGCCATAGTTTCATACATTGTTGTACAGAAAAATATGGTCTGAAAATTTATTTCAATTATGTCGTTTAATCGAACTACAAGAGAGAAAAAAAATTTAAATATTTTTAAAATTATTGCTGTTCTAGGCGAGGAGAGCTCTGTCTTACATTTGGGCGATCTTATTTCGGCTGCAAGATCTAAAGTTGAGAAACAACAAGCCTTGCATTATACAAGTGCTTCAGCATAATTTCATGCCTTATTGTACAACAGCTTTCAATTAAATGGTTTATCACTATTAATTAACTTTTTCATTAATAATGCATTAAAGTCAATGTTTTTTTTAAAATATGGTTTACATGAAACGATTTTTATTTAAAGAATTATTTAAAAATTACTTTTATTTAGTATTACTTTTTTTTTAATTACTTTTATTTATTTAATTGGTCATATTATAGTGATCTTTTTTTTCGGATTTCATTTAAAAATTATTAAAAAAATTGAAAAATACTTTCATTGACATTTTATTTATTAGTTTCCTTCGCTCTTGTGAAGCTTTTCTATTATTAAATATTAATTATTTAGTTTAAACACTCTTTGGGATTTTTTATATTTCCTTTTTAATACTTCGGTACTGATCTCTGCACTTTCGTTAATGCTCTCAAATTTTCTACTCATTGTTTTGCTAAAAATGTTTCAATAAAAGCTTTAATTGCATTTGTTTGATTTCTTCTACTCATGAAATTAAATTTTGTAAATAATTCAAAATTTCAAATTAATTTTTTATTGCTTTTCGTATTGAAGTGTTCTGCTGTTAATAGTGAAAATAATAAATTTAGAAAATTTTGGAATTTGCCTGCATCATCTTTTAACGCAGCTTTTTTCATATTTAGTTTAATTAGTGTTAATTGCGGGGGGTTCTGAAAGGAGACCGCTTTAGGATTTAAATATTTGATGTTTCACATACAATTACTTGCTCAGCCAAGTTGCAACTTAAGCTGGCTCGTTGCCAGCTTGTTGTGCGACCTCTCTCCAACTCTCGCCACCACTTGCCTTCATTATGCACGTGTGCAGTGTAACTGCTGCTGTCCTTTAACTGTCATTGCATTTGTGCAGCGAATGTGTGTATGTGCGGTTGTACTCTGGATCATCCAAATACATTTTTATTAAACCACTTTTACGGCCGTGCATATTACTGTTACTTGTGTTTCCGCTGTAAAGGCCCTTCTGGACAGACCTGCTCTATGAGTTCCATATTGTTGTTATTATATTTGCTGATTTCATTTTCTTTTTTTTTTTCATTATTTTGCCATTTTTAGAATGTTGAAAATTTATCGCAAAATCCACAAATTCTGCTCACTGATGGAATATTTTTCAGCAAATGATTTCAAATTTGACAACGACAATGTGCGAGCACTCTCCGGTAAATTGGAATCAACGGATAAACAATTATTTGCATTCGATATGCGCAATCTAAACTGGACGGAATTGTTTCAATTGAGTTTGGTGGGTGTGCGTCAGTATGTGGTTAAGGATGATCCCAGCACAATACCAGAATCAGTAAAACGACATGAACGGTATGTTTTCCCTGCAACCATATTAATGGCGGCATTGTGATACCTGCCACTTTTCACTTTTCACTTTTTTATTTCATTTCATTTCATTTCATTTCCATTTATTTATTTTTTTTATTTTTTCTCTTTTACTATTTTTTGACTCTTTTGGAAAACACTCATCTCATCTCATTTTTTTGCAGCTTAAAGATTTTGCACTACACCACGCTGTTTGTGGTCTACACTCTGGCATTTGTAGTGCTTTATCAAGTATTTAAGTTTGTATTTTGGTAAAAGTTATTCGCAGGATATTTAAAACAAACACATTTGCCTCCACACCAGCCTGCGAGAGTGTTAAACTGATGATTGCACGAATAACTCTGATTTATTTTTATAGTTTGTATAGTAAATCTTAAATTTGTATTTGTATTTACCAAAACTTATTTTTAGATTCATATGAAAATAATTTTACTTTATTTCACTTCATTTCTTATTTTTAAAAAGGGATATTCACTGCTTATTATTGTTCTAGTATTTAAATTTAATTTAAAAAAAAAAGTTTTTGTGTTGTCATTTGTAAAGTCCCATTTTATTTTTAGGTTGTTTTATTTTTTAAAAATTTTTCTTCAAATTATATATTTTAGTCTTAATTATTTTTATTAATTTTTTACTTGTAAAAATTATTTAAGTCATAAACTTTGTGTTATGGGTAAAGTCGAATGAAAATTTTAAATAAAAATTGCTTGGAAACTTTTTAATGGCGTGTTTTAAATATTTACTTGCAAAAAAGTGGCTTTTCAAAATTAAATTAAATTTTTAAAATTTAAATGCTATTTTCCTTTATTTTCTGTGTTTGTTTTCAACCAATAGAACTTTGTCAGGGAATATTTTAAAAGTTTTAAAATAAAAAAAAAAAAAAATTCTATAAAGATTATTGCAGGATTTTTTTTTTAAAACAATTATCAACATTCTGCCATTTAATTCGCTATTTCAAAAAAAAAAAAAAAATTATTAAGCAAACAATTTTTGTAGTTAATTAATTTTCAGACCCTCTTCCTATATTTTTTTTATTTCTTTGGCGTTTAAGCAAAAAAAAAATTTTTTTTTTCCAAAAAAAAAATATACATATTTTTTCCTCCAAAAAAAAAAAAAAAAATTGTATCAATTTGGGAATGAAATTTCTCTGTAAATTTCTCTTTTCATATTCTAATTAAAGAGTTTTTTTTATTTCTTTGTAATCAACTTAACATGTAAAGCTTTCGGCTTGTCAGCAGGAAAATACTGAGAACTTAGGCAGGAATCGAACCCGCTACCAATCGCTTAAATAGAATGTGCATATTTTTCAAATTATCGATTAGAAATTTTTTTCATCTTCCATATAAATTTTATATTATATAAATGGAAGTATATGTGCCGTTTACAAAAAATGACACTTCCGTATTAAAATGAATTTTTTCTATAAAAATTTATTGCTTTTTTTTATTATTTATTCATTTTTTATTTTATTTTATTGGAAAAAGATCGAATAAAAAATAATATGAAAGAAAATTTATTACATTTTCATACAAGATTTTTACGAATACCGAATGCATTCCTTTAAAAGCCTTAAAAATGTTTTTCCTGTAAAAATTTATTCTATGAAAATTTTTTGTAAAAAATTCCATTCCATTTCTTTGCAAGCGACGTTTTTAAAGTTTCTTTAAAATAATTTGAAAATATTTAAAAAAAATATTACGGAGATGTTTAAATATTTTTTTTAAAAACCTTAAAAAATTTCTATAAAAAATTTTTTGAATGATATTTTGAATAAATTTTTTAGCTTTTCAAATAAATTTTTTATCAAAACTTTTCTAACAAAAAAATTATCCATTTTTGGCAGAAACTTGCTGGAAAAATATTTCCCATTTTCAAATAAATGACGTGTGCATAAAGTACATGATCAGCAACAGATCATGTATTATATTTTATATAAAAGAATGAATTCGTTATTGATTAAATTTCCACATGTCATATATTGATGAATAAAGCTTTCTCCTAAAACTCCAAGTTCATTATCAAGCGCACTTGAACTGCCACACTTGATGGGATTTGCTCTATAAGTTGTAATTAAAATCATTTCAACAAAGTACAACTTTAATCCTTTAGTTATTTTCCTCCGCTTGTTGACTGTTCTTATTTTCGCTTTTTCTTCTGTCAAATTTATACAGTGCAGTAATTAAAATGTTCTACAAGTTTTCTCTTTAACTTTCAATTGATTTTCAATCTCTATTAAAAAGTTGATTTCTCTTTTCGCTTCTTCTGGTTTTTAATTAATTATTTAGAGTTCTACATTTCATTTCGAGTTTATCAAAAATTGCAAGCGGCAAATAAGAAACAAAATAAAACTTAATTAATTTTATAAACTGTTGGAAAACGCCAAAAATATAAATAAGAAAACAGAAAAAATCTCATAAAATTTCTCATATTTTTCTCCAGTATCAACCAGAGAATATACAAGCAAACGAACATGCGAAAACCACTATTAGAGTAAATAACTTTTCAAAATAGTGTAGAAGATTGCCGAAAACCTAGTTTTATACGAAGGCTGCTTCAAAATTATTTTAAATTGCAATGGAATAGATATTCGGAAGCAGAATGCAATTGTTTGTCTAAAACCTGATGGCTTTTTTGCTGTTGTTATGGGAGATTTTCTTAATCGTAGTTGGGATTGTTTATTTCCCCATTTTTTCTTTCATAATACTTTTAGCGCAGTTTTTGAAAAATTTTACTTTCATTTTGAGAAAAATTTAACATCCTGCTTTTCGTATTTCTTGCTTATTGTAGTTTTCTAACTTTACCATTTTCCCTTTTTGGCGATTTTTTATACTGAAGACTTTTTTCATTTAAATTTTTTATTGTAGTTTTCAAATTTTACCATTTTCCTTTTTTGGCGATTTTTTATGTTGAAGAATTTTTTCATTTAAATTTTTTATTGTAGTTTTCTAATTTTACCATTTTCCCTTTTTGGCGATTTTTTATGCTGAAGACTTTTTTCATTTAAATTTTTTATTGTAGTTTTCAAATTTTACCATTTTTCCTTTTTGGCGATTTTTTATACTGTTGACTTTTTCATTTAAATTCTTTTATTGTAGTTTTCTAATTTTACCTTTTTTCCATTTTGGCGATTTTTTACGCTGCTGACTTTTTTTTATCTTAGGTACTCTTATCGAGTTCCATTACTTTAACGATTTGCATGCATTTTTTATTTAATTTTTTCGCCATATTATTTTTGTTATTGAAGTTTTCTAATTTTTCCAATTTTTTATTTTACAGATTTTTTATGCTTTAAAAAATTGTTTATTTTATTATTATTTTGCTAATGGATTTCTTATTTCAGTACGTATTCAGTATTTAACGTCTTTGGCGATTATTGTTTTGCTCAAACCATTTGTTTCCATGCTCGTTTTTTTATAGCAGGGTTTTTATTTTAGCGTTTTTCCCTTTTAACGTTTTTTTATACAGGTGATCTTTTTCATTTAAATTATTTGTTTATAATGAAATGATTTCCTTTTTAATATATTTTGTTAAACTATTCCAATCTGAAATATTCGTATATTCAGTTTTTCCAACCTTAAAATCTTTTTCTCTACGTCTTTATATGATTTATGATCGTTTTGATTATAACTTGTACTTTGGCTTTTTAAATAATGAAAAGCTTAAGAAGTCTTAATGCCTAAGAAGTCTAATTGTAGGAATGGTGTTTTCTAACAAGAACAACTTTTGGATTTTCGAAATATTTCCTATAGTATACAATTTCACCACACATAAACGTTAGATAATTAATGATTTAATTCAATTATTAATTAAGAAATCAATTTCGAGGCAGCTTAATTTCCCCTGTGACGGTAATATAATCAATTGGGCAGACACTTTAAAGCCATCTGCTTTACTCTTTCGACTTCCCACAAAACATAAATAATTTATAAATTATATTGACTTAGGAGGCACTTGTAGTTTGATCATCGAAAGAATAAACTACTTTCATATATTTTTAGTGCCATCTACTCATATCCACATTTCCAAGTGCTCACAGAGTATTATGACTTCCACTGGCATGATGTTGGCCAACAATCCTTGAATTTCTAACATTTTATTTTTGTTTCTCTTCTAATAACAATTTCAAATCCCAAGTTTAGCATTTTTCTGTTTACCACAATAGTAAAAAGTACAAACCAAACACACACACACACACACACACACACACACACACATACGCAGGCAGAGTCAGTTACTAGCAAACTAATAAGAACAACGACCACTAGAAATAACAAGTAGGCAACAAAACAAAAACGAGACAGCCAAATGAAACTGAAAGCGAAAAAGAGAATAGAAATAAATATAAACAAAAACTTTATGCACTTCAGGAAAGTAAAGGGGGGATTATTTTAGAAAACCATAACACAAGCACAAACTCCAAAATATTTACTTGAGATTTTTTTATTATTAATAAAGCTTTAAATAGGCAAAGCACAAACTTCTCCTACATACATATACACACACCGTAGAGAGAGAGAGAGAGACCGCTATACACACATTCCTTTATTTCCGCAGTTAGCCATGCAGATCAAGGACAAATCGTAACCAAAAATTCAAATTATTCGGTTATCAGCTGATTTATGTTTGCAATGCAAGTAATTGTCAAATGTCGATTTGAACTTATCTTAATTGTGATAAGTACATTGTGTAAAAGGACTCATACAGATATTAATAACAAAATGGCACGGCTTAAAACGAATTTCGTCTCTGCTAAGACAGTATTACAACGCGATTGATCTTCTGATGATAGTTTTTGGCCAATGACAGCAATGTATGGCTGCGGTACAGCGGCAGATTATCCGTTAACTAAATAGTGACTAGTTATGTGACTACCGGGCTAATAAAAGAGCTATACCTCCCTTTAGCTCCACAATTTGGGGCAGTGCAATGGCGTAAGTTGATCAACCGGAGGAAGTGGCATGCAAAACCCTCTAAGAATTAAATAAAAAAATCTGCGTTTATGAAATATAATTACAGTTGCAAAATATACAGAGATAATAATTTTGCGATCCTCTTGTATGAGAGGTACTGCTACGTAGTACCAGTATTTATTTCTTACTAGCAACTAAGCAGTAGTTCGTTCACTGGTAAACTTATTTCGCTGGGAAAACTGATTTTCCCAGAAGGGCCAAAACTTTGACTATAATCTGTTTCAAGTTTCTCCAAAATAGAGGAAGCATATGACACAACCGATTATAAGATATGTAAATGGAATCGTACCCCGGACGTATACTAAATATTTTAATGGGGCTCAAATGCTATTGCTGTCTATAAGGTACATGGGTACAAAATGTATCAAAAATAAAAGTACTAAAGGTACTATTTTCCCCCTATATTTTAGCCAAGACCAAAGTCATTTAAGAAGAAAAAACCGTTACTAAACGATTTTTTAACGAAACTTTTAATGCTTCAAGTTTAGTTAATTCATTTTCCTTTCGAAAAGGTACTAAAATTTTCCCTCAGAAAAAAAAAGTTAGAAAACATTTCAATCTCAAAAAATAGACCAGTACCGCAATAATAAGCTTTCCCTTAAAATATAGACTAATACCTATATGTACCACTATCCTTCCAGGTTTCCAGGTTTCTAGGTTTCCAGGTTTGATCGGTTTCCCTTTGCAAGTGGAACAAACAATTAAGAAGCCATCAAATAAACTTCAGCATTTAAGCATATTTTTTGCTACAAACAATTAATTTACTTTTTGAACACTGTGCAAAATTAGTACAGCATGGAAGAAGGAATGTTAGTGCAGTCATACCTGAAATTCAGGACATGGTATTTGTGTTGGCCCACATGAACTTGAGCAAACTTTTCTAGCAGCCCGACAATACAAAATGCTTAAGAAAGCACTACGAAGAAAAAGCAAAACCCTTTAGCTTGCTATAATTTGTGTCCATAGCAATTAAAAGCCTATTTTTTTTACTTGTTTAACGGCCGTTTAAGCCGTTTAAGTAACTAAACATTTTGTTTATTCTCGCAGAATAAAAAAAAAATAAACAAGAAATGCTCCTAAGTAATTTGGCAAATTGCAACGTAGTAGTCCTTGCTGCGATTTAAAACACATTTTTCATTTTGTTCACAGGCTTGTAAAATATTTGTTTCAAACGTATTAACATCCTTAAGGTTTTGGCACTTTGCTTAATTTAATTATTTTTCATTGTAGACGTGAGAGCACAAGTGCACAAAAATAATTTCGTTTCAAGTATTACACCATAAAATAACCTTAAAGTGACAACATATGAACAGAGATAGTTTTTCATTTCTAACATATTCGTGCACACTGTAACTTTTATTATGGCGAAGGATGCAAAAACAAAAACAAAAACGAAAGCGAAAACAAACGCCAGCCACAAAAAACAAGATGTGTATAAATTTTGATACATAAAGACTGACAGGGTCGTAAAAATTGCCAACAAACAAAAAATAATAAACTTGCACACAATGCACATATACGCCCACAAACTAAAAACCAAACGCCCGCTCCTACTATTCGCACTCGCACTCGCACTCTCGTTCTTGCATCTAGATTCATTTAACATAAAAGTAGTATCAGCATACAGAATAGAATAAAAAGCAACAGAAAAAGAACAAGAAAAATGAGCAGGGAAAAACAATTTACATGTAACGCAAACGGCATAAATGGGAAAAATCTCTCAAAATTAGATTTTCAAGCATAAAATGCACCTTTGGGAAAAATGCATATTAGTATAGTGTAAACACCAACACATCCACGCACACATATTGCTTGAGTGTCTGTGCACATGCCAATGCTTTTACGAATGTCATAGAACAAATAGCGCTAACAACAATACCAACACCAATACCAGCACTAACCAGCCGCACCAACACCACCACCACGAGCAACAAAAACTACAACAATAACAACAATAACAATACTAACAGCAGCGCACTAACGATGTGAAAGCAACAACAAAAACAGAGGAGAACAAAATGTGTATGAAGAAAATTCAAACAACTAAAATTAAACACTCAAACTGTTGTTGGTCATGTTGCCCATATTGCTGTTGCCATTCCTGCAAATACTCAACACAATAACGGCGGCAACAACAAAAGCAACAGCATCATTACATTCCCAGTTGCCATCATGAAGAATTCCCAACAAATGCAGCAGCTCCAACTGCATCAATAGCATCAACAATAATAATCATATGCATTACAAATGAGCAGAGGAAAGCGAAAATTTGGTACCGCGTTTTTGTGCTTTTCGTTTGCTTTCTTTTGTTAATTTTGGTACCAAAATGTTTAATAACCAACAACAACGGCACACACAAATGAAGGCGACATTGGCTTCTCGATGCAAGTTTAATGTCGATGCTTAATTTTCCAGCAACCGGTTATTTTAGGCAACCAATATTAGAATTCTGCCAAGGCACGGTACTAGGAAAGTGCACCTGCTCGTGTATTGCATTGTGTCGGGATTTGTATTAGCATTGCTGTGGGATTAGGATGTGTGGTTGTTTTCCTCCGTCATTGAAATACTGCTTCTGAAGAACGGCCGAGGACATATCTACTCGATTTTCCTTCACCTATTTTTCTAGAGAGAATTTTTCAAAAACAATGTACTAAACGAGAAGTAAAAAAATGCCGTTACAAATACCACATTCATTAATAACAGCGTACTGTGCTTTGTTACAGGTACTAAAAACTTACATTTTAGTACTAAACGCTTAAATTTTAGTACTAAAATATTTCATGATTATAATTTGAACAATATGGTTTTTTAAGCATTTTTCAGCCAGCGAAAACAGAAAATTATTTGTGAAAATTTTAAAAGGCTGCAATTTGTGATTTCCGCAAATCAGAAATGAAATGGAAATAATTGCACAACAACAACATCATAAAACTTCATATAAGTTGAGCAACAGCAACAACTGTTGACATTCCGAGATGAGATATTTATGCAGCAGTTTGCCATGCCAACCCCCTCTACAACGATCTGCGGACAGTGCAGGACGAAATTGTAAAAGTGCAGCGCAGCATTTTAATACTTTCTTATAATCAACAACACCAACAACACCAGCAACACCAACAACACCAGCAACACATACAACAATGGCAACGACACCAACAATAAGAACAATCATATTTCATTCTATTTTGTATGGCTGCCATGAGAATTCGAAAGAGAAATTTATGTTATTTATTTAAGAGTTGTTGCTGTTTTCTGCTCACATACACAGTTATATGTGTACACTCATAGGTATGCATGCATGTGTGGAGGCTTAAGCATGCATGTGTGCAGGCTTAAGCATGCATGTTTGCTTCAGACTGCAGCGATGCCAGAGAGTGTGAGCACAGACGGATGAATGAATAACGGTGCGTAAGTGTGTGAGTGGCTGAGTGGCTGAGTGGGTGAGGGAGTGAGTCAGCGCCTGTTTGTTGTTATTGGCACCATGAAAGAGAATTGTTACGTTAATTTAATTTGTGCATTCATTTAAATTGTATCATTGCACTTGGTAGAGTCGTTAAATTTAATTATATTTGTCAGATTGCGAGAAGCATGATTCTGTTACTCGACTGATGAATAACAATTTTTCCTTCTCTGTTGCTTTTATATACTCTTGTATTTAATATTTTTGCATTTATTTTTCTTTTTATATTTTTGGTATTGTGGATGCATTTATTTTGTGTTGTTGAAGCTTTTTAAATTTTTTTTTTTTTTTTTTTTTGGATTATTTTGCTTCAAAAATGAGTATCTGTGATGATGTACGAAAAGTTTTAAGTAGTTGAGTGTTTGAAGGAGTTACGAGTTAAAGGATTGTGAGATTTCCTTTTTTATTTGTATGAAAGTTTATATTACATTTCAATAAATTTAAAATGAAAAACATGTGTCTTCCAGTAAGAGGTTTCATTTTGCTATTTTGACGTTGTTGGCGCTGCTTAGATGTGCGTTAGTCCTTCTGAATTGGTGGCTCGTTTCATGACACGATTACATTAATAAATATGCAAATCAAGTGAAAACAGATTAGATTCATTTATGGACCCTCTTCACAAGCACCAAGTATCTAATTTGACTTTGAGGCATGACGTGGTGCATGAGTTCAGATCGCGAAATGAGTTATAGTCTGCCTGGAAAATATATTTTATTTTTTACATGTAGAGAATTAAGCTGGAACTAGAATTTCCAGCACTAATTATTGATCTGAAACGTTTTTAATTAATTTGATTTGGGGGTTTTGAATATGATCGGTAAACACTGAGCTCTTTGTTGCGCCTCTCTTTGAGATGTCGTTACACCATCAGTGTTACCCTGACATTCATTTTGTTACGCAGCAAAATTGAGTTGCATCGACATTAACTGTTTGCTAATAACCGCTATGTCACCAGTGATTACGCTTTGTAACTTTTGTGTCAATTTTTTTTATAACTGCCTCAACTAAGTAACGAACCCAAACTCTTTCTTTTCTGAGACTTTAAAAGACTGCACAGCAAGTACAAAAAATCCTTAACGCATATTCCTCAAAATTTATGTGTTTGGATGAATTTCTCCCCAAATTTTTGGCCGCGTGTTATACTAAAATGCTGCAGTGTGCAATGGGAGTAACTTTACTTAAAGACAGTGGCCAAAGAGCACTAATCCATAAAGTTTCTTTTAGGAAATGTCTACGCCATTGTGCTAAATTGTGATCAAATATTCAACATCCTGTTACTTGCAATTGAAAGACAGACAAAAGTGTAATTACTTGGGATTTTATTTTTAAATATGTTATGATTTTGTGCCATTGTGCTTTGTATGAAATAACATTAAAACTACAAAAAAACAA
Organism: Ormia ochracea; assembly: GCA_963402855.1. NCBI lineage: Eukaryota > Metazoa > Arthropoda > Insecta > Diptera > Tachinidae > Ormia > Ormia ochracea. Next base: position 5,450,134 of record OY727105.1, read on the forward strand.
CATTAAATTTACTTTAAATACTTAAAAAAAATGTCCTACAAGATTTTTAGTGGAAAGAAAAAAATTAATTAAAATCAAGAATAATTTCAGAAAAAAATATTTAAATTTAATCTGTTCCTATTCTACTCATAAATCATTTTTATTGAACTAGACTTTTCCCTCATTTTAAATTTCATTCATTTTTGCAACACACCCATGACTATTTGCGTGCCCAATACGCATGTAAAAACATCATCACCTCCGATTTGATTTATTCGTTTCATCTTTTCTTTATTATTACGTGTCAGTCTTGTTTCGCGGAAGCAAATTTGCGCTTCAGCTTGTTGAAAATGTGAAAAACTTCAAATCAATTTGTGTGCAAATAATCTAATAATGAATTTTCGTCACTTTCTGATTGCCGTCTTGTTGTTGCCTTTTTCACTAACCGAAAAAAGTTTTTTCATAGTTTTTCTTTTTTCTGCTTCCATTGGCATTACAACAACACGCCTCCAACTTGACATTTATACTACAGTGATTGATGCTCTTAAAAGCCAATCCGTGAAACTCTTTAAAATGGTTTGTAAGTCAATTACCAGCTCTTAGCCAGAAAAAAGGGGGATGGGGAGCAAAAGGAAATGAAATGTTACCAAACAGAAGGGCAGTTCATGAACTTGTACTCCGTATTTAGAATATGCGCTGCTGAGAGATTTTATTAAAAATATTTAGGCAATCCTTTTGCGGCTACAAAATTTATAGAAACAATGTTTTCCTAATGAGGCAATTTTTATATCCCAATGTGGATTTTCAAATGTGTTCATGGCTACCTCTGTATTTGGCTGTGTGTGTGTGTGTATTGCAGATAAGAGCTGCATTAGTGTTCTCTTAAAAAAAAAAAACTCCATTGAATGATGAGTGCATTTTCGTGCTCGTCTCCTGCCGACCGACATCCTTCAAGAAAAACCGAATTTCCAACATGCGAATGAAACAATCTGAATGGAGTAAATAAATGAAGGAACATGCATGTACCTCAATTTGAAATTTCTATTTTTTCACAGATGCTTCTGCTTCCCTTTTTTCGCTTTATGGCCGTCAGTTGTTTGCGCTTAAGCCATGAGTTTAGACGTTATTTGCATGTTAACAAACAAAAACCATAGAAAATAAAATAGAATAGAAAGCAAATACAGTTTCTTAATTTTTTTTTTTTTTGCAAATTTTACGAAAAAATTCAAGTTAACGGGCAAAAGAAAAGTTCAAAAATCAATTGAGTTTATTACACAAACACAAATACATACACAACTACAAGCACCAGCACTAGCGCTAGCACAAAAACAAACAAATGAAAGGACGTGTCTATTTTTTGTCGGCTGTTGGGCTTGTGCGTGAATGTGTTTGTGTGCGGCTAAATTAAGCGTTTATCGCGACGGTTGCTTCAAACGTATTTACATATTTGGTGCTCACGTTCCTTTAGCTGAGTGCGGCGCGAGTTAGTGTTGGTGTGTGAGTGTGTGTTTGGCGTACGTGTTCATTACTTTTGCCATTAACTTTACCAGCTGCATAAGAAACATTAACATACCTTAAGGAGGTGGCAATGGTGGCGTGTTCCTTAAGCACCGCATACTTCAATAAATGTAAGTTAAGGTTTGAATATTTTTTTTAACCGCACGAATTTGTTGTTCGTGTGTGTGAGTGGTGGCACGTAAAACTTTTCCGCTCAAAAATTAAGTTTGATGCTAAAACGGTGGCTTTCTTGATAAACCGAACAAAATTTCCTTTACAACAGCATCATTAAAGAAAATACACAAAACAACTGGAAACTTTCTTTGTGTTATCGATAACTTCATATCCGATTAAACAATTTCTTTTTCAATATAAAAACGACGAAAGAAAAATTTATTTAATTTCTAGAGCTCTATTACATTTTCAGTGTACAAAATAAAATGGAATTTTCTATGAAAAATAACTGCAGAGTAAAAGAATTTAAAAATGTTTCCAAAAATAAATTATTTTCTATTGATTTAATAAAAATCTTTTGAAAAAAAAAATTCAAGTTTAGAAAAAAATCATTGCAATACGTTTTTGTTTTTTATTGCACGACATTTTTTTTAACATTTTATAAATGAAATATTTTAAAAAATTTATGCAAACCATATTTCAGAATATTTAAAAAAATTGTAGAAAATAATTCTTTTAAATATAAAATTTGGTCATTAAATATTATTGCAAAAGTTAAATTATTTCAATCGAATAAGAATTATTATAATATAATAATCACAAGAATTCGTTTAAATGATATTGCAAAAGGATTTTAAAAATGTTTATTCGAATAAAATATGAAATTTCTCTTTATAATTTCCTTATACGAAATGTAAGGAAATATTAAGAAAATTATATATTATAAAACTTATTATCTAATTATATTAATAATTAATATTAATATATTATATTATTATTATTATTATATTAAATTATTTAGTGAAAAAAGAACAATTTATAGTAAACTTCACAACATATGTAATTAATAATTTATTTATTTAATAGCGAATAATTGCGAATAAAGTTGTCAGAAGATTTATTTAATTAAATAAAATTTCCGATTTGTTTTAAAAAAATTTCAGAAAAAATTTAGTTAAAAATTGTGATTTGTGATCAAATATTATGTATACAAATTTTATTCTAATAATACTCTTGTGGAATTCATTTAAAAAGTAATAGCAGATTTTTCTCTTATAAAAAAAAACATTTTGCATTAAATTTTATTACAAAATTTTTTCGTTAAAGAGTAACAATTTTTCTTTAATTCAACATTTTGAAAAAAAAACTCTCTGCTAATTTTTCGAACATCAAAAAAATTTTTCAATAAATATTTTAGTTATTTGAAATCTATTTTTGGTAAATCTTTTTTTTAAATTAAATTTAAAGTGTATTTTTTAATATATTTTTTGAAAAATTACAAAGTATATTTTAACATTTTCTAACATAAAAATAAGAAACTGGCATGAGCTTTATTCGGTTGCCATCTGCTAAAATATTTTGCAATTAATTTTTATTATAGCGATTTTAGTTTTCAATTTTATTTAACAAACATGGCAAAACAATTTTCTTAATTGATTAGCATTGGCAAGCCATTCCTCAAGAAGTCCAAGCGAGCCATAAGTGAAAATAAATTTGCAAAATAATTTATTTGTAGTAACAAGATTTTCAAAAATAATTCTTTTGAAGCAATGTAAACTCTGGTGCCTAAAAATATGCTTTAAAATGTATATATATGTATATATGCATATTTATATATTATTTTTAATGATTTCCTTTGGACTCTGGCCTTTCTTCAGTTGTCGAATAAATCTTTCGCCTTTTACTAACTAACTGATTTCCTTTGGAATAGCATGTTGGTAAAAACAATTTTTTTTTAAAAAGTTTCCCTCAATTACAATTCTAAAAATCATTTCATTATATTGAAATATAATCATTTCGTTATTATTATTTAACTTTTGTGCGTAAAAGTTTCCTTGAAAATTTAGGCCATTTAAGTTACCAGCGACAAACAAATAAAGCAAGATAGCATTGGTTTCCCTCTATGGTTTTATTTCTTAGTAACTGCTATATTAAATACTTCTTACGCTCCACATTTTTCCAAAGTATGTGCAAGAAGTTCTTTGATTTAAAGCTTTCATTAATGTTGTAGAGGATTATTGAAAAAAAAAAGTTTTCTGTATGCTTAAAGTACTCGTTTAAAATGTTGTTATAGCGCTTCTTTGAACAACGTGTACCAGAAGTACAAGTTTGAAAAAAAAAATTTTTTTTTTTAATGCGCTCCTTCAAATCACTTGCAATACATTAATTTTTTGTTTCCAAAGTTGTGTTTTGTATGTCATTTTCTTAAGCAATAATCATTTAGGCATGGCTTGCTTTGCGTTATTTTTATAATCTGCAATGTAAAGTCGTAAAAATAATTCATACTCAATTTTACAAGCGAATGCACAGAATTGAACACAGCGCCCTAGGATAGGCAACAATTTTTCATATTTAATAACCAACATTAGGAAACATGCCCGTACGTACGTGCACACCAACTTCCAACTACCGCCTTCTTCCATTCAGTAAGCACTTGGAATATATTTTTCTTATCGCAATTTCGAATCAATTTTATAAACATTAACTAATTTTCAAGCAATAAATGAAACATATTTTGAAAAATTTTCCACCTGAATCTTGGCGTTCTGCTTTTAGCGCGAAGAGAGCTTTATGCTTACCATTTGTGTTTTGCACTCTTAATAATGTTTTCTTGTTTTCTCTTTTTGTTGTTGTTTTTGCAATTTCTAATGGCACACGAATTTATTATTTGAAATTTTAAACAGGCGCTAATTTCCCTTCATTTATATTTAAAAAAATATAGTCTGTGGGCACGAAACGTTTTTCTCGTGCCTTGCCCTCCCACCCACTTATTTATTTATGCGAGTACATACTTGTTTTGAAATATTTCATTTTGCTTTGTTTGTATTCGCTATTGGGAGTTTGTCAACGCACTACACAGCAGCACAACAACATTTTGTATTCAAATGATTTTCACTGCGGTTCACGCGGCTTGACTTTGAAACAATAAATATTTGCTGGTTCTTATCGCTCATTAATGTGATACACACTTGAACATGTTTTTTTTTGTCGTGACGTCACATTTTAAATATCCTGTCAATCTAATTTTTCATTATTTCATTAGCACAACTTAATAAAAAATATTAATTACACTTTTATTTATTCTTAAATTTATTCTTCAATCATATTCTTGAAATTCTTGATGTTTGAAAATTTTTTTTGAAAATTTTATGTGTCAAGAAATTTGTTTTTTTTTATTTTTATTCGTTTGTTTCCTGAAGAATTCTTGTGACATTTTTAGTAGCTAATTTTTTTCTTTATATATCATAATATTTTATATTTAACAAAAAACCCAGTTTATAAAATGTTTTTTTCTTATTTTCAAATTTTTTTTTCTAATATTTTACACGTTAAAAAATATAATTTTTAATCTTTTAAACACTTTACTAAAATATTAATTTAAAAATATTATTTAAATCGCTAAAATATTGAACCACATTTGTTATTATTTTTATTCGAATTGTATTAAATAATTTTTTTTTGAAAACTTTGAAAACTCTACAAAGTAAATTTTATGCCTAAAAATGTTTTAATAAAATATTTCATTAAAACGATTAAATTATTAATAAAAATATTGCAAATTTATTTTCTTTTTTTCGCTTTTGGAATTTTATTATTTTTAAAAGTTTTTAAGCAACAAATTTATTTAAGATAAAATTTATTCTTCTTAGAAAATCTCATCCCAATCTTAAATTTTATTTTTTTTTGAATATATTTTCTTAAAAGTATTTCAATTTAATTTTTCTGCTTTTCGTAATGTTTTATTTTTTAACTTTTTTTACACATGTTATTATTTTTTATTTTATTTATTTATTATTTAAAGATTGTTAATATTTGGTGTAGAAAAATTTTTATTTAAAAATATATTTAAATTGATTAATAAGGAGAAACTAGTTGCTTCCCCAACATTATGCAGATGAATAAAATATTTAATATATATTTTTTTTTAATTATACTTAAAGGATTTCAATATTTGCTTTCAATTTTCTATTAAAATTTTATTTAGTGTTTAATATTAAATTGTTTAAAAGAAAAATATATATGTTTTACTCATTTCCAAAATTTTTTATTAATGTTTTATGCAACTAAAAGTTAATTTTTTATTTTTGTAATATATTTAAAAAAAATTTATTCATGAGTAAATTTGTTTTACTGATATTTTCAATTCAATTCAAATTCTTAATCAATTGAATGAAAATGTTTGTTCGTTCCAAAGAATATTACAGTTTACGGAATTTACAATTCCGTTTTAAATTTATTTATTTTATGGAAATTTTTTTTTGTGGAATTTTCATTTATTTCGAAATATTAAGAGAAGTCCAGCGACAATATCATTGCCTGAAGTTGAAAGTGTATGAACTGCAATTCACAGAGGTTGCGGGTTCAATTCTCAGGTACGGCAGAAATAATTAAAAAAATTAATCAATTTTCTAAAAACGGCTTTAGTATCTCATGTATTAATTGTTCTTGGAATGCTATAGTGGCGAAGGCAAAGTACGATCGCTTAACATTTATTTTATCGGCTAAGTGAAACATCTGTTTTCTCTTAAAATATTAAAATTTTTATTCCTTAAAATATTTCAGCAAAATCTTATTAGATTTAGAGACTTTTTATTTTATTTGATTGATGTTTTTCTTAAACAAATTTAAATATTTAAATTATGCTTTTTCTTTCGGTTCTTCTTTATGTTATTAATTATCTTGAGGAAAATAGTTACCTTTTTTATTTTATTTTCGGATATTTCATTTTTTCAAAAAATATTATTAAAATTTAACTAAAAATCTGTAATAAAAGTTTGGAAATTATATAGAAAATTTTTATTAAAAAATTTATGACATTAAAATTTTTTTCTAATAATTATTCCACAAATTGATATTCCATTTATCGTTTCCTTCTAAATTATTGCACAATAATATTGTACAAATTTTTCAAGAACAACGTGACGTGATAGCCGATATCGATAGGAAGCAATTTCTTAAAAAATTTCATTTACATCACCAAAATATTTTTTAAATATTTTATTCTTTTAAAGGGGTTGTGATATATATGCTCAATAATACATATTAGTTTTATGTATAATTTTATTCTTTTAATGTTTTTTTCTTTTTTGTAAAATATTTTTTACGGTTTAGTAGCCACCAAAAATGAAAATAAGGGTTTATTTGTTTGCTCATTTCAAATTCCATTTTGGTTACGAAATCTTAACTTCCTAAGGGATGCTGGGCGTTGTTATTTAAATTTTAATGACCCCAAAACCCAAGTCTAGAAGAAAAAAATAATTTAAATACTAAATAAACACAATAATTTTCGTTATTATACTTTCTATAGTATTAAATGTCAAATGCCGGCAGAAGATTATGTTGTTGTTTGTTATGTAGTTTCGTTGTCAAACAAGCATGTAGCGAAGAAAGGGAAATGGCAAGAAGAGAGTGTAAATTTGCTTGTTATTAAGAGCTTTCTTGTTATTCACTAAATGTTCGCAAGTTAATTAACAACATGATTGCGATAAGACTTATCACTGTTGTTGTTAAATAGTTTTATTACTAACGCCAATAGACGAAATGTATAATTATTGGAGCACGCATACAGACATGCTGCAAAACGGCAAAGTACGAGGGTTGCCTTAGTAAATGTGGAGAAGAAAAAGTAAAGCAGCATATTATAGTCTGATGCAGTCTGATCCGGTCTTAGCCATATGATTGATGACATTTTAAATAATTTTTAACGACTTGTTTTGTCGATAAGGTTTTTACATGTAAAAATTCATGCTGTATTACATGAAACTCGCAATTTTTACACTTAAATGTAAAAGCATTTTTTTTTTGCAGTATAAGCAAGCTGATGTAGAAGTCAAATTTGTCTTTTGCCCCCACCGATTTAAAAATCACGTCACGTTGTTCTTGAAAAATTTGTACAATATTATTGTGCAATAATTTAGAAGGAAACGATTAATGGAATATCAATTTGTTGATTAATTATTAGAAAAAAAATTTTAATGTCATAAATTATTTAAAAAATATGTAAACCGGAAGTCCATGCTTTTTAAGCATACAAAACGTAAATTTCTTTTAAACATAAAAAATATTAAAGAATATTTAATTATTAATTTTATTACACTTAACGAAATAACTGCCGAAAAGTCATTTTTTTTTTTAATTAAATATGATCTGAATTGGATTCCTGGCTGGTATCAGCTTTTGAGTATTAACTTTCGTCATTTTAATATGTTTAGTAAAAATTTAAGACTACTTTTGATTCATTAATTGATTATGCTGGAACTCCTTTTTTGTTTATAACTCATTTTAATTAATTCCGCTACCGACCTCTTAACAAAACAAACAAGGAATCAAATCATTAACAAACCAACTGCAATAAAAAGGTCGAAATATTTATTAAAGAATTCAATTACAAACAAAATGAGTGCGAAAGAAATTAACACAAATAAAGCAAGTAAACAGCAGACAGATCCATACACACCCAACCACACACATGCACACCCATCCAAACGCAGAGGAAATGAAGCAACATTTCCTTTGACGTTGTAATTGGGTTTGTGCTAATTTCAAGAGTGTGGGTTTTGTTTTTCTTCTCTCTCAATAAATTTTAGCCATTAACTTTGCTCTTCTGAATGTTTGTCTGTCTGTTTGTTTGTTTGTTTGTTTGTTTTTCTATTTGTTTTATTAATACAAATTATTTACAACAAATGGCGAAAATGTTTATAATTGCATTGTTCGCCGACTTTTATTTACTTTATTTTTTCCTCTAAAGAAGTTTAAAAAAGGAATTGTATAAAAAAATTAGGAAAGAACAACATATTTTTGTTATGTGTCTGAACGAGTTTGTTCGAGTGTGTTTGTGCGAATGATTAGTGCAGCTGTTTGCATGCTTGTGGCACACTCTTTCCCCGCTTTCTTCGCAACATGCTTCGTTAATGATTTAAAGTCTTTGTTTATTGCTAGAGAGCCCTTCACATAACATTAATGTTTGAAACGTTAAAAAAGCACACAAACACACACACAAATGTAAACAACATGTCCATGAGCAAAAGTTACTTAAACAAAAAATGAAAACAATTTTAATCAGTTTATGCGTATGTAAAAATGTGTGCCATTGTTGTTATACTTTGTAGTTGGGAAAGGCTTTTGTTGAAAGTGCATAAAAGTACATTTTAGTATGTGGCACTCATCGTTACATGTTTTATGCAACATGCAACGTGAGCAACACAAATTGGAACAGTGGTTGCAAGGCGACGGAATTTCTAGCAGGCAACAATAAAATCATTTACGTCACAGAAGACACCAACAATGGCAGGCTGCTTTACATGAAAGTATATTTTAAAAGGATTACGATTGAAGTATTCAACAGGCTTATTTTAAACCAGTAAAATCGTTTAAAAATATAAACTATTAAATTAAGCAACAATTCTTAAAATATATTTTAACTACATTTAAAAATACGAATCTTTTCAGTGGGAAACGTTTATTGTAACTTAAACTCTTCTTAAAAATGTAGTTGTTTAGTTTTTACAAGCTTTTAAAAAGTACTTTTTTAAGAAAGCACTATTCAAAATAGTAGCTTAGTACCTAAGTTGAAAAGTAGTTTTTTAAGAAAGTACAATTCAACAGAGGTACTTGGCGCTACGTTGAAAAGTAATCTTTACAAGAGTTCAATTTCGTAGAAGGGCGTGGCATCTATGATAAAAAGAACTTTTTAAAAAAAGTACTATTCAGAAGAGGCATCTAAGTAACTTGGTGTCTAAGTTAAAAAGTTTTTTTTTAAAAAAGTACTATTCAAAGGAAGTAGTTTAGTATCTACGTTAGAAAGTAATTTTTTAAAAAAGTACTATTCAAAGGAAGTACCTTGGAATCTACATTAAAAAGTAATTTTTAAAAACTACTATTCGAAAAAAGTAGCTTGGTATCAAGGTTGAAAAGCAATTTTTAAAAAAGTATTATTCAAAAGAGGGAAGTGGTATATATGTTAAAAAGTACTTTTTAAAAAAGTACTATTCAAAAGAGGTATCTAAATAACTTAGTGTCTAAGTTAAAAAGTTTTTTTTAAAAAAGTACTATTCAAAGGAAGTAGTTTAGTATCTACGTTAAAAAGTAATTTTTAAAAAGTACTATTCCAAAAAAATAGTACGTAAAAAAATAATTTTTACAAGAGTACTATTCAAAAGAGGAGCATGGTATCTAAGTTAAAAAGTACTTTTAAAAAAAATACTATTCAAAAGAAAGGAATGGTATCTTTGTTAAAAAGTAATTTTTTAAAAATATATAATATTGAATAAAACTACGTGGTATCTCCATTAAAAAGTATTTCTTTACGAAAGTACTATTTAAAAGAGGTACGTGGTATCTACATCAAAAAACTCATATAAAAAAGTCATAGTTTTTTAATTATCTTTAAAAAACTGGCATTTGGAAAGTTCTTTTTAAATACCAATCCCTTAAAAAGGTTCGTTTTGAAAAGTATTGGTTAAAAGAAGTAATTGCTTTAAAAATATACACACTAAAAAATTACTTGTAAAAAAGATCTTTTTAAAAAACGTCTTTTAAAAATGTCCTTTTAAAAAGTGTCTTTTAGAGCAGATCTTTTTAAAAAAGTACTTTCAGAAAGGATACAATTATCTGCTAAACTCTTTTGAAAACACAACTTTTGGCGAATTAATGAAAACTTTTCAAAAGGCATAAGGGGACGGCTTAAAAAACTTAAAAAAGATCCCGCTAAAATTAATGCTTTCCTGTGAAAAGTTATAGCTGGGAAAAACGTAATGCCGCCTGCTTTGCATATTAAAATAACTACTGTGCTTGTGCTTTTATTTTAGATGTTGATGCTAATGCTACTCTGTTTATCTCAATCACTAAGCGGGCTCTCGGCAACAAAATTACACTCAGTCACATAAATAAATTCCACCTCTTAAAGTCAGTTGGCACATTGCAGCGATTTTGTTTTCCGTTCCTTGTTTTCAAGAGCATTGTTTTGTTTTATTTACGTAGTTATTTCTCCTCGTCCTGTTGACTTAATTTTTTTATGAGTGTACTTTTCAGAGTGCCCCTACTCAGGTTTGTAAAAATGCATTTACAAGGTGTATTTGTTTTTGGTATTTCAAGTGCATGTGTGTGTGGGTGTGTGTGTGGGAGTGTGTAAATTAGTTTTCATTTCATTTTCTTTTTACGTATTAGTTGCAATTTTTTTGTGGTACTTTATTGAGAATGGCTGGGAGCTGTTTGAGTTGCTGCGAACTGAAGAGGCATATTTATGAGTTAACGTGTTTGCGTGCAATACAAGAAAATTGATAATATTATAAATTTTAATGAAATCGCGTCATTAAGCTTTTTAAGCGCCGGTGCTTTTTTTTCTGTGTCTCACTCTGTTGCGCTAGAGACAATATCTTTTGTTTATGTTTGCTTAATTCTCTTTAATAGAAACTTAATTAAAGGCCATTGTATTAGATAATTGAAAAGCAGAGTAATTTGAGGAATGGCTGATACGAAATTTAAGATTGTGGTGTGACTTAAAAAAAGCTTTTGCATTTTTTTAGAAGCAATTTTCGATGGGTGCATTTTCGACAACGCAACCTCTGAAAAGTTCGTTTGCAGTGACATTCGTTTATAATATCACCTGTGGAGGAGTAATTTTACAAGAAACCCTACAAAATGGGCTTTAGAAAGGGCAAAAAATGCAACTCTTGGAAAAGGATATTCCAAACAGAATCATTGTATTTGTAGTGCTTTAAAAAGAAAAATTTTTAAAAACCATTTTTTTAAAAAAAATTTCTTCAAAACAATGTTGTTTAAAACTCATCTCCGAAAAAATTAATTTTTTTTAGAAATTCTCAAATCAAGCACAAAAAATTACTTTTAAAAAAGCCTTCTTAAGAAGCGCTTTTTATTTAAAAGCTGCCATAAAAAATCCCATTTAAATAATGTGACTTTGAAAAATAAATTTTCAAGAAAGTACTTCTATAAAAAGTAATTCTATAAATTCCCCTCTATATTCCCTTATAAACATGTTTTTCCCTCAATTTATATTTTAAAAAAGTACTTTTTTCAATTTACTGATTTTAAAATGAGACACTTCAAAAGGTACTTTTTAGAAAGGATCTTTTCAAAGAAATATTTTTGAAAATAAAATATGCTCAAAGGAGAGTCCTTTATAAATTTTCTTTTATTAAATAAATTTCTTTTTGAAAATTTTGCCAATAATACACTTATTTAAAGAATGCAGAGAATGTACTTTTTGTAAACATAGTTTGAAAAGAAACTACCTTTAAAATAGTTTTTTCTAGAAAAGTACCTTTAAAATAAGATTCATAAAGAATTTAATGAAAAATAAAGTAAAAAAAAAGTAAAAAAGTGGATTTTAAAAAGTATTTTAAAAATTAAAATTAAATATATAATTTTAATGTTAATTTTAATAAGCATTTTAAAATAAGTACTTTTTTAAAATATAAATATATTTGTAAGTGAGATTCCTTTTAACAGTACTTTTTAGAGTAGTCCTTTCTCAAAAGTACTTCTTTTAAAGCTGTTTTTCAAATATACATTTTTCAGAGCCACGTTATTTAAAATTTAATGAGAATTTAATACATCAGCTGTTTGGAACGTACATTTTGTAAATATAAATTTGAAAAAAGTACGTAGCAACATGTTAGAAAATATCCCCTTTTAAATGAATTTTGCAAACCATTTTTTTACATACATATATATTTTGAAAATCTTATTTTAAAATAACATTTTCTAGGACACTTCATTTTAATAAGACGAGTTGCGTTTTCGAAAATTAAGACAAGAGAATCATTTTATTCATGGATATTTTAATTATTATTAATTAAATCAATTGCTACTTTTAACAAACAGTTGCATCAAATTATGACATGAATAAAAGCAAAAATCGAATGCGGATATAAAATTCCTTCATGACATTATAGAAGCATTTGACCGCTAGATATTCTGCAATTGTAGTTCAACCCTCGTATTAAATATAAACTGCAATCGCCTGATTAAATTACAAAACTGTTGTTAATCAAATTTGTAACGAACAATTACTTTACAATATCAAATAGTTAATTGAAACATTGTTTATTTATAACTTTTTTCACTGCCCATCTAATTATTTATTTGTTTTTATCTTCCGTTTATCCTTTTTAATATGCTGTTATTGCATAACGACCCCAACGTTGTTCTTTTTTCATAATCATTTTTTCGTTACTGCTTTTGTTTTATATAAAATAAAATGTGAATATTTTTAGATCTGTCTGACATAAAATACATGTCAAATTGTCAATTGTTTGCAGTCGTTTATATCGTTTAAATCGTTTTGTTGCGTCGCTTTTTTTAGCAGTTTTGAAATCCTGTCATAAAAACAGGAACTCAATTTTTCACAACAAATACTAAAAACATGACAATTTTTTACTGTGCATCAATTGTAAATGTAGAATTTTTTAAAAAATTTGTTTATATTGTATGTAAATGGGAAATAGTTGAAAAATATTAAAATGGCAATTTTATGTGGAAAATTAGACATGAAATAAATGAAGACATACAAAGACAATTGACAAACAATTGACTTTTATTGTTAAATACGATTTGAAGGTGCCTTTTTATGAAAAAAGCTCTAACAGGCTATCGCGGCTTCTAATGTAATGCAGGGGAAACGGAAATTGGAAGTGTAGATATAGTTCGTGCAGTTTTGCTGTGAAGCTATTGGCTGAAACTATTGTCTTTACCGTTTCACTTTGGCGCTAAAGTACAGCTGTAGGACAAGGATAAAGAAGGGGGCATGTGCTTAGCAGTACGTTCCAACAGCAATTAACACACGAGTGACTAAAGAGGAAGCGGAAATTGGAATAAAGTTTGTGCAGCTTTGCTGTAAAACTTTTGGGTGAAACCATTTCCTTTCTTATTGCACTTTGGCGTTAAAAAACTGCCACTAAAGCTCTTGAGAAAGATTTATGAAATTCAAGCTTACAATACCATGTCATTTGCATTAAAAGGGTTATCCTTTGATTGACTGTTTTCCAACCTGTAAAATGAAACCCATTTTCAAATTAGTTACGAGTCACTCAAAAGCCATTGTTAGACTCATTGAGATTTTATTGAGTCAACTCCGAGTTATTTTATTTTTCTTTAAAAACATTCCAGCAATTGCAAAATTAATTTTAACAAAAAATAAAAAATAAAAAATAAAAAAGGACTGCTGCGTGTAATTAAAAATGATTGAAAAAGGAAAGAATTCGACTTTGCCTGCTTTAAAAGGAAACAGTCCAACCTTTTAATTTTCTATGAAATTCGTTACTTTATTCTTAAATGCTAAAATTGTTTGCTAATCTCATTGTTCAGTAATACAAAAATTTCCCGCCCTCGAATTTGCTTAAATACATAAATTTTCTCTTTCAATGTAAAACTTTGAATTTAAATTCCTTTAAAAAATTATAATCGCTTTTAGCAAAATATTTTTACTTTTTTCTAGATTTGAGTTGCCATTAATTTTAATTTGCCTCTGGTTTACATTGTGCACTTTGCACAAAAAGAGAAAAAAATATATATATATATATATGTATATAATATTAAAAATAAAAAAAATAGCACGGCTTCCTAAAAGAAACCGCAATTTATTTTTGTTTCCTTAACTGTGTGCAAGCCAAAGTCTAACAAAAAGACAAAAGCGAAAAAAAAACATAACAGAACAGCCCTAACCCACGGCTAGCTGACACTAAGAGGCCTATTGGATGCCACACAATGCCGCACAATGCCGCCACACAAAAAACTTGAGCGTCAAGCACAAAAAAAAATAACTTCAAAAAGGATAAAATTTGCTATTCAAAAGTATAAAAGTAAAACTTGCTTATGCTGTAGACAGGAAAAATGGTCAAGGACATCCTAGAGAGCTTAAATATATTTTTCCTATTTTAATATGCAGCCATTTAATGGCAGGAAGTCGGTATTTGGGAAAGCAATTTGTGTAAATAGTTGAATTAAATTAAATTTTGAAAATCAATTTGGTTTTGAATTAAATAAACAACATTAAATTTGATCACAACATTTCAAAAATCACTAACATTTAAATAGAAACTTTCAATATGGAATCGTCTCGCATAGAGCAAAATTATATTACAAAGCAAATATCTAAACACTTAATTAAATTGAAATATTTTATTTGTTTTGCACTTCTTCCTTTCATAGCAAGACTTCATTTTATTGAATTGATTACTTGTGGCAAGATTAGTTGCAATTGCACATTCATTCTATTGCTTGCTTATTTATTTAACAAATTTATTAGTTCCAAGACACACACACACACACGCACTCATCCGAGCACACTGTAGACAAAATTATTTGTCTTTTATAACAGAAAATAAAAAATGGAAAAATAAATCTGTGCATTTTCCGTAAATTTGGTTTAAAATAAAAACCTGTGCTGGTTGTATGACAAAAATCCATTTATTTTAAAATCGAGTATGTGTGTGAGAGAGCGAGAGAGAGAGAGAACGGGGAGCTGCTACTAAATAGCGGGGAACTGTTACTGATATTCATTTTATCAATTTTAATTCGATAAAAAAAAAATTTAACAGTTTCACAAAGCAACCAAGCGATTTGAGCTAAAGTTTCAGACTGAGAGCTGTTCTCACTCCGCATACTCTCTTCTTCTCTTCCAATCTCTCATTTAATAATCCGATTAAACCTTATATACATGCGCCATAGCCGGCTTCTTCCGTTTACAACAGCAGATCCTGCTCACTGCTGACATTGCCATGTAACCGCGAACTTATGATCTTTAAAGCAGCGGTGATGAATACTTAAAGCTTTTAAATAATATAATATATTTCTTTGATTCTAAAATTCACTTTTTTTAAAGTACTCGCAGCCGTCACTACAAAAATTATTTTCATATCCATACATGTAGTATATTTTTGGTAAGATGATAGAGAGCGGAACAGAGAGAGAGAGAGAGGGAGATGCGCAGACGAGAGTGTGCCAGAGAATACACAACTATTCTACGCAGCGTATGACTGATATTAATTTACTAATTTTCAATCCATAATAAAGGCCTCATTAATATTTCCCCTTCATTGCCATGCTGTGTGAACTCTTCCTGGTCAGACTAATTTGTCTGATCATCAGAGTAGCATTTCCATTTTTATTACATATTGATGTTTATCTGCTCGTCACAACAAAATTTGATTTGATTTCGTTACAAAATATACTCTGACGAAGTAGATATTAGAACAAGACCCCGTTCCTCAAAATAACAAGCAAAATAATATTAATTGTTAAAGGTTGAAGAGCGTAGAATTAAAATACATTAAAACCAACAAAATAGAAAGTTCGAGACTTTGCAAACCCCTATTGACATTTTTACATACGAGTACTTACGAAAATGAATGAATTCAAAGAGCCATAAATTTTAGATTTATGGCTTTTCGTCTTATTTCGATAAGTTGGAAATATGTTTTGACCTCAGCAAATCTCTGAGTCAGCGAGCAAGCTTTCTTAAGGATGAAGATAATAAGAGGTTTGTGTATCTCATTCTTCCGAAGTGATGGAAAAAGGATAGTAGTAGCAGAGAATAGTTTCTTGCTCTCTTTTTTTTACTTCGTCTAAGAAATACTGCTACAGTAGAAGACCGAAAGCATATGTTTTGTATGATATCATGGACGTAAATTCTACGCTGATAAATGTTAAGTGATTAGTGACTCTGCCTTTGGCAATTAAAAATCCTCATTAAAACCTAAAGATGCCAATTAAAAGCACTTAATAAAAGTTTCTGAGAGGATTCTTATTTTTATGAACTGCCAGAGCCAGGCATCGTTCCCACGAACCTGGCGAATTGGGCTGATAAAGGTATTGACGGCTCAGCTGATATTAATCTTTTTTGCGAGTTGGCGTGTTTTAAGTATTTTGACAATAAATATTTTTAAATGACAGTTCGAAAATCTGCTCGTATTAACAGAACTCCATTTATTTATATTTACACATGAATTGTTGAATATGAATTCTTATTTTTCTTATTGCCAGAGCCAGTAGGCTTATTCTTAATTGCGATGCAATAGTCAATGCGATGCGACAAAGAATTGCGATGAAATAGTAAATTGGTATTCTGCAACACTTTCGCAATCGCTATCGGAAGCGCATTTTATTTTAATTCGCGGCAACACCGGCCACAATTAACAACGCTGGTACCAGTAAACGTCAACTTTAATCTTACAAAAGAAAAAGAAATTTGCGATTGCGGTTACAAAATAAAATAAATTTATTGTGTAATTGTGTAATTTACCAAAAATGGATTCTGTTGCTCTATGGTTTTCTTGTGAAGAGGCGTATGGCCAAAATGAAAGAGTGCATCGATGCCACGAACCTGGCGAATTTCGCCTGATAAAGTTATATAAATATTTAAAGTTGGCGTATTTTAAGTATTTTTTATTCATTTTGGCAATAAATATTTTTAAATTACAGTTCGAACAGCTGTTCGTTTTAATCGAATTCCATTTTTTTATATCTAAACACGTATTATTGAATATAAAACAGCTGTTCGAAATAGAAAATATTTTCTATTAATACTTATTATTTTAAATTATTATCTGAATTAATTAAATGAATAAATAATAAATTGTTAAAAAGCTCGTTAATGAAAATAAATAATAAAAATTATACTTGTCATATCACATTAATGAAATAAATGCGCAATTTTGGCCGCCTTTTCAAGGTGAATTATATTTCGCACATATTCTCTAGTAAAAGAACGTCCGTAAAAATAAAAACCTAATCAGGCTTGAGGCCAATATTTTACGTTTTTATAAGAAAACACCTGAGCTGAAATTAATTAACTTGATAAAAATTTAAAACTCTTTACTCAAACCTCTTGCTTGCGTTGTGAAACCAGCTGAAAAGCATTTATTATTCACATCGAGTGCGGTGAAGGATAATTTAGTGGATTTTAATAGTTAAATAATAGGAAAATTTCTTAATTGCCAAAAATAAAGAAATAAAAATATCATTTTGAATAGAAATTTTTTGTTGATTATTTTACTCTGCCACATAAAACAATTTACGAAAAAAAAAAAAAAATTTATTTAAGTGAATCCCGCCTTTAAATTGAAATGCAAAATTTTAACACACTTGCAGCGCTTCAGGCGAAAATGTATAAATTTTATTTTCCTTTGAAATCAACTGCATGAGAAACACTTCCACATAAGAATTCTAAAATTCTGTTACGCTATGCGATGAAAAGCAATGATTATAAAAATCTTTTTTTCTTTTTTCTTTTTTTTTTTTTTTCTTTTTTATCAACAACGTCATAATTTATACATGTATTAGAAATTTTGTGCATGTGCTTAGCAGAAGCGGTAAAAAATAAATAAAAATATAAGAGCTGATATGAATAAACCACTATAAATTTAAAAAAAAAAATTATGAAAAAATTTATTAAAAAAAAAACGCACGCCAACCAACACATGAATCTAAAAGCAGCAAATCAGGATGTGTGTTTACACAAACTCACACGCACACCAGCAATTGCATGCACACTCACAGCAGCCTGCCAGTAGAGTGAGCTAAGGGGAGCCGCATAAAAAAAAAAAAAATTAAATAAAATAAACAAGCAACAAGAACAATAAGCGCATAAAGCAGCACACAGAGAAAATATGAAGCAAAATCCATAAAATAAAATATAAAGATTTACTTCTAACAAACTTGTTTTTTTTATTCTTTATATGCCAGAAGAAAAAAGTAAAAGAAAAAAAAGAATATAGAACACAACGGGAGAAAAAAAAAGTATATAATTTGTGTCAGGGTCAAGTCATGAAGGGATTAATAGGGAAGAGTCTTCGATGGAGATGCCAGTGGAACTAAAGAAGCTTTTAATGGAAACAATTAGCCGATTTGGGGAGAAGCTGGTTGACCACATAATGCAGAAGATGAAACGCTGTCCTGAAATGTTTCCACCGAAAAACTATTGCCTTACGAAAGTAAAGCTTCTGCTCCAAGGGAATTTGTGGAAAACCTAACAGTGTAGTACAAATGCCTGGAAGTTTCCGAAATTTTCTCAGTAAAATAAAATTATTGTATCATTAAAAAACTTTTTCATTGTTTAATTTCTGCAAGTAATTTTATACAAAAACAAGTCTTGCTTTACCAGGCCTTCCCAGTAAAGCATTTACTGGCATGATTTTCCTTTAAATTGCTTTAACTGCTTATTTCTTCCGCCATAAATATAAATTTAAAATTAAAAACTGTAAATAAAAAAACACAAAAGAAAAAAAAAATGTTAATTCATTTTTGTGCTTCGTGGCAGCTTTTTTTAATACTTCCGATTTCTGCGGTATCAAGCTTTTTTTTTACAGGTTAATACAATTTCTTCAAAAGCTGTTGCATAGAAAATTTGCTTTAAAGACTAATTTTATGAAAATAAATTGCTTCGGCAACATTTATTTCTAGAGAACACAATCTATTGTTAAAAATTATTGCTCTATTGAAGCAAGTTTTCTAGAACACACAATGCATTTTTAGTCAAGCTTAAGAGATGTTGTGGGCTCATCTCAGTCTACATTTTATAGAAAATTAATTTTCTTTGTTGGCACATTCTATAGTCAAAGTTTTGCTACATATCACAGCTCCTGCCAAGCAATTTTTTCTCAATTAACATTTTCCGGCAAATCAGTGAAAATTTCCTTTCCTTTTAATTAGAAATTTTTCATACATATTTTCTCTTTAGAAAAGTTCTTGGCCAGTGAGAAAAATCTCATTATTAAAAACCATATTGTAAAATTGCTCATATTGTTGCCACTTCCAGGCAATTTTCTCTACATAAAATCTCTACTTTCAATTAAACTATTTATAAGGGAAAATCGCTTATACGCTTTCTGAAGAATAGAAATTATAATTACAATATTGCAAAATTGCTCATTTTGTTGCCACTTGCAGGCAATTTTCTCTCCATAAAATCTCTACTTTCAATTAAACTATTTATAAGGGAAAACCGCTTATACGCTTTGTGAAGAATAGAATTATAATTACAATATTGCAAAATTGCTCATATTGTTGCCACTTGATGGCAATTTTCTCTCCATAAAATCTTTAATTTCAGTTAAATTGCTTATAAGCGAAAATCGCTTATACGCTTTGTGAAGAATAGAAATTATAATTACAATATTGCAAAATTGCTTGTATTGTTGCCACTTGATGGCAATTTTCTCTCCATAAAATCTCTACTTTCAATTAAACTATTTATAAGGGAAAATCGCTTATACGCTTTCTGAAGAATAGAAATTATAATTACAATATTGCAAAATTGCTTGTATTGTTGCCACTTGATGGCAATTTTCTCTCCATAAAATCTCTACTTTCAATTAAACTATTTATAAGGGAAAATCGCTTATACGCTTTCTAAAGAATAGTGATTATAAGCTGGTCAGAAATGAAAGAAAAAGTGGTTTCCAGGAAATGTCTTGTTTCTATGTCAGTTTAAGTTTATTTGGTAGAAAACTATTTGTATACGACTCTAATTATTTCTCTGTGGAATTAAAGTTTCTTGAGAACTGGATGTAAATTTAACTCCATTTTTCCACAGCATATTTTGTGCTTGTTTTGTAAAACGTTCCAAGGAATAATCATAATAATTTTTTTTGTTTACCTTGACTTGCATGAAAAAATTGCTTTGAAATGCTGCCTCTGAGAGGCAACAGCTTCAGCTACCACTCTGCTTTGTTATTAAAAACCTAAATTTATTAAAATTATTATAAAAACAAGTTTAAGTTTCTATTTGCTGCTTTGATCCCTCTCCAGATGCAGCTCACAAACGTCATGGTTTATTGTGCAGAAACACAAACTGAATTGAAGAATGTAAAAGAAAAAAAAATACGATTTCTTGACGGAAATAAAAAATTGCAAGTGAAAAGAAAATATTTCTTTTTCACCAAAAATAAAATCTGGTAAAAACACTTGGAATATAAAAATATATATTTGAAGCAGAGAAACAGAGAGGAAGCGATAGAGAGAAGGGGTAGAGAGAGAGAGAGAGAGAGAGTGAAAGAGGGGGGAAGAAAAAAACTAAAACATGAAATATATTTCGTTTAAAATTAAAACAAAACTCCATGGAGAATGATGTACGAGTGTACTCGCACAAATATCAGTAGTATAAAGTAGTTAAATGAATGGTAGTTGAATGGCTTCATGTTCGCACGGGTGGCAGTAAAAAATGGAGCAAAAAGTTAAAATTGGGGGGAGAATGAAGGAAAAAGGAACAACAACAGCAGCATGACAGAAGTTGATTGCAGACACCAGGTGCATGCTATCGATTTATTAATCTTTTGATGTTGGTTTATTGACAGGGCAAAAGTATTGTTTTTCTACAACTTTTTAAAAATGTTTTCCCCTCCTACTCTTCCCCATATTTGTTTTTTTTTTTTTTTTTTTTTTTGTTACTTTCAAATTCCCAGCGCTTTGTGATTCCATTTCAATTTTACCAATATTTTTTCTTTTTTTTATTTTCTGCTGGGAAATTCCTTCTTATTTGTGACACGAAGGGGGGTCAAAACAATTGCAAAAATCTCAGTAAATCTTTACCTTCTGCGTTCTTTATTTTATGCTGTTTGCCCTTTTCAAAATGTGTATGATAATGACATTTATTGTTTTAATTGAAAGAATTTTTAGTTACGAACGAAATTGCGTTGAAAAACTATTTTTAAATTTTCTTCATTAGATTTGGCACAGGGGAGGCCGGCAAGCAGGACTTGCAGCCTTAAATTATGATAAAATGCTTTTCAATTTTTCAGTCCTTAACAAGTTGTTTTTTATTGAAAGCTTAAATAACTCTCTGGAAAATGCTTATACACGAATAATATTCCAGTTAAATAATTTTGATACTTTAAATTCTAATTTTGTTGTCGGATTGAACCACTGGCCACTTGAACCACACTTGCTGCACTGTTACGAGAGAGCTTCAGCTCAATTTTATCACAATTTTCAGCACAATTGACCACAAACTAAAAAGCAAATTATTTATTTTCTTATCTCAGCAGAAAAACCACTCTATTAAAACCGCTTTGCATGTTTGCAAACAGTTGAAAATCCAATTGCAAGAAAATTTGGTTGCAAGTAAATTTTTGAAATGCACAAATCTGTAATAAGTGTTAATAAAATGAATCTGGTTTCTGCATGTTTGTGGATTTGTGCTGTGGCACAGTTGTAATCGAAGCATCATATTCAGAGCCACAAATTAAAGAAGAGAAAAAAATTTAATTACCCAGCAGTTCTGGTAGTAGAATCCTTAACAAAAAGAGATCTGTTGTAAGGCAGACCAGTTTCCCTTTGCTTCACAAAAAAAAAAAAAAATTTACTTTTAAGAAATCAATTTTCGCCCCAAACGTCCCAGTGTTTCTGAAGAAATTTTCTGAAATTTTTGCGCCAGCAATGCAGCATAATTTTTTAGTAAAAAACGAAACGATTATGAAAATAGGTCATTCAATTCTTGCAAATTGAAAGAAAAGAAAAATTTAATTGCCCAGCAGTTCTGTAGGTAGAATGTTAGTCAAAAGATCCATTGTAGGGCAGACCAGTGTCCCTTTGCTTCACACAAAAAAAAAAAAAAAACTTTACTTTTAGGAATTCATTTTCGCCCAAACGTCCCAGTGTTTCTGAAGAAATTTTCTGAAATTTTTGCGCTAGCAATGCAGCAAAATTTTTTAGTAGAAAAACCAAACGATTATGATAATAGTTCATTCAATTTGCAAGTCGGCCACTTTTCCATACCTGATTTGGCACAGCAGAATTTTGTTTTTTCATATACTTTTCCAGGGCAACAGTTGTCTTCACAAATCAACAACAATATTTCTGTTGTATCATTTCAAATTACTTCAAAATGCAATTTGAGGCAGATAAAATTTTTCTTATAATTTTTCATGTATTGCTTTCCCTCAGACTAGGCAACAATTTTCCCCAATTGTTCTAAAGCGAATATAGACAAATTCCCTTAAAGAAGCAACAAATTTCTTTTTAATATTCTTTGCGGTAAAATTTGTTTTAAAACAAAACCATATTTCGGATTGTAATTTTCTTAAAGCAAAAAAAAAAAAATAAATATAAATATAAATAATTTCATATAAAAAAAAATTGCTAAAAAAAGCAAACAAAATTGATTGTGAAAGTCGCCTTAGCAAGCTGATGCTTTTGACCATTTTTGACAATTGCCTTAAACAATTAAAAGTATTTATTGTGAAAAGGGGGAAGTACAATAGAAATGCAATACTTTTATATTGAACAACTTTTCTCAAAAAGCAAGCAAAGCAATTCTCAAATTGCTTTGGCAACTCAACAAATTGTACAAGGAAAAGAAATATATTTTTTTGTTGAAACATTTTTATAGGCAAAATTGCTAAAGAAACCGAAAGTTTGCTAAGCAATTTCTCTCTGGCGAACAACTCCTCATAGTAGACAACAGCTTTCAGCAATTGTTCGAAAGCGAATATACAAGAAACACTTGAATATTGAAACACTTTTTTTATAGGGAAAATTGCTAAAGAAACCAAAAGTTTGCTAAGCAATTTCTCTCTGGCGAACAATTTCTCAGAGTAGACAACAGCTTTCAGCAATTGTTCGAAAGCGAATATACAAGAAACACTTGAATATTGAAACACTTTTTTTATAGGGAAAATTGCTAAAGAAACCGCAAGTTTGCTAAGCAATTTCTCTCTGGCGAACAATTTCTCAGAGTAGACAACAGCTTTCAGCAATTGTTCGAAAGCGAATATACAAGAAACACTTGAATATTGAAACACTTTTTTTATAGGCAAAATTGCTAAAGAAACCGAAAGTTTGCTAAGCAATTTCTCTCTGGCAAACAATTTCTCACAGTAGACAACAGCTTTCGGCAATTGTTCGAAAGCGAATATATAAGAAACACTTTAATATTGAAACACTTTTTTTATAGGCAAAATTGCTAAAGAAACCGAAAGTTTGCTAAGCAATTTCTCTCTGGCGAACAACCCCTCATAGTAGACAACAGCTTTCAGCAATTGTTCGAAAGCGAATATACAAGAAAAATCTTTTCTGATAACCGTTAAGTAACTGTTGGGTATGCCTGCGTTACTTAACAAGCAACCCATTTCTTTTCTTTTCTCTTATTTTTTTTATTTCTTTTGCTAATTTTTAAAAATTAGAAATTCTTTTCGTGGCACTAAAATTTTCATTAGAAAAATCTTTCTGGAGAATTTTTTGGCTGACCGAACGTTCCACTCCGCTCTAATGCCCACTGTGCAGTGTTGTATTTCCTTTTGGAAATTCCTCATTAATTTTCCAATAATTTTTTCCGCTTTAATTGTCTTACATATTTATACCCCTTAATTTTCTTCAGTTTTGTTTTAATACAAAGTTTTGCAATTCCTGCTCCAATATATTGAAAGTTAAGAGAAAGCCAACAACATGTTGTTGCTTGAGGCCGGTTTGTAATGGCAAAATAAGGAAATTTCTTATTCCTATAAAAATAATAGTAATAATAATAATAATAATGGTAAAAAAAAAGGGGGAAGTAGGAAAGTGGCAGCAGAGCAGAGTGAGGTGAGGGGAAAAACTATTACTTAGTATCGCTACAACAATTGCTACGTATAATGCTCTGGCGGTCCCAACGGCAACAACATAATACTCATGCATAACATACCCAGACGCGCCCACTACCACATAATCCTTCGCACAGAGACTCTTTTTAATAGAAAGAATTTTCTTGCAAGTCCTTTATGAATGCTTTCTCATGGCATGATTGAGCCTGTACACTTTTGTAACTGTAGCCAGGCAAGTATTTAAGGAGTCTTCTCTCGATTGTATGCGTATACAGTTGTATTGATAAAGATGATTTGTTGTTGTGTTCTTGTTGTTGCCATTGCTATTCATAATCTTGGGTTTCGGTTAGCAAAATTGTTGGCTGGTTGGTTGGTTGGTTGGTTAGTTGGCTCAATATGAGTCAGTGGTTTTGTTTATTGCTGTATATACAGAACAACAACAACTGCAACAACAGCAGCACCAACTACAACTACAACAGCAACTTGATGGTTGCTTAACAACAATTACGGCTGCAGGATAGATAACGTATTGAGATTGCAGCTGCTGCTTTCGTCCTTTAAGACTTTCTTCTTGACTTCAAGTCTGCCTTCGAGTTGTACCAATTTGCGATAGAGAATTAATCGAATGTGCTCGTATGCCTGCTTATTTGTTTATTGTAGCCTTGTTGTGTTATCGTTACACCTAAAATGTGTGCTCAGTTTGTTCAAATATTTGAATCCTTGCCATTGTTTCACTGTTGTTGGAGGCTGTGCATGGGTGTGCATGTTTACGATTCATTTGTACAAAATAATTATTTGCCGAGGCGCATAATGGGCCAACACTCAAGCAAATATTGCAGACAATACACATATTCCAATTTATACAGTAGCTAAGTGTTTGTTTTTGTTATTATTATTTTTTAAGATTTTAAAATCTATTTTAGACTATTAAGGGAATTTGTTTATTTTTAAGTAAAATCACAGGGATTTAAGAATATAAAAAATTTAATAAATTATATTGATATCTATTTATCGGATTCAGTAAAGAAATTCCCAGTGAATATTGATGGCTTCTTTGCCAATTTAAATACGTGAAAATAAATTTATTAAATTTTTTTTTTTTAAAAATTGTTCTTTGAGATCCTTGTGAATTTGAATGCTACTCTTAACGTTTCACTTTGATAACGAAGGAGTATCTCTCTGCTTCATCCACTGCCTGTTCCCCTCTGTCCAATATAATATATTTTATTATTTTTCTAATTTATTTTATTAACTTATTGAAGTAATAACTAAATCCTTAATTTTCTACGTTGAATTGCCTTTTGCCCAAAATATTTTTAGAAAGTCTTTTCCAAATCTGTACTTTATATAATAAAGTTTACAAAAAAACAAAATATTTATTTGATTTATAATTAAGTTTTGAAAATATTGCTTTCTCACTTTTTAGTAAATTATTTAAATTCATTGTACATTGACCTCGGATTGCAATACGAAATGGTGTAAGACAGCTAAAATGTTAATTTATAATTTAAATGAATAATTTCCTACCGGGTTTATTGGCATTTTTTTTTTAAATTTTATTTGTATTATTTTTTATTATTTTATTTTGCAATTTTTTAATAATTTAATTTATTATAAATATTTTTATCAACGATTTTTTAATTTAACGCTTTTTTCATAAACCAGTAATAATTAAATTTAATTTGATATTTTTAATTTAAAAAATTAAAACTATTAACTAAATTATTATAATTAAAATTAACTAAAATTTTAGTTAATAATAATAATTCTGATTTCAAAAGTAATTATATTTTATTTACTTTTTAATTAATAGTATAGTATAGTATAATTAATTATAATTATTATAGTAATTAATTAATTAATTAGTGATAGTAAAAAATAATTTTTAATTGTTTTTAAATATACGAAATTCCCATTACAAAGTTTTTTCTGAATTGTTTAATTTAAACTTTAAAGATTTTATCAATTTTGTGATTTTTCCTTATTTCACTAAAAGTTACATTTCTTTTATTTTTTTCCAATTTTATTGATATGAATTTTTTTCTTTCCAACGATTTTTTTCAATTAAATGCCAGCAAATATAAATTAAATATACTCGTATTGCAAGACATAAAATCAACTAGTAAAAGTTATATAAACCCAAGTACAGTCATAAAAATTATATAAATAGGCTTTATCAAAAAAAAGCGCTAATATGAAAAAGAGCACTAAAAGGACTAAGGTAGCTACCTTATTAAAATCGAAAATTTTTGTTTCCCCTGAAAGCCAGCAAATATAAATGAAATATACTCGTATTCTATAGGCCTTATTAAAAAAAAGCGCTAAAATGACAAAATCGCAAATTTTTGTTCTCCCTGAATGCCATCAAATATAAATTAAATTTACTCGTATTCTAAGACATAAAATCAACTAGTAAATGTTATATAAGCCCAAGTGCAGCTATAAAAAATATATAAATAGGCCTTATTAAAAAAAAGCGCTATTAAAAAAGCGCTTTTTCGCAAATTTTTGCTTTCCCTGAATGCCAGCAAATATAAATGAAATATACTCATATTCTAAGACATAAAATCAACTAGTAAATGCTATATAAACCCAAGTACGGTCATAAAAAATATATAAATAGGCCTTATCAAAAAAAAACGCCAATATGAAAAAAGCGCTAAAATTACTAAGGTAATTAACAGAAATTAATTATTAATTATTAATTTTTTATTTATTAATTAATTTTTATATATTAATTAATTAATTTATATATATATAATATATATAATATATATATATTAATTAATTTGTTAATATCTTATTAATTAATTAACAGACATTAATTATTAATTATTAATTTCTGTTAATGTTTTATTTGGCTGAGCCCACTTCAGTGATTTGATACAATTTTTCAGTTTTTAGCATGTTTTTGATTTGGCGTTTTTTTTGCTTTTGATTACATAATTTGTAATAATAATATAATTTCACATTTTACTTACAACGTGTTTAATTTTAATTATTTTCCAGGCTTAAATTATTAATTTTATTTAGTTTTATTCTTTGTCACAGTTTTTGGGGATTTTTTTCATTTAAACGTTTTTTTTTTTCATTTAAAGTATTATATTTTCTGTTTTAAAATTATCATTATGGCATGCTGTGAAGAGCTGTCAAGAGCTGTTCCGCTCTTTGTCTTAGAGCGGACCCTCTCCTCTGAGAAAAGGTTTAAAAAAAATTTTTTTTTCAATTTTTTCATTTTATTTTTCTAAATTTGTACACTTTGCAGAAAATGTTGTGCATCTCACTTTGTAGTATCCATCCCAATGTGCATGTACTCGTATCTCTGTGTCGTTGTAACTTCTATCTTGGTGGCAGTATAAAGAAATAACAATGATTCCGTTTACAATGATATAAAATGATGACAAAATGATTGATACAAAAAGCGATTTGCTCTGGAATCACTAAGATTTTTATCGGTATTTAATTTGCAAAGTTTTCTTTTTCGGTTTTTCTTTTTCTTTTTTTTTTGGGTTTATTGTGAGTGATTGGAACAATAAAAGGATTGACAGTTTGCCTAAGTGACTGAATTAAATATGCAATAATGCTCTTCATCGCAAATAGAAATACAGGAGATATTTGAATAAAAATCTATGAGGCAAGAATTATGCGAAGCGGAAATCTTTTCACGAAAATAGTTCGGTAAATAAAAGTAGAGGGGTTTCCACGATCACGCTCCAACTGGGTGTCAAGACAAATACTATTTTGACGAAGGGCAGAAAGGGAGCCATAATCACTGATGTTACAAGAAGGCGTTCTATTACATATAACCATCTCCGTTGTCAATATGTCAAAATTCGAAAGAGAAAAAAAAAAAAGCATTGCAGTTGCCCAGCCCTGTCTAAGTTCAGGACGATAAATTGCAAAAGTGAAAGCGGGGCATTCGCTGCAAAAAAAAATGAAGTAATTTACGAGTATGAGGTATTTGGCCTGGTTGGCGAAGCCCCTTTCACAGATCGGGCTACAGTCTTTGTAAAGCAGAAAAAATTGAAACATATAAAAAGGCTGGTGATTCTTATTCCGTCAATTTGTTTATTATTGTTTTGGTCGTTTGGTTATTATAATTTTTGGTCCTTTAAAAAGGACCAATGTATGTACATTAAAAGATCTTGTTCTCCAAAAAGAGCACTACTTGTTTTTTAAAATTTTTTCAACTGCTTGCAAGTGTTTTCACACCACTGTTTATTTATTCACCTAAATAAAAACAATACAACTACAAGTAGTTCTGTACTTAGCAGTGCTGCAAGGACAATGAAATAAAATTAGATTTTCATAAAAGTAAATTAAAAACTGGTAATAAATTTTATTTGCAATAAAAAGTATGTTTGAAACTTATTGAGCGATCGTTTTTGCAAATCAAATACAAATGCAAGGATATATTTTCGCACCTGCAAGTCACAGGACTTTTGTACAAGTGCAAATGAAATAAAAACGAAAATTACAAAAATTTAATTAAAATTATTTGATGTGAAGTTAAGTATTTTGTTTTTAATAAAAATTGTAAATTTTTATTATTCTTTTCGACATTTCAGTACTTTGTTGCGTAACATCTTTCGGTGTACTATTTTTTAACAGATATAAATTACTTTTGCTATTGCTATTAAAATGTCGCATGACTGCAGTAGTCTGTCAACCAGAACCCACCGTTATAAAGGAATTTTTCCTGCGAAATATCTTTTGGCCGGCTGCAAAGGATATAAATGTTATAGAATCCTTTCATTACATTTGAAGTTTGCAATACTGAAAACGTGCTGTTTTGTATTTCATATAATTTTTTATAGTCCATCCTGCAGTCCTTCAAATTCAGACTCGTGCACTACTCGTTGTTGTCTTTATAAGAGCCATCACTTTTTTTAAATCCTGTCCACTTGTCCTTTTTTAAATATTTTATTTAGTTCATTTTAACTGTTTCCAATTTTTATGCGTTTCCCTTCTTTACATTTTCATTTTATTTGCTGAGAAAGTGTGTTTATTTTTATTGCGCCAAAGACCCTTAAATGTATTATCCCAAGTCCTATTAAAAGAGTGACTCTGTGTCCAAGTGTGTTCGTCCGTGTGTATGCCCGCACAAATTCGGCGTTACAACTACATTTTGTGTGCCGTCCGTCACAAGTTGGAGAAAAAATTTAAGAAATGTATGACGCTTCTGTATTGTAATGAGATTTATTTTTATACATTTGCTCACAAACACAAATATACAAATAGAGACACACATGCACACATACACACACACACCACACAACAGAAAATATATACAGTTTATTGTGTGCATAAAATTGAAAAGTTTGTCGCAAACGTTTATAGTTTTTATTTATGAAAATGTCGCTGTAGACTTTTAGAAATGCACAATGGGCTGGTTTCTATAAAAATTAATTATTTTTAAGGCAATTTCCTGTGGAAGATTATAATAATTTGCCAAATGCTAAAGTCATTTAGGAAATCATTTCTCTGCTGCATTTATCGTTAATATTCCGCTCAGTCCCACTGTTAAGTGTTTATTTATTGTTATAGCTGCTGTTTGTTATTGTTATCGTTATCGTTGTTGCTATTCGCATTGTTTTTCTTCAGCTTGTGTAGTGAGTTGGTAGTGAGAAGGGAGTGTTGTGTGACCATTTCCGTTTGTTATTTGTATGTGCCATTTGTCGTTGCCATTTATTTTCTTGCTTTACAATTTCTTTGGCATGTGAGTGGGAGGGTGTATGCGCGGGTGTGCATCTTTGGGCATGATTCACATACCCAACGACATTTATGAACATTTCAGTGCAATATCGGAGCTTATGAGTACATTTTAATTTTTTATTTCATCTCATTTTATATGCCGGACACTTTACCCGGCCGTGACAGCCTCTTTTATTTTCTATTTTCTCCCCATTATTTATTATATTTTTATATCATGAAATAATCCATGATTTTCTATTTACTTGGCTGAGTGTGAGTGGGCAGGTTTTTGTTGGGTTTTTTGCTCGGTCATAAACATGTTTGAGAATTGAGATTTTAGCATAAGAAACGCATTTAAATTTGTAACACTCACGTTTTATATCCAAACGTTTGTTATACTTTTCTTTTTTGTTTGTTACTGTTTTTAACCATTTTTTCTTAGCAGTTGCAATAAAATAAAAACATTTCCATTTGAATGTCCTGCAGGACATTCCAATTCCTACACAAATTGTTTTGTTTATTTTACTTGCGCCATAAAAAATTAAGTTTTATTCAGAATTTATGCGGTTCTTTCTTAAATTTGTTTTTTATAAAATTTACTTCCAACTCTGATGCAGAGCTTAAGAGAAGGACGAATAGCTTTGCCGTACTCAGTTGTTGCGTGATGTTTTTTTTTTTTCTTTTTCGAAAACTGAATTTATATAAAAATATTTCAAATTTCCAAAACAATTTTATGGCGACACGGATTTGTAATGAATTTTACAATTTTATTATCCTCTTAACCGAAATGACTTGAAAAAGAAATTGCTTTAACGCAGTTTAATGGTCTGACCAAAAGCAGGATAATATATCGGCCAAAAACTGGCCAAAGTTCGAGACGGTTACAAGTATTTTACAATTTTATGTATATAAATTAAAAATTCGAAATTATGATAACTACTGTAATAATTTGAAAAATTCAGATTCAGAGGCAGAGGCCATAAAATGGGGAAAAGCGAAATGAAGGACAATTTGTCTCAGATTTAAGGATAAGGAAAGAAATAACTACCAATCAACAACCAAAACATCTAGTAAACTTCGGCTTGCCGCTCAGTGTTTATTGAGTTACTCTGGGAGTGGGAGGGCTCGAAACACGTATCGCAAATACACTTAGGTAACTTTGACCATGACATGTAATAAGATAAATTTATTTGTACGGACTTATGCTATTGGCATTCTCCAAACAAGGATTGCTTAAAGGTCCTTCTCATGACGGAAATTCCATTTTAATACAAGCTAGTTTGTAGGCATGACTCTCTTTTTTTTTGCTGGAATGTGCGATACTGAAATAGCCAGGGATGAAAAGGATAACCAAAGGAAACTTTTTCAGGATATAACTTGAGGTAGTAATGCTACACATACTAATGCAGCTCACCAGAGAGCTTACGGCATAGGAATTTCTTAAAATGGTATGAATTTCGCGAGTGGTATGAATTTGGCTGGAGGCAAATACGTAAGTGAACAACAGTTTTGGTTAGTTTTCGTTTTCATTTCGTTCAGCTGCCATTCATGGACAAAATTAATTTTTTTTTTTGTAATGCAAAGCCGCCATAAAGCCAAATGATTTAACCCTTTTGGAAGCGTTTTATTTTGCATTCAAGGAATGTTACACTTTTAATCAAATGCCTTTCCTCCAATAATAATTCAAAATTCGTTTATTTATTGAATATTTCATTCCGCTGCCTTCACAATACGTATTGAATTGGCCTCTTTAAGCATTTCGTTCTCGTGTCCACAACGAAATCTATTAAAATCCGATATCGCCCCACCACTTTTTGCTTAATGAATGGATTTAATTTTTTGTCTTGAGCGAAATTTACGAGTATGGAAAAAATATTTTTGTATTTAATTTTCAGGCCTGAAGTGATTTTATTTGCATTTGATTTCTATTTTTATATCGTTGGCATGTTTTCCTACGCAAAGCCTTTTTAATTTTTTTTTTTTTATTTTTGTTGCTTTTTATTTTGTGTTTGTTGTAGAGTTTATGCCTTGAAGAGGTGCTGCTGTTGCTGAACTGTTGGCGCTTGTACGCAATTTAATTGAAAATAATAATAAAAAACACAATGAAAAAAGAAAAGAATAACATAAAAATGGAAATGAAAACGAAAATGAAAATGGAAATGGAAATAAAAATAAAAATAATAAAATAGGGAAAAAATAGTGAAAAACAATTTTCCTACAATTTGCCGAGCACAATAAAAGAAGCCAACAAGGGCGCATACTTCCACACACAACCTGCCCTCGTCCTTCGAGCTGACCTTTTTTCCTTACTTTTATTTTATTGTCATTTCTTGTCGTTGTTGTTGTCACTGTTGTTGCAAGCCCCTAATGAAGAGGCCGGGTTATGCGAAATGCGAGCATATTGTTTTTGCTGTTGCTGTTGTTGCTGCTGTTGCTGTAACTGCTATTTTAATATTCCTTGAAGGCGTAAAAAGCCCAAGGAATTTATGTCTTTGCTTGTGCTTTCCCTTGAGCCTTTATTTTGGAGCCAAATGGCCAGTTAAATGGCCAAATGAATGTTACCCATTGCTCAGATTAATAATGTTGATCCTTTTCTCATTTTTATGTGAATTATTAAAAGCAAAAAAAAACAACAACAAAGTGGGGAGAAAGAGTTGAAGCGAAGAAACTAACAAACAGTTTCCTTTTTAAGTCGTCTTGTGTGTATGCATGCGTGAGTGTGTGTGTATTTGAGTGTAGGCTTGTGCGTATAATTGACTGCGTTAAGGAAATCAGTTTTACTCCTTTATTGTTGCTTATTTTTTTATTATTGTTATTTTTTTTTTATTTTTATTTGTTTGTTTGTTAAATAACTCATTCACGTTGTTGTAATTGTTTAAATGTTGCTAAAGTGGCCATAAAATCATTGAAAGGGGCGTTCGTGTGTAAATGTTTCATTTTATGTCGTTCGCTTTAAATGGCCAAATGCAAACACATCATTATGCCTGATGCCTTCTAAGACAGTTATTTGTTTCCTAATGCAGGTTTCGTTGTAAAACAGAATTTATTAGCGAACATTTTGCAACATCATTAAATACACACACTTAAAGCTCCACACGCTCCCACATACACCCGGACACTCGCACACACGAAAACTTTCTTACATACCAAATTCAGGAAGGTGTTACCAAATACCCAATACGCACATTCCAACCTACTCAAGTATTTGACATTTTAGACAGCAGCTGCTAAAACAGTGGTAAATGAAACATAAACTCAGAATTGCCACTCGTCAGTCTTGGAAGGTTGTTGGTCATAGTACACACTATGCAATATTTGTTGCAGAAATTTTTAGTTTTCTGCAAGAACGATGTAATAAAACTGCATACCATTTGCATTACTCCATAGCACTCTTTGTCCGTAGCAAAATACTGCCAGCTGGGAGACTGTCAAAGAATTGGTCCAGAGCTGTCCAAAATTTTTCTATGCTCGTACAACCACTTTCATTGAGAAGAAATTTTTTTGCAGTCTCTGTGCCGTCACAGTATGAAAGTGATATAAATATAAAATAAAATAAATATTTTTAAATTTGTATCAATTCATATTTATATAGCACCAGATTTTTTATACCTCCAAGAGGTCAACTTTAATTACAACCGCGACAAGGTCTCCTTAAAGACAAAAAAGTCCAATGAAATGAAAAATATATTTTCTTCGTATCAGTTACGAATTGGTTAAGGCAAGAAAATTTCAGGGAACATGAAAGCTTCTGAAGCCACTACTACTGATGTCGCCTCCCTCACAATACAATTAGCTTTGTAAGAGGATAATTTCATAGTATTTCCAAGGCTTCTTCTTTGAGGGTACTTTCTATACTTATTTTTCCTGAAAATATACTTTTCGAGATTTAAGAATGTTTTAAAAATGTTTACAGTGAAAGCAGCTGCTGCCACCGGCTGGGCTTTACTACAACCACAAGGTAATAATTTGTTAAGAGCGGTTAGCCAGCCTGCCAGCTGGCCAGCCAGTCATCCAAAGAGACACTCATACTAGTTAGAGATCAAATCATATGGAACAATTTCGGACTAATAGATACATGCCTCTGTTCGCTTACATACGAGGAAAAATATTCCTCTCGGTGCGCAGGGCCGTGTCTAATTTTTAAGCCTGCAATAATTTTTTCTTCATATTTCTAATATGTTGAAATAAACAACTTGAAAATTGTTTCTTTTCAGTACGTATAAAGTTTCGCTTGCAGGCCATTTTTTTAACGTGCCAGATCATTTGTGACGCAGTGGAAAAAAAATGGCATCAAATCAACTGAACTTTTTTTTGTGTGCTCGCTCGCAATTTTTTCGAAAAACAAGAGGAAAAAAAAAATAGAAAAAGAGGCGCCAAATAAACTGGCACTGGATCATTCGCAACAATTTTTGTTATTTGAATTTAATGTTTTAATTCAATTATGAACAGAACACACAACACACAACAATTTGGAAGTCAACAGAATACACTGTGCGCCATTATCTGGCTGCAAACTTGCAAATGTATTCGTTACGGTGTTCATTTGCTCGTACGTGGGTGTGTGAGAGCGCAAGTGTTGATGCGAGCGTGTGTTGTACTTATAATCCGTTATTATTATTATTGCCATTTATTGTGGCTTAAGCGACAAGTGTGTGCGCTTGATGGAAATACTACGTGTGTATACGTGTGAATTGAAACAGATTGATACATGGGAGTGTGTGTGTGCATGTGTGTGTGTGTGGGTTTAGCTGTGTGCATTCGTTTAATGTTGAATGAGTTAAAGTGTCGCCATTATGTTTATAAGCACACACTCCCACTCTACCACACACCCACCCCCAGCCACTCACACGAATATTTATCTACGTACATATGCGGACGTATGTATGAGCCCGAAATGGTTCCATATGGTTTGATCTCTAACTAGCATGAGTAGTGGCTGGCTCATTGGATGACTGGCTGGCTGGCTGGCTGGCTGGCTCGTTGACTGCTCTTAAAATGTTGCTGATGATGATGATGTTATAGTTGTTGTAGTAAAGCACTGCTGGCGGCAGCAGTCATTGATGAACACTGCTGCTGCTCCTTTAGCTGCGTCAAGTGCTGCGAGTTCGTTTGTGAGTTTGTCGCCGTGCACACATAATTTTTATTTTTATATGAGTGCATAAATTCGTTCGTGCATTTATTTATTAATGGATTCTTATACGAGTGCGATATGATTCTGTTGACTCTGTCCTTTTAATTCGCACTCTTCCAAACGCATTATGAAGACAATTTGGAAAAATGTTATAAAAAAATCTTTTCAAACTGGATCATTAAATTGACACTGACTGTTGCTGGAGTGCGGTTTGGTTGTGGGATGGTTTTTGTTTGTGTTTGATTTTTCCGCTTTCATAAGTTTATAAAGAGGCAATAAAAAAATTAATTAGATAAAAATTAAAGTAGTTTTTATATAATAGAGAACACTATGGGGCAGTTTAAGAAAAGTAAACTCGAAAATTAAATGCCAGTTAAATGCGGGGCTGTTTTGTTTATAAATCTATGCAGTTCTGAAATTGATTTTCATTCCAGTCGCTATTGAGAAATTGTGTGCTAATACAGGAGATGTGACTAACTTAATTCTAAAAACAGTTCTGCGAACAAAAGCAGCCGCAAGGAACATGAATCAAATATTTTATAATAAATTTAATAAAATGATTGAAGACCCATTTGCATACTATTCAAGTACTTTTATGGTGCAGTGTTTGTTTTTGGGGGAACGATCAAGCTATTTGCCAGCTAATTGAGAACAAGCGAACGTTAGTAAGCAGTGCAGGGTTTGGATGCAGAAATTTCGCTCTTTCATCTGTACTTGTAAAATCTGCATCATGGAATTTAGGCCCATTGTTGCCGACAAAAATAACTTCAAGGAAAAATTAAACTCTCTGGATTCCGTCATTTAACATGTGCAGAGCTGGGTTTCTTTGGTGTCAAATGAAATGATTGCGGCCTTGAATTTTAAAGTCTCTGACATGTTTAGTAAAGTGGATTTGCCCTTTTGTCAAAATCTGATACAAGACATTGTGTAATGGAATCCTGCATAATTTCTGGTTTTATATTCAGAGCAAACAAAAAAAAAAAACACTCTGTATCTTGACCACAGTGCCATGTTATGAATTATTGAATTTAGTGCCTTATAAACTTATTCTTTAATCAGCCATTAAAGCATATTTGAAAAAACATCATGCCTGCAGTAAAACTTTTGTATCAACGCAAACACATTTATGTGGCCCACTCTTAAAGCTTTTCGGCATAAAGGCGGTCATAAATTTTTTAAAACACCTTTAATGGTTTTTATCAGCCAAGCAGAACACAACAAAATAAATTTCATACAGTTTTTAGTTGTAAATTGTTACAACCTGTGATAATATTTTTCATTGCTAGAAGTTTCACCGTAAAGCCATTAATCAGGGGCCTGCAAAGTGGTCAAGTCGTATGCTTGATTTGGTGCCCTTTTTAAAGCACTTAATACTTTTAATGATGTTTTTATCAAACTAGATGGCCTTATTTTTTTTATTCATTAGCAGTCAGACGTAAAGAAAAGAGAATGATTTTTAGTTTTAGCCTGAACAAACAAGGCTTTTAAGGACATGTATCCTTGAAAGCATTGATAGAAATTCCTCGACCAAAAAAAAAAAAAAATTAAAATCCTAAAAGTCCTTACTAATGTCAAGTAAACTAATATCATCATATGAACTGTTTTAAAGCAAACAAAAATTGATTTGTGTAGAAATATTTTATAGAAAGTTAATTTACCTACTGCTCTTACACTCTTACACTGTTCTTGTCTTTATGGCCTATTCCACGTAATCATTTGTTAAAACCCCTCATACTAAATTAATTCACTTCTGCTACTCTACTGTACTTCATAAATAAATAAATAAATCAAATTGGTTGCCGATTTCAGTTTATCATTTCTTTCTCTTAAATTCTTTTGTCAGGACTTGACACATCTCAAGGATGCATAATTGAAAATATTCTTTTGTATTCGAATACCTGATGAGAGGGAATATCTATTTTGAAAGCAAGAAAGAACATGTTTATCGCTCTCTATGAAGTAAAAGTTTTAATAAGATTTTCTTTACAAATTAGTTGACAGTTGCCGTGAGTCAACCTTTAACAGACTGACAGACTGGTGACAATATTAATAAAATTGAAACATCACACGCTTAAGAAATGTCTTGAAATTGTTAAACTTCACCACACAAATTCTAGAAATTTTTTTTTTTATTATCAGTACGCTTAATCAAATACATTTCGATGGATTCTGATTAAAGTTGGCAATTGTGAAACTGAACGAAACGGTGGTTGCATTTGAGCACTTTAACAGAAAATGTGGTCGATTTACGAACCCGAAAGCAGTTCTGCTTACGAAGATTATGGAAATATTGGAATTTTGCTTTTAAGGTTTTAACAGCAGAAGCTTCCATAAATAATTTTTCTTGAAAATTATTAGTTTCTATTACCCAGCCATAGAAATGCTAAATCAATATATTTAATTTCGCCACGTACGGTTTTTTTCAATTTGAACATGCGCTACCATTTCTTCACCTAAAAGCTCTAAAGGTTCACAAAAAAAAAAAAAAGAAATAAATAGTATCAGAACCGAAGTGGGGAAACATTTTTTATAACTGAGAAATAAATTACCCAAAGAAATCTGCTTCTAATTAATTAATAAAAGTAGAAAATGTTGAAGTTATCGATACTAAATTTGAGAAAATTTGCAATTGTAAAGGCGTTGCATTAATTGTTGCTTTAATTGGCGTTGTACAATAATTATCGCTTGTTATGCAAATCGAGCTTTTACCGTATTAATAAATAAAAAGACAAAATAATAAATAAGTTTGTGGGCAGGAGTTATTTATGAGGACTACTATGAATTAAAACCACCCGGGCGTATGATTAATAATAATTATTTGCAAACTTGATGACAGCACTCATACGCCACCGAAACCATTTACGCTTTGCCGCCCACAACTAAAACGCAGTCTTACAATTTTGTTATTCCACTGAGGAACTTTTACATTAAACTTATCGTAATTCATCATGATTTCTTCATTTCTAATATGTACACGTTCTAAATGCATCTGCACCGCGTAGATGACTAAAAACCAAAAGTTGAATAAATGTATTTATTTATTTTAATTTTTGTATTATTTATTTTGTAATTCAGCAAGTGTTTGAAGCATCGAAAACTCTATTTGGGTATTTTAAAGTTTCAATTAGAGGCAAATACTTTTGCATCAGTTATTTTAACAAGCGATTACACTAGCCTACAAACCCAATGCAGTTAGAATAATTTATTACCGATTTAAGTCTAGAAGGCATGGCTGGTTGGATTGCGCCCACCCATGTTAATATAAATTGTTCATATAATTGTTGTATAATTGTTCATATAAATATATTAAATGAAAACCACTTCCTTCAGTATTAAAGAAATGGCGACAGTATTAAAAGAAATGTTTCAAAATTTTACTTTTTTATATATAAGCTCGAATAAGATGAAATATTTATTCCCAGCATAAAAAAATAAATAACTAAAAGCGCAACTGGTTGGCAATAATTGACATTCAATCAGGATTGTAGCTCATTCCACTATCACTACCACAAAACTAATTATAACAATTAACAGTAGCTGTCACAGAATATGATCAGCTAAACCAAAACAAACATACAGAAACTAGTCTGTATGACAAGTTTTAAACGTGGCGAGCTGAACTCCTTAAAAGCTTCGCTAATATTAAAACTGAAGTTGAATAACATTAAAAAAAAAAAAAAAAATTATTTTGGCTTAAATTAGCTCCAAGTTGTTTCAAAAAGAGTTTATTCACTAGCAAACATTCCCCAGAGTACGCTAATTGAAAAGACAAAGAAGGTTTTTGGTTGACATTTTCAAATTCATTGAAATAATTATATATTGAATTTCAGCTAGTTGGCTTAGAAAGTCAAATTGCACAAAAACACTGACAACTTAATCGTGGTATATTCCAAATAGAGGAAATAATAATGAATATTGTGGAAAGCTTGATGAAGTTTTAATATTAGTGCCTCCATATAAATAATAATAAGTGCAATTTCATTAATTAAATTAATACTCAAAGGAGTATTATTATTTTATTATTAAAAATTGCTTATGGAGGGTTAACTGTAGGTAAATGTGGTTTACCATGCACGTCAACATTTATCACTGGGGTGGCTTTTAAATATTTAATTAGTACAATGACTAATAATTATTAAAATATATTATTTAAACAATTGATTTTGGTCTCCCATTCAATATAAGTTTTGTATACAGAAATATATTTGGGAAATAGTTACATGGATTCTAAGCCAAATTTAAATTTTCATAAGCAAAATACATTGTTAAGACCCATCAGGTTGATAAACGAAGATTTAAAGTGAAAGGAATCCCAAATAAAGAGTGAAATTATTCTTTCCGATTGAGGCTAAAGAAACCTTTGTAGACCCCTTTATGCCACATCGTGAATGTAAATTTGCTAAAACAATAACTGACCGGTGTGTAAACCGCACCACAGTGCACGCGATAAAAGAAAATTATGTCAATGCCATGAAATCTTCATTATCGTAATATTCTGGCTATTTAATAATTTTATAATTCGTAAATTTGCGAACAGCAAGGCACAGGGAAGAATGAAAAGCACCATGACTGATTGGCACTTATAGTCGAAGTAATTTAGAAGCCCCAAGAACCATTCGAGAATTGTTATATTAATGCAGGTTTTACAATTTTATAAACAAAATTAAATCTAGGGAATATCATTTTATTTTTACTGGGGCTAACTTGAAATCGGTGCCAAAGAATCTGTAATAAAGTGCTTCCAACATCGCTAAGCAGTTGGTTCCAACTATACCAGCTACTTAAAAATCGCACTTTGTGTTCATTTCAACATAAAGATCACAAAGCAAACTTTAAATTCCTTTTTATCTCATAGTGGCGAAATTTTTTATCACTAAAACTTAACTTCCAAAGTAGACCGACACCCGATCCTGTACTTTCCTTAAGCATTCTAATTCACACATGAAAAAAAGTGAATAAGAAATATTAAAAAAAGTTCTATTAAATAAATATTCTAAAAATGTTAATGAACAACTACAATTCGAAAATTAGCTTTTTTCTTTTCGTTTCTGGCCTTTTAGTTGTGAGCTTTAAGCTTCCTTCTTATTTTTTACAGCTGGTCTTAATGACTCATGAATCCACAATTGCCTTCGATACATTTAACAAAATGAATTTTATTTCTATCACTACACATCATGTTGTCATTGTTAATCTTTTACAAACAAAAATATTTTCCTTCCGTCAGTTTAATGTTTGCCAGTGAGATAAATTCTAAAGGTAATTCATAGGAAAATTGCAGATATCAAGGTATCCTGGTATAAGCAACGGGAAAGGCGGTTACCACTGTTGCAAACACCCTCTCTCTCACACCAACACATTATGGTCCTCAATAAAGAATCTTAAAAGCCAATTACCTTAGATGAGTTAAATTGATATACATGTCATTAAAAATTATTTACCGACTTGGCATTTTTTAACAGTACTCGTACATTCAATTGTAATAATTGACAGTCCACTTTTGTTCAAGCACACGTGCATACGAACAGCAAAAGAGGAATTAAGAAAATTACATAAAAGCCCACATGCTGTAGCATTGATATTTGCTTTGTGCATTTTACAGTTGCCCCTCGATATTTTGGATAAGACAAATGTGTAAATGGTGAATTATTGCAAAGGAAAAACATTTCAAAATAATTCTCGTATTCTCTTTTTCTTCAACACATTTCAATATAAATAAGAACAAAAAAATCTGAAAAAATATTTAATAAAGTATATTATCAGACAGGAGAAGCGATATAACATCGCCGTATATACGAATATAAATCGTCAGGCAGAGTTTACGAAAACATATTTTCGAAGAAATAATAAAGATTGCAACATGAATTATAAATGCGTGGCACAACAAGTCCCTCTTCAGACTGCCAAATTTTTTATCTTCAATTTTATTTATCTCATCTAAAAAGCTAAAAGTTGCTGCAAGAAAAATTGTAAGTTTGGAGAGGGAGTAACAATTGTCCTATCAAGTAATTACTTTCACCGAATGCAGTACGATTAATAAACAATTTCAATATTATTTTAATAATAATAACAAAAAATATCAATTTATTGTGCATTTTTTTTAAATTATTCAATTCAATAAAACTTTTCTAAAATTTAAAAATTTTTTATTAATTTGAAAATTATTTTTGTTTAATTTGTATATACTTTTTTTTTTTTTTATTTGTATATACTTTTTTTTTTTTTTAAACTATAAAAAATATATTGAAATTAATTTTGATTATAATGCTGAGGCGAATGAAAATTAGCCTGCTTTCGAATTGAATAAATTCGCTCGTGTGAAGGCAAATGCGATTTCATGTAAATTTGCCGCGGCCTCCTTAAGCCGCATACAATAAGTGTAGTCTGTATAAATTTTTAATAAACCCTCCTTTATTTGCTCTACCTTTTTCACAATCTCTACCACCCTCTTGCTTTCTACCTCTTATTTTCCCCACTATACTACCCTTGTCTGTGGATCCTGCTCTATTCAAAATAATTAAGCATGCCGGCCTACCGTTTTGCTTTTGCGTATGTGGGAGAGTGCACATTCGTCTATTATGTGTGTTGCCACCATCTCATATGGAATTGTGTTCGATTCATTATGCTCTCTTCTTTCAAGTTGTCTTCATGTTGAAGAAAAAGCAAAAAATATTATACAAAATATGAATATGAAGTGTATTTAAAGCTTCATGGAAATACATTTTGTTCAGGATACAAGTGATAGGAAATTTCACTTGTTGAGTGGAGTGCAGGATATATAAGGTGGGGACTGGCAAATTTACCAGTCTTTACTCAGACATGTTGCAAGAAATCAAACATTAAGAGAACTTTGCATTAATTAAACCGCGTACAACCAAAAACAAATACTTCAAAATATTTCACATTTCATTTACGTCCGTTCCCTTTGCGAACAGCAGTAGTCTTTAAAGGACATCAGCAAAGAAAATCATTGCCAAGAAACATTGTTATTTCAAAGCCAGAGATGGAATTCAGTTGTGGTAAAATGCAACTGAATTAAAACCGCCACAGATTAAATAAATGTTTTCATAAGAAAGCAACCGAAACAAGACCAACATGTAAAACAAAAAAATGATTTCCCAGAAAAAGTTCTTTTTAAACTGCTTAAAATATTTTCCAACTAGAGAAAAGTTTAGACACAAAAATATTTTCCGAATTTCGTTATCAGGTGAAAATGTTACATTCATCTCTGGCAAATTAATGTCGTTGTCATGACATCTTTTACGAGAGTTTAAACGAGTTAAATGTATAAAAATTAGATATTATTTACTTGCAAACTGGCGTGTATAATGTTTTAAAGTTTAAAAAAGGACTCTGTCTTGTTAGCTTACAGTGGGTGGGTCTAATTGTTTTGAACTGACTAATTTCTTTGTGGGTCGTGTGTAAAGTGTGTTTCTCAAAATGAGTTTATCTTTAAGTATGCTGCCACTTAGAGCAGTAAAAGATTTATTATGAACATTTGCAGATGCTGAGTATGCGAAAGCCAAGAAAGAATTACTCCAACAAACAAATGCAATTATTTAAACCGCAACAAGTTAATCATTTTACAATTTAAAAGCTCTTTCCCCCCAATAAATTTTTCAAGCCAAACATGTATTAATAATTTGCAGCATTAAATTTTAATTTGTGATTTAAGCTGCCACAGGTAGATGAAGGCACTCAATTTAGAACTTGTTTGGGGAAATTTCTAAATAAAACTATTCAACAACTGCATGTAAAAAAAAAAAAAAAATTATGTTCTCATTGAATTCATAGTGTAACCTTAACATTTGCCCACCCCTTCCAAGTTCGAGCATGATTCGGTTAGCCGAAATTTGACAATCCACTTTCACGAATGAAATTTGTTTTAATTAACTACAGTTTACACAGAAATATAATAACTTTTATAAAATATAATATGTGCATACATATTTATCATATTAAAATAGTTTCCAACTATAGAAAATTTGCATAAAAACAAACAAATTTAAACTCGCTGAAAAGTTTTTCTCTATTTTTTTTTTTAACAAAATTAAACTTCATCACCCAGCAAAAAAAAAAAAAGGAAAAAAAAATTAAAAGAAAAACTTTGCGGTTGCTGTAACCAAAAAAAAAAAATTAATAAAAAAAAAATAAAAACAAAAAATTCTTTGTGTGCAAACATTGTAAATAATTTTAAATTTATTTTGTTCTTGTTCCTGCCATTGTTGTTGCTATTTTAGTGCGTTTTTAGTTTCTGGCCACAGGAAACTTTTCTTCTATTCTACGGAAAAACACAAATAACTATACAAAATTTCTAAACAGCATCAGCTCAACTTAATGACGATTCTACTGAAGATAACAAAGTTGTATTTACGGATGATAATAATGACGTTTTGCTACCAAAAATCCTGAAAAAGGAATAAAAATAAATAAAGAAAAGCTGTGCCTCATACGACATTTGGCCACAGCAAATATT
Source organism: Ormia ochracea (assembly GCA_963402855.1). Taxonomy (NCBI): domain Eukaryota; kingdom Metazoa; phylum Arthropoda; class Insecta; order Diptera; family Tachinidae; genus Ormia; species Ormia ochracea. Next base: position 5,493,614 of record OY727105.1, read on the forward strand.
TGCAGCAGCAGAGAGGGTAATAATAAACAGAATTACTGCACTGATGCACAAGAGTTGTGCAACATCTGTGCGAAATCACATGTAACGGGTGTTCTATTAGATGCCTACACAAAAGAAGAAAAGCATCAACTTAGAAGGATTGCATGCAGCGCTTGAGGCGCAGCTGTATTGGTCATTTGAATGCAATTTTCTTGAAAACTTTAACTCGTAGTAGTAAAAGTTTTCAAAATAAGAAATCAAATACCTTGGTTTAAAGTCTGTAGGCACCTAATGGGAAACCCGTTATATGCATGTATATATATATAATGAGAAATATTTCGTTACGTGTCCTCAGGAAAGCCGGTGATAACTGCAATCCGCTCAATTCTATTGTATAGAAAATAAATATGGCTGTACTGTGTTTCGAACTAAAACTCCTACGATCCGGTGACAAGAAAAGTTATATTCATAACATGAATTTAAGAGCCTGTCATTTTTGTTTTTATTGTTCACATTAAGAAAACTATACAAAACAACATGTATTTCCGTTTTTTCTTTTAAAAGTTTTCAATATTTCGTTTGCTTCTAGGGCTCTTCTTCTTTTTGCTTTAACACTATTATAGCTGAGAGTTCGTTCATCTAGAAATCTTGAAATTATGATGGCCAAAATATCGCAGAACTAAATAATACCTTGTTTTGCTATTGTTTAAAGAAGGCTCAGTTTTAGCCTAAAAAGCTAAAGAAAATTTCAGATTAGTTATCTGGACTCGAGAAAATAAAAAAAATATATACATAAATGAATAAAAGAATCTTATAGTTTAATTAAAACTTTTCAATTTTATAATTATTACTAATACTCTGATTAGAGTATTCAGCTCCATTCGAAAGGTATCTTTCAACATCAATTCAAGGATCATTCTCAATTGCCTTTAACACAAACACACTTTAACATTCCCATTTTGATTTGCCCAAGAGGCCGTACAACATATACACATTCATATTCTATTCTTAAAAAAAAATATTTTTGATTTTATTCTACATAAAAATCGTAAAACATAAAACATACAGCTACTAGAATTAAAAAAGGAAAAAAAAACTCTTTCTCATATTTTTGATTAAGTAAAATACATTAAAAAGTTTTTAAACTCATCCTTCCTCTACTTCCAGTGGATCAAATTCTGACATCATTATTTGTACCCACACGTTCGTATTTGACTTAACAGAGAAAAAATAAATAAATAATAGAAAAATGAAATAGAAGACCAGCAATTGCTACTGATGAACTATTGACGGCTGGTTGCACACACAACTAAACAGACATACGAGCACATAAAAGAAAGGCAACGAACACAAAAACCAACAGAAAGTAAAAGAAAAAACTAAATAAATAAACAAACACTCAAAAGCAAAAGGAGTAAATTTTATATTTTATTGTCGAGTGCTTGAAACTGTTGTCGTAAGTACCACCTTGAAACTGTGATACGCAGCAACAGCAACAGCAACAGCAACAACAACACCAACAATAACAACAATAATGACAAGAGTAACAGCAACAGCAACAGCAACAACAACCACTTAATTTCTAGTTATAGGTAGGAAGCTGCAACATTTGCTTGAACAACACACACCTTCTCTTTTTGTTAGACCGGAGATGGGAAGTTGGTTTTTTTGCATTTCAGCTGACTTTAAAAAAACCAAGTGTTTTATAACATATATATTTTTTTTCTCGCAGGACACGATCATTACATCACAAATAACGTATTTTTATATTAAAGACTTTCCCCTTCCATGCCACATATTTGTCATATTTCAAGTACCTTCTTTCAAAGGTACGTGGTTCTAACAATAATAATTGGCCTCAACCTCAAAATAGCATATGAAGCCATTCGAAAGCCTTTTTACTTGCTTTTGAGTTGGAAAATTTTTTATTAAAGATTAAAATATTACAGCAATAAGAATCAACTTTTAAATAAAATAATTTATATTTTATTAATTATGATTTTGCGCACTATACGATATTGATTGAATAATAATCATTTTGCGTAGCAGCGTCAAAACTATGCCTCTGATCCTTTCCGGTCTTAGTCTAGTGAAATAAAACTGACTAATACATTTCAATGGAATTGTAACATCTTCTACAGTTCTCTGGCTCTGAGAAAATTTTTTGGCATCATTTGTGTCTCTGTAATAGTTCTCAGAAATGATGTTTTTATATTCTCTCGGAAGATTTCTTGAGCATTTGAGCAATTTATTTAATTTCCCCAAGTGCGCTGTAGTAAAGTAAACATGCTGTCTTCGCTCGTGTGTGTTTCCAATTTGCAGGTGGTTTTAGTTTAGCAATCTTAAGGCTTAGAGACACACCACTTAGACTTAGAAGCTGTGCAATCCTTTAGGGAAATGTAACTGAATTACAATAATATATCATTTTTTTACGTGGGCTGTTGCAATAAGCCATCTCATTTTTATCAAGACGACATTTAATACTTATCAGGAAGCCACTTGTATCGCTTTTAAAGATAAAAAGCAAAAATTGAGCCATTATTAAAAATGCAGCGAAATGCTTTTAAACACGACATTGAAATGATTAAAATTTTTCGCAAAAGGAGCTAAAAATTTTTAGGTCCAAACTTGGTACACGGCTGGTAATTGTGAAATTTGTTGAAAACATTTCAAAAGCACCTGTTCGGACACGTTTGTGAAGTGGAGTATCATTTTTGAGAATGCAGCTCAAGAACAATTAAGAATTTTTGCTGTTGTAGTTCATAGTTGGAACATTTTGTTTTTAATGCAAGAAAACACGCCAACCGGCACTCAATAGCCTCTAATACTAAAATTAAACTTCGTACTGAAAGAACCTATATTTCGGTGCAGTAGCACCGAAATTATTAAATAAAGAACTAGAATAGGAATTACTTTTTAAAAAGTGCAAACTGAGTAGAATCTCAAATTTATTGCTCGAAAAAATTACTCATGCTTGTTGGAACAAAATTTTTTTAGGATGTCAAAATAGATCTCCAGCTTTATTAAATATAAAGAATACAAATTATATAATTAAAAATATTTAGATACAAAATGTAAAGTGAAACAAATTTATTAACTCTAAACCGTCCGCTTTGATAATAATTTCGATTTCTTGCTACTTAAATTGTTACATGTTTTATAATGGCAGTTCACACGACAGCATAATTTATTACAGTCAGCATTCAAAATTTATTGTTTATGTTGCTGCTGTTGATGCTGTTGTTGCTGTTACTATCCACGATATTCTTCTTGTTGCCTCTCTATTACTTACTTGCATCCAACAAATTTTACTTATTTACATTAAAACCAAACATAAATGTTAAAGCAAATGATTGAATGAACTGCTGTGAGAATAAACTTAAAGAGAGAATAAATAAAATATTCCAAATGTGTTATGATTATTTTTCTCTGCTCACGTTTATTAACTTGTTTTTATTATTATTTATTCTAAAAAAAGTGATATTTTACTTTTTGTGGTTGTTGTTTTTGACGCTGCCACTGTAATGTTACGGATGCTCCAACTTCCGTTTCCTTTGTCAGCATTCTTTCTTACTATTTACTACAGTAGCAGAGCACAAAAACTCAGAACTTTTTCAATGTATTTAAATGAATCCCAGAAAAGAAAGAAAAAAGAGAACAAACAATAAGAAAAAGAAAAAACGAAAACCCTGCAGCTCACCGAAAGTCATTATCAATGTTCTAGTAAAAGCAAAAGAAAGGTCTATTATACATAACACACACATACATACACCTGCAGAAAGAATAACTCTTTATACACAAGACTGCTTCCCTGCTCTTCGTGACAATGCAAGCCTGGCTGGCTCTCGCAAAGCACAATGAAATAAATCGTAGAGTTATACGTAAAAGCATACTCTGCTTAACACTTATACATTTACACTCTCGTCGGCCGTTTTAATGAATTGCATGCTGAGGGCCGAAGTGTTGCCTTTGTGTTTGTGCGTATGAGCAACATTTGAACAAAATATTGCTCATACCACACGTACTTTATGCGAGAGCGAGAGCGAGAGCGAGAGCAGTGTTTACAAACTCACAGCCTTGTTTACACTATTAACAAAAAAGAGGGAAATAATAAAAGAATTCAATGTTGCCAGTTAAGGGCGATTTGTTAGGAACCTATCGAAAGAGTAAACATTTACATGAAAACAAATACACACCTTTCACAAAATAATTTTTTTTTATTTATGAGAATTTATAAAGACAAAATTGTGTAAAAATGATTTATTTTTCATGTATTTATAAAATGAAATATTCTCTTCTCTCTCTGTCTCTGTCTCGCTCTCTCTGTGTGATTAGCAAGATAGTGTGTGATTGGCTAAAATGCATTTAGATACTTAAGATGTGTGTGCATAAGAAGCTTTATGTATGTGAATATTTTGAAAATAAATTGCAAATAAAATGAATTTTTAAAATATAAAATTTTGTGGTTATCATTAGCTTAAATGATCGCCAGATATCTCTGGCAGTAATAAAAATGAGAAAACCCCTTGTTTTTTCTCAATTACTTAAACAGCTGTAATAATTTTAACAGACGATATAATACAGGTGATCAAATAGTTTCGACTACGCTGCTCCTGCAAAAGTTCAATAAGTAAAATGCTACCAAAAGAAAAACTGTAACAGCTTCCAGTGAATTTTAAGACACCAAGTACTCTATTTCATGTATTATTACGCCTCTCTTATACAATTCCGGTATATTCTTCTCTTATCCTGTGAGTGCTGGTCTTAGAATAAAAATAAATAATTCAATTATATTTCTAAGTTGAAAATATCATTGTTCTATTTGTAATAAATTAAAGTTTTTTTGGGGATACGAAAATTGAAAATTGGGAACGAGATGTAAAAAACATTCGCATCTTTGATACAGCTGATTATTTTTTTATGCAATTTTTTCTTTACCAGTATTGCCGTGTGCTGAATTGTAATCAATGGCATTACCGCTATGTTTATATCTACAGTGCATACCAAAACTGACTGAAGGTAATTGTAATACAGTTTGAGTACTATTATACATATAAATATATCATTATTTTATTATAAATAGTTTTAACAAAAAATTATTTTTTTTTTTAACTATAAAATAATTTTTTAATATTACAAAAACTGTCTTGTGGCGGCAAGACAATATTTGCAAAATATTAAAATATTTTAATTAAATTGCTAAAGTTTTTATGAAAAAAGTGTATAAGTATATTTATTAAAATAATAAAATGAAAGAACGGCTATATAAATGTAATATAAATATAAATATTTCTCCTTTGAAAAATTATTTATGTTACCCATTTATGAGCGATCGGAGAGGACAATAACTCTTTTCATAGAATATGATTTCCTTTTGATGTAACTGAAGTAGGAATACATTTTATTCAAAATATTTTATATAAAATTTCATATTTTATGCTATAAATATACAAGCAGATTTTAATAATTATTAATTAATATTAGTTATTAATGCCGGAGCGAAAGAAGCTGAAGAAATTTTATTTATTAAAACTATTCTTTGATATTATTCTTGGACAGTTGTGTTTCACTAGTTTACTTCTTTAATAGTACTGGAATGGTATTTAAAATTTAAAAAAAATTGAAAAGAAAAAAGAGCTTAACAATTTGGTTATAATTTAAAAAACTTTCCAAAATTAAAAACAAAAAAAAATTTTAACAAAAATAATAAAATGCCCATTAAGTTTTGTAAGAGAGACTAAAGCCTTCCATTTTGTATTGCCTATTTTAAAATACTCACTTTCTATTATTTTATAATTGGAATTGTTTTAAGCAATTTTTTTAAAATATTATTTGAAAAAAAAATTAAAATATAAAACACTAAAAATTTTTTTCTCCATTTTAATACAGTTTTTTTTTTCTTGCAAATTTGGCAACGTTGCTGTAAATACTAATGTTCTCTCAATATCTTGTTAGACACACACACTCATACACACACCCAAACACAGACTCTTTTAAATAAATAATGCGAAGATTTCTCGCACGAATGCGTTTTTGGTTCTGCTCGTGCTTCTATGTATGTGCTTTTGCTTTCATTTTCGCATCCACTTCTTTTGCAGGTTTTGTTTAATCCTGTTATTCGATTGTTTTTGTTTTCTATACACTTTTATTATGTTGTTATTCGTGATGATGCTGCCACTGCAGATGTAAGTACACATTTACACACACATGCAAGCAGAGCCAGACAGCATCATCTGCAATCATTCATTCATTCATTCATTTTGCTGCTTGTTTTCAATTCTCGTAGATTTTTCTAGCATCAGTTATTGAGAGGGAGTCAATGTAAACGGTCGTTTCATATTAAAATTACCGCAGAAATTTCGAATTTATTTTGTTATTAGAAGCGAATCGTAAAAATTGAACAGAATGTTTGAAATAAACCAAAAGCGAGAAGCCGTTTGATATCTCATGCTTTTTATTTAAATCGGTGCGTGTTCAAGTAATCGCGTGAAATGTGTTTTAGAGGAGAAGGCAAATGTATAATGAAGTGCTGTCTTATCTATGCGGCAAATAACTGAACGAAAATATAAAGGCCGCCAAGAACAGATAAGAAAGAATTTAAAAATACTTAATATTCTTAATGAATCATTTTGTTCAAAAAATAAAACAAAAATATGCTACGCGTTCCTTTTTTGTTGCGGTTTGCCACTCTTTTTTTACTTTCGAAGGCTTTTATTTTTGTATTGTCTCTGTTATAGTTGCCGCAAGTTAATCTACTGGCCACAAAATGTTCGTGTTCTAGTTTTAGGGAAATGAAATCTCGACAAAAAGTTACACTAAAAACAAAAGAAATGAAATGACAAAAAAAAGATGTGAAAAATTTGCAATTTACACAGAAACGAACATCCGAACGCTCAAATATGCTGCGCATTGTGGTGGCTTTCTATGAGCACATACATATATATTTTGTTGTTATTTTGCTAGCCCTGATAAGGCGCGTTAGTGACATGGTGCAAGCAACATTTAAATGCTGCTGGCGTTGCATGACTCTTATAGCTTCATTGATGCCTGATTTCAATGCAAGAAAGCAGCAGCAAATACACAACATGCTAACTTTGCATACAGAACTAATAAACAAAGCATGTTGCAAGCAATGACATCCTTGCCCTGCACCTCTTCTCCTCAATTCTTTTTGTCAAATGGTAACCTAAATGCAATTTTTACCTCTTTATTTACATGGCTTATTATTAGAGCTTTATTTGTTGGCAAAATCACGTCCCTGCTGCTGATTTCAAATAATTACTGAATCAGTCACGTTACTGCAAATGAATTCATTACGTTGTTTCTAAAGCGTAAATAAGAAGGATTTTCAACGAGTTCTAATCAAGTCGCCTGGTAGGTTACCATTAAATATTTAAATGCATTAAACTGTTACAGTCAATTTCTAAGAGCCACCGGTAAAAGCATTTGAATGCAATTAAAAACATTTCGGAACAAAAAATTAAGTAACTCTTTCAAAAGGAACTTTTTAACAACGAGTCTTGTAGGAAATTCTGCCAAGTGCCACTTCCTTAAATTTATGCAAGAAACACATAAAAATCAAAAAAAAAAAAAAATTGGCGCAATTTTACTAAAGGAAATTAACACACGTATTGTGTTTCTTATAACACTGTGTAATAAAATCAGTTTTTGTTGACAGATAAGAAACAAGTTTTAAAAGTTTTCGGTGTTGTACGTATTCATTCTGAATTCGTATACAAGTCATTTAAAGAACATCTTCAGCTTGTGTGTTTTTTGTAATCACATTTTTTTAAATTAAATATTTTCAAAATGTTTTTTTTTGCTCTGCTTAGGTAGTAACTACTGGCATCCTTTCGAGACAAAAATAAGAAAATGTTTTTTTCGGCGAGCAGCATTGCATTTTGAGCCCACCGGTAATAAAAAGGAGGAAATAGCCACCCTCTAAGATACCTAAGAAAAGAAATAAATAGTCAAACCTAAGAAAGAAAATAATTAGTACCTAAGAAAAAAGCATTAGTTACAAAAATCATAAATAAGGCAATTATTGAAAACTATTTGTTTTGTGGAGAACTTAAGGCCATGTTTCACTGTCCTACACAGGCGTATAATATGTTCACAAGAAAATCTGATGGTGATACCATCCTATTTTAATAAATCGCATTAAAATCTCGTTGCTGTTGTCACACTATCTTACAAATATGATGCAACTCGTATCGCATGAAAATTATCTTTTTCTAATGAAAATGTTCTTGTCATAAGAATCGCAACTTTTAAAGCCAAACTATTCAATTTTTTCAGCAGAGATGCCATATTTAGCAAATCGTAGTGCCACAATAATATTTTCTATAATATCTTACTCCGTGTCAGATCAAGTTTTTCTTTAAACTGATTTTATTTCGAATTGCATTTAAATCTCGAATAAATCGTTAATTCGAATGAAATCGCTAATAAAGGAAAAAATACGAAATAAGATATATAAATAAAATAAAGAAATAAAATAAGAAATGCTTTCCATCGCACGCAAAATAATAATTATATTTTTTAAATTGCTTAGAACAATTCGGTTTTCTCTACATAAGAATTTTCTTATTGTCCTTCTATAAGCGGACGCTTAAGTTATAAAGGAGCAGATATTTTTATCGACAGGCTTGGAAAAAGTCGCTTACGAAGCGACTTCATTATATACCAAAAAAAATAATTTAAATCAAAAATAATTATAAAAATTATTTATATAAAATATTTGTAAGCATTTTTATAAAATTTAATGTTTTTATAAACATACGAGTATTGAAAAATATTGTTCTTCAATACAAGTCGAAATTAATTAAAGTAAAATGAAATCTTACTAGTTTATTGCGTGAATCAGCGCTAATATTTCACATCGCAGTCATTCTTTCGATACGTCCTGCAAGCATGCAGAAATGCATTATGGACCAGCAAACGCATTACGAGATGGGGACATGTTTGTATACGAGTTGTGTGTGCAACTATGTTATTGTTATTTTTGCTATCAATATACAGCAAAGTTTTTATTGTTCATTAGTTTTGTGATTTACATTTTCTTATAGCGTTTGTGTGTGTGTGTATGCTTTTAGTACTGCTGCACCAGCTGCTCGCTGCGTGATAGAAAGTGTTTAATAGTTGACTCTGTTCCATGCAGTCGATAATAATGCTGTTTTACTTGGAACATGTACACACATGCATGCCCACCAGTCTGACTGTAACATTTAATGAAGCAGTATTGTGAGCTGTGCTGGTGTCAGAATGCGTATAAAATCCTGAGTGCTTGGGTTTGATACACAACTTTGTTTCAAGTGAAGTAATGTTAAAAGTTTATGCATTTAAATGAAATTGCAACTGCACTCTCTTCTATGCGTAAGTACGTGACTACAAACGATGTCTGTCTCTCTGTCTGTCTCTCTGACTGTCTCAAGCAAAAGTAGTTTTCTATGTTGTACGTTACCGTATTCATAATGAGAGCTTCTTAATAAGCAACATCAAAGACAGGAATAAAATCAAGGCAACAAACATAAGCACGACACAAATACAGGATGCCAAGTAAAATTTCTCAAAGCAGAAATGAATTTTTTTTTATACACAAGCCGGAACTTAATTAATAAAACATAAACACAGTATGTCAAATAAAATTTTACAAAGCAAAATTGGTTTACATTTTTTTTTTTTTTTGACACGATCAGGATGCTATTCAGTAGAAAGAAACCATATTTTGTATTTAATTTCGTTCAGTATGCCCACTAGGCAATCACAAAATATTTATTCTAAAAGGTTTTTCCCATTACTTTTCCCAAAAATTATACCATTTCTTCTTTGCCGTTATTGTTTTAAATGCAACAGGTGCTTTTATTTTTGAGGAATATTTTAGGTGGCATCTCCCTTTCCACTGTCGTCTTAAATGCCCACGTCATGAGGATAAATTAATTAATTACTAAATGGCCACACTAATTAAATATATAATATAAATATAATAACAAATACAGTAATAAATAAATAATTGAATTTGAACTGCCTTTTACAATTAATAATATAATCGATTTTAAATAATTGCAATAAAACTTTTCGTAGGCTTCAAACCACAAAAATACCAGCATTATTTGTTTACTCATTAAATTGATTTCATGTAGAAAATGGCAGTTTATAATCCAAATTTTTTATAACTAAATGATCCCCAAAAAAAATTTTTATACTTTTTCTGTTTAAGAGTTAAGCATGTCATGTCAAATGTCATGTAGAGCATTCCATTTAATCAAATTCTTATTTAACAATTAAGTTAAATAAGAATGTGACTAAATTGGTGGTGGCAAGTCGCAACATATACCATGCAACATCACAATAAATATGATAAATATCAGGAAGAAGAATACTTTTGATACAGTTTATTTGACAAACTGTATGTCTCCGTTTAATAAGAAAATGCTTAAGGATTTTAATAAAACATTAAAAAAGAACAGAAATATATTAAAAATCAATAAAAAAAAATTTTTTTAACTCTATAATATAATAATAATATCATGTAATTAAAAATTATTTTCTAAACTTTACAGCAAAAAATAAAAAAAAAAATATAAAAAATATATTAAAACCGAAATTAAGTGCAAACATTCTATTGGTGATCGGCAGTAATAAAAGTGTACGAAATATTAAAATACAAAAATATTTAAAAATATAACAAAGATTTTTTACAAGCACTTAAAAAACTAATAAAAATAAAACTTAGAAATTATTCCGAAATTCCTGGCTAAGAAGGTAAGCAGTCTTGCTTTATTGATTTTATTTTATTTTATTTTTTTTCAAATGAGGTTTTTGCTAAAAATAAAACTTTTTTTCAGAAAACTATAGTTATTGTCTCAATTAATTATTTAATTGATATTTGTGAAGCAAATAAATACACAACCTAGAGATATGTAAAAGCTCTAATCCCCCTTTCTAGTTCTCATATGGATTAAGTATACTGATGATTTTGGTTACAGCAATTATGTATAGGTAACACTATGAAATTTCGATATATTTTTATGTATATAAAAAGTGAAATTCACAAACAAGCAATTTCTGGGTTTGATGAAGTGAAAAGTTCAAAGTATATGAGAATTGCAAAGTACTCGTATCGTATGCCCCTCTGTAAGCATCTTTATCAGCAAAACTAACCACAAGAATTGCTGCAACAAAAGTTACCGATATCAACAAGGGCCAAGTGGAAACAATTTTAATTCTCGCTGCTTGTACGGAAATTTGGGGAACTCTAAGCTCTCTGTGCAAGAGTGAAATCTCAGCCAACATTTTTTTAGCGGCACTTTGGTTCCTACTGCGGTGTATTCACTTTATTCTTTTTATATATAACTAGGTATCCCCCAATTTTCATTTTTTTGCCTCTCGGGGAAAATCAAAATTAGAGTTTCTTATTAACGCCACTACATGCTGATTAAGGCACCAACACCTTCAGCGAAACACAGCATAGCTTTATCGCGCAAATATAGATTACAAATTAGAGATATTTATTTGCTTTTTGGCTTCATTTTTTAATATATTTTTTTTTTAAAAATATGTTATATATGATCCGTTATTGGGCTTATTAATGCCGTAACGTACCGATTAAACACCCAAAACTTTCAGCGAAACAGAGCATAGGATTATCGCGCTAAAAACCCAAAAAAGCTAAATATTGCGCCATCTGTCGAATACTCCTCACGGCCTATAGAGCATACATATAAAATTTGGTCAAAATCGCTCCAGTCGTTCTTGAGTTTATCGATCACGATCATTTATATATATATATATATATATAGATATAAGATATAGAGATGTATACATAATTCCCTATATCGCGAAATTCTTTTGCAATAGAAAAATTTTCTTCAACAAACTTTGGTTTACGATTTCTTAAATTGACATTCTTGAACATTTAACTGAAATAAAGATTTTCTCATCTGACTTTCATTTTTATTGTCGATAAACTTAACCACAAGATTTTACTTAACGAAAAAATTGTTTACTAACAATAGCGCTCTAACGATAACTTGTCTATTAGTATTTTAGTTAAGAATACAATAATTTTTTTTAGAAAAAAAATTTTTTTTTTTAATATTTTCTTATCATTTTTATTAATTATAAATTTGCTTAAAACAATCTTGTTATCGAAAAGTCTCTTCATAGATATTAAGCAATTTTTGTAAAACAATTTTTACTATCGATAAATTATTTTTTAAATTTTTTTTTTTTTTTTTTGCTAAAGATATTTTTTTCACAGGTATATTTTTCGATATAAAAAATGTCTATTTCTAAAATGGCCTATTTTAAATGTATCTTCTCTGTAAATTAAAAATATGGATTTGTTAGATAGTTTTCATCCAAAATAAAATTGTTACTCATCGAAGCAAGCAAGTTATCAAAATATCTTTTAAGTGTATTTCTTGTTTCAATAAAAACTATAATTATTGTTATGCACAAAACGAAAATGGGTGGAATTGCCTAAAAGTAGGCAATAATGCTTGTTTTGTAATTGTTGCAGCCTTCTGCATTAAAAAGGCCGGAAAGAGGCCGGAGAGGAATGTATTGGTTGGAGGTAGGAATATATAAAATTTATATCGACAATATTTTCTGGATCCATACAAAAAACGAAGCTGATTGGGATTTGTCTGTCTGTCTACCTATTTGGCTGCCTGTCCTCGTTATATTTAAAGGGGTGTAAATTGAGCTGAAATTTTGCATAAAATCAAGTATTGAAGAGCAAATCTGCTCACAATTTTCTTCAAATTATGGGGTATGAAAATATGCAAAAAAAAAGAAAAAAATAGAAAAAAATGCAAAAGTAAGCGATGAATATCAACAAGTATTACCAGTAAGAGCACTTACCTCGCAGTGAAACACGCTGTCAAGTTTCAATAAAATAAATGGAAAGCTGAGAGTATTTCATTTATTTAATTTTATTATAAATATTTTTAATATTTCTTGTGTAGCGGAATAGCTTAGCAACTTGTTGAAGGTGGGGAAGGCCACATGAGCTTCGCCACAGTCGAATAACACTTTTACGTTGCTGAAGTGCTTTGAAACGAAATAATTTTCTACAAGTAAGCTTTTTATTAATTTAAGATTTAATTATTTTAAAAAGCTGTTAATAGACGCCCCCTTTAAACACTCAAGTATTATGAACTAAGGATTTTTTGCGGATTTTTTGGCTAACTAGTGCGTCCTTCGTCGAGGACCTTTAGAGGCCTTTAACTTCTATTCATATTCCCTTTTAATGTTCCGACAGTTTTCCATATTATTATTATGATTCTCACTAATTAATGCTAAAACGACTTAGATGTTTTTTCAAAAAACATGCAAAATTTTTATACCATATCTCAGTTTCCCTTTCTTGAGTTTATTTGTACCCCGCTTGTTTTAACTATTTCTCTGTCTTGTTTTGTAGATTTTATTGCAAGATTTACTTTAAGATTTATAGTTGTTTGTGTTTTTATGAAATGTTGTTTTCCTATTTTCTCGACATTTTTTTCTTTGCTTGCATATATTTTATCATCTATAAATTTATAACATCGTAAGCAGGAATACAGAAATTGAAGAAGACACAAGCGAAAAAAGAAGGAATAAACTAGCAAAAGCCACAATTTTCCATTATTTTTGTGTTGTTAGTTTTTGCTTTTTTCTTCTTCTTTGTTTTAGTTGAGGTACTCTATCGCAAAAGAGTTTGCGAAATATTTTAGGCGAGACGTTGCTGAAGTGCTTTTAAACGAAATATTTTCTACAAGAAAGCTTTTTATTTTAATTTATTCCTTTTAGTGATTTCTGAAATAATGGTCAAATATCAAGATCTTTAAGCTTTTACAAATCTTTTGATTTAACGACAACTTTGCGTTAGAAGACGCTCAATAAGTTGTTTATATACGAGTATATAAATGGTTAATTTTTCTTCATGTCTGGCCAGTTTTTCTAATTCCCAACATATTTAACTTATATAGAAGTCGATAATTCACTAAAAGCTTTGAAAGCCCAGAAAAGCCTTCATGATTCTTAAAGGACAATTTCTTTTATTTATAAAATTAATGTGGACAACTTTCGTGGCTAATTAGGCGCTGCTTTCGATAACATTTTTTTTTCTTTTTGCTTTGAAGTTATTATTTTTTAAAATATTATTAATTTTCTTTAAATAAGTTGTTTTATTTTTACAAATTAATAACACTCATCGTTATCGTAAAATTATCTCGTAATATCTTTTTTATCGCTAAATTGTATGCAAAACTATTTTTGGAAATTAATTGTTGTATCTATTAACTAGTTATATTTATTTATTGTCACTAAAAAGCTTTTATGAAAGCTTCATAATCTATGTTATATTTTTAATTTATTTCAAAAATATTTTTATCTATTTTAATTTGAGTTACTCTGTTATTGTTCAATAAAGCTTAATCCCTCAATTCTGCTATCTTTAAAAAATCGCTTACGATTGAATTAAAATTTTTTTTGTATCGATATATAATTATATTTGTATATAATATTTTTTAAAAAATTTGTTTGATAGTATTATTATCGTAATTAAAAACTTAGTTATCGATGTCCTCAATTTGAATAGAATAATCGACATACTTTTATAGTTATGAAATTACGCTTCTTAAAATTATTTTAACGCTTAAATTTATCGAATCTCTATGCCAACCACAATTTTATGTATTTATATTTCTAAACTAACTTAATCTGCTAAGCTTTCGGCTTGAAAGCACCTAGGCTGTACGTAGGAATCGAACTGCCGACATTCGATTTAGTGGGATGGGCGTTATTCATTCGGCTATGGAGGCAGCCGTACTTTTCTAAGCGATAAATTTCTTATAGTAATATTTCACAATGACTACCATGTTATCGCCAATTCTTTTTCTTGAAATTAATATACCATTACCAGATCCACTAGAAGATTTTTGTAAAGACCAGGAAAAGGGATTTTCTACTTTAAATTATTTATTTAAGCATTTGATCCTTTTAAGGGTTTAAAATCGGCAAACACTTTTTGCTAACCATTTTCTTATATTTATTTTCTCTTATTGTTAAAATTTCTATTTTATTTAAATAATTGGTAATCAATTAATTCTGAAATCGTAAATTTTTTTCTAACGATAAAATTTCGATAACACTTTCTATGTTTAATATATTTTAATTGGAACATTGTCGGTTACTGAATAAAATCTTATGTAATAAATAATTTATTTCGATAATATTATCTATTTGTTATCGATTTTCTAAGTATAACATTATTATTTTTATTCAAAAAAAACTCACTGTAATTGAAAATTAGTTAGAGATACTAGTTTTCGTTTATATATTTTCAGAAAAGGCCTTCCTTATGAACTTTTTTACATTTCTCAATTTCTCATTTCTGAATTGGAGACCGAAGGAATAATTTTCTAACCATAAAAGCTTTAAATTTAATTTTATTAACGATAAATGTTATTTTATTATAATGAATTATCGCTAAAATCGTTATTTATTGCTCGCAAGTGCCTGAAGCGATACTTTCTTTTAGCGATAATTTTTTTTTGAATTTAATTTTTTTTTCAGCTTAAAAATTGTGGTTCAGCTTCTTTCCTTTAGGCTTGTTGGGTTTTTATTAGGTGTAAATTTTTGGTGGAAAATTAGGTGGCAAAAAAACTATTTTCTTAATAGAGTTTTACATTTTGAGTTTTAAGGTTTTTATAACTCATTTAAAATTCGTATTGACAGACCGGTAATTATGCGAGCAGGATTGTTTCTGTTTGAATTTTTCAACCGCCAAACACACATGCTCTCGTACATACAAAACATATGCGGTGACTCACACTTGCATGCACAGTTAAACATACACGACTGGTCTTGCTGGTACACCATCTTTAGATGCTGACGTTAAAATAAATAATATTCTATCGCCTGCTAAAATAAAAGATGCAGCTAACGAAACAAGAAAAAAAAGGGAGATAAATGAATGGATGAAGCACAGTGGTTTGCCTTTTTTAAAATTAGGGGCAGACGTTTGTGGTACTGATTGAGCGAATGAGGCCCTCTAAAGATGACAAATTAAATTGCCTGCCATACTTATCGGTTACGATACGTAATTTAAGGCCATTTAGCTGATTTCGGACCGAGTCCGTTCATGTAAATGCTTTAAGTTTTCCTCCTCGAGCCACGGTGAATTTTCAAACAACGACGAAGCACACACACTATACAATACTTTTTTGTAAGTGTGTGAATCAAACAAATAAACAAACAAAAAAAGAAAAAAAAATAAAAAAAAACAGTTAAACGGTCTGATGCCGTTAATATAGCCAGTGCAAAAAAAGAGAAACAGAAAGCGAAAGAGAGAGGGAGAGGTAACAAGTTAAAGATGTAAAAGTCAAAGGGAAACAAAAACAAATAAATAAGAGACCCACAACCATAGAGGATACGGAAACGGAATAAGGTGTTTGATATTTTTGTAACTTTGTAAATTTGTGCTTGTTCGTTCTTGTTGATGACGCTGTTGTTGCTGCTCTGGCTTTTGTTGGTTTTGTTGTTGTTGTATACACTTATTGTGTATAATTTGCTCGCACACATTGCTTGTAGATGTGTGACCATAAACCGAATGATGCACTTTTCTCTACTTTTATTTTTCATTTACTTTTTTGAACTTTAAAAAATCTTTTTTTTTTCCTTTTTGTTTTTTTTTTTGCGCAAAACAATACTTTTGCCATGCATTTGTTTTTTGTTTTTTCCTGCTATTTTATTTTAGTTTTCATTTATTTTATATTTTTTGCTGCAGGTTCACTTCTCTTTTTAATATTATTATTTTTTATATTTAATTTTTTTTTCTTGCGTTTGTTTAATGTCATTTTTGTTTCACAAATTCCCTAAAGTGTAATGCAAAAAGTGTGTATGTATTTGCTTAGTGTTTTAGTATTGATAAAAATTTTAAGCTGCTTTTCAGCTTTTAGTTTTGTTATATTTTCTGTTAGTGTTTATAGATTTGTTGTTCTAGCCGCTGCTGCTGACGGTATAGTCGTCCTTTTTTCTAACTCTCGCACACAATCCTTCTTAAAAGTATTATTTATTATTGAGTGCGTGTGTGTGCTGCCATGGATATCTGTGCCTGATATGTAGATGCATAAAAAATTCAAGAGATTTTCTACCCGCATTGTTTTCTTTATATATATTTTTATATCTACATACACTTCAATTCATTCACATGAAATCATTTCAATTGTTTTATAATAAAAAAAAATCTTAAATTTGTGTGTTTCAATGTGCAAGTTTTCCAAACTAGAAAAAAAATAAAAGGAGACAACTTCGGTTTAAGTGTAAGTGATAATGTAGAGGATTAGGAATATTTTTTCTCTTTTTCGATTTTGTTATAAAAAAAATTAGAAAATTTTAAAAAGCTTCAAATGAAAAAAGTGTTGAATTTACAAATGAATAAACAATAATCAGATTAAAATTTCAATTCGATTGAAGTGTGCTGTTGTTCAATGCAACGAATGACTTCGCATTCACAGCATTTAGCTGTGGTGGGGCTTGTGAGTAAGCAGGAGAAGCGGGGTATGCCAGACAACTAAGCAGATAATAGCTAATATTTGTAAAGCATACTTGCAGGGATTTTAATTCCCCTTATGGAAATAACATAGTCAAGCAAGATAGAAAGGACTTAAAAAAGCAATTAAGTGAGAAACAAAATGAAAAAGCGCATAAAATACATACTAGAAAATGATAGAAACCGGCAAAAGGAAAAAATAATAAGCAAATAAGTAACATGGCATATAAGAATCATCATTTTCGATGCAAAAAACGCACAATCGTATTTGATATAAAACCTCAACTATTAATCTCATTTAGCTTGGAAACTACCTTTGAAGAAAATATTTTATCGCTATGTTCAGGTAAGGATTCGTCAGCATATAGTCGTAGCGATAAAATATTAGATTTAAAAGGAATCTTTCTTTATTCTGTTCTTTTTATAGTTGATCTTGTATTATAATACAGATTATAATTTTTATTACGAAAAGATCTAAAAAGGATTTGATATGCATATTTTATTGAAATAATATATTATTTTGAATACTTTCATTACAACTGAGTTAAAGCCGACAACTTTTGACTTAACATTACATTTAATTAAAAGTTTTTAAAGGATCCCTGTTGTAGCTCTCATTACAAAGCAAGTTCCGAAATAGATTTTTCTTGAGCCCATATTTCAAAAAAAAAACCTAGACCATTTTTTCTTTTAAATTTTATTTAAAACCCAGTTGAAGAAAACTGTAAATATCGTTTTCACCTTCTGTAAAAAGTAAAAATATGTGCATACTTTTAGGAGTGGTAAATAAAGATAATGTTTTTGGTTTTAGCAGAGCTTTTTAAATATATATAATAATTTTCCTGCAAATTAAAAACTTCTTGTTATCAGTTTTTAAAGAATTTTTAAGTTTAGACAATTTAGTTCTCCTGTTCACTGGTTTCTTTTTCAGTTTTGCTGGCCTGATTACTTATTTAATAATTCCATTAGGCTTGCCTTAGTGGAAGCATTGCAATCCTTCATTTCATACTAATGAATAATTCTTTCTATTTATTTCCATTTAGAAAAGATTTCGTTACCACACTTTTAATTACAATACAAATTTTTTAAAGTAAAGATTGGGGTGACTATGATGCATACTTTTAGGAGTAGAAAAAAAAAATCCTATTTTCAAATAATATTTTAAAACCTTATCAAAAAAACAATGTCTTTCAGAGAACACACAGCTTTATTTTAAAGTCAGTGCCTGTGTATAAATTTACAGAACTTTAATACAATAGACAATTAGCACCTCTGTCAATCTGCTCTACCATTTTGTCTTAATATGTTTATTTAAAAGAAATGACTCATTTTGTGACTTCTGTAATGACTTATTTTAATCATTTCGGCCTCATTTTTAGATGATAAAGACATTTCAAAATTGTTTTCTAATATGTTTTCTCCTTCTTTTTGTATTTATCAACTTGATTACATTTCCAATGATTCGAAATTGTAGAAAGTCTTGCTTAATATATTATACTTGTTGTTAAATGACCTGAAAACCACACTAGAATTTGTATGCTGTTTATATGCCTTGAAGCCAGTAAATAGCATTGCAAAAATAAATATAGTTTTGCTTTAAATAGATTACAGATGTTTGGTTTAAGCAAGCCTATAAATATGCAACACTTTGTACATTTGCATTTATTTGCCTGTGAAGGATAAGTTAGTGTATGACTAGCTGTAGATAAGTTTTTTTTTCTCAAACAATAGACTAAGGCAAATGAATAGACATGTGAACCGTCAAGCTCCAGTAAATAGACCACAAACTCATTTCTCAACACCAAGTTCAAACAAGATGCTTTTTAATGATTCAACATATTTTTTTAAATTCATGAAACTGTAGATGATTTTATAAGAGAATGTTATAGCTCTTAATTTAAAATCGTCTTTATTTAATGGTAGCTTTTATTTAAATCGGCTCAGCTGCAGCAGCACTATGTATTTCTTATTTTGACGTGTAATTTATAAATACCTTAAATACCTTAAAATAGGCTACAAGAAATAAAAAAAAGTCCATTCAATTTTCAATATCTTTGAAAATTAACCGCCTCTAAATATGCAATATTTTATGAAAGTTTTATTAAATACCCTCATTTATATAAATAATATATTAAGTCATTCTGCTGGTCAACCTCACACCATTTTGTGCACGCAACTCTATTAAGAATTTTATTGTAATTAAGTTCATTCTCATTAAAACTCACTTGTCTAACTTTTTCTAAATGATTAAGAAATTTTAATTTAATTTACAAACATTTATTTGCTTTTTCTTCAACAAGTTTAATTTGCTTAAATTCTAAATTACACATGCAAGTAAATTTGTATTCCCAAAAGTATACAATGGCATGTTTTATCTCTAAACTGTTGTGGTTTATCAAATAAATTGCACAAAAAGCATAATGGAAATTCACAATATGCCCGTTTAATTATAAATGTTTTGTTAAACTTTCGTCAAAGTATAAAAAAAAAATATAGAAAAAATACAGAGTGACTACTGAAATTTATATTCTTAGAAAGTAGAAAAAATGGAAATTTAAATTACTTTAAATTATTATAAATTGTAATATTTTGCTTAAATTACGGATGACTTTACTTGCACTTCAACCAGCGATTTGTCCAACAACAACGACAAAATATTTCAAACAGCCTTAAGTTATGCTTTTAAAAATGTCGCTTTTGGTAAAATTTGTGTAAAACCTTATATAACCGATATTTAAGGAACTTTCTTCTAAGGAACGTCGCCTTCAACCAACTAACTAGAAAATATATTTTAAGGTGCTCGTATATTGAATGTGTGTGAATCCTAAACAACTTGCAATACATTTAAAATTTGTAAAGTTAAGCAGAATAAAGTCACGAAATCAAAAAAGTATTTTCTTTGTTTTAGAATTTTTGTTTGACTTTATTGCAGACTAAAAATAATTAAAAACACATATACGAGTATGCAGGCATATGCAAATTTCGTACCGCTTACATTTTTCTCTTTTAAGCACTGAATAGAGTGATTTTACTAGTGATTCAGGAAACCTTTCATTATGTTCGTAAAGGATAAAAGTGGTGTTCTTTAAACTCTCGTCAAAATATAATAAAAGAAAAATGCCAAAAAACGCACAGTGTTTTCAGTGTATCCACATCTAGTCCTGCCATATTTTTATATCCTTTGACTGATATTTTTTAATTTAATTGTGAAATGAGTTAAAGTTTTATTTATCACTATTCTGTATTATTCTGTGTTAGTGGGGTCTGCTAATAAATTTTAAATGCTAAAGCCGCTTGTATGCAGGATACCTCCTTGCATTGGTGAAACTTCATAGTACATTAAAAGTCAAGGATTTCGAAAATTTAAATTACTTTAAATGTAATTTTTTTTAACCTTTTCAGAATTACTACAACATATAACAATTAATTTTATACAGTTCATGATAAAATCAATAGCTTTTAATAACAATTTCAATTTTTTTATTCTTATTTATTTCCTATGCTCTATTAAAAAAACTATTGTTCTATTTTTCAAAACTATAAAACATATACTTTTCACTTCATTGCTTCAACAAGCTGAACTTATGCTGCAATTAACAACCATGCAATTTTAAAATGCTAAAAAAAATCCTTTGGTATCTCAGCGCTTCGCTAATTAACGTATGCAAGCAGTATAAATTGTTATT
Organism: Ormia ochracea; assembly: GCA_963402855.1. Classification (NCBI taxonomy): domain Eukaryota; kingdom Metazoa; phylum Arthropoda; class Insecta; order Diptera; family Tachinidae; genus Ormia; species Ormia ochracea. The sequence continues at coordinate 5,514,818 of OY727105.1, forward strand.
AGTATGAAATCCCCAAAGTATGCTGCAAAAAATGTAAAGCCGGCCTCCACTAAATATATGCTAGAAACTTAAAAACTAACAAAACAAAAAACAAAAAAATTAAGCAATTGTCACTAAATTAAAAACGAAAATGCATATAAGAATTAAAAAAAATTTTTAAGAGAAAAAACTATTTTTTATGATAATTTTTTTTAAATAAATTTCATAAATAAAATAATAATATTAACAATAATACAATAATAATAATAACGTGTTTCTTGCTGAGAAAAAAATATTTAACATTTTTTTCTTTAGCTGCCTATCTATGATTTAAACATTTTTAATACAAATATGTTGCATATTTTCAGGTGTTAATTAAAACAAGAATTGCTGCCTGGATTTCGGTTAGCTTTATTAAAAAAACTATTGCATACTTTATGGATAAATAAAATGATTTTTTAGTTGTTGCATTGAAAATTAGTATTTATAGCATAAATATAAGTTGTGAGCAAACGCAGAAAACAAACGATATTATAAATAAAAAAAGAAAAATGCAATTTATTGAAAGACGATTTGGCACTGAAAAATATTATTATACTTGACTGATTGTGATCGGATTGTTGCTTATAAATTTATAGCATTCATTAGTTTATAATTTATGAATGCAATTTCCCAAATAGAATATTTAATATTAATTTATGGCTTGTTAAATTTAATGAATTCATTATATTTCATTTACTTTAATAGCAAACGCAGCAGATTTAAATAATTCAGGCCTAACGTGGTGTTCATACATGGGCCACTTTTTTGAACTTGTGCAACCTTAACCGGTGAAAACCCCATAGAATTCTCAAGCGGGATTGAAAAACACTGATTGCATTTATTTTTTTTTAGTAATACTATACAATATAAACAATAAAATTTTAAAAAATTTATTTTATAAAACCAATTAGTGAAATATTTGGAAAAATCAGACAAATTGCTACTCTATTTTGATTATAGAAACATTAGAAATCATTCTTATATTAAAATTTCTGCCAATAATAATTTCTATTAGACTAAAAAGGATATGCTCACTTTTCAATGTCGAGCCAGCTAGAAATTACTTTCTATACAATTTTTTTCTGGATTAAAAATGGGCCATAAGATAATTTAGCGATTTCTATTGTGGTAAAAATCTTGAGACATAAAAAAAAAACTTTACAAAATATAACATTAATTGATACAATTACACAATATGGTCAAATTTAATATAAAAATTTAAATAAAAATGTTTTCTTCAGATTATTTATTTGAATTTAATACGTAACTACTACAACTTATTGCTCCTTAGCTTATGCCACAAATTTACACTTTATAACCGAAACAAGATAATTATGCTATAATATGATAAACTTTTTACTAAAAGTATGCAACACTTTGTGCTAATTAAAACGCCCTAATGATAGTTAAAAATTTTTCTATTTTTGTTTTTAAAATTTTTTTGATGTAAAAATACTTTTTAAAGCTGAAAACTGCTCCCTCGATTTGCGAGGAATTCAATATTAACCACTAGCTGTTAAGTAGTTGTTGGTTAGTTCATTTTTATTGGGGATTCTTCTTTCCTTAATAGAATATTCGTAACATACATTATTATTTTAATTCTAATTTATCGAAATGAGAGCAAAATTTCTAAGAAAAAAGATAAGTACAAAGTGTACTAATCTAAACAATTCTGGCTTCCGGCTCTTATCCATATTAGTTGAGTTGCATCTAAATTTTATAAGCTAAAAAGAAAACTTAAAACTACAATCTGAAATTAAAACTCAGAAGAAAACAAAGCCATAACAGATTATAAAAATAATAATAAAATAAAACTAAAGAAAATAAATAACAATCATTTAACCCCTGTAATACCCGACTCTCCTGTAAAATTCCACTACCGAATATGTGTTGCGTGTTTGACTAATTTTAACCTAAAATAACTTAGAAAATTTTTTTTTTAACTTTTTTTTTCAAAAAAATAATAATAAAATTAAATGATTTAAGTTATATTAAAATAAATACAAACATATAAAATAATTTAATTTATCTAATTTTTCTTTATTTATTTTAATTTACTTTTCAATTTATATTTTTTTATCTTTTAATTTAAAACATTTTAAAATTAAAACATTAAAACATTTTTTTAAATTTAAATTAGAATTTTTTTTGGATTTTTTATTTAAATTTAAAAACGCGATTGTGCTGCATGCTAATACAGTTTATCTTATTTAAAATCTGAAACATTTTTGGCTGTCACTGTATTCCTAAATGTATATTTTATTCTCATATTTCATTGTTTAATAAGATTTTAGTCAAATTTAAATTTTATTTTATTTAAAGATTTTTATTCTCATTTATTATTATATTATTCTCCTATATCTAAAGATATCTTATTTTAATTATTATGTAAGTATATAGTAATGATTTATTTTATTTATTTTAATATATATTTTTATATTTATATTTTATTTAGTTTATCTTTTAATTTCAAACAATTACTTTTGGTTTTTGTCATTAATTTAATTTTACTACTATAAATTTAATTAAAGTAATTGGTTATAAAGTTATTTGATGGAAAACCAATGCACAGGTGTACTTTTCTGCCTCAACTTCCATTTACGCTAACAAAACTCTGCTGCCACAAAAATTTTTTAAGTTTAAAGTACGACTAGGAATTTTCTTATAGCAAAAGCTTTATATTCTCCTTAAAGTATGCAATAAATTTTACTTTATTTTAACCACTTGCAAAATATCACTGCCTCGTTACTGTTTGGCATTAATTAACATTTTTAGAAATCTTTAAAATTCCTGGAGAAGTGATATATAAATATTTTCTTTTTACAATTTAAAAGGAATATAATTTTGCGCAACAGCTGAATGTCTGAAACTGTGCAGCTGCCTAATGGAAGTGAATTAAAATTTAGTTAAAAATCTAGTTAGAATTTTATTGTTAAGTTATGCATTTGTATTTAAAATACAATTATTATTTTGCATCTTTAAGAGAAATAGCATGCAAAGGGAGAAACTGTTGCCTACTTTTAGGCAATTTATTATAATTTTTTAACACAATTGCTTTTATTCAGTAAAATGATTGCTTATACAAAATAGAAAATGAAATCTTCCAAGCGACAATTTGTATCATTACACATTTTTCCTACAATCTGCTTTACTTACAAACACATTTCCATTTAAAAAAAAAAACACAACAATGCTGGAATAACAATTGTATTTATAAGAGAGCAGGTACTCCATTAAACTCATGTCTAGCATGCAGACCGGGCATTAATTTAAAATACGTACATAAAATGTTCCTAAAAGTATGCAATAAAGGTGAACACAATGTTGCCAGTAATGGGCCCACCAGTAAAAACCCACACACGTATTCAAGCCTGCTCATACACTGACCGCAAAAACATACATTATTCTGTGGTTACAATAGATCAACTTGTTTATGCTTTATTCCACATGATGAGCCACACAACAAGGTACGAGTATTATGAGTTCCATTCTAGACATCTTCTCTTGCCTCTACCACAAACTTAAGCCGGACTAGAGTTTATTGTAATGCGAGGAAAAGTTACATCAAGATAGAATGGCTGCCTGCATTTGCAAGTTTATCATACAAGCTGCACCAGCTTCTGCTTTATTTAATTCTCTTTTTTATTTATTTTATTTTTTTTTTTTGTTCTCTTAAAGAAGAATCTGGCAAAAGGTTGTAGAAGACAGAAATCTTAATATTACCATTAAATGATAAGACTAATGAAGAAGTTGGTCGGTCAGACATTATTGTGGTCCACAGCGATATGGTTTTATTTATTTCTTTTTTATTTTTCAATTTTTCTCCTCTTCTCTCAGTTCTGTCATTGCCCTCCACTTAACTTGAGTTTGTGGCCGAGTGTATTTTAAGTTCTCGTATTGTTGAGATGAGATTATAATCAGAAGCATGAGGCTTTTCCTTTAAGCAAAAGGATTTAAGTTGAACAAGTACTTTTAAGGAAGTTATTGTGTAGAGAAAAATTACCACAAGAAGCCGATTTGAATTTAAGCAAATGTTAAACAATATTTATTTAATTTATACTTTCTATTAACAGGTAAACTCTTTACCAAAGACATGCTGCGATAGGTTGGAAAGCGTTCTATACTGCTGAATTTGATGCTGCGAAGGAGAAAATAAAAGTGCCATGTATTGGCGAATAGAAGCGGGTGTTAGTAGAAACAGAAATGTCGTCAATTCGCGCAAATAAAATTAAAGTAATAGAAATAATCATTTTGTAGAATTTAATGAAACAGAATTAACAATTCTTTAGTCGTTAAAAAATCGCCAGTATTACAAAGACAAAAAAAAATGCCAATTTAATGTAACAGAATTAACAATTCTTTAGTCGTTAAAAAATCGCCAGTACTACGCAGGCAAAAAAATGCCAATTTAATGTAACAGAATTAACAATTCTTTAGTCGTTAAAAAATCGCCAGTAGTACACAGGCAAAAAAAATGCCAATTTAATGTAACAGAATTAACAATTCTTTAGTCGTTAAAAAATCGCAAGTATTATTTTTACGATTTGAAAGAAGGTTTTCATACTTCAGAGTAACTTTTTTTTCCAAGAAAACATTTTTTCAGTAACCAGGAAAAATTTAAAAAACCAGGAAAATTTCCAAAAAAAAAATTAAACAAAATTTTTATGTTTTTCAAGCATTGTTTCTTATATATATATAATTCTAACAGAGAGAACGCGGCCTGTCGCGGACTGAAGTACAAAATTTAAATTAAATTAATTTCTTTATTTTTTTTATTTTATATAAAAAAACTTAAAGCTTATGCAAAGTAGTGGCAGTTGTGAGCACCAACCAAATTTAAACAACGTTTTTAACGTAAACAGTAAATACTCGTTAAATGCAACTAAAATCATTATATGATGGTATATGCTTCGATCTGAAAGTCGTATCTACAAGCAGCCATTTGCTAACACAGCCATTGAAAGCTTTTTCTGACGGTTGTCTGGTAACTGAATTCATTTATAATTATTCTATGCTAAGTTGTTGCCTAATTTTAGGGGATTTTGTTATTTAATTTATGCCCAACCTCAATGCTGTTCTTTTTGCCAGTAATTGTCCTTTAAGATATTTAAATAAAAACAAAAATAAACGTTTGAGTGTGTGCTTGCATATGTGAGTTTCAAATAGTTTTAAGGCTTTACAACCACAGGCAAGCTAAACGTGCACCACATGTGCTTAAAATAAAGCATACTTTTGAGAGGAAGACTAACAAGTGGTTATAGGTTTGCAGTACACGCACATTCGCACTTAATTCATATTCCTTCTAATTTTTGTCACAAGTGTTTGCTTGTTATTTGGAAAAAATTTGTAGCATATGTTGAGGTGTTGCCTAAGCTAAATTGTTACTGGCAATGTGAGTCTTCTAATGTAATAATGGCACGTTAACTCAGCTGTAAATTAAATGTATGTATATTTAAATTACATATTTATAAAGGATCATATAGAAGATATACAACTGCACCTTAGCAAATTGGCAAAGACCTTAAAGTATGTAATAACAAATTTAATTTATCCCAAAGTTTTCTGATTTGAAATGGATTTTAGAAAAAGAGTATGTAAAACATATTTTCAGCTTATTATATTTAAGATTAAGCTGAAACCGCAGCGTACATTATTTCAGGATGGCAAGGAAAGCTTTAGACTAAAGGATCAATTTTTTATTCAATGAACTTTCTTATTGCAATTCTCATGTTTACTGAGCCACCCTAAAGATATGTAATAAAATTTTATTCGTCCTTATTTCAAATTATAAATTTTTACTATCGAAAAACCACAGTATTTCAGAGGGTTAAGGACGACTGCTCTAGTAGAGAATTAAAAAAAATAACAACATAAATAAAGTGCTTTGAATATAAAACATAAAACATGAAACTGCTTTTTAGCTACAATCAACTCTGCTGCGGTAAACGGCTTTTAATTTTGAAATAAATATTAAAATGCTTTTTTTATAAGTTTAATTTACTCAATATTTTATTTTTATTAAAATTGTTATTACATTGTATATATTCGTTTCTCCTTTTTCAATACAACTAAATGAAATTATTTAATTGTTCAATTTATTTACTTTCTTTATTGTCAGTGTTTTGGTTTTTTATTAAATAAAATCATTGCATACCCCAAGGCTTTAGGCAACTACCAGTCTCTCTATTTCTCTAAAGCAGCTGTACATTTTATATAAAACAAACAACAACGACATCAGCAACAACAACAAAAACAATTTGTATGCATAAATAAACAAATCGAATTAAAAAAAAAAGAATCCTTCAATTGTATTGAAAAATATTCTCGTAAGTGTATGGAAAAAAAATTTTTTTTTGGTAAAATAGAACCAAAAAAAAAAAAAGTAAAAAAATTAAAAATAAAGAAAAAAAACTCAACTACTGGTGGTTAAAAATTCCCACTGTTTTTAAATAAAATCGCTTATTTCATGCAGTTATCGTTTTTATATTTACCGAAAAGCACAACTGGGTCACAAGAATTCATTAACAGAAAGAAATATTTGTTTGGTGGAACAAATGAATATTTAATGTTAATAATAATAAAAATATTAAGAAGAATAAATATAAATAACACGAACTACATGTTTTACCCTTTTCCGATACTTTAACTGTGTAGAGGGGTGAAGCAATTGCAAGACTAAACGAAAAGTAAGTTTGTAAATCAATAAACTTATGCCACTTGGATGTCCTTTTCTATGCAATAACTTCAACACTTTTAACCTACACTTAGTTGCCTCCCCGCCCCTAAAACATTCTAATTGGTTCAGCATGCCTTTAGATGTAAGCCAAAGTGGCACAGTGGTCCCCTTTGGCGTAATAAGGGATTGATTTGTACACAATCCTCTATTGACAGAAAAATAAAATTGAGTAGTCAAGTCATACGGCTGCGTTATAACGCAGTAAAATTTATTTGCAACAACGCCCCTCCCCTTGTTTGATTTCAGAAATTTTTTTTTTTTTTTTTTTTTTTGCTTAAAAGCTTTTGCAAATAAATTCAAGAGTAAATAAGCCCAAGGCGGTGAAGCAAAAAATAAAACAACATAGAAGTCAAATATATTTACGACTTTGCCCCAAGAATAGAGAAAGTCAAATAAAAGGGTTAGTTGCGATTGAGCTAACAAGCACTGGAGCAATAGAAAAAAAAAAAATTTTTTTTTTTGTGGACTAGTAAAATGAATTGGAAAGGCACGAGTATGAAATATTCGAGTCGTTAGTTTGAAATTCTTCTAAAAAATGAATCTAATAAATAAAACTAAATAATTATTCGAATAACCAGAAACACAAAGTATGCAAAGACTCGAATGTATGAATGAAAAATAGTCGACCAGCAGATTAAGATTTATAAACGATTAAAATAATTATAAGAGATAAAAAAAATTATTTCAAACCATATAAAATTTCCTCTAAGAAAACAATTACGCTGAAGAAATGAAAATAAAATAATCGAAAATAAATAAATTTTCCACTTACCAATTAATTAAAATAATATAAAAATTATTCAAATAATCGAATACAACTTTGTCATGTAATCGTATAAAAAATTTATAACTACTGGCCGTAGGACTACCTGTCATGGACTATAGAATATATTAAATATAATGATTAATAATTTAAACTTATTCTCTGAAGGCTTTAATAAATAAATATTCGTGCAAATGAAAATTATTCGAATATTTGAAAATTATTCGAAATCTCCAAAAAAAGATATTAAAATAATCGAATTACACGCATATTATAAAGCTTCAAAAATTATTGGAATAACTTTTATTTAAAAATACTTATATGAAAAACATGTTTCCTTTCTTAAAAGTTTTGTTAAATTTTTTTTTTATTTTTAATTTATTTTTTAATTTTTACATTTTATTATCCGCGACAAACTAAATTAATGGGATAAAATCTCAAATTAATTAAAAGTTACTTATTAATTAGAAAAATATAAAAATTAATATAAATAACTTTTCCCACAAATCAGCCAGATTAATCCCTTTAGAGCTTTAGAGCTTTAGAGCTTTACACAGGCAGTGTTTGGTTCATTTTTTTACATTTTATATGTGAAAGAAATATTTATTCTCAGTGGAACAGCATGAAGAAGTATAAATGGATTCAACATTTTTGAATTTTGAAAACGCAATACCTTTAATATTGACGCCTAAGATGCTTTTAATTAAAACGTTTCTTTTATTGTTGTTGTTTTTTTGTTATTGTTTTTTATTTTATATAGCAGAAAGACTTATTGCACATTTTCATCAGTGTATTTTTCTTTTTGAAGATTAATAAAGATTTTTGTTGCAACCCTACAAAGCTTTTTAACACAACAATTGATTCGCCAATTGTTGAATATTTTTACTTTTTGTTAAAAATCAATTTAAAATTTTAATTTAATATATTAATTTTATTTTCTAAATTTAAGCTGCAACAAAAGGTTTCTAGCAGCAGATTTAAAAGCTTTCTTTCTCCTTTATTTAACAACTTGGCTTTTATTATTAAATTTAAATGCAAATAATTTTCCAAAAAGTGAATATAAGAAAGTAATTACTTTTTTTCAAACTAACTTAACCTGCAAAGCTTGCAGCTTGACCGCAGGAACCACCAAGAGTCTAGGCAGGAATCGAACACACGACGTCCGGTTTAGTAGGCTACGCATTATTCATTCGCCTACAGAGGCACTTAATTCTTTTCTCTCGAGTTTCAGTACTTCACGGAAACGAGCGTGAAATTGAAATTTCTCTAGAGAATTCGATTTTAATTCATCTGCCGGTAATGGCTTAGATTTCTGCTCTGGGTTGTAGTATTGAAAGCTTTTCTTCAGCAAAAGGGTGAGCCGTTTATAATTATTTGTTCAAAAACATGTATCTTATAAAAAACAAATAATGTTTTTGTGTTAGTAATACAAAGTGGTTCATAGTGCGTAGCTGCTGATCTAAAAGTGTGATTTTCTCACAGCTGGTCACCTCAACTTTGACTTTTATTAACGTTAACTTTCCGACATATTTGTTATCATTAGTAAATGAAAATTAAAATAATTAATAACACTCATACGGCCAAGTGGGCAATTACTTTTTATTTTTGGGAGTTCCCTTTAAAATTGAGCTGCTTGTTAACTTGACGTACCTTTTTGCTGGCATTCACTGTTGCAATGGAATTATACTTTACTTATTTATCCTGATATCCTTTCTGCTGGCGGCAATATGCTTATCAAAAAGAAATGTTCAGAATTTGTAAAGCTGAGAAACTTTTCGATGAAAATCTTCGCCTAAAAATATGCATGTAAATACTGCAAAAGGTAAATTAAATTGGAGAAATTATTTTTGTTTATTTTAGCCATTTATTTTACTTATTGTATTTAAGTGTTCCCTTTTCCGTCTTCCTTTTTTGAGTTGTTTTTTTTGGCAAGGCAATATTTTTTATTTAACATTTTCTTCCTGCTGCTGACTTCATAATCGGTTTAAATGATTTATAAAAAAAAAAAAAAAAAAAAAAAAAAAAAACAATGTGAACCCTGGGCAAAATCAAACAAAAAGTATCTTGTATAACAAAATGCTTTTTTACCTGAGATCCCTCTCTTCATTGCTTATTTTAGCCCCGATTTATTTCCATTCATTCATTTTTTTTTTTTTTTAATATTATTAAGTATTTTGTTCGTATCCATTTCTTATAAAAAAAAGGAGTCAGATGTAGAATGAAAAATGCACAGGAGGTTGATTGTTTTATTTTCTTGGCCTTCTTATTGCCTTTCTAAGAAGGGTCTTTCTTGAAAGGACAATAAAAATAAGAACGCAAATTAAAACTTCACTGGATAAATATTCAAATATTGTGATGTTGACAATCGTGTTCAGCGTTTTACATTACGCTCCCCAAGTTATGAATTTATTGTTATTGTTATTTGCCGAGTTTCTTTTATGGCTGTTGTTGAAAGTATGTGTTAAACATAGAAAGCAGGTGATTAAAAATAAAGTTATAAACTATTTTCTCTTGATGATAGTTTACAGAACGCTTTCGAAATGGTTTCAATGCAGTGGAAGAAAGCCAACATACGAATGCTAAAATTACACCAGCGCTAAAATTAAAGCCAGAGAGTTTCTTTAGGCATAATCTGACCCCCTTTTTTTCTCTTTATTCGAATACAATTAAATTAATTGACGCATAAATCCTATTAATATTCATTTAACTCTGCTCATATCAGTTATAGTTCGTGTCTTCTCATAAGTCCTCATTATTTTCAATATGTTCGTTCACATTAAATATTTTTTACTTGTATAAGAAATAAAATTAAAAATATAAAAAAAACTATTTAAATTTACTTCCAATTAAAATTGTTATAATTTAAATACACACAGAGGAGTAGGGAATCAGTAAATTGTTTATAAAATGTTTAATAATGCTGTCTTAAATAAATTGCTTTGTATCATTTTCATTAGCATACATTAAAGTTAAATGTAATTGTGCAAATTGTGGCCTACTTTAAGGAGCCATAACATTTTTTTTTTTAATTTATTAAAACGATTTTATTTATTTTCTTATAGATTATTATTGTGGTTTTAAGTTTTAGTAAAATCATTTCAGTAATATTTATTAATTAATTTTAAAAAATTAGTAAAAAGGAAATGTAAAAGAAAATTGCCTTTGATATGTGGTCAGTAACAAAGAGACATTTGAAAAGTGACAAGCTTACTCCTTGTTTACACTGTCACACTTTTTCTATCGAGATTGCAAGTTTAATAGAACTGTAGGAAAAAAATTATATGCCATTGCTTTTATTTACTCGTTCTTTCTCACAAAAAAGATAAAATTTTCAGCAGCAAAGATTGCATTTGCAGCAGTAAAAATTCTCGTCTTATCCTTGAGTGAATGTTAGTTTCCATTTGTTGATGAAAGTCTTACTTGTTAGTTTTCTTATTATGAAAGCGATGTGTGAAAATATGACAACAAAATTATTCTCCAAAATTTATTTGGTTTCTTTTTAAGCAAAAACTTCTTGTAACTTTCTTTAAAATGTCACACAATAACTTAAAAATCTATCCTTACTTGGTCAGTAAGGATGATTTCAACTTTAGCTTCTCAAGGGCTCCTCATTCTCAATGGCAAATGATTTAGATTAAAAACAAAAATTCCAGAGTTCAGTTAATTTAATAAATATTTTTTCATAGATAAAATCAATTAGAAAATTCCAATGCGATAGAAATCTTCTTTCAACCGGATGTATTATCTGAAATTAAATACAATTCAATATTAAAAGAAAAGTACAAATAAAAGATTTTCCTTTTCGTCTTAGTTTTTAGTATTGAACAACCGTAAAGCCAAAATGTTTGCTACAAAACATGCACATTTTAATAGCCTTTTTGATATGCTAAATAAAAATACAAATTGAAATTAAATGCGCTGTTCACTTTTAAACCGGCAAACACACACAAAAACATCTTATATATGAAATTACGCATTTCCAAATAGAAAAAAAAATTGTCTAAATTTGTTAAGAAATAAAAAATGTAATTTGAATGGCGACAATAAAAAGTACTCGTACACCGCAGGTCGAAGAAGTCAGAGACGGGAAAAAATATGTTAACAATTGATTGATTGAAGGGAAACTCTGAACGAAAAAAAAAATTAAATGTAATGAACTGAACTGAACTGAACTGAACTAAATGAAAGACAAGCACAATCTTGAAACCGCAAGAAAAAATACAGCTTCTACATGTTCACACATACACACCTAAAAGTATGCTTTACTTTTCCAACTTACATTTTATTGCCAATGAAAGAAAATGGCATGAAGTTGTATTTAAAAACAATTTAATCGAATAATACTTAAAAAAACAAACAGGAAACACATAACGAAATGAAATTAAATGCTAATGCAGAATAAAAGAATGGAAAGAAAGCGAAAGAATGGAAAGAATTGGTAGAGTGGCAAGTCCCTCTCTTCCTTTGCAAATTTTCATTTTGTCAAGCACTTTTTTTTTTTTGCTTGAGTTTTTGTTTTTGTTTTGGCCTCTTTGTTTACTATAATTATATTATAATTCAATGGTGACAGGAATTGATTTAAAAACAAAAAGGAAATGCTCGTATAAATAATTTTAATAGCGCCACACAATCTTCAAATTGTATTAAAGTTTCAAATTCATGACAATTCATGTCAAGCCAATTTTTATATTTTTCCTCCCCCTCTTTCTACTTCGTTTACTTCTTCTTCTTCCTACTTTTAATTCTATCAGGATTCAAAAAGAATCATTACCTCGCATACAAAGCCAAAATAATCTCGTATTTTATTTAATTTTTCCAATACAAATTTTAAAATATTTTCATGTCTACAGAGCGAAAGCGCGGAATGAATTCTTAACAAAAAACAAAAAAAAAAAAAATGTAAATAATTATTTGTGAATTTAAATGAAAAAGAAGGAAAAGACATCTAACCGACAAAAAGAAAACTCAAACTCCAGTAACGGAATTGTAATGAAATGCCATCATTTCATTCTTGTCTTGTCGCAAGCAAATAGAAAGTGAGATGCAAAAAATAAATAAAAGCAAACAGTGTATTCTTGTGTACGAGGTGCAGAGGAGCGGGAATGAATTTAAGATTTAGATTTGGAAAATTATCGGTGCAGAAAATTTTTATTGACAGCACAATATCGTGCAATGTTAACACGCCCTAATACTACAAAACACTCACAGTGTGGCCAAAAAAAAATCTCAGCGTACATACACTTCCAGCCCCACTGCCATACCTCCTCTGCCTTTATACCCCACACAGGCAACTAAATTGTACCCCACAAAGAAGTGATTTTACAATGATAATTTTGATTATTTAGATGGCGGCGATATTTGTATTCCAAGCGACTGCTGTATGATGGGTGGCTGCTCCTATCTGGTGCCTGGTGACTGGTTGCTTGCCTACCACTTTCTGCCACTTAACCAATTTGAAGGTTTGAGTTTAAAAGGAAATCATATTGAAACATAAAATTTTAAGCCTGCTAATATAATAGACACAAAACAATATGCTTATAAAATTAAATAACAAAAAAGTTTTCCTCTGTCCATTAATTTGACAGTTTCAGATTTTAAACATTAAAAAGGATTGTCTCAAAAATATTTTATTTTATTTTAAGGATAAAAAAGAGACATATAAAATAAAATTGTATTAAAGAATTACAAAAGAAAAAAACAGGCTGTCTGATTCAATTAAATACAGGGAAAAAAATTATTGCACAATCATTTATATTGTATCTTATTTTCATTGTTCATTTTTTAAAGCAATTCTAAATTCTACAAATAATTTTCCTCGTATTTTGAGACAAAAAATCTACTAGTAAAAGTAATATAAAAGTGAGTTAGGCTTAAAAAAATTTGGATTTCCATTTAAGAATTACATCCAGGAGAACGGAATCATCAAATCGCGCATCATCTTTACTTTTAGTTAAGTTTTTACCATTTTAACGAATTTTCACGATTGGAATTCAATTAAAGGAGTAATTCCATGAGAAAGGAAGGAGTTGGGCAGTCAAAATTCACTAAGGTAGCTACCTTATAAAAATCGCAATATTTTCTGTTTTTCAATAACTGGCAAATATATAAGAAATATCCTCGTATTTTGAGACAAAAAATCTACTAGTAAAAGTAATATAAAAGTGAGTTAGGCTTAAAAAAATTTGGATTTCCATTTAAGAATTACATCCAGGAGAACGGAATCATCAAATCGCGCATCATCTTTACTTTTAGTTAAGTTTTTACCATTTTAACGAATTTTCACGATTGGAATTCAATTAAAGGAGTAATTCCATGAGAAAGGAAGGAGTTGGGCAGTCAAAATTCACTAAGGTAGCTACCTTATAAAAATCGCAATATTTTCTGTTTTTCAATAACTGGCAAATATATAAGAAATATCCTCGTATTTTGAGACAAAAAATCTACTAGTAAAAGTAATATAAAAGTGAGTTAGGCTTAAAAAAATTTGGATTTCCATTTAAGAATTACATCCAGGAGAACGGAATCATCAAATCGCGCATCATCTTTACTTTTAGTTAAGTTTTTACCATTTTAACGAATTTTCACGATTGGAATTCAATTAAAGGAGTAATTCCATGAGAAAGGAAGGAGTTGGGCAGTCAAAATTCACTAAGGTAGCTACCTTATAAAAATCGCAATATTTTCTGTTTTTCAATAACTGGCAAATATATAAGAAATATCCTCGTATTTTGAGACAAAAAATCTACTAGTAAAAGTAATATAAAAGTGAGTTAGGCTTAAAAAAATTTGGATTTCCATTTAAGAATTACATCCAGGAGAACGGAATCATCAAATCGCGCATCATCTTTACTTTTAGTTAAGTTTTTACCATTTTAACGAATTTTCACGATTGGAATTCAATTAAAGGAGTAATTCCATGAGAAAGGAAGGAGTTGGGCAGTCAAAATTCACTAAGGTAGCTACCTTATAAAAATCGCAATATTTTCTGTTTTTCAATAACTGGCAAATATATAAGAAATATCCTCGTATTTTGAGACAAAAAATCTACTAGTAAAAGTAATATAAAAGTGAGTTAGGCTTAAAAAAATTTGGATTTCCATTTAAGAATTACATCCAGGAGAACGGAATCATCAAATCGCGCATCATCTTTACTTTTAGTTAAGTTTTTACCATTTTAACGAATTTTCACGATTGGAATTCAATTAAAGGAGTAATTCCATGAGAAAGGAAGGAGTTGGGCAGTCAAAATTCACTAAGGTAGCTACCTTATAAAAATCGCAATATTTTCTGTTTTTCAATAACTGGCAAATATATAAGAAATATCCTCGTATTTTGAGACAAAAAATCTACTAGTAAAAGTAATATAAAAGTGAGTTAGGCTTAAAAAAATTTGGATTTCCATTTAAGAATTACATCCAGGAGAACGGAATCATCAAATCGCGCATCATCTTTACTTTTAGTTAAGTTTTTACCATTTTAACGAATTTTCACGATTGGAATTCAATTAAAGCAATAATTCCATGAGAAAGGAAGGAGTTGGGCAGTCAAAATTCACTAAGGTAGCTACCTTATAAAAATCGCAATATTTTCTGTTTTTCAATAACTGGCAAATATATAAGAAATATCCTCGTATTTTGAGACAAAAAATCTACTAGTAAAAGTAATATAAAAGTGAGTTAGGCTTAAAAAAATTTGGATTTCCATTTAAGAATTACATCCAGGAGAACGGAATCATCAAATCGCGCATCATCTTTACTTTTAGTTAAGTTTTTACCATTTTAACGAATTTTCACGATTGGAATTCAATTAAAGGAGTAATTCCATGAGAAAGGAAGGAGTTGGGCAGTCAAAATTCACTAAGGTAGCTACCTTATAAAAATCGCAATATTTTCTGTTTTTCAATAACTGGCAAATATATAAGAAATATCCTCGTATTTTGAGACAAAAAATCTACTAGTAAAAGTAATATAAAAGTGAGTTAGGCTTAAAAAAATTTGGATTTCCATTTAAGAATTACATCCAGGAGAACGGAATCATCAAATCGCGCATCATCTTTACTTTTAGTTAAGTTTTTACCATTTTAACGAATTTTCACGATTGGAATTCAATTAAAGGAGTAATTCCATGAGAAAGGAAGGAGTTGGGCAGTCAAAATTCACTAAGGTAGCTACCTTATAAAAATCGCAATATTTTCTGTTTTTCAATAACTGGCAAATATATAAGAAATATCCTCGTATTTTGAGACAAAAAATCTACTAGTAAAAGTAATATAAAAGTGAGTTAGGCTTAAAAAAATTTGGATTTCCATTTAAGAATTACATCCAGGAGAACGGAATCATCAAATCGCGCATCATCTTTACTTTTAGTTAAGTTTTTACCATTTTAACGAATTTTCACGATTGGAATTCAATTAAAGGAGTAATTCCATGAGAAAGGAAGGAGTTGGGCAGTCAAAATTCACTAAGGTAGCTACCTTATAAAAATCGCAATATTTTCTGTTTTTCAATAACTGGCAAATATATAAGAAATATCCTCGTATTTTGAGACAAAAAATCTACTAGTAAAAGTAATATAAAAGTGAGTTAGGCTTAAAAAAATTTGGATTTCCATTTAAGAATTACATCCAGGAGAACGGAATCATCAAATCGCGCATCATCTTTACTTTTAGTTAAGTTTTTACCATTTTAACGAATTTTCACGATTGGAATTCAATTAAAGGAGTAATTCCATGAGAAAGGAAGGAGTTGGGCAGTCAAAATTCACTAAGGTAGCTACCTTATAAAAATCGCAATATTTTCTGTTTTTCAATAACTGGCAAATATATAAGAAATATCCTCGTATTTTGAGACAAAAAATCTACTAGTAAAAGTAATATAAAAGTGAGTTAGGCTTAAAAAAATTTGGATTTCCATTTAAGAATTACATCCAGGAGAACGGAATCATCAAATCGCGCATCATCTTTACTTTTAGTTAAGTTTTTACCATTTTAACGAATTTTCACGATTGGAATTCAATTAAAGGAGTAATTCCATGAGAAAGGAAGGAGTTGGGCAGTCAAAATTCACTAAGGTAGCTACCTTATAAAAATCGCAATATTTTCTGTTTTTCAATAACTGGCAAATATATAAGAAATATCCTCGTATTTTGAGACAAAAAATCTACTAGTAAAAGTAATATAAAAGTGAGTTAGGCTTAAAAAAATTTGGATTTCCATTTAAGAATTACATCCAGGAGAACGGAATCATCAAATCGCGCATCATCTTTACTTTTAATTAAGTTTTTACCATTTTAACGAATTTTCACGATTGGAATTCAATTAAAGCAATAATTCCATGAGAAAGGAAGGAGTTGGGCAGTCAAAATTCACTAAGGTAGCTACCTTATAAAAATCGCAATATTTTCTGTTTTTCAATAACTGGCAAATATATAAGAAATATCCTCGTATTTTGAGACAAAAAATCTACTAGTAAAAGTAATATAAAAGTGAGTTAGGCTTAAAAAAATTTGGATTTCCATTTAAGAATTACATCCAGGAGAACGGAATCATCAAATCGCGCATCATCTTTACTTTTAGTTAAGTTTTTACCATTTTAACGAATTTTCACGATTGGAATTCAATTAAAGGAGTAATTCCATGAGAAAGGAAGGAGTTGGGCAGTCAAAATTCACTAAGGTAGCTACCTTATAAAAATCGCAATATTTTCTGTTTTTCAATAACTGGCAAATATATAAGAAATATCCTCGTATTTTGAGACAAAAAATCTACTAGTAAAAGTAATATAAAAGTGAGTTAGGCTTAAAAAAATTTGGATTTCCATTTAAGAATTACATCCAGGAGAACGGAATCATCAAATCGCGCATCATCTTTACTTTTAGTTAAGTTTTTACCATTTTAACGAATTTTCACGATTGGAATTCAATTAAAGGAGTAATTCCATGAGAAAGGAAGGAGTTGGGCAGTCAAAATTCACTAAGGTAGCTACCTTATAAAAATCGCAATATTTTCTGTTTTTCAATAACTGGCAAATATATAAGAAATATCCTCGTATTTTGAGACAAAAAATCTACTAGTAAAAGTAATATAAAAGTGAGTTAGGCTTAAAAAAATTTGGATTTCCATTTAAGAATTACATCCAGGAGAACGGAATCATCAAATCGCGCATCATCTTTACTTTTAGTTAAGTTTTTACCATTTTAACGAATTTTCACGATTGGAATTCAATTAAAGGAGTAATTCCATGAGAAAGGAAGGAGTTGGGCAGTCAAAATTCACTAAGGTAGCTACCTTATAAAAATCGCAATATTTTCTGTTTTTCAATAACTGGCAAATATATAAGAAATATCCTCGTATTTTGAGACAAAAAATCTACTAGTAAAAGTAATATAAAAGTGAGTTAGGCTTAAAAAAATTTGGATTTCCATTTAAGAATTACATCCAGGAGAACGGAATCATCAAATCGCGCATCATCTTTACTTTTAGTTAAGTTTTTACCATTTTAACGAATTTTCACGATTGGAATTCAATTAAAGGAGTAATTCCATGAGAAAGGAAGGAGTTGGGCAGTCAAAATTCACTAAGGTAGCTACCTTATAAAAATCGCAATATTTTCTGTTTTTCAATAACTGGCAAATATATAAGAAATATCCTCGTATTTTGAGACAAAAAATCTACTAGTAAAAGTAATATAAAAGTGAGTTAGGCTTAAAAAAATTTGGATTTCCATTTAAGAATTACATCCAGGAGAACGGAATCATCAAATCGCGCATCATCTTTACTTTTAGTTAAGTTTTTACCATTTTAACGAATTTTCACGATTGGAATTCAATTAAAGGAGTAATTCCATGAGAAAGGAAGGAGTTGGGCAGTCAAAATTCACTAAGGTAGCTACCTTATAAAAATCGCAATATTTTCTGTTTTTCAATAACTGGCAAATATATAAGAAATATCCTCGTATTTTGAGACAAAAAATCTACTAGTAAAAGTAATATAAAAGTGAGTTAGGCTTAAAAAAATTTGGATTTCCATTTAAGAATTACATCCAGGAGAACGGAATCATCAAATCGCGCATCATCTTTACTTTTAGTTAAGTTTTTACCATTTTAACGAATTTTCACGATTGGAATTCAATTAAAGGAGTAATTCCATGAGAAAGGAAGGAGTTGGGCAGTCAAAATTCACTAAGGTAGCTACCTTATAAAAATCGCAATATTTTCTGTTTTTCAATAACTGGCAAATATATAAGAAATATCCTCGTATTTTGAGACAAAAAATCTACTAGTAAAAGTAATATAAAAGTGAGTTAGGCTTAAAAAAATTTGGATTTCCATTTAAGAATTACATCCAGGAGAACGGAATCATCAAATCGCGCATCATCTTTACTTTCAGTTAAGTTTTTACCATTTTAACGAATTTTCACGATTGGAATTCAATTAAAGCAATAATTCCATGAGAAAGGAAGGAGTTGGGCAGTCAAAATTCACTAAGGTAGCTACCTTATAAAAATCGCAATATTTTCTGTTTTTCAATAACTGGCAAATATATAAGAAATATCCTCGTATTTTGAGACAAAAAATCTACTAGTAAAAGTAATATAAAAGTGAGTTAGGCTTAAAAAAATTTGGATTTCCATTTAAGAATTACATCCAGGAGAACGGAATCATCAAATCGCGCATCATCTTTACTTTTAGTTAAGTTTTTACCATTTTAACGAATTTTCACGATTGGAATTCAATTAAAGGAGTAATTCCATGAGAAAGGAAGGAGTTGGGCAGTCAAAATTCACTAAGGTAGCTACCTTATAAAAATCGCAATATTTTCTGTTTTTCAATAACTGGCAAATATATAAGAAATATCCTCGTATTTTGAGACAAAAAATCTACTAGTAAAAGTAATATAAAAGTGAGTTAGGCTTAAAAAAATTTGGATTTCCATTTAAGAATTACATCCAGGAGAACGGAATCATCAAATCGCGCATCATCTTTACTTTTAGTTAAGTTTTTACCATTTTAACGAATTTTCACGATTGGAATTCAATTAAAGGAGTAATTCCATGAGAAAAGAAGGAGTTGGGCAGTCAAAAATCACTAAGGTAGCTACCTTATAAAAATCGCTATATTTTCTGTTTTTCAATAACTGGCAAATATATAAGAAATATCCTCGTATTTTGAGACAAAAAATCTACTAGTAAAAGTAATATAAAAGTGAGTTAGGCTTAAAAAAATTTGGATTTCCATTTAAGAATTACATCCAGGAGAACGGAATCATCAAATCGCGCATCATCTTTACTTTTAGTTAAGTTTTTACCATTTTAACGAATTTTCACGATTGGAATTCAATTAAAGGAGTAATTCCATGAGAAAGGAAGGAGTTGGGCAGTCAAAAATCACTAAGGTAGCTACCTTATAAAAATCGCAATATTTTCTGTTTTTCAATAACTGGCAAATATATAAGAAATATCCTCGTATTTTGAGACAAAAAATCTACTAGTAAAAGTAATATAAAAGTGAGTTAGGCTTAAAAAAATTTGGATTTCCATTTAAGAATTACATCCAGGAGAACGGAATCATCAAATCGCGCATCATCTTTACTTTTAGTTAAGTTTTTACCATTTTAACGAATTTTCACGATTGGAATTCAATTAAAGGAGTAATTCCATGAGAAAGGAAGGAGTTGGGCAGTCAAAATTCACTAAGGTAGCTACCTTATAAAAATCGCAATATTTTCTGTTTTTCAATAACTGGCAAATATATAAGAAATATCCTCGTATTTTGAGACAAAAAATCTACTAGTAAAAGTAATATAAAAGTGAGTTAGGCTTAAAAAAATTTGGATTTCCATTTAAGAATTACATCCAGGAGAACGGAATCATCAAATCGCGCATCATCTTTACTTTTCGTTAAGTTTTTACCATTTTAACGAATTTTCACGATTGGAATTCAATTAAAGGAGTAATTCCATGAGAAAGGAAGGAGTTGGGCAGTCAAAATTCACTAAGGTAGCTACCTTATAAAAATCGCAATATTTTCTGTTTTTCAATAACTGGCAAATATATAAGAAATATCCTCGTATTTTGAGACAAAAAATCTACTAGTAAAAGTAATATAAAAGTGAGTTAGGCTTAAAAAAATTTGGATTTCCATTTAAGAATTACATCCAGGAGAACGGAATCATCAAATCGCGCATCATCTTTACTTTTAGTTAAGTTTTTACCATTTTAACGAATTTTCACGATTGGAATTCAATTAAAGGAGTAATTCCATGAGAAAGGAAGGAGTTGGGCAGTCAAAATTCACTAAGGTAGCTACCTTATAAAAATCGCAATATTTTCTGTTTTTCAATAACTGGCAAATATATAAGAAATATCCTCGTATTTTGAGACAAAAAATCTACTAGTAAAAGTAATATAAAAGTGAGTTAGGCTTAAAAAAATTTGGATTTCCATTTAAGAATTACATCCAGGAGAACGGAATCATCAAATCGCGCATCATCTTTACTTTTCGTTAAGTTTTTACCATTTTAACGAATTTTCACGATTGGAATTCAATTAAAGGAGTAATTCCATGAGAAAGGAAGGAGTTGGGCAGTCAAAATTCACTAAGGTAGCTACCTTATAAAAATCGCAATATTTTCTGTTTTTCAATAACTGGCAAATATATAAGAAATATCCTCGTATTTTGAGACAAAAAATTTACTAGTAAAAGTAATATAAAAGTGAGTTAGGCTTAAAAAAATTTGGATTTCCATTTAAGAATTACATCCAGGAGAACGGAATCATCAAATCGCGCATCATCTTTACTTTTAGTTAAGTTTTTACCATTTTAACGAATTTTCACGATTGGAATTCAATTAAAGGAGTAATTCCATGAGAAAGGAAGGAGTTGGGCAGTCAAAATTCACTAAGGTAGCTACCTTATAAAAATCGCAATATTTTCTGTTTTTCAATAACTGGCAAATATATAAGAAATATCCTCGTATTTTGAGACAAAAAATCTACTAGTAAAAGTAATATAAAAGTGAGTTAGGCTTAAAAAAATTTGGATTTCCATTTAAGAATTACATCCAGGAGAACGGAATCATCAAATCGCGCATCATCTTTACTTTTAGTTAAGTTTTTACCATTTTAACGAATTTTCACGATTGGAATTCAATTAAAGGAGTAATTCCATGAGAAAGGAAGGAGTTGGGCAGTCAAAATTCACTAAGGTAGCTACCTTATAAAAATCGCAATATTTTCTGTTTTTCAATAACTGGCAAATATATAAGAAATATCCTCGTATTTTGAGACAAAAAATCTACTAGTAAAAGTAATATAAAAGTGAGTTAGGCTTAAAAAAATTTGGATTTCCATTTAAGAATTACATCCAGGAGAACGGAATCATCAAATCGCGCATCATCTTTACTTTTAGTTAAGTTTTTACCATTTTAACGAATTTTCACGATTGGAATTCAATTAAAGGAGTAATTCCATGAGAAAGGAAGGAGTTGGGCAGTCAAAATTCACTAAGGTAGCTACCTTATAAAAATCGCAATATTTTCTGTTTTTCAATAACTGGCAAATATATAAGAAATATCCTCGTATTTTGAGACAAAAAATCTACTAGTAAAAGTAATATAAAAGTGAGTTAGGCTTAAAAAAATTTGGATTTCCATTTAAGAATTACATCCAGGAGAACGGAATCATCAAATCGCGCATCATCTTTACTTTTAGTTAAGTTTTTACCATTTTAACGAATTTTCACGATTGGAATTCAATTAAAGGAGTAATTCCATGAGAAAGGAAGGAGTTGGGCAGTCAAAATTCACTAAGGTAGCTACCTTATAAAAATCGCAATATTTTCTGTTTTTCAATAACTGGCAAATATATAAGAAATATCCTCGTATTTTGAGACAAAAAATCTACTAGTAAAAGTAATATAAAAGTGAGTTAGGCTTAAAAAAATTTGGATTTCCATTTAAGAATTACATCCAGGAGAACGGAATCATCAAATCGCGCATCATCTTTACTTTTCGTTAAGTTTTTACCATTTTAACGAATTTTCACGATTGGAATTCAATTAAAGGAGTAATTCCATGAGAAAGGAAGGAGTTGGGCAGTCAAAATTCACTAAGGTAGCTACCTTATAAAAATCGCAATATTTTCTGTTTTTCAATAACTGGCAAATATATAAGAAATATCCTCGTATTTTGAGACAAAAAATCTACTAGTAAAAGTAATATAAAAGTGAGTTAGGCTTAAAAAAATTTGGATTTCCATTTAAGAATTACATCCAGGAGAACGGAATCATCAAATCGCGCATCATCTTTACTTTTAGTTAAGTTTTTACCATTTTAACGAATTTTCACGATTGGAATTCAATTAAAGGAGTAATTCCATGAGAAAGGAAGGAGTTGGGCAGTCAAAATTCACTAAGGTAGCTACCTTATAAAAATCGCAATATTTTCTGTTTTTCAATAACTGGCAAATATATAAGAAATATCCTCGTATTTTGAGACAAAAAATCTACTAGTAAAAGTAATATAAAAGTGAGTTAGGCTTAAAAAAATTTGGATTTCCATTTAAGAATTACATCCAGGAGAACGGAATCATCAAATCGCGCATCATCTTTACTTTTAGTTAAGTTTTTACCATTTTAACGAATTTTCACGATTGGAATTCAATTAAAGGAGTAATTCCATGAGAAAGGAAGGAGTTGGGCAGTCAAAATTCACTAAGGTAGCTACCTTATAAAAATCGCAATATTTTCTGTTTTTCAATAACTGGCAAATATATAAGAAATATCCTCGTATTTTGAGACAAAAAATCTACTAGTAAAAGTAATATAAAAGTGAGTTAGGCTTAAAAAAATTTGGATTTCCATTTAAGAATTACATCCAGGAGAACGGAATCATCAAATCGCGCATCATCTTTACTTTTAGTTAAGTTTTTACCATTTTAACGAATTTTCACGATTGGAATTCAATTAAAGGAGTAATTCCATGAGAAAGGAAGGAGTTGGGCAGTCAAAATTCACTAAGGTAGCTACCTTATAAAAATCGCAATATTTTCTGTTTTTCAATAACTGGCAAATATATAAGAAATATCCTCGTATTTTGAGACAAAAAATCTACTAGTAAAAGTAATATAAAAGTGAGTTAGGCTTAAAAAAATTTGGATTTCCATTTAAGAATTACATCCAGGAGAACGGAATCATCAAATCGCGCATCATCTTTACTTTTAGTTAAGTTTTTACCATTTTAACGAATTTTCACGATTGGAATTCAATTAAAGGAGTAATTCCATGAGAAAGGAAGGAGTTGGGCAGTCAAAATTCACTAAGGTAGCTACCTTATAAAAATCGCAATATTTTCTGTTTTTCAATAACTGGCAAATATATAAGAAATATCCTCGTATTTTGAGACAAAAAATCTACTAGTAAAAGTAATATAAAAGTGAGTTAGGCTTAAAAAAATTTGGATTTCCATTTAAGAATTACATCCAGGAGAACGGAATCATCAAATCGCGCATCATCTTTACTTTTAGTTAAGTTTTTACCATTTTAACGAATTTTCACGATTGGAATTCAATTAAAGGAGTAATTCCATGAGAAAGGAAGGAGTTGGGCAGTCAAAATTCACTAAGGTAGCTACCTTATAAAAATCGCAATATTTTCTGTTTTTCAATAACTGGCAAATATATAAGAAATATCCTCGTATTTTGAGACAAAAAATCTACTAGTAAAAGTAATATAAAAGTGAGTTAGGCTTAAAAAAATTTGGATTTCCATTTAAGAATTACATCCAGGAGAACGGAATCATCAAATCGCGCATCATCTTTACTTTTAGTTAAGTTTTTACCATTTTAACGAATTTTCACGATTGGAATTCAATTAAAGGAGTAATTCCATGAGAAAGGAAGGAGTTGGGCAGTCAAAATTCACTAAGGTAGCTACCTTATAAAAATCGCAATATTTTCTGTTTTTCAATAACTGGCAAATATATAAGAAATATCCTCGTATTTTGAGACAAAAAATCTACTAGTAAAAGTAATATAAAAGTGAGTTAGGCTTAAAAAAATTTGGATTTCCATTTAAGAATTACATCCAGGAGAACGGAATCATCAAATCGCGCATCATCTTTACTTTTAGTTAAGTTTTTACCATTTTAACGAATTTTCACGATTGGAATTCAATTAAAGGAGTAATTCCATGAGAAAGGAAGGAGTTGGGCAGTCAAAATTCACTAAGGTAGCTACCTTATAAAAATCGCAATATTTTCTGTTTTTCAATAACTGGCAAATATATAAGAAATATCCTCGTATTTTGAGACAAAAAATCTACTAGTAAAAGTAATATAAAAGTGAGTTAGGCTTAAAAAAATTTGGATTTCCATTTAAGAATTACATCCAGGAGAACGGAATCATCAAATCGCGCATCATCTTTACTTTTAGTTAAGTTTTTACCATTTTAACGAATTTTCACGATTGGAATTCAATTAAAGGAGTAATTCCATGAGAAAGGAAGGAGTTGGGCAGTCAAAATTCACTAAGGTAGCTATCTTATAAAAATCGCAATATTTTCTGTTTTTCAATAACTGGCAAATATATAAGAAATATCCTCGTATTTTGAGACAAAAAATCTACTAGTAAAAGTAATATAAAAGTGAGTTAGGCTTAAAAAAATTTGGATTTCCATTTAAGAATTACATCCAGGAGAACGGAATCATCAAATCGCGCATCATCTTTACTTTTAGTTAAGTTTTTACCATTTTAACGAATTTTCACGATTGGAATTCAATTAAAGGAGTAATTCCATGAGAAAGGAAGGAGTTGGGCAGTCAAAATTCACTAAGGTAGCTACCTTATAAAAATCGCAATATTTTCTGTTTTTCAATAACTGGCAAATATATAAGAAATATCCTCGTATTTTGAGACAAAAAATCTACTAGTAAAAGTAATATAAAAGTGAGTTAGGCTTAAAAAAATTTGGATTTCCATTTAAGAATTACATCCAGGAGAACGGAATCATCAAATCGCGCATCATCTTTACTTTTAGTTAAGTTTTTACCATTTTAACGAATTTTCACGATTGGAATTCAATTAAAGGAGTAATTCCATGAGAAAGGAAGGAGTTGGGCAGTCAAAATTCACTAAGGTAGCTACCTTATAAAAATCGCAATATTTTCTGTTTTTCAATAACTGGCAAATATATAAGAAATATCCTCGTATTTTGAGACAAAAAATCTACTAGTAAAAGTAATATAAAAGTGAGTTAGGCTTAAAAAAATTTGGATTTCCATTTAAGAATTACATCCAGGAGAACGGAATCATCAAATCGCGCATCATCTTTACTTTTAGTTAAGTTTTTACCATTTTAACGAATTTTCACGATTGGAATTCAATTAAAGGAGTAATTCCATGAGAAAGGAAGGAGTTGGGCAGTCAAAATTCACTAAGGTAGCTACCTTATAAAAATCGCAATATTTTCTGTTTTTCAATAACTGGCAAATATATAAGAAATATCCTCGTATTTTGAGACAAAAAATCTACTAGTAAAAGTAATATAAAAGTGAGTTAGGCTTAAAAAAATTTGGATTTCCATTTAAGAATTACATCCAGGAGAACGGAATCATCAAATCGCGCATCATCTTTACTTTTAATTAAGTTTTTACCATTTTAACGAATTTTCACGATTGGAATTCAATTAAAGGAGTAATTCCATGAGAAAGGAAGGAGTTGGGCAGTCAAAATTCACTAAGGTAGCTACCTTATAAAAATCGCAATATTTTCTGTTTTTCAATAACTGGCAAATATATAAGAAATATCCTCGTATTTTGAGACAAAAAATCTACTAGTAAAAGTAATATAAAAGTGAGTTAGGCTTAAAAAAATTTGGATTTCCATTTAAGAATTACATCCAGGAGAACGGAATCATCAAATCGCGCATCATCTTTACTTTTAGTTAAGTTTTTACCATTTTAACGAATTTTCACGATTGGAATTCAATTAAAGGAGTAATTCCATGAGAAAGGAAGGAGTTGGGCAGTCAAAATTCACTAAGGTAGCTACCTTATAAAAATCGCAATATTTTCTGTTTTTCAATAACTGGCAAATATATAAGAAATATCCTCGTATTTTGAGACAAAAAATCTACTAGTAAAAGTAATATAAAAGTGAGTTAGGCTTAAAAAAATTTGGATTTCCATTTAAGAATTACATCCAGGAGAACGGAATCATCAAATCGCGCATCATCTTTACTTTTAATTAAGTTTTTACCATTTTAACGAATTTTCACGATTGGAATTCAATTAAAGGAGTAATTCCATGAGAAAGGAAGGAGTTGGGCAGTCAAAATTCACTAAGGTAGCTACCTTATAAAAATCGCAATATTTTCTGTTTTTCAATAACTGGCAAATATATAAGAAATATCCTCGTATTTTGAGACAAAAAATCTACTAGTAAAAGTAATATAAAAGTGAGTTAGGCTTAAAAAAATTTGGATTTCCATTTAAGAATTACATCCAGGAGAACGGAATCATCAAATCGCGCATCATCTTTACTTTTAGTTAAGTTTTTACCATTTTAACGAATTTTCACGATTGGAATTCAATTAAAGGAGTAATTCCATGAGAAAGGAAGGAGTTGGGCAGTCAAAATTCACTAAGGTAGCTACCTTATAAAAATCGCAATATTTTCTGTTTTTCAATAACTGGCAAATATATAAGAAATATCCTCGTATTTTGAGACAAAAAATCTACTAGTAAAAGTAATATAAAAGTGAGTTAGGCTTAAAAAAATTTGGATTTCCATTTAAGAATTACATCCAGGAGAACGGAATCATCAAATCGCGCATCATCTTTACTTTTAATTAAGTTTTTACCATTTTAACGAATTTTCACGATTGGAATTCAATTAAAGGAGTAATTCCATGAGAAAGGAAGGAGTTGGGCAGTCAAAATTCACTAAGGTAGCTACCTTATAAAAATCGCAATATTTTCTGTTTTTCAATAACTGGCAAATATATAAGAAATATCCTCGTATTTTGAGACAAAAAATCTACTAGTAAAAGTAATATAAAAGTGAGTTAGGCTTAAAAAAATTTGGATTTCCATTTAAGAATTACATCCAGGAGAACGGAATCATCAAATCGCGCATCATCTTTACTTTTAGTTAAGTTTTTACCATTTTAACGAATTTTCACGATTGGAATTCAATTAAAGGAGTAATTCCATGAGAAAGGAAGGAGTTGGGCAGTCAAAATTCACTAAGGTAGCTACCTTATAAAAATCGCAATATTTTCTGTTTTTCAATAACTGGCAAATATATAAGAAATATCCTCGTATTTTGAGACAAAAAATCTACTAGTAAAAGTAATATAAAAGTGAGTTAGGCTTAAAAAAATTTGGATTTCCATTTAAGAATTACATCCAGGAGAACGGAATCATCAAATCGCGCATCATCTTTACTTTTAATTAAGTTTTTACCATTTTAACGAATTTTCACGATTGGAATTCAATTAAAGGAGTAATTCCATGAGAAAGGAAGGAGTTGGGCAGTCAAAATTCACTAAGGTAGCTACCTTATAAAAATCGCAATATTTTCTGTTTTTCAATAACTGGCAAATATATAAGAAATATCCTCGTATTTTGAGACAAAAAATCTACTAGTAAAAGTAATATAAAAGTGAGTTAGGCTTAAAAAAATTTGGATTTCCATTTAAGAATTACATCCAGGAGAACGGAATCATCAAATCGCGCATCATCTTTACTTTTAGTTAAGTTTTTACCATTTTAACGAATTTTCACGATTGGAATTCAATTAAAGGAGTAATTCCATGAGAAAGGAAGGAGTTGGGCAGTCAAAATTCACTAAGGTAGCTACCTTATAAAAATCGCAATATTTTCTGTTTTTCAATAACTGGCAAATATATAAGAAATATCCTCGTATTTTGAGACAAAAAATCTACTAGTAAAAGTAATATAAAAGTGAGTTAGGCTTAAAAAAATTTGGATTTCCATTTAAGAATTACATCCAGGAGAACGGAATCATCAAATCGCGCATCATCTTTACTTTTAGTTAAGTTTTTACCATTTTAACGAATTTTCACGATTGGAATTCAATTAAAGGAGTAATTCCATGAGAAAGGAAGGAGTTGGGCAGTCAAAATTCACTAAGGTAGCTACCTTATAAAAATCGCAATATTTTCTGTTTTTCAATAACTGGCAAATATATAAGAAATATCCTCGTATTTTGAGACAAAAAATCTACTAGTAAAAGTAATATAAAAGTGAGTTAGGCTTAAAAAAATTTGGATTTCCATTTAAGAATTACATCCAGGAGAACGGAATCATCAAATCGCGCATCATCTTTACTTTTAGTTAAGTTTTTACCATTTTAACGAATTTTCACGATTGGAATTCAATTAAAGGAGTAATTCCATGAGAAAGGAAGGAGTTGGGCAGTCAAAATTCACTAAGGTAGCTACCTTATAAAAATCGCAATATTTTCTGTTTTTCAATAACTGGCAAATATATAAGAAATATCCTCGTATTTTGAGACAAAAAATCTACTAGTAAAAGTAATATAAAAGTGAGTTAGGCTTAAAAAAATTTGGATTTCCATTTAAGAATTACATCCAGGAGAACGGAATCATCAAATCGCGCATCATCTTTACTTTTAGTTAAGTTTTTACCATTTTAACGAATTTTCACGATTGGAATTCAATTAAAGGAGTAATTCCATGAGAAAGGAAGGAGTTGGGCAGTCAAAATTCACTAAGGTAGCTACCTTATAAAAATCGCAATATTTTCTGTTTTTCAATAACTGGCAAATATATAAGAAATATCCTCGTATTTTGAGACAAAAAATCTACTAGTAAAAGTAATATAAAAGTGAGTTAGGCTTAAAAAAATTTGGATTTCCATTTAAGAATTACATCCAGGAGAACGGAATCATCAAATCGCGCATCATCTTTACTTTTAGTTAAGTTTTTACCATTTTAACGAATTTTCACGATTGGAATTCAATTAAAGGAGTAATTCCATGAGAAAGGAAGGAGTTGGGCAGTCAAAATTCACTAAGGTAGCTACCTTATAAAAATCGCAATATTTTCTGTTTTTCAATAACTGGCAAATATATAAGAAATATCCTCGTATTTTGAGACAAAAAATCTACTAGTAAAAGTAATATAAAAGTGAGTTAGGCTTAAAAAAATTTGGATTTCCATTTAAGAATTACATCCAGGAGAACGGAATCATCAAATCGCGCATCATCTTTACTTTTAGTTAAGTTTTTACCATTTTAACGAATTTTCACGATTGGAATTCAATTAAAGGAGTAATTCCATGAGAAAGGAAGGAGTTGGGCAGTCAAAATTCACTAAGGTAGCTACCTTATAAAAATCGCAATATTTTCTGTTTTTCAATAACTGGCAAATATATAAGAAATATCCTCGTATTTTGAGACAAAAAATCTACTAGTAAAAGTAATATAAAAGTGAGTTAGGCTTAAAAAAATTTGGATTTCCATTTAAGAATTACATCCAGGAGAACGGAATCATCAAATCGCGCATCATCTTTACTTTTAGTTAAGTTTTTACCATTTTAACGAATTTTCACGATTGGAATTCAATTAAAGGAGTAATTCCATGAGAAAGGAAGGAGTTGGGCAGTCAAAATTCACTAAGGTAGCTACCTTATAAAAATCGCAATATTTTCTGTTTTTCAATAACTGGCAAATATATAAGAAATATCCTCGTATTTTGAGACAAAAAATCTACTAGTAAAAGTAATATAAAAGTGAGTTAGGCTTAAAAAAATTTGGATTTCCATTTAAGAATTACATCCAGGAGAACGGAATCATCAAATCGCGCATCATCTTTACTTTTAGTTAAGTTTTTACCATTTTAACGAATTTTCACGATTGGAATTCAATTAAAGGAGTAATTCCATGAGAAAGGAAGGAGTTGGGCAGTCAAAATTCACTAAGGTAGCTACCTTATAAAAATCGCAATATTTTCTGTTTTTCAATAACTGGCAAATATATAAGAAATATCCTCGTATTTTGAGACAAAAAATCTACTAGTAAAAGTAATATAAAAGTGAGTTAGGCTTAAAAAAATTTGGATTTCCATTTAAGAATTACATCCAGGAGAACGGAATCATCAAATCGCGCATCATCTTTACTTTTAGTTAAGTTTTTACCATTTTAACGAATTTTCACGATTGGAATTCAATTAAAGGAGTAATTCCATGAGAAAGGAAGGAGTTGGGCAGTCAAAATTCACTAAGGTAGCTACCTTATAAAAATCGCAATATTTTCTGTTTTTCAATAACTGGCAAATATATAAGAAATATCCTCGTATTTTGAGACAAAAAATCTACTAGTAAAAGTAATATAAAAGTGAGTTAGGCTTAAAAAAATTTGGATTTCCATTTAAGAATTACATCCAGGAGAACGGAATCATCAAATCGCGCATCATCTTTACTTTTAGTTAAGTTTTTACCATTTTAACGAATTTTCACGATTGGAATTCAATTAAAGGAGTAATTCCATGAGAAAGGAAGGAGTTGGGCAGTCAAAATTCACTAAGGTAGCTACCTTATAAAAATCGCAATATTTTCTGTTTTTCAATAACTGGCAAATATATAAGAAATATCCTCGTATTTTGAGACAAAAAATCTACTAGTAAAAGTAATATAAAAGTGAGTTAGGCTTAAAAAAATTTGGATTTCCATTTAAGAATTACATCCAGGAGAACGGAATCATCAAATCGCGCATCATCTTTACTTTTAGTTAAGTTTTTACCATTTTAACGAATTTTCACGATTGGAATTCAATTAAAGGAGTAATTCCATGAGAAAGGAAGGAGTTGGGCAGTCAAAATTCACTAAGGTAGCTACCTTATAAAAATCGCAATATTTTCTGTTTTTCAATAACTGGCAAATATATAAGAAATATCCTCGTATTTTGAGACAAAAAATCTACTAGTAAAAGTAATATAAAAGTGAGTTAGGCTTAAAAAAATTTGGATTTCCATTTAAGAATTACATCCAGGAGAACGGAATCATCAAATCGCGCATCATCTTTACTTTTAGTTAAGTTTTTACCATTTTAACGAATTTTCACGATTGGAATTCAATTAAAGGAGTAATTCCATGAGAAAGGAAGGAGTTGGGCAGTCAAAATTCACTAAGGTAGCTACCTTATAAAAATCGCAATATTTTCTGTTTTTCAATAACTGGCAAATATATAAGAAATATCCTCGTATTTTGAGACAAAAAATCTACTAGTAAAAGTAATATAAAAGTGAGTTAGGCTTAAAAAAATTTGGATTTCCATTTAAGAATTACATCCAGGAGAACGGAATCATCAAATCGCGCATCATCTTTACTTTTAGTTAAGTTTTTACCATTTTAACGAATTTTCACGATTGGAATTCAATTAAAGGAGTAATTCCATGAGAAAGGAAGGAGTTGGGCAGTCAAAATTCACTAAGGTAGCTACCTTATAAAAATCGCAATATTTTCTGTTTTTCAATAACTGGCAAATATATAAGAAATATCCTCGTATTTTGAGACAAAAAATCTACTAGTAAAAGTAATATAAAAGTGAGTTAGGCTTAAAAAAATTTGGATTTCCATTTAAGAATTACATCCAGGAGAACGGAATCATCAAATCGCGCATCATCTTTACTTTTAGTTAAGTTTTTACCATTTTAACGAATTTTCACGATTGGAATTCAATTAAAGGAGTAATTCCATGAGAAAGGAAGGAGTTGGGCAGTCAAAATTCACTAAGGTAGCTACCTTATAAAAATCGCAATATTTTCTGTTTTTCAATAACTGGCAAATATATAAGAAATATCCTCGTATTTTGAGACAAAAAATCTACTAGTAAAAGTAATATAAAAGTGAGTTAGGCTTAAAAAAATTTGGATTTCCATTTAAGAATTACATCCAGGAGAACGGAATCATCAAATCGCGCATCATCTTTACTTTTAGTTAAGTTTTTACCATTTTAACGAATTTTCACGATTGGAATTCAATTAAAGGAGTAATTCCATGAGAAAGGAAGGAGTTGGGCAGTCAAATTCACTAAGGTAGCTACCTTATAAAAATCGCAATATTTTCTGTTTTTCAATAACTGGCAAATATATAAGAAATATCCTCGTATTTTGAGACAAAAAATCTACTAGTAAAAGTAATATAAAAGTGAGTTAGGCTTAAAAAAATTTGGATTTCCATTTAAGAATTACATCCAGGAGAACGGAATCATCAAATCGCGCATCATCTTTACTTTTAGTTAAGTTTTTACCATTTTAACGAATTTTCACGATTGGAATTCAATTAAAGGAGTAATTCCATGAGAAAGGAAGGAGTTGGGGCAGTCAAAATTCACTAAGGTAGCTACCTTATAAAAATCGCAATATTTTCTGTTTTTCAATAACTGGCAAATATATAAGAAATATCCTCGTATTTTGAGACAAAAAATCTACTAGTAAAAGTAATATAAAAGTGAGTTAGGCTTAAAAAAATTTGGATTTCCATTTAAGAATTACATCCAGGAGAACGGAATCATCAAATCGCGCATCATCTTTACTTTTAGTTAAGTTTTTACCATTTTAACGAATTTTCACGATTGGAATTCAATTAAAGGAGTAATTCCATGAGAAAGGAAGGAGTTGGGCAGTCAAAATTCACTAAGGTAGCTACCTTATAAAAATCGCAATATTTTCTGTTTTTCAATAACTGGCAAATATATAAGAAATATCCTCGTATTTTGAGACAAAAAATCTACTAGTAAAAGTAATATAAAAGTGAGTTAGGCTTAAAAAAATTTGGATTTCCATTTAAGAATTACATCCAGGAGAACGGAATCATCAAATCGCGCATCATCTTTACTTTTAGTTAAGTTTTTACCATTTTAACGAATTTTCACGATTGGAATTCAATTAAAGGAGTAATTCCATGAGAAAGGAAGGAGTTGGGCAGTCAAAATTCACTAAGGTAGCTACCTTATAAAAATCGCAATATTTTCTGTTTTTCAATAACTGGCAAATATATAAGAAATATCCTCGTATTTTGAGACAAAAAATCTACTAGTAAAAGTAATATAAAAGTGAGTTAGGCTTAAAAAAATTTGGATTTCCATTTAAGAATTACATCCAGGAGAACGGAATCATCAAATCGCGCATCATCTTTACTTTTAGTTAAGTTTTTACCATTTTAACGAATTTTCACGATTGGAATTCAATTAAAGGAGTAATTCCATGAGAAAGGAAGGAGTTGGGCAGTCAAAATTCACTAAGGTAGCTACCTTATAAAAATCGCAATATTTTCTGTTTTTCAATAACTGGCAAATATATAAGAAATATCCTCGTATTTTGAGACAAAAAATCTACTAGTAAAAGTAATATAAAAGTGAGTTAGGCTTAAAAAAATTTGGATTTCCATTTAAGAATTACATCCAGGAGAACGGAATCATCAAATCGCGCATCATCTTTACTTTTAGTTAAGTTTTTACCATTTTAACGAATTTTCACGATTGGAATTCAATTAAAGGAGTAATTCCATGAGAAAGGAAGGAGTTGGGCAGTCAAAATTCACTAAGGTAGCTACCTTATAAAAATCGCAATATTTTCTGTTTTTCAATAACTGGCAAATATATAAGAAATATCCTCGTATTTTGAGACAAAAAATCTACTAGTAAAAGTAATATAAAAGTGAGTTAGGCTTAAAAAAATTTGGATTTCCATTTAAGAATTACATCCAGGAGAACGGAATCATCAAATCGCGCATCATCTTTACTTTTAATTAAGTTTTTACCATTTTAACGAATTTTCACGATTGGAATTCAATTAAAGGAGTAATTCCATGAGAAAGGAAGGAGTTGGGCAGTCAAAATTCACTAAGGTAGCTACCTTATAAAAATCGCAATATTTTCTGTTTTTCAATAACTGGCAAATATATAAGAAATATCCTCGTATTTTGAGACAAAAAATCTACTAGTAAAAGTAATATAAAAGTGAGTTAGGCTTAAAAAAATTTGGATTTCCATTTAAGAATTACATCCAGGAGAACGGAATCATCAAATCGCGCATCATCTTTACTTTTAGTTAAGTTTTTACCATTTTAACGAATTTTCACGATTGGAATTCAATTAAAGGAGTAATTCCATGAGAAAGGAAGGAGTTGGGCAGTCAAAATTCACTAAGGTAGCTACCTTATAAAAATCGCAATATTTTCTGTTTTTCAATAACTGGCAAATATATAAGAAATATCCTCGTATTTTGAGACAAAAAATCTACTAGTAAAAGTAATATAAAAGTGAGTTAGGCTTAAAAAAATTTGGATTTCCATTTAAGAATTACATCCAGGAGAACGGAATCATCAAATCGCGCATCATCTTTACTTTTAATTAAGTTTTTACCATTTTAACGAATTTTCACGATTGGAATTCAATTAAAGGAGTAATTCCATGAGAAAGGAAGGAGTTGGGCAGTCAAAATTCACTAAGGTAGCTACCTTATAAAAATCGCAATATTTTCTGTTTTTCAATAACTGGCAAATATATAAGAAATATCCTCGTATTTTGAGACAAAAAATCTACTAGTAAAAGTAATATAAAAGTGAGTTAGGCTTAAAAAAATTTGGATTTCCATTTAAGAATTACATCCAGGAGAACGGAATCATCAAATCGCGCATCATCTTTACTTTTAGTTAAGTTTTTACCATTTTAACGAATTTTCACGATTGGAATTCAATTAAAGGAGTAATTCCATGAGAAAGGAAGGAGTTGGGCAGTCAAAATTCACTAAGGTAGCTACCTTATAAAAATCGCAATATTTTCTGTTTTTCAATAACTGGCAAATATATAAGAAATATCCTCGTATTTTGAGACAAAAAATCTACTAGTAAAAGTAATATAAAAGTGAGTTAGGCTTAAAAAAATTTGGATTTCCATTTAAGAATTACATCCAGGAGAACGGAATCATCAAATCGCGCATCATCTTTACTTTTAGTTAAGTTTTTACCATTTTAACGAATTTTCACGATTGGAATTCAATTAAAGGAGTAATTCCATGAGAAAGGAAGGAGTTGGGCAGTCAAAATTCACTAAGGTAGCTACCTTATAAAAATCGCAATATTTTCTGTTTTTCAATAACTGGCAAATATATAAGAAATATCCTCGTATTTTGAGACAAAAAATCTACTAGTAAAAGTAATATAAAAGTGAGTTAGGCTTAAAAAAATTTGGATTTCCATTTAAGAATTACATCCAGGAGAACGGAATCATCAAATCGCGCATCATCTTTACTTTTAGTTAAGTTTTTACCATTTTAACGAATTTTCACGATTGGAATTCAATTAAAGGAGTAATTCCATGAGAAAGGAAGGAGTTGGGCAGTCAAAATTCACTAAGGTAGCTACCTTATAAAAATCGCAATATTTTCTGTTTTTCAATAACTGGCAAATATATAAGAAATATCCTCGTATTTTGAGACAAAAAATCTACTAGTAAAAGTAATATAAAAGTGAGTTAGGCTTAAAAAAATTTGGATTTCCATTTAAGAATTACATCCAGGAGAACGGAATCATCAAATCGCGCATCATCTTTACTTTTAATTAAGTTTTTACCATTTTAACGAATTTTCACGATTGGAATTCAATTAAAGGAGTAATTCCATGAGAAAGGAAGGAGTTGGGCAGTCAAAATTCACTAAGGTAGCTACCTTATAAAAATCGCAATATTTTCTGTTTTTCAATAACTGGCAAATATATAAGAAATATCCTCGTATTTTGAGACAAAAAATCTACTAGTAAAAGTAATATAAAAGTGAGTTAGGCTTAAAAAAATTTGGATTTCCATTTAAGAATTACATCCAGGAGAACGGAATCATCAAATCGCGCATCATCTTTACTTTTAGTTAAGTTTTTACCATTTTAACGAATTTTCACGATTGGAATTCAATTAAAGGAGTAATTCCATGAGAAAGGAAGGAGTTGGGCAGTCAAAATTCACTAAGGTAGCTACCTTATAAAAATCGCAATATTTTCTGTTTTTCAATAACTGGCAAATATATAAGAAATATCCTCGTATTTTGAGACAAAAAATCTACTAGTAAAAGTAATATAAAAGTGAGTTAGGCTTAAAAAAATTTGGATTTCCATTTAAGAATTACATCCAGGAGAACGGAATCATCAAATCGCGCATCATCTTTACTTTTAATTAAGTTTTTACCATTTTAACGAATTTTCACGATTGGAATTCAATTAAAGGAGTAATTCCATGAGAAAGGAAGGAGTTGGGCAGTCAAAATTCACTAAGGTAGCTACCTTATAAAAATCGCAATATTTTCTGTTTTTCAATAACTGGCAAATATATAAGAAATATCCTCGTATTTTGAGACAAAAAATCTACTAGTAAAAGTAATATAAAAGTGAGTTAGGCTTAAAAAAATTTGGATTTCCATTTAAGAATTACATCCAGGAGAACGGAATCATCAAATCGCGCATCATCTTTACTTTTAATTAAGTTTTTACCATTTTAACGAATTTTCACGATTGGAATTCAATTAAAGGAGTAATTCCATGAGAAAGGAAGGAGTTGGGCAGTCAAAATTCACTAAGGTAGCTACCTTATAAAAATCGCAATATTTTCTGTTTTTCAATAACTGGCAAATATATAAGAAATATCCTCGTATTTTGAGACAAAAAATCTACTAGTAAAAGTAATATAAAAGTGAGTTAGGCTTAAAAAAATTTGGATTTCCATTTAAGAATTACATCCAGGAGAACGGAATCATCAAATCGCGCATCATCTTTACTTTTAGTTAAGTTTTTACCATTTTAACGAATTTTCACGATTGGAATTCAATTAAAGGAGTAATTCCATGAGAAAGGAAGGAGTTGGGCAGTCAAAATTCACTAAGGTAGCTACCTTATAAAAATCGCAATATTTTCTGTTTTTCAATAACTGGCAAATATATAAGAAATATCCTCGTATTTTGAGACAAAAAATCTACTAGTAAAAGTAATATAAAAGTGAGTTAGGCTTAAAAAAATTTGGATTTCCATTTAAGAATTACATCCAGGAGAACGGAATCATCAAATCGCGCATCATCTTTACTTTTAATTAAGTTTTTACCATTTTAACGAATTTTCACGATTGGAATTCAATTAAAGGAGTAATTCCATGAGAAAGGAAGGAGTTGGGCAGTCAAAATTCACTAAGGTAGCTACCTTATAAAAATCGCAATATTTTCTGTTTTTCAATAACTGGCAAATATATAAGAAATATCCTCGTATTTTGAGACAAAAAATCTACTAGTAAAAGTAATATAAAAGTGAGTTAGGCTTAAAAAAATTTGGATTTCCATTTAAGAATTACATCCAGGAGAACGGAATCATCAAATCGCGCATCATCTTTACTTTTAGTTAAGTTTTTACCATTTTAACGAATTTTCACGATTGGAATTCAATTAAAGGAGTAATTCCATGAGAAAGGAAGGAGTTGGGCAGTCAAAATTCACTAAGGTAGCTACCTTATAAAAATCGCAATATTTTCTGTTTTTCAATAACTGGCAAATATATAAGAAATATCCTCGTATTTTGAGACAAAAAATCTACTAGTAAAAGTAATATAAAAGTGAGTTAGGCTTAAAAAAATTTGGATTTCCATTTAAGAATTACATCCAGGAGAACGGAATCATCAAATCGCGCATCATCTTTACTTTTAATTAAGTTTTTACCATTTTAACGAATTTTCACGATTGGAATTCAATTAAAGGAGTAATTCCATGAGAAAGGAAGGAGTTGGGCAGTCAAAATTCACTAAGGTAGCTACCTTATAAAAATCGCAATATTTTCTGTTTTTCAATAACTGGCAAATATATAAGAAATATCCTCGTATTTTGAGACAAAAAATCTACTAGTAAAAGTAATATAAAAGTGAGTTAGGCTTAAAAAAATTTGGATTTCCATTTAAGAATTACATCCAGGAGAACGGAATCATCAAATCGCGCATCATCTTTACTTTTAATTAAGTTTTTACCATTTTAACGAATTTTCACGATTGGAATTCAATTAAAGGAGTAATTCCATGAGAAAGGAAGGAGTTGGGCAGTCAAAATTCACTAAGGTAGCTACCTTATAAAAATCGCAATATTTTCTGTTTTTCAATAACTGGCAAATATATAAGAAATATCCTCGTATTTTGAGACAAAAAATCTACTAGTAAAAGTAATATAAAAGTGAGTTAGGCTTAAAAAAATTTGGATTTCCATTTAAGAATTACATCCAGGAGAACGGAATCATCAAATCGCGCATCATCTTTACTTTTAGTTAAGTTTTTACCATTTTAACGAATTTTCACGATTGGAATTCAATTAAAGGAGTAATTCCATGAGAAAGGAAGGAGTTGGGCAGTCAAAATTCACTAAGGTAGCTACCTTATAAAAATCGCAATATTTTCTGTTTTTCAATAACTGGCAAATATATAAGAAATATCCTCGTATTTTGAGACAAAAAATCTACTAGTAAAAGTAATATAAAAGTGAGTTAGGCTTAAAAAAATTTGGATTTCCATTTAAGAATTACATCCAGGAGAACGGAATCATCAAATCGCGCATCATCTTTACTTTTAATTAAGTTTTTACCATTTTAACGAATTTTCACGATTGGAATTCAATTAAAGGAGTAATTCCATGAGAAAGGAAGGAGTTGGGCAGTCAAAATTCACTAAGGTAGCTACCTTATAAAAATCGCAATATTTTCTGTTTTTCAATAACTGGCAAATATATAAGAAATATCCTCGTATTTTGAGACAAAAAATCTACTAGTAAAAGTAATATAAAAGTGAGTTAGGCTTAAAAAAATTTGGATTTCCATTTAAGAATTACATCCAGGAGAACGGAATCATCAAATCGCGCATCATCTTTACTTTTAGTTAAGTTTTTACCATTTTAACGAATTTTCACGATTGGAATTCAATTAAAGGAGTAATTCCATGAGAAAGGAAGGAGTTGGGCAGTCAAAATTCACTAAGGTAGCTACCTTATAAAAATCGCAATATTT
Source organism: Ormia ochracea (assembly GCA_963402855.1). Classification (NCBI taxonomy): domain Eukaryota; kingdom Metazoa; phylum Arthropoda; class Insecta; order Diptera; family Tachinidae; genus Ormia; species Ormia ochracea. Next base: position 5,554,388 of record OY727105.1, read on the forward strand.
TCTGTTTTTCAATAACTGGCAAATATATAAGAAATATCCTCGTATTTTGAGACAAAAAATCTACTAGTAAAAGTAATATAAAAGTGAGTTAGGCTTAAAAAAATTTGGATTTCCATTTAAGAATTACATCCAGGAGAACGGAATCATCAAATCGCGCATCATCTTTACTTTTAATTAAGTTTTTACCATTTTAACGAATTTTCACGATTGGAATTCAATTAAAGGAGTAATTCCATGAGAAAGGAAGGAGTTGGGCAGTCAAAATTCACTAAGGTAGCTACCTTATAAAAATCGCAATATTTTCTGTTTTTCAATAACTGGCAAATATATAAGAAATATCCTCGTATTTTGAGACAAAAAATCTACTAGTAAAAGTAATATAAAAGTGAGTTAGGCTTAAAAAAATTTGGATTTCCATTTAAGAATTACATCCAGGAGAACGGAATCATCAAATCGCGCATCATCTTTACTTTTAGTTAAGTTTTTACCATTTTAACGAATTTTCACGATTGGAATTCAATTAAAGGAGTAATTCCATGAGAAAGGAAGGAGTTGGGCAGTCAAAATTCACTAAGGTAGCTACCTTATAAAAATCGCAATATTTTCTGTTTTTCAATAACTGGCAAATATATAAGAAATATCCTCGTATTTTGAGACAAAAAATCTACTAGTAAAAGTAATATAAAAGTGAGTTAGGCTTAAAAAAATTTGGATTTCCATTTAAGAATTACATCCAGGAGAACGGAATCATCAAATCGCGCATCATCTTTACTTTTAGTTAAGTTTTTACCATTTTAACGAATTTTCACGATTGGAATTCAATTAAAGGAGTAATTCCATGAGAAAGGAAGGAGTTGGGCAGTCAAAATTCACTAAGGTAGCTACCTTATAAAAATCGCAATATTTTCTGTTTTTCAATAACTGGCAAATATATAAGAAATATCCTCGTATTTTGAGACAAAAAATCTACTAGTAAAAGTAATATAAAAGTGAGTTAGGCTTAAAAAAATTTGGATTTCCATTTAAGAATTACATCCAGGAGAACGGAATCATCAAATCGCGCATCATCTTTACTTTTAGTTAAGTTTTTACCATTTTAACGAATTTTCACGATTGGAATTCAATTAAAGGAGTAATTCCATGAGAAAGGAAGGAGTTGGGCAGTCAAAATTCACTAAGGTAGCTACCTTATAAAAATCGCAATATTTTCTGTTTTTCAATAACTGGCAAATATATAAGAAATATCCTCGTATTTTGAGACAAAAAATCTACTAGTAAAAGTAATATAAAAGTGAGTTAGGCTTAAAAAAATTTGGATTTCCATTTAAGAATTACATCCAGGAGAACGGAATCATCAAATCGCGCATCATCTTTACTTTTAATTAAGTTTTTACCATTTTAACGAATTTTCACGATTGGAATTCAATTAAAGGAGTAATTCCATGAGAAAGGAAGGAGTTGGGCAGTCAAAATTCACTAAGGTAGCTACCTTATAAAAATCGCAATATTTTCTGTTTTTCAATAACTGGCAAATATATAAGAAATATCCTCGTATTTTGAGACAAAAAATCTACTAGTAAAAGTAATATAAAAGTGAGTTAGGCTTAAAAAAATTTGGATTTCCATTTAAGAATTACATCCAGGAGAACGGAATCATCAAATCGCGCATCATCTTTACTTTTAGTTAAGTTTTTACCATTTTAACGAATTTTCACGATTGGAATTCAATTAAAGGAGTAATTCCATGAGAAAGGAAGGAGTTGGGCAGTCAAAATTCACTAAGGTAGCTACCTTATAAAAATCGCAATATTTTCTGTTTTTCAATAACTGGCAAATATATAAGAAATATCCTCGTATTTTGAGACAAAAAATCTACTAGTAAAAGTAATATAAAAGTGAGTTAGGCTTAAAAAAATTTGGATTTCCATTTAAGAATTACATCCAGGAGAACGGAATCATCAAATCGCGCATCATCTTTACTTTTAGTTAAGTTTTTACCATTTTAACGAATTTTCACGATTGGAATTCAATTAAAGGAGTAATTCCATGAGAAAGGAAGGAGTTGGGCAGTCAAAAATCACTAAGGTAGCTACCTTATAAAAATCGCAATATTTTCTGTTTTTCAATAACTGGCAAATATATAAGAAATATCCTCGTATTTTGAGACAAAAAATCTACTAGTAAAAGTAATATAAAAGTGAGTTAGGCTTAAAAAAATTTGGATTTCCATTTAAGAATTACATCCAGGAGAACGGAATCATCAAATCGCGCATCATCTTTACTTTTAGTTAAGTTTTTACCATTTTAACGAATTTTCACGATTGGAATTCAATTAAAGGAGTAATTCCATGAGAAAGGAAGGAGTTGGGCAGTCAAAATTCACTAAGGTAGCTACCTTATAAAAATCGCAATATTTTCTGCGATTATAATCACTAAGGTAGCTACCTTATAAAAATCGCAATATTTTCTGTTTTTCAATAACTGGCAAATATATAAGAAATATCCTCGTATTTTGAGACAAAAAATCTACTAGTAAAAGTAATATAAAAGTGAGTTAGGCTTAAAAAAATTTGGATTTCCATTTAAGAATTACATCCAGGAGAACGGAATCATCAAATCGCGCATCATCTTTACTTTTAGTTAAGTTTTTACCATTTTAACGAATTTTCACGATTGGAATTCAATTAAAGGAGTAATTCCATGAGAAAGGAAGGAGTTGGGCAGTCAAAATTCACTAAGGTAGCTACCTTATAAAAATCGCAATATTTTCTGTTTTTCAATAACTGGCAAATATATAAGAAATATCCTCGTATTTTGAGACAAAAAATCTACTAGTAAAAGTAATATAAAAGTGAGTTAGGCTTAAAAAAATTTGGATTTCCATTTAAGAATTACATCCAGGAGAACGGAATCATCAAATCGCGCATCATCTTTACTTTTAGTTAAGTTTTTACCATTTTAACGAATTTTCACGATTGGAATTCAATTAAAGGAGTAATTCCATGAGAAAGGAAGGAGTTGGGCAGTCAAAATTCACTAAGGTAGCTACCTTATAAAAATCGCAATATTTTCTGTTTTTCAATAACTGGCAAATATATAAGAAATATCCTCGTATTTTGAGACAAAAAATCTACTAGTAAAAGTAATATAAAAGTGAGTTAGGCTTAAAAAAATTTGGATTTCCATTTAAGAATTACATCCAGGAGAACGGAATCATCAAATCGCGCATCATCTTTACTTTTAGTTAAGTTTTTACCATTTTAACGAATTTTCACGATTGGAATTCAATTAAAGGAGTAATTCCATGAGAAAGGAAGGAGTTGGGCAGTCAAAATTCACTAAGGTAGCTACCTTATAAAAATCGCAATATTTTCTGTTTTTCAATAACTGGCAAATATATAAGAAATATCCTCGTATTTTGAGACAAAAAATCTACTAGTAAAAGTAATATAAAAGTGAGTTAGGCTTAAAAAAATTTGGATTTCCATTTAAGAATTACATCCAGGAGAACGGAATCATCAAATCGCGCATCATCTTTACTTTTAGTTAAGTTTTTACCATTTTAACGAATTTTCACGATTGGAATTCAATTAAAGGAGTAATTCCATGAGAAAGGAAGGAGTTGGGCAGTCAAAATTCACTAAGGTAGCTACCTTATAAAAATCGCAATATTTTCTGTTTTTCAATAACTGGCAAATATATAAGAAATATCCTCGTATTTTGAGACAAAAAATCTACTAGTAAAAGTAATATAAAAGTGAGTTAGGCTTAAAAAAATTTGGATTTCCATTTAAGAATTACATCCAGGAGAACGGAATCATCAAATCGCGCATCATCTTTACTTTTAGTTAAGTTTTTACCATTTTAACGAATTTTCACGATTGGAATTCAATTAAAGGAGTAATTCCATGAGAAAGGAAGGAGTTGGGCAGTCAAAATTCACTAAGGTAGCTACCTTATAAAAATCGCAATATTTTCTGTTTTTCAATAACTGGCAAATATATAAGAAATATCCTCGTATTTTGAGACAAAAAATCTACTAGTAAAAGTAATATAAAAGTGAGTTAGGCTTAAAAAAATTTGGATTTCCATTTAAGAATTACATCCAGGAGAACGGAATCATCAAATCGCGCATCATCTTTACTTTTAGTTAAGTTTTTACCATTTTAACGAATTTTCACGATTGGAATTCAATTAAAGGAGTAATTCCATGAGAAAGGAAGGAGTTGGGCAGTCAAAATTCACTAAGGTAGCTACCTTATAAAAATCGCAATATTTTCTGTTTTTCAATAACTGGCAAATATATAAGAAATATCCTCGTATTTTGAGACAAAAAATCTACTAGTAAAAGTAATATAAAAGTGAGTTAGGCTTAAAAAAATTTGGATTTCCATTTAAGAATTACATCCAGGAGAACGGAATCATCAAATCGCGCATCATCTTTACTTTTAGTTAAGTTTTTACCATTTTAACGAATTTTCACGATTGGAATTCAATTAAAGGAGTAATTCCATGAGAAAGGAAGGAGTTGGGCAGTCAAAATTCACTAAGGTAGCTACCTTATAAAAATCGCAATATTTTCTGTTTTTCAATAACTGGCAAATATATAAGAAATATCCTCGTATTTTGAGACAAAAAATCTACTAGTAAAAGTAATATAAAAGTGAGTTAGGCTTAAAAAAATTTGGATTTCCATTTAAGAATTACATCCAGGAGAACGGAATCATCAAATCGCGCATCATCTTTACTTTTAGTTAAGTTTTTACCATTTTAACGAATTTTCACGATTGGAATTCAATTAAAGGAGTAATTCCATGAGAAAGGAAGGAGTTGGGCAGTCAAAATTCACTAAGGTAGCTACCTTATAAAAATCGCAATATTTTCTGTTTTTCAATAACTGGCAAATATATAAGAAATATCCTCGTATTTTGAGACAAAAAATCTACTAGTAAAAGTAATATAAAAGTGAGTTAGGCTTAAAAAAATTTGGATTTCCATTTAAGAATTACATCCAGGAGAACGGAATCATCAAATCGCGCATCATCTTTACTTTTAGTTAAGTTTTTACCATTTTAACGAATTTTCACGATTGGAATTCAATTAAAGGAGTAATTCCATGAGAAAGGAAGGAGTTGGGCAGTCAAAAATCACTAAGGTAGCTACCTTATAAAAATCGCAATATTTTCTGTTTTTCAATAACTGGCAAATATATAAGAAATATCCTCGTATTTTGAGACAAAAAATCTACTAGTAAAAGTAATATAAAAGTGAGTTAGGCTTAAAAAAATTTGGATTTCCATTTAAGAATTACATCCAGGAGAACGGAATCATCAAATCGCGCATCATCTTTACTTTTATTTAAGTTTTTACCATTTTAACGAATTTTCACGATTGGAATTCAATTAAAGGAGTAATTCCATGAGAAAGGAAGGAGTTGGGCAGTCAAAATTCACTAAGGTAGCTACCTTATAAAAATCGCAATATTTTCTGTTTTTCAATAACTGGCAAATATATAAGAAATATCCTCGTATTTTGAGACAAAAAATCTACTAGTAAAAGTAATATAAAAGTGAGTTAGGCTTAAAAAAATTTGGATTTCCATTTAAGAATTACATCCAGGAGAACGGAATCATCAAATCGCGCATCATCTTTACTTTTAGTTAAGTTTTTACCATTTTAACGAATTTTCACGATTGGAATTCAATTAAAGGAGTAATTCCATGAGAAAGGAAGGAGTTGGGCAGTCAAAATTCACTAAGGTAGCTACCTTATAAAAATCGCAATATTTTCTGTTTTTCAATAACTGGCAAATATATAAGAAATATCCTCGTATTTTGAGACAAAAAATCTACTAGTAAAAGTAATATAAAAGTGAGTTAGGCTTAAAAAAATTTGGATTTCCATTTAAGAATTACATCCAGGAGAACGGAATCATCAAATCGCGCATCATCTTTACTTTTAGTTAAGTTTTTACCATTTTAACGAATTTTCACGATTGGAATTCAATTAAAGGAGTAATTCCATGAGAAAGGAAGGAGTTGGGCAGTCAAAATTCACTAAGGTAGCTACCTTATAAAAATCGCAATATTTTCTGTTTTTCAATAACTGGCAAATATATAAGAAATATCCTCGTATTTTGAGACAAAAAATCTACTAGTAAAAGTAATATAAAAGTGAGTTAGGCTTAAAAAAATTTGGATTTCCATTTAAGAATTACATCCAGGAGAACGGAATCATCAAATCGCGCATCATCTTTACTTTTAGTTAAGTTTTTACCATTTTAACGAATTTTCACGATTGGAATTCAATTAAAGGAGTAATTCCATGAGAAAGGAAGGAGTTGGGCAGTCAAAATTCACTAAGGTAGCTACCTTATAAAAATCGCAATATTTTCTGTTTTTCAATAACTGGCAAATATATAAGAAATATCCTCGTATTTTGAGACAAAAAATCTACTAGTAAAAGTAATATAAAAGTGAGTTAGGCTTAAAAAAATTTGGATTTCCATTTAAGAATTACATCCAGGAGAACGGAATCATCAAATCGCGCATCATCTTTACTTTTACTTAAGTTTTTACCATTTTAACGAATTTTCACGATTGGAATTCAATTAAAGGAGTAATTCCATGAGAAAGGAAGGAGTTGGGCAGTCAAAATTCACTAAGGTAGCTACCTTATAAAAATCGCAATATTTTCTGTTTTTCAATAACTGGCAAATATATAAGAAATATCCTCGTATTTTGAGACAAAAAATCTACTAGTAAAAGTAATATAAAAGTGAGTTAGGCTTAAAAAAATTTGGATTTCCATTTAAGAATTACATCCAGGAGAACGGAATCATCAAATCGCGCATCATCTTTACTTTTAGTTAAGTTTTTACCATTTTAACGAATTTTCACGATTGGAATTCAATTAAAGGAGTAATTCCATGAGAAAGGAAGGAGTTGGGCAGTCAAAATTCACTAAGGTAGCTACCTTATAAAAATCGCAATATTTTCTGTTTTTCAATAACTGGCAAATATATAAGAAATATCCTCGTATTTTGAGACAAAAAATCTACTAGTAAAAGTAATATAAAAGTGAGTTAGGCTTAAAAAAATTTGGATTTCCATTTAAGAATTACATCCAGGAGAACGGAATCATCAAATCGCGCATCATCTTTACTTTTAGTTAAGTTTTTACCATTTTAACGAATTTTCACGATTGGAATTCAATTAAAGGAGTAATTCCATGAGAAAGGAAGGAGTTGGGCAGTCAAAATTCACTAAGGTAGCTACCTTATAAAAATCGCAATATTTTCTGTTTTTCAATAACTGGCAAATATATAAGAAATATCCTCGTATTTTGAGACAAAAAATCTACTAGTAAAAGTAATATAAAAGTGAGTTAGGCTTAAAAAAATTTGGATTTCCATTTAAGAATTACATCCAGGAGAACGGAATCATCAAATCGCGCATCATCTTTACTTTTAGTTAAGTTTTTACCATTTTAACGAATTTTCACGATTGGAATTCAATTAAAGGAGTAATTCCATGAGAAAGGAAGGAGTTGGGCAGTCAAAATTCACTAAGGTAGCTACCTTATAAAAATCGCAATATTTTCTGTTTTTCAATAACTGGCAAATATATAAGAAATATCCTCGTATTTTGAGACAAAAAATCTACTAGTAAAAGTAATATAAAAGTGAGTTAGGCTTAAAAAAATTTGGATTTCCATTTAAGAATTACATCCAGGAGAACGGAATCATCAAATCGCGCATCATCTTTACTTTTAGTTAAGTTTTTACCATTTTAACGAATTTTCACGATTGGAATTCAATTAAAGGAGTAATTCCATGAGAAAGGAAGGAGTTGGGCAGTCAAAATTCACTAAGGTAGCTACCTTATAAAAATCGCAATATTTTCTGTTTTTCAATAACTGGCAAATATATAAGAAATATCCTCGTATTTTGAGACAAAAAATCTACTAGTAAAAGTAATATAAAAGTGAGTTAGGCTTAAAAAAATTTGGATTTCCATTTAAGAATTACATCCAGGAGAACGGAATCATCAAATCGCGCATCATCTTTACTTTTAGTTAAGTTTTTACCATTTTAACGAATTTTCACGATTGGAATTCAATTAAAGGAGTAATTCCATGAGAAAGGAAGGAGTTGGGCAGTCAAAATTCACTAAGGTAGCTACCTTATAAAAATCGCAATATTTTCTGTTTTTCAATAACTGGCAAATATATAAGAAATATCCTCGTATTTTGAGACAAAAAATCTACTAGTAAAAGTAATATAAAAGTGAGTTAGGCTTAAAAAAATTTGGATTTCCATTTAAGAATTACATCCAGGAGAACGGAATCATCAAATCGCGCATCATCTTTACTTTTAGTTAAGTTTTTACCATTTTAACGAATTTTCACGATTGGAATTCAATTAAAGGAGTAATTCCATGAGAAAGGAAGGAGTTGGGCAGTCAAAATTCACTAAGGTAGCTACCTTATAAAAATCGCAATATTTTCTGTTTTTCAATAACTGGCAAATATATAAGAAATATCCTCGTATTTTGAGACAAAAAATCTACTAGTAAAAGTAATATAAAAGTGAGTTACTCTTAAAAAAATTTGGATTTCCATTTAAGAATTACATCCAGGAGAACGGAATCATCAAATCGCGCATCATCTTTACTTTTAGTTAAGTTTTTACCATTTTAACGAATTTTCACGATTGGAATTCAATTAAAGGAGTAATTCCATGAGAAAGGAAGGAGTTGGGCAGTCAAAAATCACTAAGGTAGCTACCTTATAAAAATCGCAATATTTTCTGTTTTTCAATAACTGGCAAATATATAAGAAATATCCTCGTATTTTGAGACAAAAAATCTACTAGTAAAAGTAATATAAAAGTGAGTTAGGCTTAAAAAAATTTGGATTTCCATTTAAGAATTACATCCAGGAGAACGGAATCATCAAATCGCGCATCATCTTTACTTTTAATTAAGTTTTTACCATTTTAACGAATTTTCACGATTGGAATTCAATTAAAGGAGTAATTCCATGAGAAAGGAAGGAGTTGGGCAGTCAAAATTCACTAAGGTAGCTACCTTATAAAAATCGCAATATTTTCTGTTTTTCAATAACTGGCAAATATATAAGAAATATCCTCGTATTTTGAGACAAAAAATCTACTAGTAAAAGTAATATAAAAGTGTGTTAGGCTTAAAAAAATTTGGATTTCCATTTAAGAATTACATCCAGGAGAACGGAATCATCAAATCGCGCATCATCTTTACTTTTACTTAAGTTTTTACCATTTTAACGAATTTTCACGATTGGAATTCAATTAAAGGAGTAATTCCATGAGAAAGGAAGGAGTTGGGCAGTCAAAATTCACTAAGGTAGCTACCTTATAAAAATCGCAATATTTTCTGTTTTTCAATAACTGGCAAATATATAAGAAATATCCTCGTATTTTGAGACAAAAAATCTACTAGTAAAAGTAATATAAAAGTGAGTTAGGCTTAAAAAAATTTGGATTTCCATTTAAGAATTACATCCAGGAGAACGGAATCATCAAATCGCGCATCATCTTTACTTTTAGTTAAGTTTTTACCATTTTAACGAATTTTCACGATTGGAATTCAATTAAAGGAGTAATTCCATGAGAAAGGAAGGAGTTGGGCAGTCAAAATTCACTAAGGTAGCTACCTTATAAAAATCGCAATATTTTCTGTTTTTCAATAACTGGCAAATATATAAGAAATATCCTCGTATTTTGAGACAAAAAATCTACTAGTAAAAGTAATATAAAAGTGAGTTAGTCTTAAAAAAATTTGGATTTCCATTTAAGAATTACATCCAGGAGAACGGAATCATCAAATCGCGCATCATCTTTACTTTTAGTTAAGTTTTTACCATTTTAACGAATTTTCACGATTGGAATTCAATTAAAGGAGTAATTCCATGAGAAAGGAAGGAGTTGGGCAGTCAAAATTCACTAAGGTAGCTACCTTATAAAAATCGCAATATTTTCTGTTTTTCAATAACTGGCAAATATATAAGAAATATCCTCGTATTTTGAGACAAAAAATCTACTAGTAAAAGTAATATAAAAGTGAGTTAGGCTTAAAAAAATTTGGATTTCCATTTAAGAATTACATCCAGGAGAACGGAATCATCAAATCGCGCATCATCTTTACTTTTAGTTAAGTTTTTACCATTTTAACGAATTTTCACGATTGGAATTCAATTAAAGGAGTAATTCCATGAGAAAGGAAGGAGTTGGGCAGTCAAAATTCACTAAGGTAGCTACCTTATAAAAATCGCAATATTTTCTGTTTTTCAATAACTGGCAAATATATAAGAAATATCCTCGTATTTTGAGACAAAAAATCTACTAGTAAAAGTAATATAAAAGTGAGTTAGTCTTAAAAAAATTTGGATTTCCATTTAAGAATTACATCCAGGAGAACGGAATCATCAAATCGCGCATCATCTTTACTTTTAGTTAAGTTTTTACCATTTTAACGAATTTTCACGATTGGAATTCAATTAAAGGAGTAATTCCATGAGAAAGGAAGGAGTTGGGCAGTCAAAATTCACTAAGGTAGCTACCTTATAAAAATCGCAATATTTTCTGTTTTTCAATAACTGGCAAATATATAAGAAATATCCTCGTATTTTGAGACAAAAAATCTACTAGTAAAAGTAATATAAAAGTGAGTTAGGCTTAAAAAAATTTGGATTTCCATTTAAGAATTACATCCAGGAGAACGGAATCATCAAATCGCGCATCATCTTTACTTTTAGTTAAGTTTTTACCATTTTAACGAATTTTCACGATTGGAATTCAATTAAAGGAGTAATTCCATGAGAAAGGAAGGAGTTGGGCAGTCAAAATTCACTAAGGTAGCTACCTTATAAAAATCGCAATATTTTCTGTTTTTCAATAACTGGCAAATATATAAGAAATATCCTCGTATTTTGAGACAAAAAATCTACTAGTAAAAGTAATATAAAAGTGAGTTAGGCTTAAAAAAATTTGGATTTCCATTTAAGAATTACATCCAGGAGAACGGAATCATCAAATCGCGCATCATCTTTACTTTTAGTTAAGTTTTTACCATTTTAACGAATTTTCACGATTGGAATTCAATTAAAGGAGTAATTCCATGAGAAAGGAAGGAGTTGGGCAGTCAAAATTCACTAAGGTAGCTACCTTATAAAAATCGCAATATTTTCTGTTTTTCAATAACTGGCAAATATATAAGAAATATCCTCGTATTTTGAGACAAAAAATCTACTAGTAAAAGTAATATAAAAGTGAGTTAGGCTTAAAAAAATTTGGATTTCCATTTAAGAATTACATCCAGGAGAACGGAATCATCAAATCGCGCATCATCTTTACTTTTAGTTAAGTTTTTACCATTTTAACGAATTTTCACGATTGGAATTCAATTAAAGGAGTAATTCCATGAGAAAGGAAGGAGTTGGGCAGTCAAAATTCACTAAGGTAGCTACCTTATAAAAATCGCAATATTTTCTGTTTTTCAATAACTGGCAAATATATAAGAAATATCCTCGTATTTTGAGACAAAAAATCTACTAGTAAAAGTAATATAAAAGTGAGTTAGGCTTAAAAAAATTTGGATTTCCATTTAAGAATTACATCCAGGAGAACGGAATCATCAAATCGCGCATCATCTTTACTTTTAGTTAAGTTTTTACCATTTTAACGAATTTTCACGATTGGAATTCAATTAAAGGAGTAATTCCATGAGAAAGGAAGGAGTTGGGCAGTCAAAATTCACTAAGGTAGCTACCTTATAAAAATCGCAATATTTTCTGTTTTTCAATAACTGGCAAATATATAAGAAATATCCTCGTATTTTGAGACAAAAAATCTACTAGTAAAAGTAATATAAAAGTGAGTTAGGCTTAAAAAAATTTGGATTTCCATTTAAGAATTACATCCAGGAGAACGGAATCATCAAATCGCGCATCATCTTTACTTTTAGTTAAGTTTTTACCATTTTAACGAATTTTCACGATTGGAATTCAATTAAAGGAGTAATTCCATGAGAAAGGAAGGAGTTGGGCAGTCAAAATTCACTAAGGTAGCTACCTTATAAAAATCGCAATATTTTCTGTTTTTCAATAACTGGCAAATATATAAGAAATATCCTCGTATTTTGAGACAAAAAATCTACTAGTAAAAGTAATATAAAAGTGAGTTAGGCTTAAAAAAATTTGGATTTCCATTTAAGAATTACATCCAGGAGAACGGAATCATCAAATCGCGCATCATCTTTACTTCTAGTTAAGTTTTTACCATTTTAACGAATTTTCACGATTGGAATTCAATTAAAGGAGTAATTCCATGAGAAAGGAAGGAGTTGGGCAGTCAAAATTCACTAAGGTAGCTACCTTATAAAAATCGCAATATTTTCTGTTTTTCAATAACTGGCAAATATATAAGAAATATCCTCGTATTTTGAGACAAAAAATCTACTAGTAAAAGTAATATAAAAGTGAGTTAGGCTTAAAAAAATTTGGATTTCCATTTAAGAATTACATCCAGGAGAACGGAATCATCAAATCGCGCATCATCTTTACTTTTAGTTAAGTTTTTACCATTTTAACGAATTTTCACGATTGGAATTCAATTAAAGGAGTAATTCCATGAGAAAGGAAGGAGTTGGGCAGTCAAAATTCACTAAGGTAGCTACCTTATAAAAATCGCAATATTTTCTGTTTTTCAATAACTGGCAAATATATAAGAAATATCCTCGTATTTTGAGACAAAAAATCTACTAGTAAAAGTAATATAAAAGTGAGTTAGGCTTAAAAAAATTTGGATTTCCATTTAAGAATTACATCCAGGAGAACGGAATCATCAAATCGCGCATCATCTTTACTTTTAGTTAAGTTTCTACCATTTTAACGAATTTTCACGATTGGAATTCAATTAAAGGAGTAATTCCATGAGAAAGGAAGGAGTTGGGCAGTCAAAATTCACTAAGGTAGCTACCTTATAAAAATCGCAATATTTTCTGTTTTTCAATAACTGGCAAATATATAAGAAATATCCTCGTATTTTGAGACAAAAAATCTACTAGTAAAAGTAATATAAAAGTGAGTTAGGCTTAAAAAAATTTGGATTTCCATTTAAGAATTACATCCAGGAGAACGGAATCATCAAATCGCGCATCATCTTTACTTTTAGTTAAGTTTTTACCATTTTAACGAATTTTCACGATTGGAATTCAATTAAAGGAGTAATTCCATGAGAAAGGAAGGAGTTGGGCAGTCAAAATTCACTAAGGTAGCTACCTTATAAAAATCGCAATATTTTCTGTTTTTCAATAACTGGCAAATATATAAGAAATATCCTCGTATTTTGAGACAAAAAATCTACTAGTAAAAGTAATATAAAAGTGAGTTAGGCTTAAAAAAATTTGGATTTCCATTTAAGAATTACATCCAGGAGAACGGAATCATCAAATCGCGCATCATCTTTACTTTTAGTTAAGTTTTTACCATTTTAACGAATTTTCACGATTGGAATTCAATTAAAGGAGTAATTCCATGAGAAAGGAAGGAGTTGGGCAGTCAAAATTCACTAAGGTAGCTACCTTATAAAAATCGCAATATTTTCTGTTTTTCAATAACTGGCAAATATATAAGAAATATCCTCGTATTTTGAGACAAAAAATCTACTAGTAAAAGTAATATAAAAGTGAGTTAGGCTTAAAAAAATTTGGATTTCCATTTAAGAATTACATCCAGGAGAACGGAATCATCAAATCGCGCATCATCTTTACTTTTAGTTAAGTTTCTACCATTTTAACGAATTTTCACGATTGGAATTCAATTAAAGGAGTAATTCCATGAGAAAGGAAGGAGTTGGGCAGTCAAAATTCACTAAGGTAGCTACCTTATAAAAATCGCAATATTTTCTGTTTTTCAATAACTGGCAAATATATAAGAAATATCCTCGTATTTTGAGACAAAAAATCTACTAGTAAAAGTAATATAAAAGTGAGTTAGGCTTAAAAAAATTTGGATTTCCATTTAAGAATTACATCCAGGAGAACGGAATCATCAAATCGCGCATCATCTTTACTTTTAGTTAAGTTTTTACCATTTTAACGAATTTTCACGATTGGAATTCAATTAAAGGAGTAATTCCATGAGAAAGGAAGGAGTTGGGCAGTCAAAATTCACTAAGGTAGCTACCTTATAAAAATCGCAATATTTTCTGTTTTTCAATAACTGGCAAATATATAAGAAATATCCTCGTATTTTGAGACAAAAAATCTACTAGTAAAAGTAATATAAAAGTGAGTTAGGCTTAAAAAAATTTGGATTTCCATTTAAGAATTACATCCAGGAGAACGGAATCATCAAATCGCGCATCATCTTTACTTTTAGTTAAGTTTTTACCATTTTAACGAATTTTCACGATTGGAATTCAATTAAAGGAGTAATTCCATGAGAAAGGAAGGAGTTGGGCAGTCAAAATTCACTAAGGTAGCTACCTTATAAAAATCGCAATATTTTCTGTTTTTCAATAACTGGCAAATATATAAGAAATATCCTCGTATTTTGAGACAAAAAATCTACTAGTAAAAGTAATATAAAAGTGAGTTAGGCTTAAAAAAATTTGGATTTCCATTTAAGAATTACATCCAGGAGAACGGAATCATCAAATCGCGCATCATCTTTACTTTTAGTTAAGTTTTTACCATTTTAACGAATTTTCACGATTGGAATTCAATTAAAGGAGTAATTCCATGAGAAAGGAAGGAGTTGGGCAGTCAAAATTCACTAAGGTAGCTACCTTATAAAAATCGCAATATTTTCTGTTTTTCAATAACTGGCAAATATATAAGAAATATCCTCGTATTTTGAGACAAAAAATCTACTAGTAAAAGTAATATAAAAGTGAGTTAGGCTTAAAAAAATTTGGATTTCCATTTAAGAATTACATCCAGGAGAACGGAATCATCAAATCGCGCATCATCTTTACTTTTAGTTAAGTTTTTACCATTTTAACGAATTTTCACGATTGGAATTCAATTAAAGGAGTAATTCCATGAGAAAGGAAGGAGTTGGGCAGTCAAAATTCACTAAGGTAGCTACCTTATAAAAATCGCAATATTTTCTGTTTTTCAATAACTGGCAAATATATAAGAAATATCCTCGTATTTTGAGACAAAAAATCTACTAGTAAAAGTAATATAAAAGTGAGTTAGGCTTAAAAAAATTTGGATTTCCATTTAAGAATTACATCCAGGAGAACGGAATCATCAAATCGCGCATCATCTTTACTTTTAGTTAAGTTTCTACCATTTTAACGAATTTTCACGATTGGAATTCAATTAAAGGAGTAATTCCATGAGAAAGGAAGGAGTTGGGCAGTCAAAATTCACTAAGGTAGCTACCTTATAAAAATCGCAATATTTTCTGTTTTTCAATAACTGGCAAATATATAAGAAATATCCTCGTATTTTGAGACAAAAAATCTACTAGTAAAAGTAATATAAAAGTGAGTTAGGCTTAAAAAAATTTGGATTTCCATTTAAGAATTACATCCAGGAGAACGGAATCATCAAATCGCGCATCATCTTTACTTTTAGTTAAGTTTTTACCATTTTAACGAATTTTCACGATTGGAATTCAATTAAAGGAGTAATTCCATGAGAAAGGAAGGAGTTGGGCAGTCAAAATTCACTAAGGTAGCTACCTTATAAAAATCGCAATATTTTCTGTTTTTCAATAACTGGCAAATATATAAGAAATATCCTCGTATTTTGAGACAAAAAATCTACTAGTAAAAGTAATATAAAAGTGAGTTAGGCTTAAAAAAATTTGGATTTCCATTTAAGAATTACATCCAGGAGAACGGAATCATCAAATCGCGCATCATCTTTACTTTTAGTTAAGTTTTTACCATTTTAACGAATTTTCACGATTGGAATTCAATTAAAGGAGTAATTCCATGAGAAAGGAAGGAGTTGGGCAGTCAAAATTCACTAAGGTAGCTACCTTATAAAAATCGCAATATTTTCTGTTTTTCAATAACTGGCAAATATATAAGAAATATCCTCGTATTTTGAGACAAAAAATCTACTAGTAAAAGTAATATAAAAGTGAGTTAGGCTTAAAAAAATTTGGATTTCCATTTAAGAATTACATCCAGGAGAACGGAATCATCAAATCGCGCATCATCTTTACTTTTAGTTAAGTTTCTACCATTTTAACGAATTTTCACGATTGGAATTCAATTAAAGGAGTAATTCCATGAGAAAGGAAGGAGTTGGGCAGTCAAAATTCACTAAGGTAGCTACCTTATAAAAATCGCAATATTTTCTGTTTTTCAATAACTGGCAAATATATAAGAAATATCCTCGTATTTTGAGACAAAAAATCTACTAGTAAAAGTAATATAAAAGTGAGTTAGGCTTAAAAAAATTTGGATTTCCATTTAAGAATTACATCCAGGAGAACGGAATCATCAAATCGCGCATCATCTTTACTTTTAGTTAAGTTTTTACCATTTTAACGAATTTTCACGATTGGAATTCAATTAAAGGAGTAATTCCATGAGAAAGGAAGGAGTTGGGCAGTAAAAATTCTAAGGAAAATTCTCATGGAATTACTCCTTTAATTGAATTCCAATCGTGAAAATTCGTTAAAATGGTAAAAACTTAACTAAAAGTAAAGATGATGCGCGATTTGATGATTCCGTTCTCCTGGATATAATTCTTAAATGGAAATCCAAATTTTTTTAAGCCTAACTCACTTTTATATTACTTTTACTAGTAGATTTTTTGTCTCAAAATACGAGGATATTTCTTATATATTTGCCAGTTATTGAAAAACAGAAAATATTGCGATTTTTATAAGGTAGCTACCTTAGTGAATTTTGACTGCCCAACTCCTTCCTTTCTCATGGAATTACTCCTTTAATTGAATTCCAATCGTGAAAATTCGTTAAAATGGTAAAAACTTAACTAAAAGTAAAGATGATGCGCGATTTGATGATTCCGCTCTCCTGGATGTAATTCTTAAATGGAAATCCAAATTTTTTTAAGCCTAACTCACTTTTATATTACTTTTACTAGTAGATTTTTTGTCTCAAAATACGAGGATATTTCTTATATATTTGCCAGTTATTGAAAAACAGAAAATATTGCGATTTTTATAAGGTAATTCCATGAGAAAGGAAGGAGTTGGGCAGTAAAAATTCACTAAGGTAGCTACCTTAGTTTTCTAAGGTAGTTCTGTTTTTCAATAACTGGCAAATATATAAGAAATATCCTCGTATTTTGAGACAAAAAATCTACTAGTAAAAGTAATATAAAAGTGAGTTAGGCTTAAAAAAATTTGGATTTCCATTTAAGAATTACATCCAGGAGAACGGAATCATCAAATCGCGCATCATCTTTACTTTTAGTTAAGTTTTTACCATTTTAACGAATTTTCACGATTGGAATTCAATTAAAGGAGTAATTCCATGAGAAAGGAAGGAGTTGGGCAGTAAAAATTCTAAGGAAAATTCTCATGGAATTACTCCTTTAATTGAATTCCAATCGTGAAAATTCGTTAAAATGGTAAAAACTTAACTAAAAGTAAAGATGATGCGCGATTTGATGATTCCGTTCTCCTGGATATAATTCTTAAATGGAAATCCAAATTTTTTTAAGCCTAACTCACTTTTATATTACTTTTACTAGTAGATTTTTTGTCTCAAAATACGAGGATATTTCTTATATATTTGCCAGTTATTGAAAAACAGAAAATATTGCGATTTTTATAAGGTAGCTACCTTAGTGAATTTTGACTGCCCAACTCCTTCCTTTCTCATGGAATTACTCCTTTAATTGAATTCCAATCGTGAAAATTCGTTAAAATGGTAAAAACTTAACTAAAAGTAAAGATGATGCGCGATTTGATGATTCCGTTCTCCTGGATATAATTCTTAAATGGAAATCCAAATTTTTTTAAGCCTAACTCACTTTTATATTACTTTTACTAGTAGATTTTTTGTCTCAAAATACGAGGATATTTCTTATATATTTGCCAGTTATTGAAAAACAGAAAATATTGCGATTTTTATAAGGTAGCTACCTTAGTGAATTTTGACTGCCCAACTCCTTCCTTTCTCATGGAATTACTCCTTTAATTGAATTCCAATCGTGAAAATTCGTTAAAATGGTAAAAACTTAACTAAAAGTAAAGATGATGCGCGATTTGATGATTCCGCTCTCCTGGATGTAATTCTTAAATGGAAATCCAAATTTTTTTAAGCCTAACTCACTTTTATATTACTTTTACTAGTAGATTTTTTGTCTCAAAATACGAGGATATTTCTTATATATTTGCCAGTTATTGAAAAACAGAAAATATTGCGATTTTTATAAGGTAATTCCATGAGAAAGGAAGGAGTTGGGCAGTCAAAATTCACTAAGGTAGCTACCTTAGTTTTCTAAGGTAGTTCTGTTTTTCAATAACTGGCAAATATATCAGAAATATCCTCGTATTTTGAGACAAAAAATCTACTAGTAAAAGTAATATAAAAGTGAGTTAGGCTTAAAAAAATTTGGATTTCCATTTAAGAATTACATCCAGGAGAGCGGAATCATCAAATCGCGCATCATCTTTACTTTTAGTTAAGTTTTTACCATTTTAACGAATTTTCACGATTGGAATTCAATTAAAGGAGTAATTCCATGAGAAAGGAAGGAGTTGGGCAGTCAAAATTCACTAAGGTAGCTACCTTATAAAAATCGCAATATTTTCTGTTTTTCAATAACTGGCAAATATATAAGAAATATCCTCGTATTTTGAGACAAAAAATCTACTAGTAAAAGTAATATAAAAGTGAGTTAGGCTTAAAAAAATTTGGATTTCCATTTAAGAATTACATCCAGGAGAACGGAATCATCAAATCGCGCATCATCTTTACTTTTAGTTAAGTTTTTACCATTTTAACGAATTTTCACGATTGGAATTCAATTAAAGGAGTAATTCCATGAGAAAGGAAGGAGTTGGGCAGTCAAAATTCACTAAGGTAGCTACCTTATAAAAATCGCAATATTTTCTGTTTTTCAATAACTGGCAAATATATAAGAAATATCCTCGTATTTTGAGACAAAAAATCTACTAGTAAAAGTAATATAAAAGTGAGTTAGGCTTAAAAAAATTTGGATTTCCATTTAAGAATTACATCCAGGAGAACGGAATCATCAAATCGCGCATCATCTTTACTTTTAGTTAAGTTTTTACCATTTTAACGAATTTTCACGATTGGAATTCAATTAAAGGAGTAATTCCATGAGAAAGGAAGGAGTTGGGCAGTCAAAATTCACTAAGGTAGCTACCTTATAAAAATCGCAATATTTTCTGTTTTTCAATAACTGGCAAATATATAAGAAATATCCTCGTATTTTGAGACAAAAAATCTACTAGTAAAAGTAATATAAAAGTGAGTTAGGCTTAAAAAATTTTGGATTTCCATTTAAGAATTACATCCAGGAGAACGGAATCATCAAATCGCGCATCATCTTTACTTTTAGTTAAGTTTTTACCATTTTAACGAATTTTCACGATTGGAATTCAATTAAAGGAGTAATTCCATGAGAAAGGAAGGAGTTGGGCAGTCAAAATTCACTAAGGTAGCTACCTTATAAAAATCGCAATATTTTCTGTTTTTCAATAACTGGCAAATATATAAGAAATATCCTCGTATTTTGAGACAAAAAATCTACTAGTAAAAGTAATATAAAAGTGAGTTAGGCTTAAAAAAATTTGGATTTCCATTTAAGAATTACATCCAGGAGAACGGAATCATCAAATCGCGCATCATCTTTACTTTTAGTTAAGTTTTTACCATTTTAACGAATTTTCACGATTGGAATTCAATTAAAGGAGTAATTCCATGAGAAAGGAAGGAGTTGGGCAGTCAAAATTCACTAAGGTAGCTACCTTATAAAAATCGCAATATTTTCTGTTTTTCAATAACTGGCAAATATATAAGAAATATCCTCGTATTTTGAGACAAAAAATCTACTAGTAAAAGTAATATAAAAGTGAGTTAGGCTTAAAAAAATTTGGATTTCCATTTAAGAATTACATCCAGGAGAACGGAATCATCAAATCGCGCATCATCTTTACTTTTAGTTAAGTTTTTACCATTTTAACGAATTTTCACGATTGGAATTCAATTAAAGGAGTAATTCCATGAGAAAGGAAGGAGTTGGGCAGTCAAAATTCACTAAGGTAGCTACCTTATAAAAATCGCAATATTTTCTGTTTTTCAATAACTGGCAAATATATAAGAAATATCCTCGTATTTTGAGACAAAAAATCTACTAGTAAAAGTAATATAAAAGTGAGTTAGGCTTAAAAAAATTTGGATTTCCATTTAAGAATTACATCCAGGAGAACGGAATCATCAAATCGCGCATCATCTTTACTTTTAGTTAAGTTTTTACCATTTTAACGAATTTTCACGATTGGAATTCAATTAAAGGAGTAATTCCATGAGAAAGGAAGGAGTTGGGCAGTCAAAATTCACTAAGGTAGCTACCTTATAAAAATCGCAATATTTTCTGTTTTTCAATAACTGGCAAATATATAAGAAATATCCTCGTATTTTGAGACAAAAAATCTACTAGTAAAAGTAATATAAAAGTGAGTTAGGCTTAAAAAAATTTGGATTTCCATTTAAGAATTACATCCAGGAGAACGGAATCATCAAATCGCGCATCATCTTTACTTTCAGTTAAGTTTTTACCATTTTAACGAATTTTCACGATTGGAATTCAATTAAAGGAGTAATTCCATGAGAAAGGAAGGAGTTGGGCAGTCAAAATTCACTAAGGTAGCTACCTTATAAAAATCGCAATATTTTCTGTTTTTCAATAACTGGCAAATATATAAGAAATATCCTCGTATTTTGAGACAAAAAATCTACTAGTAAAAGTAATATAAAAGTGAGTTAGGCTTAAAAAAATTTGGATTTCCATTTAAGAATTACATCCAGGAGAACGGAATCATCAAATCGCGCATCATCTTTACTTTCAGTTAAGTTTTTACCATTTTAACGAATTTTCACGATTGGAATTCAATTAAAGGAGTAATTCCATGAGAAAGGAAGGAGTTGGGCAGTCAAAATTCACTAAGGTAGCTACCTTATAAAAATCGCAATATTTTCTGTTTTTCAATAACTGGCAAATATATAAGAAATATCCTCGTATTTTGAGACAAAAAATCTACTAGTAAAAGTAATATAAAAGTGAGTTAGGCTTAAAAAAATTTGGATTTCCATTTAAGAATTACATCCAGGAGAACGGAATCATCAAATCGCGCATCATCTTTACTTTCAGTTAAGTTTTTACCATTTTAACGAATTTTCACGATTGGAATTCAATTAAAGGAGTAATTCCATGAGAAAGGAAGGAGTTGGGCAGTCAAAATTCACTAAGGTAGCTACCTTATAAAAATCGCAATATTTTCTGTTTTTCAATAACTGGCAAATATATAAGAAATATCCTCGTATTTTGAGACAAAAAATCTACTAGTAAAAGTAATATAAAAGTGAGTTAGGCTTAAAAAAATTTGGATTTCCATTTAAGAATTACATCCAGGAGAACGGAATCATCAAATCGCGCATCATCTTTACTTTCAGTTAAGTTTTTACCATTTTAACGAATTTTCACGATTGGAATTCAATTAAAGGAGTAATTCCATGAGAAAGGAAGGAGTTGGGCAGTCAAAATTCACTAAGGTAGCTACCTTATAAAAATCGCAATATTTTCTGTTTTTCAATAACTGGCAAATATATAAGAAATATCCTCGTATTTTGAGACAAAAAATCTACTAGTAAAAGTAATATAAAAGTGAGTTAGGCTTAAAAAAATTTGGATTTCCATTTAAGAATTACATCCAGGAGAACGGAATCATCAAATCGCGCATCATCTTTACTTTTAGTTAAGTTTTTACCATTTTAACGAATTTTCACGATTGGAATTCAATTAAAGGAGTAATTCCATGAGAAAGGAAGGAGTTGGGCAGTCAAAATTCACTAAGGTAGCTACCTTATAAAAATCGCAATATTTTCTGTTTTTCAATAACTGGCAAATATATAAGAAATATCCTCGTATTTTGAGACAAAAAATCTACTAGTAAAAGTAATATAAAAGTGAGTTAGGCTTAAAAAAATTTGGATTTCCATTTAAGAATTACATCCAGGAGAACGGAATCATCAAATCGCGCATCATCTTTACTTTCAGTTAAGTTTTTACCATTTTAACGAATTTTCACGATTGGAATTCAATTAAAGGAGTAATTCCATGAGAAAGGAAGGAGTTGGGCAGTCAAAATTCACTAAGGTAGCTACCTTATAAAAATCGCAATATTTTCTGTTTTTCAATAACTGGCAAATATATAAGAAATATCCTCGTATTTTGAGACAAAAAATCTACTAGTAAAAGTAATATAAAAGTGAGTTAGGCTTAAAAAAATTTGGATTTCCATTTAAGAATTACATCCAGGAGAACGGAATCATCAAATCGCGCATCATCTTTACTTTCAGTTAAGTTTTTACCATTTTAACGAATTTTCACGATTGGAATTCAATTAAAGGAGTAATTCCATGAGAAAGGAAGGAGTTGGGCAGTCAAAATTCACTAAGGTAGCTACCTTATAAAAATCGCAATATTTTCTGTTTTTCAATAACTGGCAAATATATAAGAAATATCCTCGTATTTTGAGACAAAAAATCTACTAGTAAAAGTAATATAAAAGTGAGTTAGGCTTAAAAAAATTTGGATTTCCATTTAAGAATTACATCCAGGAGAACGGAATCATCAAATCGCGCATCATCTTTACTTTCAGTTAAGTTTTTACCATTTTAACGAATTTTCACGATTGGAATTCAATTAAAGGAGTAATTCCATGAGAAAGGAAGGAGTTGGGCAGTCAAAATTCACTAAGGTAGCTACCTTATAAAAATCGCAATATTTTCTGTTTTTCAATAACTGGCAAATATATAAGAAATATCCTCGTATTTTGAGACAAAAAATCTACTAGTAAAAGTAATATAAAAGTGAGTTAGGCTTAAAAAAATTTGGATTTCCATTTAAGAATTACATCCAGGAGAACGGAATCATCAAATCGCGCATCATCTTTACTTTTAGTTAAGTTTTTACCATTTTAACGAATTTTCACGATTGGAATTCAATTAAAGGAGTAATTCCATGAGAAAGGAAGGAGTTGGGCAGTCAAAATTCACTAAGGTAGCTACCTTATAAAAATCGCAATATTTTCTGTTTTTCAATAACTGGCAAATATATAAGAAATATCCTCGTATTTTGAGACAAAAAATCTACTAGTAAAAGTAATATAAAAGTGAGTTAGGCTTAAAAAAATTTGGATTTCCATTTAAGAATTACATCCAGGAGAACGGAATCATCAAATCGCGCATCATCTTTACTTTTAGTTAAGTTTTTACCATTTTAACGAATTTTCACGATTGGAATTCAATTAAAGGAGTAATTCCATGAGAAAGGAAGGAGTTGGGCAGTCAAAATTCACTAAGGTAGCTACCTTATAAAAATCGCAATATTTTCTGTTTTTCAATAACTGGCAAATATATAAGAAATATCCTCGTATTTTGAGACAAAAAATCTACTAGTAAAAGTAATATAAAAGTGAGTTAGGCTTAAAAAAATTTGGATTTCCATTTAAGAATTACATCCAGGAGAACGGAATCATCAAATCGCGCATCATCTTTACTTTTAGTTAAGTTTTTACCATTTTAACGAATTTTCACGATTGGAATTCAATTAAAGGAGTAATTCCATGAGAAAGGAAGGAGTTGGGCAGTCAAAATTCACTAAGGTAGCTACCTTATAAAAATCGCAATATTTTCTGTTTTTCAATAACTGGCAAATATATAAGAAATATCCTCGTATTTTGAGACAAAAAATCTACTAGTAAAAGTAATATAAAAGTGAGTTAGGCTTAAAAAAATTTGGATTTCCATTTAAGAATTACATCCAGGAGAACGGAATCATCAAATCGCGCATCATCTTTACTTTTAGTTAAGTTTTTACCATTTTAACGAATTTTCACGATTGGAATTCAATTAAAGGAGTAATTCCATGAGAAAGGAAGGAGTTGGGCAGTCAAAATTCACTAAGGTAGCTACCTTATAAAAATCGCAATATTTTCTGTTTTTCAATAACTGGCAAATATATAAGAAATATCCTCGTATTTTGAGACAAAAAATCTACTAGTAAAAGTAATATAAAAGTGAGTTAGGCTTAAAAAAATTTGGATTTCCATTTAAGAATTACATCCAGGAGAACGGAATCATCAAATCGCGCATCATCTTTACTTTTAGTTAAGTTTTTACCATTTTAACGAATTTTCACGATTGGAATTCAATTAAAGGAGTAATTCCATGAGAAAGGAAGGAGTTGGGCAGTCAAAAATCACTAAGGTAGCTACCTTATAAAAATCGCAATATTTTCTGTTTTTCAATAACTGGCAAATATATAAGAAATATCCTCGTATTTTGAGACAAAAAATCTACTAGTAAAAGTAATATAAAAGTGAGTTAGGCTTAAAAAAATTTGGATTTCCATTTAAGAATTACATCCAGGAGAACGGAATCATCAAATCGCGCATCATCTTTACTTTTCGTTAAGTTTTTACCATTTTAACGAATTTTCACGATTGGAATTCAATTAAAGGAGTAATTCCATGAGAAAGGAAGGAGTTGGGCAGTCAAAATTCACTAAGGTAGCTACCTTATAAAAATCGCAATATTTTCTGTTTTTCAATAACTGGCAAATATATAAGAAATATCCTCGTATTTTGAGACAAAAAATCTACTAGTAAAAGTAATATAAAAGTGAGTTAGGCTTAAAAAAATTTGGATTTCCATTTAAGAATTACATCCAGGAGAACGGAATCATCAAATCGCGCATCATCTTTACTTTTCGTTAAGTTTTTACCATTTTAACGAATTTTCACGATTGGAATTCAATTAAAGGAGTAATTCCATGAGAAAGGAAGGAGTTGGGCAGTCAAAATTCACTAAGGTAGCTACCTTATAAAAATCGCAATATTTTCTGTTTTTCAATAACTGGCAAATATATAAGAAATATCCTCGTATTTTGAGACACAAAATCTACTAGTAAAAGTAATATAAAAGTGAGTTAGGCTTAAAAAAATTTGGATTTCCATTTAAGAATTACATCCAGGAGAACGGAATCATCAAATCGCGCATCATCTTTACTTTTAGTTAAGTTTTTACCATTTTAACGAATTTTCACGATTGGAATTCAATTAAAGGAGTAATTCCATGAGAAAGGAAGGAGTTGGGCAGTCAAAAATCACTAAGGTAGCTACCTTATAAAAATCGCAATATTTTCTGTTTTTCAATAACTGGCAAATATATAAGAAATATCCTCGTATTTTGAGACAAAAAATCTACTAGTAAAAGTAATATAAAAGTGAGTTAGGCTTAAAAAAATTTGGATTTCCATTTAAGAATTACATCCAGGAGAACGGAATCATCAAATCGCGCATCATCTTTACTTTTCGTTAAGTTTTTACCATTTTAACGAATTTTCACGATTGGAATTCAATTAAAGGAGTAATTCCATGAGAAAGGAAGGAGTTGGGCAGTCAAAATTCACTAAGGTAGCTACCTTATAAAAATCGCAATATTTTCTGTTTTTCAATAACTGGCAAATATATAAGAAATATCCTCGTATTTTGAGACAAAAAATCTACTAGTAAAAGTAATATAAAAGTGAGTTAGGCTTAAAAAAATTTGGATTTCCATTTAAGAATTACATCCAGGAGAACGGAATCATCAAATCGCGCATCATCTTTACTTTCAGTTAAGTTTTTACCATTTTAACGAATTTTCACGATTGGAATTCAATTAAAGGAGTAATTCCATGAGAAAGGAAGGAGTTGGGCAGTCAAAATTCACTAAGGTAGCTACCTTATAAAAATCGCAATATTTTCTGTTTTTCAATAACTGGCAAATATATAAGAAATATCCTCGTATTTTGAGACAAAAAATCTACTAGTAAAAGTAATATAAAAGTGAGTTAGGCTTAAAAAAATTTGGATTTCCATTTAAGAATTACATCCAGGAGAACGGAATCATCAAATCGCGCATCATCTTTACTTTTAGTTAAGTTTTTACCATTTTAACGAATTTTCACGATTGGAATTCAATTAAAGGAGTAATTCCATGAGAAAGGAAGGAGTTGGGCAGTCAAAAATCACTAAGGTAGCTACCTTATAAAAATCGCAATATTTTCTGTTTTTCAATAACTGGCAAATATATAAGAAATATCCTCGTATTTTGAGACAAAAAATCTACTAGTAAAAGTAATATAAAAGTGAGTTAGGCTTAAAAAAATTTGGATTTCCATTTAAGAATTACATCCAGGAGAACGGAATCATCAAATCGCGCATCATCTTTACTTTTCGTTAAGTTTTTACCATTTTAACGAATTTTCACGATTGGAATTCAATTAAAGGAGTAATTCCATGAGAAAGGAAGGAGTTGGGCAGTCAAAATTCACTAAGGTAGCTACCTTATAAAAATCGCAATATTTTCTGTTTTTCAATAACTGGCAAATATATAAGAAATATCCTCGTATTTTGAGACAAAAAATCTACTAGTAAAAGTAATATAAAAGTGAGTTAGGCTTAAAAAAATTTGGATTTCCATTTAAGAATTACATCCAGGAGAACGGAATCATCAAATCGCGCATCATCTTTACTTTTCGTTAAGTTTTTACCATTTTAACGAATTTTCACGATTGGAATTCAATTAAAGGAGTAATTCCATGAGAAAGGAAGGAGTTGGGCAGTCAAAATTCACTAAGGTAGCTACCTTATAAAAATCGCAATATTTTCTGTTTTTCAATAACTGGCAAATATATAAGAAATATCCTCGTATTTTGAGACACAAAATCTACTAGTAAAAGTAATATAAAAGTGAGTTAGGCTTAAAAAAATTTGGATTTCCATTTAAGAATTACATCCAGGAGAACGGAATCATCAAATCGCGCATCATCTTTACTTTTAGTTAAGTTTTTACCATTTTAACGAATTTTCACGATTGGAATTCAATTAAAGGAGTAATTCCATGAGAAAGGAAGGAGTTGGGCAGTCAAAAATCACTAAGGTAGCTACCTTATAAAAATCGCAATATTTTCTGTTTTTCAATAACTGGCAAATATATAAGAAATATCCTCGTATTTTGAGACAAAAAATCTACTAGTAAAAGTAATATAAAAGTGAGTTAGGCTTAAAAAAATTTGGATTTCCATTTAAGAATTACATCCAGGAGAACGGAATCATCAAATCGCGCATCATCTTTACTTTTCGTTAAGTTTTTACCATTTTAACGAATTTTCACGATTGGAATTCAATTAAAGGAGTAATTCCATGAGAAAGGAAGGAGTTGGGCAGTCAAAATTCACTAAGGTAGCTACCTTATAAAAATCGCAATATTTTCTGTTTTTCAATAACTGGCAAATATATAAGAAATATCCTCGTATTTTGAGACAAAAAATCTACTAGTAAAAGTAATATAAAAGTGAGTTAGGCTTAAAAAAATTTGGATTTCCATTTAAGAATTACATCCAGGAGAACGGAATCATCAAATCGCGCATCATCTTTACTTTCAGTTAAGTTTTTACCATTTTAACGAATTTTCACGATTGGAATTCAATTAAAGGAGTAATTCCATGAGAAAGGAAGGAGTTGGGCAGTCAAAATTCACTAAGGTAGCTACCTTATAAAAATCGCAATATTTTCTGTTTTTCAATAACTGGCAAATATATAAGAAATATCCTCGTATTTTGAGACAAAAAATCTACTAGTAAAAGTAATATAAAAGTGAGTTAGGCTTAAAAAAATTTGGATTTCCATTTAAGAATTACATCCAGGAGAACGGAATCATCAAATCGCGCATCATCTTTACTTTTAGTTAAGTTTTTACCATTTTAACGAATTTTCACGATTGGAATTCAATTAAAGGAGTAATTCCATGAGAAAGGAAGGAGTTGGGCAGTCAAAAATCACTAAGGTAGCTACCTTATAAAAATCGCAATATTTTCTGTTTTTCAATAACTGGCAAATATATAAGAAATATCCTCGTATTTTGAGACAAAAAATCTACTAGTAAAAGTAATATAAAAGTGAGTTAGGCTTAAAAAAATTTGGATTTCCATTTAAGAATTACATCCAGGAGAACGGAATCATCAAATCGCGCATCATCTTTACTTTTCGTTAAGTTTTTACCATTTTAACGAATTTTCACGATTGGAATTCAATTAAAGGAGTAATTCCATGAGAAAGGAAGGAGTTGGGCAGTCAAAATTCACTAAGGTAGCTACCTTATAAAAATCGCAATATTTTCTGTTTTTCAATAACTGGCAAATATATAAGAAATATCCTCGTATTTTGAGACAAAAAATCTACTAGTAAAAGTAATATAAAAGTGAGTTAGGCTTAAAAAAATTTGGATTTCCATTTAAGAATTACATCCAGGAGAACGGAATCATCAAATCGCGCATCATCTTTACTTTCAGTTAAGTTTTTACCATTTTAACGAATTTTCACGATTGGAATTCAATTAAAGGAGTAATTCCATGAGAAAGGAAGGAGTTGGGCAGTCAAAATTCACTAAGGTAGCTACCTTATAAAAATCGCAATATTTTCTGTTTTTCAATAACTGGCAAATATATAAGAAATATCCTCGTATTTTGAGACAAAAAATCTACTAGTAAAAGTAATATAAAAGTGAGTTAGGCTTAAAAAAATTTGGATTTCCATTTAAGAATTACATCCAGGAGAACGGAATCATCAAATCGCGCATCATCTTTACTTTTAGTTAAGTTTTTACCATTTTAACGAATTTTCACGATTGGAATTCAATTAAAGGAGTAATTCCATGAGAAAGGAAGGAGTTGGGCAGTCAAAAATCACTAAGGTAGCTACCTTATAAAAATCGCAATATTTTCTGTTTTTCAATAACTGGCAAATATATAAGAAATATCCTCGTATTTTGAGACAAAAAATCTACTAGTAAAAGTAATATAAAAGTGAGTTAGGCTTAAAAAAATTTGGATTTCCATTTAAGAATTACATCCAGGAGAACGGAATCATCAAATCGCGCATCATCTTTACTTTTCGTTAAGTTTTTACCATTTTAACGAATTTTCACGATTGGAATTCAATTAAAGGAGTAATTCCATGAGAAAGGAAGGAGTTGGGCAGTCAAAATTCACTAAGGTAGCTACCTTATAAAAATCGCAATATTTTCTGTTTTTCAATAACTGGCAAATATATAAGAAATATCCTCGTATTTTGAGACAAAAAATCTACTAGTAAAAGTAATATAAAAGTGAGTTAGGCTTAAAAAAATTTGGATTTCCATTTAAGAATTACATCCAGGAGAACGGAATCATCAAATCGCGCATCATCTTTACTTTTCGTTAAGTTTTTACCATTTTAACGAATTTTCACGATTGGAATTCAATTAAAGGAGTAATTCCATGAGAAAGGAAGGAGTTGGGCAGTCAAAATTCACTAAGGTAGCTACCTTATAAAAATCGCAATATTTTCTGTTTTTCAATAACTGGCAAATATATAAGAAATATCCTCGTATTTTGAGACACAAAATCTACTAGTAAAAGTAATATAAAAGTGAGTTAGGCTTAAAAAAATTTGGATTTCCATTTAAGAATTACATCCAGGAGAACGGAATCATCAAATCGCGCATCATCTTTACTTTTAGTTAAGTTTTTACCATTTTAACGAATTTTCACGATTGGAATTCAATTAAAGGAGTAATTCCATGAGAAAGGAAGGAGTTGGGCAGTCAAAAATCACTAAGGTAGCTACCTTATAAAAATCGCAATATTTTCTGTTTTTCAATAACTGGCAAATATATAAGAAATATCCTCGTATTTTGAGACAAAAAATCTACTAGTAAAAGTAATATAAAAGTGAGTTAGGCTTAAAAAAATTTGGATTTCCATTTAAGAATTACATCCAGGAGAACGGAATCATCAAATCGCGCATCATCTTTACTTTTCGTTAAGTTTTTACCATTTTAACGAATTTTCACGATTGGAATTCAATTAAAGGAGTAATTCCATGAGAAAGGAAGGAGTTGGGCAGTCAAAATTCACTAAGGTAGCTACCTTATAAAAATCGCAATATTTTCTGTTTTTCAATAACTGGCAAATATATAAGAAATATCCTCGTATTTTGAGACAAAAAATCTACTAGTAAAAGTAATATAAAAGTGAGTTAGGCTTAAAAAAATTTGGATTTCCATTTAAGAATTACATCCAGGAGAACGGAATCATCAAATCGCGCATCATCTTTACTTTTCGTTAAGTTTTTACCATTTTAACGAATTTTCACGATTGGAATTCAATTAAAGGAGTAATTCCATGAGAAAGGAAGGAGTTGGGCAGTCAAAATTCACTAAGGTAGCTACCTTATAAAAATCGCAATATTTTCTGTTTTTCAATAACTGGCAAATATATAAGAAATATCCTCGTATTTTGAGACACAAAATCTACTAGTAAAAGTAATATAAAAGTGAGTTAGGCTTAAAAAAATTTGGATTTCCATTTAAGAATTACATCCAGGAGAACGGAATCATCAAATCGCGCATCATCTTTACTTTTAGTTAAGTTTTTACCATTTTAACGAATTTTCACGATTGGAATTCAATTAAAGGAGTAATTCCATGAGAAAGGAAGGAGTTGGGCAGTCAAAATTCACTAAGGTAGCTACCTTATAAAAATCGCAATATTTTCTGTTTTTCAATAACTGGCAAATATATAAGAAATATCCTCGTATTTTGAGACAAAAAATCTACTAGTAAAAGTAATATAAAAGTGAGTTAGGCTTAAAAAAATTTGGATTTCCATTTAAGAATTACATCCAGGAGAACGGAATCATCAAATCGCGCATCATCTTTAGTTAAGTTTTTACCATTTTAACGAATTTTCACGATTGGAATTCAATTAAAGGAGTAATTCCATGAGAAAGGAAGGAGTTGGGCAGTCAAAATTCACTAAGGTAGCTACCTTATAAAAATCGCAATATTTTCTGTTTTTCAATAACTGGCAAATATATAAGAAATATCCTCGTATTTTGAGACAAAAAATCTACTAGTAAAAGTAATATAAAAGTGAGTTAGGCTTAAAAAAATTTGGATTTCCATTTAAGAATTACATCCAGGAGAACGGAATCATCAAATCGCGCATCATCTTTACTTTTAGTTAAGTTTTTACCATTTTAACGAATTTTCACGATTGGAATTCAATTAAAGGAGTAATTCCATGAGAAAGGAAGGAGTTGGGCAGTCAAAATTCACTAAGGTAGCTACCTTATAAAAATCGCAATATTTTCTGTTTTTCAATAACTGGCAAATATATAAGAAATATCCTCGTATTTTGAGACAAAAAATCTACTAGTAAAAGTAATATAAAAGTGAGTTAGGCTTAAAAAAATTTGGATTTCCATTTAAGAATTACATCCAGGAGAACGGAATCATCAAATCGCGCATCATCTTTACTTTTAGTTAAGTTTTTACCATTTTAACGAATTTTCACGATTGGAATTCAATTAAAGGAGTAATTCCATGAGAAAGGAAGGAGTTGGGCAGTCAAAATTCACTAAGGTAGCTACCTTATAAAAATCGCAATATTTTCTGTTTTTCAATAACTGGCAAATATATAAGAAATATCCTCGTATTTTGAGACAAAAAATCTACTAGTAAAAGTAATATAAAAGTGAGTTAGGCTTAAAAAAATTTGGATTTCCATTTAAGAATTACATCCAGGAGAACGGAATCATCAAATCGCGCATCATCTTTAGTTAAGTTTTTACCATTTTAACGAATTTTCACGATTGGAATTCAATTAAAGGAGTAATTCCATGAGAAAGGAAGGAGTTGGGCAGTCAAAATTCACTAAGGTAGCTACCTTATAAAAATCGCAATATTTTCTGTTTTTCAATAACTGGCAAATATATAAGAAATATCCTCGTATTTTGAGACAAAAAATCTACTAGTAAAAGTAATATAAAAGTGAGTTAGGCTTAAAAAAATTTGGATTTCCATTTAAGAATTACATCCAGGAGAACGGAATCATCAAATCGCGCATCATCTTTACTTTTAGTTAAGTTTTTACCATTTTAACGAATTTTCACGATTGGAATTCAATTAAAGGAGTAATTCCATGAGAAAGGAAGGAGTTGGGCAGTCAAAATTCACTAAGGAATTTACAAAAAAAGAGGCTGTCTGATTCAATTAAATACAGGGAAAAAAATTATTGCACAATCATTTATATTGTATCTTATTTTCATTGTTCATTTTTTAAAGCAATTCTAAATTCTACAAATAATTTTCTACAAAAAGTTTTTAAAATCTCAATTTTGTATTCATAAAATTCAAAACATATGAGAATTATGTTGATTGTAGGGTTTAGAAAAAAAATTTCTATTAAATTTTTTACTAGTCCAATTAAAATGTTAATTGCAAGAATTATAAAATTTTAGTTAACTAAGTAATAAAACAATTCTATCTTATTTTGATCATATTTAACGATCTCTATATTTATTAAGAAAAACAAACTTATTATTTCTCTCAGTTTAAGTTTTATTCAGACTACTCGTATGTCTTATATTTCTACTTTAAATACTTCCATCTCTGGATTGGTATGCAGTGAATTTGTGGCATCTTCATAATACCGAAAAGACTGCTTAACCTTTGCATTCATCACCTGCTTACACCATAACATTTATTGGGTTTTATAGAAAAAGTTATATCTACATTTCCTCCCAAGTCTCTTTTCTTCACCGCATGAGAATCGCTGGTTTGTTCAATTAAGAAAACCACTGCAATTAAATTTTTCATTGAATTAATTTATTAATTTTTATATGACCTAATTTTCATATAAGGAAGAAAATTTGTATGTATTTATATTGCCATTTATAATATGGAGAGGGAGAGGCAGAAAGAGAAAAATTACCCTTCTGTACGTTAAAATTGTAGAATTACTTTTTTTGTAATAACTTTTAATTAATTAAATATTTCAAATAAATTTTTGTGGTTAATCATCCAGGATATTTAGTTGAACCGCGTTGGCTCCTAATTGAAGTAAATCCATCGCGCATGAGTTCAATACCAGATTAATACTATGCAGGCAAAAAAAAAAATTTTTAAATATTTTTTTAAACTTTATTAAAATAAAAAATTTTTGAAAAATTTTTAATAAAAATTATTTTGAAAGTTATTAACAGAAGCCGCTACTTGCAGGATTTAAATTCAAGTAGCATAAAGTCAGTCATTTCGAACTTCTAAATATCTGTTCATATTAAATTGCAATTAAAAGAATATTAAAAGGATATTTTTAAACGGGAACTGAAATGACTGAATACCAGTGAGTCGAAGTGGTGGCCTCTTTTATTTCGGATTTTATTTTGAAATCACTTGGATTGCAAATTATTTTACAGAAATTTGAGAAAGTTTCCCGATATTTTATTAATAAATTTGAAATGTTTTAATTTTTTTTATTTCCAGCGAAATTTAAATCTTTTGTAATGTTTTCAATAAATCTAAAATAAATTATTTTTAAAAAATACATTAAACATTTAAAAGTCGAATCTCTTTGTACCCTTCTCATATACATTTTACCTTCCATTAATTTTTAAATTTTATTATTTTTTTCGCTTGATATAAAAATATCTTCAATAAAAAGTGTTTTATATTTCGTAATGACGGCATTCAAACCTTTAACTCGCAACGCACACCACGGATATTTCTATACTTTCATATTTTGTTCCAAAAAATTATTATTTTTTGTAGCGGGGTTTCTATCATACACATTGCACACTGGAGCTGATTTTGAATATTTTTTGTTTGATTTTTTGTTTTGTTTCAATTTAAAGACTAATGAAAAAATTATTTATAATTATATTTTTATTAATGTTTTCCTTACTCATTTAATTATTTTTGTACCTACTTTATTTATTTATTTATATAGCTTGTAAATATTTTTTTTATTTTTAATTTTTTATTTATTTAAAATTTTTCTAGTAACAGAATTAAGGAAAAAAAATTGAGGAAAAGTCTTGCCAGTTTACCGATACGAGACTAAATAATAAAAAGCTCCAGTTGAATAGTTACCTGGTAGACCTCTAAACTGGCTTACATATGATATGTTATCTTATACAAGACAGTTTAGAAGGAACTTTAGAATTAAGGAAAAGCTAAAGCTTGGCACATAGCAATGCGAAGTGAAATAGGGCAGAAGAACTCTGATCAGGAAATTATAAGATAAGGTTTAGAAACTCTACTCAGCTTTCAATTGGCTACCCCAATTTATTAGCAACTATTGAATTAAATAAACAAAAATTATTTTTAAACAAATTTAAATTAGAGAAATAAAAATTAATTACTTCGGTTCAGTGCAAAATATATATCTTTTCTTAATTTAAGCAGAGTAAAGAAAAAGAAGCGATTAATGAAAAAAAAATTATATATTGTATACATCATTAGGACCTAAAGTCTTGTATAAGGACATAATGAAAAACATCCTCATTGAAAGTAATTAAGAAAAATGATTCTAAGATTATTAAAAAATTTAAGAATTTAAAATTTCTAGTCGGATTTTCAATTAAATTACTTATTAGATTAATTAATTGACTGCAAGGAGTTACGCACCACAAGCTCAAATAATAAAAGGACGTGTAAAAATAAATTTTTGGCAAAACAAAAAGGAAATATTAAATTCATTTTTTTTATTCATGAAATAAAAAAATTTAAAACTCTTTGCAGAAGACGAAAAGCTTTTTCGTATATAAACGAAAGTTCGCGTATATGATATATTCGAAATATCTAGGAGTATCACTTCGGCCGAGTGCCCAATTTGTGGCGAATAATTAATTTCAATTAAAATTTAAAACTCAATTTAACAAACTTTATTAACTCAAAGTAATTAAAATAATTATGCCCCATTGTGCAATCTCACTTCCCGTGCAATAAAACGGCAGTATCAGTTAATAAAATATCTGCCTGATATTATTGCTACTCTGTTTATTTTGTATGTATGACATTATAACATAATATTGTTATTGTTATTGTTATTGTTGTGTTTGTTGTTATTGTTGTTGCTTTTGCAGTCATTCCTGCATTGTTGGTGAGACCTTCATTTTTATATATTTTGCGCCTCATCACCGTCTTAAATAATAAAATAAAATTCAACGAATTGTGAAATTTTTTAACGTGCCAAGATTTGAAATTTCCTTTTCATCCCCTTGCATTCCGCATTGTTTTGCCTTCAGTCAATAACGCGACTTTACCGCAAGTAGAGGGAAAAGTTGACAAAGACAACATGCACGGAAAAAAAGCAAATAAAATATACACAGAAAGCGAGTTAAACAAAATAAAATATTAAAAAAAAGGAATAAAATAAATAACGTTAAGAAATAATGCGAAATATGTTAACAAATCTCATAAATATTTAATGGAATGAATGACAACGACATATTTTTCGTGTTAAGGTTTCTTTCTTTCTCTCTTTCTTTCTTTGCGACACTTTTGTTCGCTTTGAACTAAAATGAGAAGTTTTGTTAGAAAAAGTTTGTTTTTGTTTAAAAGTCCTGTTTAAATTTTAGGTTTTTTTTTGTAATAATTTTTTTTTAGAACCCACTCGGTCTAACAATTAAAGGACGTTTTTGTAAAAGAATTTTTCCTTGCTGGCCGTTTTTGTTATTAATTTTGTAATGCAGACAAACGAATGTATTTTTAATAAAATTTGCAAAATTAATTTTTTTATTATCCTGTTTTCCACTGAATTACAAATTATTTTCAATACAAAAGCACCAGAAAATAATGGTGGAAAAATTATTTTCAGTATTAAACACGGCTTGAGTCTTTTCACTTTTCCACTAAACAATTTTTTGCTGAAAAAAACATTTTTTTTTTTCTGTGCTCAGGAAAAAATAAATTCAGGAATAATTGAAAAAAGGACATTTTCATAGTTTCTGGTTTTTTGTTTGAAAAAAAAATTTATAAAAAGAGTTTCAAGCAAAAACAAAACTAATGATAATTTTTCTAATTAACTCCTTCGGATTATGCACAACGGGGTGTTTGCGCGAAATACACAAAATTAATTTTTTAAAATATTTCGCGAACCGAAAACCTAAACAAAATTCTACACAATTTTGGATAAATTGAAGTTTTTTCCACACTTTTGAAAGAAATTCTGGAATAATTTAAAAAAGTAAAAGCGATGAAAAAAAAATCCCAAAATCCAACTATAACTTTTAAAACAACAGTGGGACGCAATTTTAAAAAATTTAAAAAAAAAAATTTTTAATTATTTCTATATTAATAATTATAAATTTGATTAAAAATTTTTTTTCTTTATTTTATACAAAAAAATAATTCACTTTCATATAGAAAAACATAATTATATATCCGATCAAATTAAATTAAACTTTATTGATTTGTGAAATCAATAAAGTGCTTGTAAAAATTAAATTAATTTTAAAACTATTCCTACTGAGTACTTTCTAAAAGTAACCTCTTCATATTTTAGTATCACTAATGGAAAAATAACCGATATTTTATTTTATTAATTTAGAAATCTCTATTGTTTTTAATTGATTTATAATAAAATGCCGTTTTAATAATAATATTTTGCCAATTTATTTCCTTTCACGATTTCTGTCTTCGTATTTTGGCGTATTCCCCAAGCCTGCTAGTAACTCCAGTATAATCCTGTGTAGGAGCATTAATAATAGTGATTTTATGAGTTGTTTTTTTAGGATGGAAGCTATGTGAAACTATTTTAGTAAAATATTCATAAAAAGAAAATTTATCTCACTTTAATTGTCATTCAACAATTTTCCCATTTTTTTTTTAATTTTCCTTTCAAACAGCACTCGTACATTATATTTTTTACTACAGAACAATTTTTTCTACAGCGTAAAACAATGTTTCGCTGCATACTATTAGAAGCGCTGGCAATATTGCATTGTAATGATGTGAATTTCTGTTTTTATTCAATTGAAGCAGGGAACTGCCGGAGGGAAGAGAAAGAATAATTATTTAGGCGAGAGTGAATCAACATGATGGGGAATAAAACTTGTGGCCATTACAGGGGAAAATATTTAATTATTTATTATGGCCGGTACCATAATTCTGGTTATAGAATTATTTTATTATAAAACAGCACCAAATTAGTTTAATTCTGAGAATTTTTTTTTTTTTTTGTTTTTTGTTTCGCCTTTTTTTCTCAAAGGCAATACTTTTACACGGCTTCCTCGTAGTAGTTAACAATTGGATGGGCCTGCTGAAAAAAGATATAACATGCAAAGTTTTATGCTGCAGTTTATGTGATAAATAAGTTGTTTGCCGCTATAAATATTGCATAATATAACAAAAACAATAACAACAGCAATGGCAACAGCAACAGCAACACCAACAGCAACACCAACAGCAACACCAACACCAGCTACATAGCAAAACATGATTTACAAAATATTTATTTTCATATTAACGGGTGTTTTTTAATTAACACCTACTTAAATTTTTACAACGAAATTGAACATAAATCTTCTGCGGTATTAATTTTTTGATATCACAATCGAAATTACATTTTAGCAAAACGCGATTCAGCCAATTTAAATTATTTTTGAAATTCATTTAATTATTTCCAGCTCAAGATCGTTTTTTTTTTATATGAAAATTTAAATTTTTTTTTTATTTTTTTTTTTTTGCTGCTTCGCTGTACAGTATCTGGGGGAGAAATAATTTAAGTAGTATTTCAAATACTTAAATATATAAAAAAAAAATATATAAAATATTACAAATATTTACAAATTGTTAAAAAACATTTACATTTTTATATAAAAAAATTGATAATAAGCTGCATATAATTAGAGGAATTTGCATGAAATTGCAGCCTAAATCAATTGAAACAAATAATGCCAATCGCTATATCATAAAAAATAATTTTATTATAAAGTAATTATATTAATAATTAATAATTAATTAATAAAATTATTAGTAATGCAAATCACTATTTTATAAAAAATAATCTTATTACTAATTAACTATATAAATTAAGTAATTTAATAAAGTTATCAAAACTAATAGTAATAAAAATTAATGCTTGCCAAAATCTATCTAAACGATATTTATGAATTCATAATATATTGCAAGGCTGGAAAGAAAGTTCACCCTATAAATTGCGCATAAATTTTTGTAACGTTCTTTATTAATAAGCATTTATTATTTTACATTGATGTATACAAATATATAAATAATATCTATGGAGTATGTGTGTTTGTGTGAGTGAATGTATATAAAAATGTGAATTATGTTCTTTAAGATACTTTCAGTTGTGGCCATATTTTTTAAGTTTTTCATGCTCTTCTTCAAAAGGAAATTAAATATTAATAAAGTTTTTTATTTCTTGGTTACTTTTAACCATAAAACAATTTCTTATACTGGCATTTATTATTGTAAATTAATGTGATGAAAATAATATGAACAAAATGGTGGAAATGCACACAAAAAGAAATAGTATGAGATCTGAAGCGTTTCCTTTAAGTATTTTTTTTCATTTAGAAAAGGAAAACTTAAATTTTTATACAAATGAAAAAAATTTCTTCGTCCTTTTTTAAGCATAAATTAATGTTTTTTATTGCTTTACAACTAAATTGTTTGCATTGTTGGATTAATTTTCTTTTATTTTAAGAATTTCTATTACTTTGCACGATTTAACGTCATGCTTTTATTTTTGCTTATCCCTTAAACATTAAACATTGAAAAAAAAACTGAATTTATTGGGTTTAAGAAAATTTCATAAAGCAAAAAAAAATGGAAAATTAAGTTGCCGTTCGGGGCGTATGAGGAATAAATTTGATGAAAAATTATTATTAATCATACGCCCTGTTGTTTGTGAAACTTGAAAGTTTTCAATGCTGGCAATACCAGCTGGGAATTTCTCTTCCTGCACAATAATAATTGTTTTGCTCACACTCCTGCTTTCACAGTCGACGACTAGATTTTCATTCGATTCTTCAAGCTTTATACTTGCGAGACTTCAAGACAAGTGCAGGAAGAAGCATGCTTTGGTAAAATACCAGTTTCAATCCAGCTTTAGATTTGCGGTTTTTTTAGTTTTTTTTTCGCGATTTTCTTTGTAATGAGATTAATATTTATTTCATGTACCACAAAATAATAATAATAATCATGCGCCACCATCAAGTAAATGATGCGTAATGCTTTTGCTTACCCCAATACGCCATTGATTTGATATTAAAAAGGAAAATTCTTTGGAAATCTGGCTGATTTATTTTCTTGCAACTATCAAATATCGATTTAATTTGTCATTTATTTTCCTTTTTGAATTAAAAGAAAAAAGGACATGAACATAAAAATACTCTGAATTAAAAAAAAAAAAGTGCTTAACAATCATAGCACTTTGCTTCAAAGCCATATAAAAATTTGTATGGCAGAGAACAGCAACGTGAGTACCGCAGCATACAGAGCTTGCACTTTTTTTCTTTCTACTTTTTTTTTCATTTAAGTTTTTAGCAACTAAACTTATCATTAGTCACAATTGTAGTTTGATTACGATGGCAAAAATGGAGAGAAAATGAAAATGGTTAAAAAATCTTTTACAATTCTTGCCTTGTTAAGATTCTTATTATTTCTTATTTCATTCCCTTGCACAGTGCTGTGCCTGTGTGCATACGAGTATGTATTTCCTTACTTTGAACAGCAGTGGCTTTGATTATACGAATGAACATCTGAGTCTGTTCCAATAGACCCGCATGACGAAACAAGCGCAAAAAATATTTGAAAAGCAATCACATACAGGAAGAGAACAAAACGAATATTTGAAAAAAAAACCAAAACAAAATATAAAAGAAGCAGATTTAAATCTACATCGTCACATGAATTGAATGAAGTTATCATTGAAGGGACGGTCTCCGCAATAACATATTAAAAATACAATCACCCGTATATCACTTCCGCAAAGGCTTTTGTATATAGTATTTATTCCCTGCAGCCTTTTTCTGAATTTGTAAACCACCAGTTGCACGATGAGTTGGACCCTCTTTCGTTGGCCATCTTAAATTCTATTCCATTCAGCAAATTTATTTATCTTCATTATCAGACAAACCAACTCCACAATGACTTGAACATTTTTTTCATTGCCCTTGTCGACTTTTTAAATTTTAACCGTGTAAAAATTTTGACATCGCACTGTATTTCTAAGCAGGAAAAGAATTTAGTGTCGTCAACTGATCGATGTTTATAGTCAATCACTATAATCAGACAAAAACCATATATTCAAACAAAAGTTATATGATGACAAATTGCATGGAATTAATAACATTGTGGTTAGAAATCAGACCAGTAATAAACACACACATTCGTATTGCTTTACTGTGACCAGACAAAAAATTTGTATGACCACAAATACGAACTCAATTTGTACTCTAACAAAATCAGTTATGACATTTGACCTTTTGCAATTAATGTTTTTCAATATTGGGTTATTTTCTTATGGGACATCATCAGGAAACATTAGATTTATATCAACAAAGATCACACACATATTTTTATCGAAAAAAATGTAATAAAATTTAAAAAAAATTCATCTGATCAGACAAAAATCATTTTCATATGCTATTATTATGCTCAGACAAATATTACTAAATAAATGCAAGATATTGTTTTAAAGGAGAAACATGATTTGCATAGATGGATTGTCAGCCCCAAACATACAAGTTTATAATCAGACAAATTTATGTGGGAAAAATAAAATATTATAATAGCAAAAAATTCATATGTAATCAGACAAAGCTCACAGCCTCATAAGATTTATAAGTATTTATGTCCAGACAAATATGAATAAATGTAGGTTAGATACTGGGTGATAGCAAATAAAATGATTTCCATAGATGCATTGTCAGCCTTAAACATACAAGTTTATAATCAGACAAATTTATGTGGGAAAAATGAAATATTATAATAGCAAAAAATTCACATGTAATCAGACAAAGCTCACAGCCTCATAAGATTTATAAGTATTTATGTCCAGAGAAATATGAATAAATGTAGGTTAGATACTGGGTGATAGCAAATAAAATGATTTCCATAGATGCATTGTCAGCCCTAAACATACAAATTTATAATCAAACAAATTTATGTAGGAAAAATGAAAATAAAATGTTATTATAGTAGGAAAAAAATCATATGTATTATCCGGCTCAACTTGTGAAGCGTCTGATAGCCGGTTATGACATTGAAATTTGTCGGAATGTTTTAGATAATTCATAGCTTGTAAAGAATTTTAACATTTCCTTTTAAAGACAAATTCGTGTTCTATATTAAAAAAAAAAGAATTTTTAAAATTCATATTTAGATAAAAATTCTATTGACGGGCAAACACTTTATAATCACACAAACATTTTTATTTAATTTTTATTTCATATGTGCGCATTTGCCTAAAATTCCTCACAGATAATGAATGTCCTTAGCTTGTCTGCTCGTACAGTTTCCGATTAAAAAATTTTAGAGGCGGTAAAATGAGCAAATAAAATTTTGGCATTAATAAATAGTGATCGGCTTAAAGATTTACACTGAATTTGGGTTCATACGAATAATTGTATGAGCGTTTTATAATTTTTAATATTCCGCGCTAATTATCCTCTTTATTTTCTTTGGCAATTCCACCGTGTTGTTTTTCTTTTGCCAGCATTTTGTTAAGAATTTGCTAAGAGCCTCGTGAATTAAGCTTTTCTGTTTACTGTTGTTTTAGAAGTACACGTGCTTGGGGCAGCCTTCCCCAACTGAATTCCCACAAAATCATTACAACAACAATAACGCCATAAGGGAACAAAACAAAAGAAATCATACCGTTCGACTTTTTAGCTTGACTTGCAGCTTGAGGTGCAAGTTGTTGTTTTTCTTTCTATCCTTCTTTCCTTTTTTGTTTTTGCTTTTTTTTTTTTGGTTTTGTTTTTGTTTTTGTGTCATTTCTTATAATAATACAAGAAGTTGTTGGTACTTCAACATCTTTCTTTATGATGCGTTGACTGACTTTTTGCCAGCTAACTGTCAGAATTTGAAGTTTATACTTTAACATTTTGTTTTAATATTTTTTTCTATTTCACTTTTTTTCTTTAGTTACATATTTGGGATTCGTTATACCTTCGTTATATCCTTTAACATTTATATGTAAATGAATAAGGCGTTGGTTATATGGAGTTTTTTTTTCTTGTTTTGTTAAATATTGATGTGAAACTCGTTCCGTACCGCACAGACGGACATTAATAAGTAACAAAAGGAAATATGAAATAAAAAAGACGGAGCTGTAACTATTTCAGTACCAGCAGCAACGGAATGTGAACTCTCAAAATATAATAATGATATTGTCTAATAATGCCGCTTTAGCTAGGAGTGTAAGTGTGTGTGTGCGTGTATTTGTGTTTGGCATGCCGTCTTATTTATTTTATTGCCTTAAATATTCCCTCTGGTCATGGTAAAATTTTTCAAGATTTTATTGCCAATTCATTCTTTAATAAGGAAACACACACAAACAATATTACGAGAGCACACATACTGGCGCTATTGGTGTGTGCATGAGGATTTGAAGAGGTAGAGGCCGTAAAACAAAAGCTAGTATTACAACAATGGAAAAAAATGCACACACACGCACGGCATACAACACACAACACACACATACACATATCGGCCGTACTCTCATTAACTCTCTGGTGCTAAAACCCACGCTGCGGTTAGTTGTGGAGAATCGTCATTATTTTCGGCCTTGTTAGTAATGCCACTTTTCAACCCGGCGGTGGCTGATGCCTGATAAATATTGTTGGAATACAGTTATTTTGTTTTTATTCCTGTTGCCAGTATTAGCACTCATTATGATTAGCATCAAATGAAGAACCACAGAATTAATTAAAATTAATGATTTGAAAACCAAATTAGTGGCACATTAATTAAAAAAGGGGAGGGAACAATAAAAAAATTGAAACCAAGAAACTCACCTTCATTGCCACAACTGCTACATAGCTCATACCCATAATCCTTTATTGTCAACAATATGAGCAGGCTCTTCATTTAAAAGCACATTCACAGATTCGTTACATTTCGCAAACCGAAATTTAAAATAACGTAACTGAAAAGAAAAACATTTAATTTTAAACGTAATTTTAAAATAAATCATCATCATGTTGATAAATTTTAAAAACAAGAGGAGAACAAATTGAAATTAGAAGATCCTTTAGAATCCTTTCTCACGTTACTTCATATTGTTATTCATATATGAAAATATGATTAAGATTCTAAAACTAAATAGCCTTTCCAGTTTGTGCTCACGTGCGGCAAAATATTTTAATATTTTTATTTAATCAGATAATAAAATTAAAAATTTGTTAAAAAAAAAAGAAATTAATTGTTTTTTACAAAAATATCAATTAAAAAGAGTTGGTCCGTAATACGTTACGTAAAATAGTTATTCGAATAAAATTAATGCGGCTAAAAGTAACTC
Source organism: Ormia ochracea (assembly GCA_963402855.1). Lineage (NCBI taxonomy): Eukaryota > Metazoa > Arthropoda > Insecta > Diptera > Tachinidae > Ormia > Ormia ochracea. Next base: position 5,598,040 of record OY727105.1, read on the forward strand.
GATTAACAGTTATTCTATTACAAATTAAATAATTAAAAGTTTTCTAATAAAAATATTGCCAAAGAAAAATTATTCGTATTACAATATTTTTAAAAGAGATAAAATAATTTAAATATACTTAATCGAATAAAATGAAAAACGTATTCAGGCCATTAAAAAAGATTGGAATAAAAAACTTTTTGTCTGAAAATTCTTCAAATAAAAATGATTCGATTAGATTTCATTTCATTAAATTTTATTCAATTCTTTCGTTTTTATTTCTTCGTATTACGATATTTTATTACAATGTTTATGTTACGATATAAAAATTTTTCGATTATACTTAATCGAATAAAATTAATAGAAACAAAAATTGCTCAACTACAAGCCATTAAAAAAGATTGGAATAAAAAACTATTTGACTGAAAATTCTCCAAATTGAAATTATTCGATTAATATCTTTTTCCTGAAGGAGTTATTTAAAGTGTAAAGGAATACTAAAGAAGCATGTTTAAATATTATAATTATTATATATCATCGCAATTAAAATCTGTGCGGCTGAAAGCGATTCAATTAAAAATTATTCGAATAAAGAAGAAGGATTTCAAATAACAACGATTCAACTGCAATTACTTAATAAAAAAAACTCATCTAAAATTTTTCTATCAAAAGTTTCTTGTCACGAAACAAAACTACTTCAGTATTACGTTCTGAAATTCCTCGATATTCGCATAAATATAAAAAGGTTTCATTTGCGGAATGTATTATTTTTAGTGCTGCTCTTTAAAACAAGAAAATTAATCGACTAAAAGCAGTTTTAACTTAGTGAACTTTTAAAGGCATGTAGCACGAGTTCGATACGCAAGCAATTAATTAATTGTTCTTATTAAAACTTAATGGCAACTTTAAATTTAATTTGAAATCAAAAGAAGAGCACAGAAATTCCTAACTTTTGTTCACTTTCATGAAAGCTTTCCTATTAAAAAACAAATAAAGTTTTCGTAATATATACGAAATATTTCATTGATCTGTTGCATGCATTTTTAAGTGGCACTGCTTCTGCAGCAAATCCATTTGATATCCGACTGCATATAAATAAACAACTGCAGACTGAAAATTACTTGAAATTATTTGTTAAACGGCAGTTTTACGTGCTCTTCAAAGTCAAACAGATCTGTGAGTTCTTTCCTTTTGTGGATGCAACGATACTAAAAAAGAATGCAAAAGAAACTGCAACAACTCAATACTCAATGCACTTCAGTTTAAAGGAAAATATGCATGAGAGCTTTTTTCTAAAAACCAACCGTTTTCTTTCACCAAAATACAAGTACTTCAGCGCACAAATGAGCGAGTAACTGCGTGCTCATGTGTGTGTGTGTGTGTTAATGTGGCGTCCTGAAAATCAGTGTTTGCTTTTTTTCATCATTAAATTGTGACAATTTCATCAGTTTTTGCTTCATGTTATGAAAAGTTTTTGTACTCACTTTTCGACGTTTTTTTTTACAATTTGTATATTTCAGCACGTCTATTTGTCTCCCTGTCCGTTAGTCTGTCTGTCTATTTGTCTGGCTGTCTTTTCCTCCAAGAAAAAGCCAAGAAATTTAATGATTTCGTTTGAAATTTGAGTTCTTTAGAGCTCCTCTTCCTCTCAAGATTTGTCTTTTTACAAGTCAAGTGCGACACACAAAGCGTCAAATGAAATAAGAGGAAAGGAAGGCTCGTAGTTTGGTAGATTCACTAGTACAAAATATGATTATTATGCAACTATTTTTAGTCTAAGAAAATGCATTCGCAGTCCTTGCACTTTTAAACGTTATCGATAAATGGTCGTTTATAATTGAAATATTATTAAAAATTCTAATCGACATTGAAACGATTGACTGCTGCCTTTTTTAAATGTTATGAAAATTTAAATTTATTACAGAATAAAAAAAAATTATTTAACAAATTTTATTATCGCTACCAAAGAAAATTATTAGTTATAGTGTCATTAATACAAATTCATCGGAAATAGTTAAGAACAAAGAAAGGCTGAACTGCAATTTGCTTACGTTTATGAATTTAGAAATTTTATTATTTTCATACCACTCTTTATTTATTCTACAAATTTAAATAATATATGTGGTATCGACGTAGGCGAATATATCATGGGCAGCCTACTAAGCTTTGCAAGTTAGGCTGGTTCAAAAAAAAAAAAAAAATTAAATCAACTCTGCTCTATTCTTCTTTTTAATTGAAAACCAAAAAAAAAAAATTCTTCATCTATTCTAAATATAGAAAAACTTTCCGCTTGTATTGCTTAACGATATAAAATACTGTTTACTAAGACCGCAAACAAAATATGGTTCTACATTGTTTGTAATTTAAGAAAATTTAGCGTTCAATTGTAATTCTCGTATTATGCTTTCCTAAATAAATATTTTTTTTTTGGAAAATGAGCGCAAATTTAATCGCTTTAAAATGCCAAGAGAAATAATTCTTTATCGATATATTTAGAATTAAAGTCCTTACTAATGCCCATATTGAAGAAATCTAAGATTTATTGTAATGTTATTGCTTTACATGCTAAATAAATAATTAATAAATTTTAATAAAATCACAATTTTTTTTTTTTTTGGAAATTATTATTAGTTGAAGTCAATATTTCGGTGCCCCTATTAGGCAAACAAAAAACTAAATTTAAATTATCAAGGTATAAAAAAAATACCCAAAATCTCCCGCTTCCAGACGAGCCTCGTATTTTGCAAGGAAAATCAATTTTGATAATGTAAATCTTTGCTGGCAATGAGTTTTCTGAAAACAATTTTTGCTTCTAACAAAATATTTTCATTTTATTATTATTTCAATTGCAACATACTTTACCGGAAACTAATTATAATTATAATAATTTGCTAATTGCTTTCCCTTCTTAACAAAATTTTTCAAATAATTTCGTTTTATTAAATGTTTTTCGCAATTGCGGCTTTTTTAGCAATTAATTGCTTTTTGATTGCTGTTGCAATTCTGGCAACTTCAATAACAATTCGAGTCTACTTTTTCCAGTAATTTCCTCAAGTCTCCATTCATTTTCTTTACTTTCACTTCAAATATTTTTCATATTCTTTTTGTTTCTTTTTCGTTTTTATTGAAATGTAGAATTTAAATATTGAACGGTTTCACTGGTAACGAATCTTCCTGCCTCTTTCGATGACATTTTATTTCTCCATTAATTCTTTTACTCCACTTTTATTCACCCGCTTCGTTCCACTATAAAGACATTGACATCCTGTCTGCCCTTTTTTATGCTGCTTTGTATGTCAGTTTTTGTGTTAAATTGTTGGTGCAAAAAGAACACAATTTTTTTTTTAAATCCGTGTATGAAGTCTTTAACACTTAAAATTCTTCAGCATTCTTTTAGTGGTAGAATTCTTGCCAGTAAATGTGGGAAGGAGTATGGGGATGAGTATGTGAAAATGTATCCGTGTTAAAGGACGAGATCTTGTAGCAAAAGTCATTATATTTTGGTTCTTCTTCATACACGGCAGTAATGAAGTATTCTCCGCACTGCTCGAAGGATTAAATGGGAAGAAGTGAAAATCCAGCATTTCATTGCAATACATCAACTAAATCGAGAATATTGTATTGATAGTGATGTGAATTACGAATTCATTTCTCGGTCAAAAAAAATTTTGTAATAAAACTATTTAAAAAAACTAAATATCCGGAAAATCTTTTTAAGACATTTCGCATAAGAGAAAATTAGTAGAGGAGTTTTTAGTCGAACCAAATTATTCGACTTATTATTAAGTTATTATTAATCATTAATTTATATTAAAATTAAAGTTAAATGTATAAGTTTTAACAATAATATCCGTAAAAAAAAATCCCTAACATAAATTGAAGCCATATAAAAAAGCTTTAAAAAGGCATTCTCTAAATTTTTATTCGAATAGTATTATTATATTCGAGTAGAAGAATTTGCGTATATAATAAACTAAATCAATTAGTTATTAAACAAAAATTAATTGTAAATAAATATTCGAATAATATTATTCGAGTAATTCTTTCCAGAAATCATGTACAAAAAAATGTGAAAAATCAAATTTGATTTTACCAAAGAAATTCGCCAAAGCAGTATTTAATATTCAGAAAATATCGTGAAAGACCTGACAGTAAAATTTCTTAAAATAAACACGAGTAACCAAAGCGATTTGGGTAAACTGATTACAGTACATTTTAGTAAATTGTTTATTAATAAATATTTGAATAAAAATTTAGAAATCAGAAACTAAACAAAAAGAATAACTGAAAAATGATTGTGCTAAATATGAAGATATAAAATAGGTTTTATTTCGAAAAATTATTCAAAAAGTTATCATTTCAAAATTTGTTAGATTATAACTTATTTGCCTCAAATATCTTGGTAATGTTCATTCAATTACAAACAACTTGATGGTTTTAAAAAATTACTCGAGTAAAAATTTTTGTATTCGATAATAATTTTTCATGTATTCATTTTCAGTATGAAGATGGGTTTCATATTAAATATAATCTTTATAATAACTTACAAATTAAGTCGTTATAAAAGAGACATAAATTATTCGAATAAAAATTTGACTATACGATCATCACTTTTTATATTTTTCATTTTCGCTACAAATATATATTTATAATAACAAATGAAAAGTAAATACTTTTAGAAATGGTATATAGTAGGCAAAGCAAAAATTAGTCAAATTAAAATAGTATCAGCCGATTATTCGAATATATATATATATATAAATATATATATATATTCTTTCTCTGTAAGAGGTAAACTAATTCACAAATTTCTTTTTTCCTTTTTTAATTTAAAATAAATTGCAAAATGGAAAACAGTAGAAGAATTAAATTATTCGAATAAAAATGTATATTCGATTATGTACTATTATTAAAAGTAAAACAAACTTGCAAATTAAAGCAAGTTTTTACTAAAAGCTTTTCATTATAAAACTATTAGACAAAATATTTATTTTAGTATTCGTTTTATTTTGAAACAAAGTTTTTCCAGCAGAACAAGAAATCAAACACGTTTTATTAAATATTTTTTATACCCGCAAACTATTGATTGAAATATTTATTTTAAAGCAACAAATGCTATAAAATATTATAAAAAAAATTTGCCACTTCAATCTATTTTTAGGATTATTTTGGGTAATTAAAATTAAGTAAAGTTTGAAGGCATTCAATTAAAAAAAATGCTGGTCAACGCCAAAAACAATGATTCTCAATAATGTTTGTCGTAAAGATTTCAAAGCAGTTTCACCGAAATGAAATTAATCTGTAGGCAGCCCCGATAATAATAATAATAATAATTCCTTTTGCCAGAAAACAAACACTCGATGAGAACAAAAGCAAGTTTACACAGAAAAACATACACAAACGACTTATTTGGCGTTGAACAATAACAACAAATACTACAAATGACAGCACAAAAGTCATTCGTAACGAATATCCTCACAGAAATACATATTCATTTATACATACTTCCATACATACTTACATACATACAAATGAGTACACACATATTCTTGAAATAATAATGATGCCATTAAATGCGTTAACATTCCAAAACAACATTCTTGCTTCTTTTATTCCATTCGCACGCACACCCACTCCCTCCCGCACGCACATTTGCTATCAACTGCAAACATGCCAAAATGCCAATAACAAACAAACAAACAAACACATTCTTTTAAATTTCCTTCTCGAATGAATGTCTTATTTAAAATCTCTCATTCCGCTTTACGTTGCCGTTCTTTCACTTATCGCCCGTTCCTTATAAATAGTACGAATGGTTACGCTTAAAGCTCATGATTAGTAATAAAAATAATTAACATTATTATGGAACTTAATGAACAAATGAATGTTTGACATCAATGCCAGTCTCAGAGAGTGAATGAATTACTAAATGAGTGAATCGAGAAACTTAATGAATACGAGTACAGCCGATTTTTATTACAATTGTGTACTCGTATTATTGTTGGCAACAACGCTGGAGCGAACAGCAAATCATGTTACAAATTTTATTACTACAAAGACGGAAATGTAAGCAAATGAAAAACTAGCAGACGAGCACATTAAAACAAAACAAACTTAAAGTTTAAGGCGAAACATCAAATGGCATCAATGAAAAGTTTTGTTAATTAAAAAAGTTCTCAGAATTTATTTCAAAATCAAAATTTATTAAAACACATTTTTAGTACACCGTATGGGCTTCCGAGTATTAGTCGCATTTCCGACTTTTATTTCAAGTCGCCTGCACCCAACAGGCAATCGCACACACAACCACACACCCACACACACTTTACATTCAAATATGGTACACCGTACAAGCAAGCGAGAAGGAGAGAGAGAGAGAGGGAGTCATCCTGTATAGAGAAGCAATTAGTATTCACACTTACATGCACGACTAATTGCCTTTAACAAACACAAGCATATAAAATAATGATATTTGAACTTCTACACCAACATTATGGAAAACAAAAAAAGCATTCAGTGTTGCCAACACCAAAGAAAAACGTGTGTTGTGTAAAAGTGACGAGTTGCCAGAGAATGTTCAAATAAACAACTTTTCTGTGGATACTCAACATTTACCCCAATCATATCATTTATCATTATGGTATTAGTGAAAATATATTTGTGTGTGTTACATGACGATTATTTGGTGTGTGATGAATGTACAGATTCCACTCTTGCAGCCACAACACACTTTAAAATTGATTTCAAAGAGAGCAGACCAGACACTAAAGAGTGTTTTCAAAATAAATCCTTTTGGTAACCACTTTTAGTCAAGTATAGATTTACTTGTTGCACTCCTTCTGGAAGATTGTAATACCCCTGTAGCCTATTAGCTTTTAAGATTAGTAAAAAAAAATAATAATTCTTTTAAAGGAATAAAAATAAAATAGATTTAAAAACTCTAGAATAGAAACCACTCTAATAAACTTCTGAAAAGTTTTTAACGTGTAAAAGACTAAATATAAAATATACGCTCCTATAGAAAAAATATTCTAATTTATATAAAAGAAATTCTCTTAATAAATATATGTTAATAAAAATAATCATAATCTTCTTGAGGGTAAAAAATTGTATGTTTTCAGTTAATTAACTAAAATACAAAACTTTAACTAATGTTGAAAACAAATATTCGACTAAAAACAATTCGATTAAATATACAGTTGTCACAAAATTCTTATTTAAAGTGTTGCACTATTTATTCATTCGTCTTACAAAAGTTCATTTATTTATTATTAGTTTCAGCTGCAGATTATCACTTTGACAATAACATTTAAATTAGTTTTGAAAAACATATACTGAAAAACGTTTCCATTGATATTTAGCAAGACGTCGATAGGACTGTCGGCAATATTGGAAAAATAAATTACAAAAGCAAACTCGCGAATTCTTGAAACCAAATAAATTTTCATTAAACAAAAAGTCAGTTTCCTAAATATACAATTCTTGAGATTAAATGAAGCTGCTCAAGGCTCAAATAATGAATTGTATATTAAATAATATATGAGTACAATTTCCAGCAGCAAATGAATGGCAACAACTGCTGCTGACGTAAAATCAAACCTGTTTATTTTAATTAAATGGACTCGTATAGTTTCTTCTACTCTTGTTATTTCCGCCCTCATTAAATCACTTGCTTTGCTTCATTAGCCGCCGAAAGGCATTTTAATTTATTACGATTTTTAAGAAATTTACAGAGCCTCGGGCATGTAATAAAATTCCATTAAGAGAAGTTTGCTGTTTGTGCCAGAATTCCATAGTTTATGCAGCAGCTGGAGGAAAAGAAATACAGCAATCAATTAATTTCTATTAATACTTTATTAAAAATTTTTAGAAGAAAAAATCCGTGCAGGTGCCCAACAACACATGAAAGCAATATTCATTAAAAATATAGAAAATTTTTAATTGCATGAACATGCTTTTAAAAAGCTTTGAGGAAAGCATACACACTGATAATGATGGTGATACCGGCAGTGCATCTAATTAAAAGTCATTTAAGGGAACAGGAAGGAAACAATATTGCCATTGACAATATTGTTATTAGCTTTTCCATCTTTTCCTTATTTACTACGATTTCTTTTTCATAAGTTAAAAAACTAAAAGTTAAATGAACTTAATTGTTTTTAATTATTTAACAATAAACACCATTTCATTGTTAATTTGGTTCCACTCAATCAAAATATTATTAATTACAAAATAAATATATTTTTTAAAAAAAATTTCTAGATAAAATGATTTTGTGCACGTCAAACTCTGTAGTCGATTGCTATATACTATACAACATTGCTGCGATCTCTAAGGTCTCTCTATATAAAACATTTGTTAGTTGATACATAAATTTGTTTAGAAGGATATTTGCTATCGATATTTAATACAGAACAACTCGATATATGAAATATTTGTTAGTGGACACATAAATTCGTTTAGAGGGATATTTGCCAGCCAACAACTCACTATATATATAAAACATTTGTTAGTCGATACATAAATTCGCTTGGAAGGATATTTGCTATCGATATTTAATACAAAACAACTCGATATATGAAATATTTGTTAGTCGATACATAAATTCGTTTAGAGGGATATTTGCTATCGATATTTTCCATCCAACAACTCAGTATATAAAATAGCTGTTGGTCGATACATAAAATCGCTTAGATAGATATTTGCTATCGATATTTGCCAGCCAACAACTCACTATATATATAAAACATTTGTTAGTCGATACATTAATTCGCTTAGAAGGATATTTGCTATCGATAAACTCTGGTATCCTTATACAAGTTATAACATTTCCTATAGAGAAGTTTTCTTTGGCCACGTTATGATAGAGTATAGAAAGAGTATAGAAAACTATTCCAAGACAGAAGGGAACTTGAAGAAAGATAGTGTTTTGGAGTCTGCAGAAAGGCTTTCAAAACCTCAGCTCCCTACTAGATGAAAAGCTTGATTTGCTAATGCAATCCATCTGCAGTGAAGGTAAGAGATACTTTTTTTTATTGCTCGGGATAATTTTTCCAGGATGGGTTCCTAAGACATACTCACTCTTCTATAGACAGTTGGACAAGGTCTTTATAATATTTCAGTTGGCGATTATATATACACGTACTAGGTGGCCTGACTCAGGCCCAATTTTATGCATTAAGCTGAGAGGAGGTTACCATAAACATTATCAATGCCTAAAATTTAGCAGTCTTCGCCAAGGCTGTGGTCGTATGTAGGTAGCCTATTCCTTAAATCTTAACAGCGTAATCGCCATTACAATAAACAAATTTCACTAATTCAAAATTTTTATAAATTTTCTATTTTTATTCCAATTTGATTTGAATTCTTAAATCGTCTTCGCAAAAGCAATCTTGAAAAATAGTCTCGTTGTAGAGCTGCCTCGAAAAGCTCTTTTGTTTCATTTTATTTTTTTTTTTTTAATAACCAGACAATTTTGTTGAATGATCGTTTTGGTCCATACAGCAATTATTTTTATTCCGCTTCTTTGAGGTCCTTAAAACAAATACTATTATTTTTTATTATGTTTTTATTATAATTTATTTTATATTTTGTTTTCTCTTTGCAATATTTTTACATTATTTCGGCAGCACTTGTGAAAATTTTAAATTTTCCATACAAGCAAACTAGTGGAGGGAGTGCAGGCAGGCGAATTGTATGCTCCGAAAAGAACAATTTTATTTTCCATATTGTGTTTATTTTTGTTGTTTTTGTTTGTCTCGGTTTTCTTTGCCATCACTTTTAACAATTTATTTGTTATTTTAGGTCTACTTGTACGCTCTTGTTATTGTTATTTTAAAAAATAATGTTATTGGTTTTGCTTCTGCTCCTGTTACATTTTATATAAAAGAGGAGCAAACAACAACAATAAACAGATAAACAAGGAGAGAAGAAAAGTTTCCATTGTTATTATGTTGATACTTTGGACAACCCAATTCCTGTTCTAGAAGCTGAAACGTATTTTAAAATGGCAAAGTAGCAGAAAGTAAGCAGTAGGTTGGGTTTGATTAGCGATTAGCGTTTTGGGCGGTAAGAAAGCATGAATATTGCAATAAAATTGGCTTTAGGGGAATATGCAAAATTGTGCTTTTGGTTGGGCAAAATATATTTCAGAATCAGTTTGATGCATTATTAATTTACAATAACAAAAACCAGCTTCAGGCAATTAATCTACGCTGAAAGTTTCTTCCACGGAATTGAGCATAAGTTAACTTAGCGACAACCATAATAGACACCAGAAATTAAACGATAAAACTTGTGCTTACAACATTTTATCGTTAAAAAAAAAGGTGAGCAGAAGAGATATCGATAACACGAACGCCTTTATAATACTTTAGAATGAAAAAAAATAATGCTAAAAATAAATCGTTCGTTAAAAAAAATTATAATGTAAAAAAATTATAAAAAAATATAAAAAAAAAATTAACAATATTTTAAATAAATAAAAATATAAATTTCTTACAAAAAGAATACTCAAAAAAAAAATTTAAATAAATAACTAAATCTCAGTATAATAAATATATTGAAAGATATTAAAAACAAGTCGTGAAAAATAACTTCAAAAATATTTTAGACAATTTTTTTTTTGTTGTAATAAAACATAAAAGATTTTTGTTTTTTAAAAGAAAATTGTAATTTCTTACCCAATAAAAAAAAGTAAACATTTTTAACGATAAAATTTTAAAAGTTAAAATTTGAGAAGAAAACATTTTTCTGAAGGAATTAATTAGACAGGAGTTGCCATTAATAGTTTTTGCTTTTTAATTTAAGTCAATATTGCCAAAACTTTCATATTTCCACTCTACTCGTACTTTGAAAAGGCTATTTGTTATGTTGTTCACTGTAACAAGTGTAATGTTGGCAGTAAGCAAGAAACGCACATTTCTATTATTTTTAAAACTACAAAAATACGATTTACTAAAGAAGAGTTTTGCCAAATAAAAAAAGGATTAAATTTCCTTTTTTGTTGTCTTAAGTAGAGGAAAACTTACAGCTGAAGTACTCAGTAGTATCCTTGAGAAAATGTGTGCGTATTTTTTTTTTGTTTTTTGTTTTTTTTTGTGAATCTGGAAAAAAAGGTTTACAGATAGAACCGCTACACATGCATGCATTACAAATCTTTGCCTTCATTTTAGTTCTTGCCGCAAAAAAAAGAAGAGGGAATGCAAGGAAAAACTCTTGAGACTGGAAAGTAATAATACAATTTTTCTTTTGGTTTTCTATTTATTTTTCCATTTCTTTCAATAATTCCTTGTAAAAGATGTGCAATGAGGAAAATTTTGGATGCAAAAAAAAAAAATTAAATATATTAAAATCGCAGAAATACACATGTTTCCAGCTTTTATTTCTCTTTTAGTAATTCGTTTGCTTTTCTCTTTTGATACGCAACAAATTAACGAACGATACAAGTAATAATTTAGATTCAAGAAAATATTTTGTGTTTGTATGGTTCGGCACTTTGAAAGTGGAAGGATTCGTATTGCGAAGTTGAATAAATTGAAATCAACATGATGTTGCAGGCTTATTGAAAGCGAATCATCAAAGTTCAAGAGAGAAGCGAAGGAAAATAGAAGAAAACGTATAAATAATTTGTTCATGTTGCTGGCAGCTGCTTAATACAAGAAACTAAAAGGAAATATGGGAAGATTTGTATTTTTTTTTTGATATTTAAAATACAATAAAACACCACATATAATATTAAAATAAACACAATTATAAACAACAATTTTATTGGTGAATAGAAATAGTTGAGACACGTACACATATTTAATGCCAATTTGTGGCACAGAATACTAGAACTAATCTAGTTGATTTATCAATGATTGACTCCAATGACTCTGCTTGGCACGAAATGTAATGGATTTAAAAAACGGTGTGCTCGAATTTATTTCAATTCTCCATTAATCCTGGTTTATTTTTTTTATTTTTACTTTTTTTGTAGAACGCTTACTTAATACTGGTTATTGCTTAAAAAATCTACTTTATTTTTATTCTAACAATGAGAAGAATTACTTACGGCTAAAGATAAGTTACAGTCGCTGCCTTATCAGCAGGACTACTGACTGATTAAAATAATTCGCGCTTGACTGGTAATTATTACTGTGTTTTTATTTTATTATTACTGTTAAAGTAAGCACGCAATCGGGGGGGAAAAGGGTGAAAAGGATTTCATAACAATTTGCAAACAAATTAAATACATCTGGATCTGGGTGTGTGTGTGTGCGTTACTTGCAATTACCGCACCGAACTATTAAGACAATTGTATGGCTCGTGTATTATGTTTAGCCTTTTCAGGACCTCATCATTATTTGTCTGAATTATTTAAATGTTTTTCGTATTGCTATGCCCCTGGCAATGCATTACTAGGAAATGCACTCCTTAAGAAGTACAATCAGTTAGTGTTTCCTAAACACTATGTTTAGAAACACTATGAATTCTATTGCTATTTCTATTCTTATTTTCAGAGTAATTATTCGATAGCTTATAAACATTATCATTGTGGCATTGCCAGCTGCAAGTTTTTTTTCATTGCATTGCATTGCTATTGTTATTGTTATTGAAGTTTAAATTAAGGCTTGCCGATCGGCGTTTCTCCAAATGCATCCGCTAAGCAGTGATCATTATGCGATTTGCAGTAAGGCTAGAAAATGCCAACGTGGTTGAAGTATTAATAAATCAAGAACAGTTTTAAATAAAAAGTGATGAAAGTCTATTTAAATAAAGCAGCAGGAAACAGCTTTTATGTTACACCAGTCATATATGTATGTAGATATACTAGATTAAGCTTTGTTGTAAACGTAAATAAACTACAACAACAACAGCGGTAAGAGGTGTTGTAGATGCTTACGAGTGTGGCACAACTAGCATAGTCTTTGCGATACCATTGTTGCTGTTAAATAAATTATTAAAAGAAAACTTAATCAGAAAACGCGATAAAAGTTGAAAAACGGTTAAAGTCATACTGTTTAATTTTTCATTTAAAGAGAGTAAAAAAGAGAGTAATCAAGAGTATTAAATTTAATATGCAGTATTAGTTCTACTGGGGCAAAACGTATTTGACTTGTCATGATGTAGGGGGTCATGCTCGATACAAGTCCGACCGTATGGTGGAGAGTGGAAAGTTTCTCGAAAGTTACTACAGTTGCTTTTTTTTTTTTTTTTGTTCCTATTATAGCTTTTTGTTTGTTATGAAAACAGGAAATTTAATAAACGCCCAGTTTTAAAAAGAAAGGAAGAGATTTCCTCCAAGAAAATTTGTTGTGTATAAAAAAAGTAGAGTAAATTAGTTTTTAAAAGGGCAAACTGCAAAGTCATTAAGAAACAAATACTTTTATATATTTAAATCAAGCAAAATTTATGAAAGTATTAAATAAATAATTTGGTTTTTCTCTTTCTAGGTAAACAATTTATACAGTGTCAAAATAAGGTAATATTCGTCTATAACATTGTGAGAGATATAATCGAGCTACCCAACGGTACGAGAGCTTTGCAAATATGCTTTTAGAAATGTTCTTTCCTTAAGAACAATATTAAATTTATTTAAATCCCTCATTACGCATTTGTTGAATAAATGCTTTTACCCCTGTAAGCCAGCCAGTGACATTCAATACCAACATACCAAATCTCTTCCAATATCCACAAGACCTTTTTCCCATAGATAATCCCTTGGGCATGTGCCACAAATACAATTAATTTGCAATTACTGTAAAACATTCATGCAAGCAAAATTTTATACCCGTAACAAACAACAAACCGCCCGTTTTATAAACCGCTTTTAGCACTACAACGAACAAACAAGTTTTAATCACATTTTGGCTTTTCCTTTCTTGACTTCTTTTTGTTAATTCTCGATTTTTATCTTGGAAAAAAATCTCATCTCATTTACCAATTTATAATTTTATTTTAGATCACAACTCCGCAGAGAGTTGAGTACAATTTTGCGCTTTTCCAGCACAGGCAACAAAAGAAACACAAAAATCATTTAAGTCAACCAAAAAAAAAAAAGCAAAAAGACAGAGCGAGAGAGAGAGAGAGAGATGTTTTGATTTTGCAGTTATTAAACAATTACTTTAAAGGAGGCAAAAAGGTTTAAGGCATATATTTGGCAAGTTCAACAAATTTGTCTGCTCTAAATGCGATTGTCTTATATGATTGTCTTACAAAACCTTCGGAAAGCGTGTTATTTTAAATTTGTTCTGTACAGTTGTTACTAACACATAAGTGGTCCCACATACGCATACACAGGCAACCTAAAAGCCAAAGGCCTACCCAAGCATCTAAGGACAGCCAACCAAATCAAACACCTTAAAAACCTTTAACTTCACTTGAAATTTGGTGTGTTCACGATAACAGGGCGAGGTGGCAGTGCAGGTGAACGTGTGTGGGCTGGTGCGTATTAAGTAACCTTTTGCAAAGCCTGCTTTAATGCCACTTAAACTCGTGCAATACACACAGTCACACACGGCGGCCAAAGTATTTCATTCCGCTACAGAGGCAGGCGCTACACTTTAGTGTTTTTCTTTCCTTTAGGAAATTTGCTTCCTTGAAAATTTTTCGGGCTTTGAAAAGTTGAGCATGCTCACACACACACACACACAGCCAGACAAGCGCACATAAGCTTAAGTAACGGTAAGCTTATGTCAGCAAGAGTGTACTTCTTTTGTGTGGCTTTCGGTGTGTGGGTGTGTGTGCATATGGATTTATATAAAAATCATTCAAGCATTTGCACAAAGTCAAAGGAGCAAATAATTGTTATTGTATTGAATTCTACGACTGCTAAGAGGACCAAATTTAAAACTTTAGCAACATAGGGACACACACACACTCCCACATACACCCACACACATATCCTTATCACGCATGGGAATGTATTTTCATCTGCACACACCCAGGCACAGCTTATTCTCACAAGCTGAAGTAATTCACTTACAAACATTTTACTGCCTCTTATTCTTCTTCTTGCTGTTGTCTAAATACATATTTGGTCGATCTGGTTTTATGGTTTCCAGATGTAAATTGTTGTGCAACTGAATTCACTTTGAATCGACAACACATCGTCATCATCATCACCATCACCATCACCAACACCATCAGCACTGCCTTTATAATTTCTAAATATAAACACACACTGGCCCACTTTCAATGAGAAATCAGTCGATATAAGGACGAACGGCGGATACTGTATCGGAGCAGCCTCAGCGTGAGTTAAATATATTTATATATTGGAGATACTATATATTACTCACAACACCATCTCTGGTTGTGACCAACGTTGACTTGCAAAAGTAACAAAATAAAGAACATATTCCTTCTCGGTTTTAAATGGAAATAAAGTGTCTATAAATTTCAATTTAAATGTGTGTGCATGCTGTTTAGTAATGAAAGCCTTCGACTGACTGAAGTCGGCGAAAAAAAAGAAATCAAACTTAACTAAGAAAAAAAAAAACCTCAGATGCCAATAGACTTTAAAAGATTCACATACAAATGAAACGGAAAATAAATGAAGATAAAATTAAAACCCAGCAGGAAACAGCAAATCATACAATTAATGATCCAAAAAATTAATTCTACACTGCACGTCTTCTCTTCAATCCTCTTTTAGTGTTCGTACACGCAAATCTCTTTCAATAACTTTTGTCGTATATATATATATATATATTTTTTCGTCCTTGTAGGTTTTTACACTTTTTTTAGTTTTGAAAAATTATCATCGGTTTACACAGAGTGTGAAGTTTAATTGTGAAAAATATGCGTCTAAAAGGAAGACATAAACTTTCATTTCATCTTTTACAAATTATCCACAGTTATCTCAATCCGAGACAACAAAGCGAATCACCTGGCTCTACCACTCTTCCTTTGTCACGCCGTCAAATTCTGAAAAGTGCTTCAACAAAAGTGCCATTGTTTTTTTTTTTTTTTTTGTAAAATCTCTTGGGCTTTAAGTAATTTTCATTCGAGATACATTTTATAAAAATTTAGTATTTTCTTTATGATACTTTAAAAAAAGTAAAAAACTGAATTGCTTTTAGAAGTAAAAAATTTTTTTAAAAATTTTTTCAAAAGTAAGTTCTTTCAAACCGCACAAGCTTACAATTTTAATAAAAAAGGATACATTTTGTAAAACTGAAAATTTTCCAAAACCTGTTTTATTTATTGGTCAGTTTTTCGAAAGTAGTATTTTTAAAGGATTTTTTTTCTAAATGTACTTCTTTACATGTTCATTTCGAAATGTGCTCTTCCTTTTCACAAGGCAGATTATTTTTTAATTTAATTTTTTATTTTATTTTTTTTTTAAACCGGTAACTTTTTTTAAAGGAACGTTCCGTAAGAGGTGTTGTCCTTAAAAGGTGAAATGCAGGGACACTTCTTCGAAACGGACTTTTGCTAAATACAAATTTTTTTAAAGGCTCGCTTTGGAATATTTTATTTTGAAAGGTATTTTGTTAATCGTTCTTCATTTAGAATTAACTTTTCTCAAGTTAATTGTCTTGTATGCTTTGAGAGCCACCTTTTTTTTAGAAACTTGTTGAAAGGACACTGTCTTTAATTAAAGTTTGTAATAAAACCTCTTATTATTTTAGTAAAATATTTTTCTTAAATATTTAATATTAATAATTATTAAAATTAAATTTTTTTTTGTTCTAAAACTATTTCATTGAATTTCAAATGGTCACAGTCTATTTATTTATTGCCGGCTCTGCCACACATACGATATCCGTCTATTTACAATGTATCTTAATTATCAGAATATTTACTTGAAGTTGGGCAGGCAGCCCAAAAGCTTAAAGTACATCTGCTTTTATAATTTGGCTCAATATTTTAAGGTAAATAATTTTTCACTTTTCTTAAATTAATGCGAAAATGAATTTCCTCTCTTTTAATATTTCAAACTCATTAAAATAATTTTCCCATCAGACCTTCAAAACAATCTAAAAAGTATTTATATAAAAAAGAGATAAAAACGTGTGAATATTTCTTGCCCACACTCATGTACGCAACCACTCATATCCAAATCCATGCTCAACCACACACACATCCACACACATGCAGTCATTGAAACAATGGAACAGAAGCACATTATGTTGTCCTGAAACTCATATAGAACAAAGTTAAAGAAGAAACAGGGAATAGTTTTGGTGTTGCTTTTTCTGAAAATTATACGCTTCAGACGTCATAGAAATAAATAGAAGAGACGTCTTTACTCTATACGACTTTAATTTAATCTCAAGTTTTATTTTACTAAGCAGACACCAACACATGCACATGCCTGCACTAAACTAAATATCTAAAGCCACAAATTCATTCTCACACATGTACGTGCGCACACACACATATCGACCCATACGAGTATCAGGCGGCACAAGCAAACGAACAAACACGTCCAAAGATTGTGTACACATGCTCGCACAATGTTACAATTTGTTTTTCTAACTGCTCTCCAGAATCCTTTGAAAAACTACTACAAGACAACTACCACTATAACTAAATAAAAACATAAGAAAACAACAAATTTCCGACTCAATCATAAATACTTAAACATTTACATGGTAAAATTCACTTAAAAAAAGCAAAAAAAAACAGAAAAAAAAATTTTAATAAAATATTTTTCCTACAATAGTTGCATGCACACATTTCGTTTCAGGGAGAAGCAAAATCTCTGTGATTTGTTTTCCCCCAGTATTTTCTTTCTTTTTAAGTATAAAAATAAAACTTTTAACAGCAAAAAATTTTTTGGGTTAAGTGCCGAAAGATATCAGCCTTTAATACCTTTGAGACTTAAGCTTGATGGAGAGGTGTACGCAAATCTTCTTATAAACTCGTGGTTAAGGACATCCTTCTTTAACCCGTTAAACGCTTAATTCGCAAGGAATACTTGTTGAAAAAACTGATGGAGTCTGTTCAATTTGCAAGTTTATTATTTGACAAGAATAACAATTTATTTTGTTTACTAAAATATGTATACTTATTTTAGAAAAATTCTCTCATGTCCTGCAGGACATAGACTTATTAAATTAAACTTTAGTTCTACTTCTGGAGCAACTTAAAATTTCTCTGGCCAATTGTATCAGGACACTGGCAATTTTTTTTAAGTTTTTCTTGCAGTGTTTAATACTCTATTTTTGCTAAAAAAGTAATTGGTCAGCAAAAAGGATTAATACGTATGAGGTAAATTGAACAAGCAATAAATCTGCAATAGTGCCATTTTTTGCAGCCAAAAAAAAAATTAAGTTATAAAAATTCGTTTTCAAAAAATAGTTCACAAATTTAAACGTTAATAATATCCGGCTGGTGTAAATTTTCCTACACTTGTATTGAGTTGCATTGAATTCTGGCTAAAGAGTTAAACTTTTCAATAAAAACAATTTTTTTTTTAATTTTATTGTTATGCGAGGCATTCGCCAAATTTATTATTATTTGTTTTTTCTTTTTTTTTTTTGTTTGGGTGGATGGCTTAATTTCATTGGTGCTAAAACCAAAGTCCTTAGTAGTCCTTCAAACCAATACGTGTCCTTGAAAAATGCCATAATACAAAACCCTGTTATGATATGGACATATTTTTAAGAAGCAATTGAGAATTCAAAACAGACTTTGCAAAAGTCTTGCACTTTTTAAGAATGAGCTTTTATAAATAGTACCTTTTAAAGAACTAACTAGTGTTACAGTTCTGCAAATGAATACATACATATGTATGTATATAATATGAGTAGAAGCAATGGCGGATCACGTTATCGGCTAAAAAATCATAATTATTATTTTTATTATTTTGTAATTATAATAAAATTACATTTTATATTTATAAATTATTAAAGAAATATCAAAATAACATTGTTCACAAAATTGCAACAAAAACGACATAGTAAAATCAATCACACAGGCTACATACGCACTACAATACACTTCAATGTGTATTTCGCTTTCGCGTGTATGCATGCATGTGTTGGTGTACATTTGCCAGAGATTAATTTCAACAATACTGAAAAGTACTTTCTTGGTTAAATGTGAATGTAAGTAGAAAATATGGTCCAAACATTAATCTATACCACTCCATTTTCCTCACACCTTGACATTTCATTAAAATATATTTTTTGCGAACTTCTCAGGATGATAGAGTTGAAAAATTTTCAGAAAAAAGAAGGAAAAAAAACAAAAAAAAAAACAAAAAAAACAAAAAAACGAAAATAATTCAACTATAACTTTCTCCGCCTTACTTCATACGTAGATGGCATACCAATCTGCTCCCAAACATTCAGACGTACATACAGCCATACAAGCGTGCATATTCATTTCTATTTGTTGCCAACACATACATACATATGTTTGTAACTTTGTATGTATGTATATAATAAGAAAAGAGAAAATAGCAACAAAAGAAGGTAAAAAAAAATATTACAACAACAATTTATATGCGACGATCATAAAGTACGTAAAACTTTTGCTGTTTTTTTTTGTTTTTTTTTTGTTGTTACAAACAACAACTACAAAGTGTCAAAGAACAAGCTGAAGTTTAAATAAGAAAAACAAAAGCAAAGAAAGTTTAAAGAAGAAATAGAAGCAGCAAAACAAATTATAGCCTTAAAACTTTAGTTACGCAAAGAAACTTAACAAAACCCCATAAAGAATTTAAGTTGGAACAAAATATTTATTCCGAACATTGAAACGTATTACGTGTCTTTTGTGCTTGTTCTTGTTCTTAGTATTATTATTGTTGTTGTTGTGTTGTTGTTGTGTTGTAGTGTTGTTGTTGTGTTATTGTTGTAATTGTTGTTTTCCAAAACATATACGAAGAAACCTGCTTGAAATATGGAGAGAAATTGGAAATTTCAAAAACATAACAAAACAAAACTAAAACAAGAATAGTAATTGTAAATTCAGAGTCGTATTCACAAAGGAAATTGCTGAACATGTTTGATTAATGAAATTCCAACTGGAAAATGTTGAAAAAAGATCTGCAGAGCAATTCAAGCACAAGTTTGAACTGAAATGAAATGGAAAAGTTTGAGTATGAAACATTAATTATTCATAGTACGAAACACGCTGGACCAGCTGAACGCTCAAGATGTTTTAATATCACTTGTGTCACTTGAACTCATTCTTTTACCAATCAGCAGCTGATATACTTCTATACACAAAAACTAATGGCAGCAGAGATGCCATATTTCACAAATCATACGACTGGGTAAAACCGTGTATCAGGACCTTAAGCAATGGCAGCCGAAAAATAAAGCTATGGCTCTACTAAGTAGGGCCGTATAACACCTAACAGTTGCCAGCGAGCAATTAACATTAGTTAACCACATATTGCTGAGTACATGCTGCATCCTCCTTTACTGAAATAAGCTGAGCAGAGGTAGAGCTCTCCATAATTTGGTATTAGTGTACGACTAATATTCGTGTATAAAGCGATATGTGCATGTTTGTAAGACTGGTCTGAAGTAAACATGTGTACTCATATTTTAATCTTTTTAAAATGACTTGCAAGACGGTGTATCTTTCATATAAAAATTTTATAGTGTCGCTTTTTTGTCTCTGGTTTAATCTGCGTTAATCTTTTGCCTTGACTTGTATCGCACAGCTAGTTTCAGTACGCTGTGAAAAAGCTGCCGAACATAACTCTACACTGCTCGGCTTCAAATTCATTTGCAACTTTTCTCAATTGGAAAACATGAATGATTATGGCATTTGATATTGCTCGTAAATGATGTAATCGTGCTTCAAATGCAATGCTTCCGCTTCACTGTACAACAAAGTAGAGAAAGGTGGTTTATTATGCTTCTGGGATGTGCGGAGAAATTGGCTGACGAGCCAATAAAGTAAAAAGCATTTAAATTACCAGTATATATCACACAAATTTACTAAATTATTAATTTAAATTCATAAAAACTTAGCCATCGCTTTCCATGTATTCTAGAGGGCACAGTTCAACAGAAAACATGTATTTTCATACCGAATTATTTAATAGGATGTGCCTTTTTTAAGTGTATGGATGAGAGTTCCACCTACCTATTTTTGTCATCTGCATATGCGTGTGTGTGTGTGTGTGTGTGTGAGTGTGTGGCTTGGTGTGTATGTGTACATATGTGCCTTTTTACGTATTTACACAAGTTTGCATGTTTATGTGCTTGCGCTTAGTTCTGTGGTTGTCCCCTCTTTGGAGAAAATCACCAATTATGGTGATATTCGTTTTTAATATTGTGTATATGAATTAAAGGAAATTTTCATTTCATTTTGTTTTTAATTTCTCAGCTGGAGGCACTTGAGTTATTTTCCTTTTGCTCAATGACACTTCAATGTGTATTTCGCTTTCGCAAAAGGGTGTTTGTCTGCGGTTTGGTTTTATTTAAATAACGTCGGCCTTAATTGGTTTTGAACCTGCCATCGAACCTATTGAAATGCTCAAAGTGAGAATAAATTGCAAATTGTTATACAGCAATGAGGCTGTAAATATCCGATTCCAATTTTTTATTCTGCATTCTTTCAACTTGATATTATTCTACGTTGGCCTTTTGTTCTGCCTTTTTTTATACCAAAATCGGCTAAGGGCAGAAATTATCTCATAAATTGTCCATCCACTACCTCTTACACGACCTAAACACTTTTGCATTAAAAATTCTTAATAGAATACGAATAGACATGCATCAACTGTAATTTTACTCAAATAGGAAACGACTTCAAACGACTTCATCTCATTATAGTTAAAACTAATTCTTAAGGAATTTTCCTTATCCTTTTTCGTAACAAATAATTCAAGAAGATTGCAACTTAATGGGTCTAATTCGTAATTTTCCAAAAAAAAAAAACTAACCACCGGAAAATCACCCGTTATCTCAAGACTTAGTTGTTTTTCTTCCCAAGTATTTGCATTTCTATTTGTATTTCTATTTGTATATGTTTATTGTATTGTTTAGCTTAATGTCCTTCAATTTATTTTTCATTTCTTACTTTTGAAAGCATTCATTATGATGCTGATTTGCTGTTTCTCGTTTTATTTTAACGATTTGAACTGCTGCTGTTGGTTTGGTATGTGTTTTATATTTGCATGTTGCCATTGTTGTGTCCGAGTCCTTTGTTTGGCATAAAACTGTTATTGAGCCCCTTAAACACATAGCAAGCTACACAACTACTACTACTACTACTACTTAATGTTTTTGGCTGCTGATATTGAACACATTACAGATGACACTTGCATGCCAAGAACATTCCAATAACTTTTAGTTATCGCTTTATCGATAATTTTGGTCGTTTACGATAACGGCTTGAAAAAAATATTAAATTGTTGTTTTTTATATAGAAAAAGATTATAGCTTATTGAGTAATTATAAAGCCGTGAATTAGTAGTTTTATTAGCGGGCTATGCAATTAAAAGTCGAGAAAAGTTTGCCATTTACGAATATAATTCTTAATTAAAAATTTGTTAATTCTAAACGGCTGGCAAAGCAAGCTATAAAATAAATAAATTTGATCTCTTAAGCTTATAATGTTTAAAAAGTATATTTGCTTTAATAGAAAATTTCGATTAAAGCCGCTACTAAAGCCATCTAAGCAAGAATGAGAACAACTCAACTAATTGAACGCAGTTGTATTAAATAAAGTACGATTTGGCGATACCTTAAACGCCAAATACGTGATAAAGCGTGATAATACGTAAAACGTAGTTGAAATAATCAAGAAATAAAAAAGGATCGGCCGAAAAAATTTCGATTAAAGGTGCTACTAAAGCCATCTAAACAGGAATGAGAACAACTCAACTAATTGAACGCAGTTGTATTAAATAAAGTACGATTTAGCGATACCTTAAACGCCAAATACGTGATAAAACGTGATAATACGTAAAACGTAGTTGAAGTAAACAAAAACTAAAAAACGATCGGCCGATTACCGATAAACAGAAGAAAAAACGCCCACAACGCCGATTTGCATCAACAACAAAGATCTTTAAAAAGTTTAGTCCATGCCAAATGCAAATATGTATTAAATAAGCGAAAAAATATATTCTATTTTACTATTAAAGTATCATACTGGCCGATTTTTAATGCATTGCCAATATTAATTGACATTGTTTTAATTTAACATCTCATAGTATAACCGCAAACACGGAAATTGGTTAATACCGAGAACAGATTTGTCGCTGGTTAAGTGACTTTGTGTTCTCTAATATAAGAACCTGTAAAATATATAAATTGCGATTCGTTTCTAACTTTCTCACTAGTGATGCAGCCCTATTATTCAACAGTTGACAGCTGATTATCTCTATTCAGCGGATGAAAGTATGAAAGTTTTTTCATATAAGTTTATTTTTTACATGTGAATAAAATTGGTTATGGGAAATCTCATAGTTTTTACTCTCATTTAATTTAGTATTAATTTCAGAAATTTTACTTTTATCAACTTGTGGTCGCCGGCCTGCTGTCTGCTATATGTTTAATTCTTGCCCTACTGTATTGTTTAGGAACGCTCCTACTAATTTCTTAGTGCTCACTCGTTAAAGCCATTTAAACGTTAGTGTTATGTATTTTGTTGTTGTTGATTGTATTGCTGTAATATTTTTGTTGGTTTTATTGTTGTTGTTCGGATGTTGATTTGGTTTTTGATTTAATGACTTTAATTTGTTCTTCTTTTTCAGGTGGTGCGTAAAATTGATTTATTACTTGAGAAACAAAAAGTCTATCTACTTCTCTACCCCGCCCTTCCGCTCGCTCTATATTAATCATTCCTTTCTATTTGTTAGCTTGTTACTTGCACACACCTACAAAAACACACAACCATCCATATGTATGTGAATGTGTGTGTGCCTTTGAAGGCTATTGTACGTAAAAAAGTTTAATCCGAAGTTGGTAAAAAGAAAACTTATTTAGAAAAAAAAAAAAAAATTAAATCAAACAAAGAAAAAAACATGCCAAGAAATTTATTGTCGAGAAATTGTTACTACGTGATTTATACAAAACACTTTTGCACAAGCACATACTACATACACATGAACACACATTTGTAGCTGTGTGTGTATGCATATTTTCCTTTTCCTACATTCTTTAAAACATTCCCCAATTTTCTGTTTATTTTTATTTTTTCTCTTTCAAATCAGTGTGTACTTATTTTTTTGGTTTTCTATAATTTTTTCTTTCTACTTTTTAAACACCTGTAAATCGTTTCCTTGTCGAAATTCTTAGAAAAGATTTTTCTCATCTGCTGTTTAAATAAATTTTTTTTAATATTTTCATTTACTTTTTCTTTTACCAATTGACTTGTTAAATGAAAGGAAATAAAATTTATAAAATATATACTTCTATGGGTGTATGGGTATATGTGTGTGTGTATAGGAGTGTGTGCATGCGTGTGCTGGCGTGTTTCCACTAATACTCATTTATGTCACACTTGAGAATATTACGAGGAACTTAAAGCCTCCATAAACAGTGATTTTAAGTATTAATAGCTGGCGAAGTTAATAAACAAAAATATTTGGAAGTTTAAAAATGTGCAGAAAAAAAAAACTACTAATAAAAACTACTAATTGAGTACGGGGTGTAGGGGGTGCTATTCGGCTTTCAAGCAAAAAATATGGGAAGTACATACAAAATCCTCATAAGCATTTTCAGGTGCTTCAAGTGAAAAATTTTCTTTTTAAACTTTTAAGTCTTCTTTTAATGTTTATGATCAGGTTCCACTATTTCTTACCATATAGTTTTTTGACAATGCAAATCTTAACATCTTGACCACCTACTAAAGGCTGCTGGTATTAAATTTAAAAGCAATTGGTGCGTGGCTGTGAAATATCAGAAAATTCGGAACAAATATGATCAAGAAAGGCAGTATATTACGGATTATATGCATTTGTAAACTGGCTGCGAAGAAATGCCTAATAAAGAAAACAAACCTTAAGCATGTGAAACCATGTCTTAATATTTCCTCCACTATGTTGTTGGCATTTACAATACATTTTTCATGACTTCAGATTTCTAAGTCTCTTATTTTGCAGCCTAATCTGATTTTCCACAAGAAATTATAAAAATATTTCTATTTCGCCAATTCAAAATACCGGTTGTAAAATTTTTATATCTGATTTTATTATAATGTCAGCATTATATTTTACAAGCTACCCATTGGCAGCCAAACTATCCATCATAAACATTAAATCCTACTTTATTCATCGAAAAAGTTGTTTTCTTCTCAAAGTGTCTTTAAGGTGTACTTAAAAATTGTTGGAGGGTTAAAAAGTACGTTCTGGATATAAAATTTTAAATTCTGCTATTTTTCAAAATTTTACATCTTCAAATATACTGGTGTTTGTATTATTACAAATCTAGAATTATCCTTTTTTTCAGAGTTATTGCAAATGCTTTTACAATCCACAATAGCGATTTAAAGTTAAAAAACTTGAAAGTCCATCTTTTCCATCTCAAATGCCGATTTTAAAAATTTTCATTCTGCTTTTATGCAGGAAAATAATAGTTTTACAATTCAATACTTATTTTAATACAAAAGTCAACTTTTTGAAATTTCCTTCTGAAATGCTTATTTCAAACCAAAAATATTTTTTATTAAAATATTTGTTTATTAAAAATGGGTCAAGTTTATTGCGAACGTGCCCAGAAAGTTAATCCAATTGAACAACCACAATAAAATAAATTGATTTGACGGCTCTCGGAAAGTGCAGTTTTGTTATTTTCTTAAAGTTGTGGAAAAAATACATCCCCAGCTTCGTATTCAAAATTATGAAAAATCTAGTCTAGTTGAGTTGAGTTGAGTATATGCAAGAGTTACTAAAAGGTAGTTGGCAGATCCTTTCAATCACACATATTATCAAATCCATTGAGAATGAGTGCATTCTAATAAAATGGAATCCCATGCCAATCTCATCGTATCGAATAGAAAGAAATAAGAGTTGCTTATTGGCGAATATTTTAAAGCAACACCTCTTGCCAACTGTGTCGGTTGCTATGTGACGTTAGAAAACTTTGTCATATTAAATTCTATTTACAAGAGGGTCACGGCCTGTTAGTAACTTGCATGACTAATTAACAACTACAACAACAAAAAAAAATATATTTAATTCATTTATTTTTCAGTGACTTCCGATTTGTCCTTAAGTTTTAAAAATTTCACACAAATTTTTTTTTTTTTTGTGTCTAAAAACACGGTTGCAAAATTGACATTTATTAAATATAATCCAGTGATTTTTCGCCGTTGCCCCAAAACTTTAGCCAAAAAAGCAGCGCACAAAAATATCACACACATGCAAAAAACATCATCACATGATGGCAAGTGGAACTTATGAAATATTGTAATGCCCGTTTTGATAAATCAATCAATTTATATATGGACTTGTGCATTTATACACACTCCTACACACCCACACACAAACACATACACACATTTCCCGATTTTATTCTCTATTTTTTTTTTATAATATTTAATGCAGACTTACGTATTTCAATTTATTTCACAGAAGTGGTTGTATTTTTTTATTAATATTTTATGGTCTCGTCACAATTTTTATTTCTGTTCTTAGCAAAAAAAAAAGAAACAAAAAAAATTCCTACATTCCAATACGTGTACACATGAAAAAAACCCAAACCAGAAAATAAGCAAACACACACATGTACGAGTACAAATAGTAAAGGAGAAATCTGTTATCATTGTTTTGTAATGTGTGAGTGCATTGGCAGTTGAACTACACGAACTACTTGTAGAAGAGAGTGGGTGTAATCGTGTGTGCTCGTTCGTATGCAATAAGTTGAGTATATTGGCTTAGTTTTATGGTTTTATATAAATTGTATACAAGACACGGACACACATACAACAATATTTTTAACTGACTAAGCACTGAAGTATTGTTATTTTTCAAATGCTGGAATGTCTATTTGCTCGGCTGCTAAAAGTGTGTGTGAGTGCGTGGCAGCATTTGATTTAAGAAATAAAATTTTGGCGATACAGATGATAACAAAAAGAGATGTTTTAAATTTAAAATTTGTTTTATTTAGTTGATTTTATTTTCAATGCACTAAAATGCTTTTGCCGTTCTGCTGTATTACGAATTGAACCTTCCCTAATATTTTCTAATTAATGAAGAAATTAATGGTAATATATAAAGCATTTTAATTAATTAATCTCACTTGCCTTTAATTCCTGAATTGCTCAATATAGAAATTTTTTTTTATTTTTTAATTCCCAAGACATTTTTTTTTAATAAAATTTTTAAATTACATGTAAACAAGAAAGTAATCAAAGTAAAAGAAAAATCAAATTGAACATATTGCACAGGAAAAGTCTGTTAATGTACTTTTGTAATTTAAGAAACCTGTAACTATTAGTTTGAGTATAGAAAAACAGAACTTGGCTTTAGCAGTTATTTTCTCTTCCATATTTATTTCGCATTTGAGCTGACAAATGAAGCTCCATGAAAATTAATTATATTAAAGTAACTACGAGTATTAGTTCGATTTTTCATGATTATTCAAAGGAATCTGCCATTTTCAGCTGCTTCGAGTCCGCTACATGTGCAAATATTCTTTAAAGCATATATGTATATAAAAATATTCCTGAGAGCTTTTGTGTAAAACTATTTTAGAATATTTCGATTTTATTTTTGTCATACGGAAGTCTCTTTCTTACTGTAAAAAATTTTTTTACTCTTCTGTATTCTATCAAGGTAATAGAAATTAGAGAAAATTCATTTATTTTCTCTACATGTCTTTCAGTTTATATACAAAATAAAAAAAAATCATAAAGACTTGGAACACAATTGAAGTATAGAAAATTTCTTTAAGAAAATTTGGAATATTGTTAATACTTTTTAATCAATTTTTTCCAGGAAATTTTTTCAGGGGATTCCCCTAATCATGTAATGCATTGTCGACAACTATAAACTGCTCTTGATTAAACCCAACAATTTGTGAATTATCGGTGGCCCAGGTTGTGCGTTCGATCCCTACCACCCTCCACCAGCCATTAAAAAGCAATCTTATGTTATGAAGATAGTTCTCTCAAGCATTTTCCAGCATTTCCTTCGGTTTTTTCAAGAGTGTTGCTCTGTCAAAGTAAGCCAATAAAAAAATAGCTACCAAAACAATATAACACTGTTCTATCTGTTTACTTCTCCACCCCTATCCCTGGCCCCTAATTCAATCGCAATGCTTTGCATGATTAGCGTTTATCGCCTGAGTGCAGGTATTAGAAAAAGAGTATCTCATATGTAACACCTTTTAACGCTCTCTTATTGTTGAGTAATACTGACTCTTTAGTCACTCATTTACAAAAACTAAATTAATGGTTGCACTCTGTAATTCGTTAGAAAAAATAGGTGTTGCGAAAAGTCCGGCTTTTGGAGAGCTCTTTAAATGTGAACTAAATGTTTATGTGACTGCATGTTCATCTGGTTACTAAATAAAAATCTGCTGTGTTTTGTTTTACACCTTCACATATGTGTGTGTGGGTGTGTTTAAGTGTGCTATAATAAACACGAACAGCTGCTAGTTCATCCGCATGCTGGCAACTGTGTGTGTATTTTTTTAACACAAACCCCATAAAATTTCATTTTTATTTCTATATTTAAGTTAATAATATTTTTTAACAAAAATACCAACCAACACATTTTAAAATGATTTCAGTTATAATTTTACAAATTTTTGTTCTATTTATTATCATGTACTCCGGCCATATACTCGTACACTTACTTACCTTCTGACATACAATTTATGTATGTACATGTATGTGCGTGTTTTATTTGTTTTTTTACACATCAGATTTTCATTTTGATGGTAAAATATGTTGTCGTTTTATATTGTTCATGGCACGGCAGCGTGAATATCAGAAGAGCAACAAAACCATTTCCAACAAATGTCAGATGAAGGGATATGCTGGATGGTTTGATAAGATCTGATCAAAAATATACAAAAACACGAAATAAAATTGCCCAAAAAGGGAAAAGAAACGATTTAAATGGAAAGAAAAAAAAATAATTGATTTTCAATTAAATTTTAAATTATGCTTTTTATAATGAAAAGTGTTTTGAATATATAACAAATTGATTTATTAAACAGATTTTCTGTTAAAATCATATAAAAAAGGGAATACAATAGTTTTATGTGGAAAAGCGAAAAAGTTTAGGTAAACGCGACAATATTTATTAGCGACATTAAAAAGACTAAAATCTACTGCACCATAAATACATCTAAAATTAAACTAAAGTGCTGTGCAACGACAATAAACATTTCAATAATTAATCATTTCCAAACAAATATTATTATTAAAATTTTTGAAAGTTTTATTTTAAATTAAAGAAAAACTACTAAAACTACTTTTTCCTTTTCCCCAAACAACTTTACAGGAATATTCATTAATGGGAGTCAAATTAAAGATTTTTCAAAAAAATTTTCTTTAAAAAATAGTTGCATTTAAAAAGAAAAATATATTTAAAAATATTTTATTTAGAAAAATAAAATATTTTTTATTATTTTATTTTATTTCAATTCAAAAGTTTTTGAGCTAAATAGTCTCATACAGGAATAGAACTCAAGTCATGTCAAATAAATATAAACAACAAGTACATATTGCCACAACTTCTGTGAAATAAATTTTATTCGAATCCATGGTTATACTAATATTTACTAGTCATAACCTAAACACTATTTTCTTCTTCGAAAAAATTGTAGACATTTTATTTCAAGTCCAATAAGGCTCACAAATATTTAAAAAAAATATTTAAAATTAAAAAAAAAATTATTAAATAAAATAAAATAATTTATAATTTTAATTTTTACCTTCGCAAATATATCTGTAGATTATTCGAATAGATTATATTCGCATATTGATTAGTAAGTTAGAAAAGAGTTTAAAAGTTCAAAAAGATTTATTAAGGAAGTCTATTCGAAAAACGTTTATTGTGAATTTTTGAATTAAAAAACCAGAAGAAATTGTATTTAATTTTTTTTTATTTAATTTTCAATTAAGTAATTGTAATTTTCCCTACTTGCATTGCAATTTCTACTTGTAACTTTCCGAACAAAATCTTTCCTGCCTAAAACTTAGTTTCACATTAATCGAACTTAAAGGAATCTTAAGAAGATTTATAAAAAACAGACCTGCCCTTTCCAACGCGAATCTATATTTTATTTGAGCTTCTGTTTGCTTCTGGAAACCATAAAGAGCTCTTTTACTGAAGTTTGATTTCCTGTTGGCCCGTCGACTTCTTCATGACTTGTTTTCTTTCATTTAAGCAAGTTAAGATTTTATTTTTATATCATAAAAATGAAAAGTGTTTTGAAAAAAATTTTTTTATCTACACTAGATTTTTCACAAGTATTGAACATTAAGAGATTTAATTCCGAAATTATCCTTGCGATGCATAAAGAATTTTATTGTTAAAGATGTTTCATTTCATATAGTAGCGTGTTACATTTGCTTGAATTGTTTTGCTTTGAAAGCAATTTTACAAATATTTTTTTTTATAAATTGACTTATTTCATCTGTTTAATCGAATGATTTTTTTTTTGTACGATAAACAAGCGTTGGTGGCATTTTTTATCTTTTAATTTTTGTTGACCAGTAACTAAAAATTTCTTTGTGCAGTTCAGTTCTGGTTCCTGTCAGCACAAAAGTTTGCGTAAAATTCATTTAATTTAAATTTTTGTTTTTATTTAATTTTTTTTGTTTTGCGCCGACAGTGATTTCTATTTAAAGAGATTTTTATTAACAAAATCATTTTATCTTCATTGCAATGGATCGAAAACCACTCTGCTTGAGTGTGAGTGTATGCGGTATTGGTGTTAGTAAATGTAATTCTTTTGCTTTGTGTTTTGATTGGTATTTCATTTTAAATCAATATTGTTTTTATTTAGTGGCTGCAGTGATTATTTTTTCACTTTGACTTGATCTCCCATAGTTGATTTTATTTAGTGTTTTATGTCTAAACATGTATGCAAGGATATATATGTATGTAGGTATGTATGTATGTATGTATGTGTGGATGTGTGTATGCATGTACGTAGGTAAAGTGTATAAAACAATTTTTCATTAAGTTGGCCAAACAGTGGTTTTTTATTTCCATTGATTACGTTTAGTAAAAAAAAATATATTTTGTTTAATTTTTCTGGTTAAATAAACGCAGTAACACAAATTGTTAACAACCATAAACATTTTTATTAAAAAGCCAAAAAGTATTTAATTTTGGTTTAATAGTGTTGCACAAAATATATATGGAAAAAAAGCAATGTTGCCACTTCTTCTAGATCTTATCTAATCTTATTTAAAATTTTCGTATGCCCAAAAACCTCTTATTACATATAAGACAACAGTATTCGCTAGATAAAATATACAGCGATTTTATTTTGCGGCGCATACGGTGCTTCTTCACGAATTATTTGCTAATAAATTTTAAGTGATCAACAAATGAGGCGTTAAAGGTTTTGAGGAAAGTATATGTCTATTTTTGCTTTCTTCTAACCGTCGGATTTGGGAATTCAACCTATAATATCAACCATTTGTAGTTTGCCAACATTTTGAAAATTCATCTGATTTAAGTCGCCATAGAAAAAACTTTACTTAATACGCGAATTAATGACTAAACGCTTCTGGAATGCATCTGTGTGAAGTCAAGATAAATGAATTTTTTTTTCTATTTAAATGAAAAAAAAATGGTATAGATTTCCCACTTATTCTAGAAATCACTTCACTGCATCTAAACAGTTTTTCCTCAGTATATGCAAAAACGAGAGTGTGGCAATAAAGACAACATATAAGACCATAAACGACATTTACGAAATATTTGAATTGTGTTTGCAATTATTTTACAAGCTTTTGAAAATATGACTTAGCGGCCTACCATTCCCCTTAATCAGATTAAACCCATACAGCCCCATATTGTCTTCTGAAGGATGTCGCGAGGACTAAACAGTTTTGAAACCCTCAAAAACTTTTCTTTTTGAGCGTAAAATTTATTTTCACTATTTTTGGATTACCACGTATCACGATCACCTTTTTGTGAGATTGTGTAGTATAGAGAAGCAGGACTTTAAAATGCTTCCTGCTTATTAAAATATCATGCTTCATCCATATTAATTATTATTAAAGACTATTTTATATCAGATTGTTTTCAAATAAAAAAAAATTATCATTATAAAACAAATATATTATGTTTAAAATGTGCTTTCGTGCTTTTAATCAAAAGTTTAAAATTTATGTCTTTAAATCAAGCTTTCACTTTGTTCACATTGTCTCGTTATAAAAGGATAATTTCCTATGCAATAATTTAGTTAAGAATGAAAAATGATAATAATTTTCCTTTGTCTGCAATTAAAATAACTTCAAGTCGAGCGCACAGTCAGTTTATAAATTCCTTTTTTATTTTACTTAGAATTTCAGAATTTTTTTGCAATTTTTCTATTATTTATAATTTGCTCCAAACTATGAGAACAGCCTCAATACTCATTAAAAATTTAGATCACGTGTAAAAAATTGTATACTTTCTTTTTAGTTTGAGTTGGTTATTCATTTGAAGTTACGCGATTATTTTTGACTTAAATTTTAATGAATTGTATGCTTGGTTTGCTCTCTAGCGATATTGTCGAAGAACCTTTAAAAATTTCACAATAAACACAATGACTGCGGCAAACTGGTAGGCTACATGTCTGCCAGTGTTGTTGGGCTGAGTAATCGCAACCAACTAGTTGTTATTTAAATATATTAAAAAAGGGAGCTATTCGTGTTACAATAATCTCTTGTCATTTGATGAAAGCAGCGGTTTTTCTTTTTTATTTGGCATCACTTAGCTGATTTTTTTATTTTAATATTGGCGGCCAGTAATATTAGGTTTTCCCATCCACTATTTTTAAAATCCTTCTGGCTTAATCATTATGTATTGCAATTTAGTTCTCTGCTAATTTTGTTTTAGCTTCCAACATATTTGAATTTATATTTAAATTAAATTGCCTGTCGCTCTAGTTTCCTTTTCAAATAATTATTAATTGGCGAGAAGAAAATTTATTTTAAAAAAGCTCTTTTTAGAAAAAAAAAACCAAAATTTGAATTCGTTTAAAAACTAAATTTTAAATATTGCTTTTACAAACAGAATTTATAAATTCTATTATAAATGAAGAAACATTCTTCATTTATAATACGCACATGCAAAACATACAAACAAAAAATTATCGAAAATATCTTCACTAAAAGCTGTGGGGAAAGAAAAAATATTCTATATGTATGTATATATTTTTACTCGAGCTTCTGCCCTACTAAAAAGTAATATTATGGCTTTTCAATTAAAAACAGATTTTTAATGACTATAAAAGATGCAGATGACTTAAAATTAATTTTTATTTTTCCTCCCCTATTGAATACTGTTTTCTGAGAATAGTAAATTTATGGCAGTAAATTAATGCAGGCAAAGTAAGCAGGTAAATTAAAAGTTGTTCTGTACTTATTGAGAGGGCGGGCGGGAATGAAAGCTTTTTCTTTCAAGTATTTAAAATTTCTTATAAATCATACCGTGTTTTAATTCTAATAATTTGTAAACATGCAGCAGCAAGGCTTAATGTGAGTACATATGCATGTATGTTTGCATGTGTGTGAGTGTGTGTGTTCGTGTAGGTTTCGTATACTATATCAAATGCAATCTAGTTATTGTTACATGTTGGTATTGTCGCTGCTGTTGCAAATAAATACAACAATTTGTTATAACTGTAACGTTTACAGAATATTCTCTCAACCATACAACTGTTTTTATTTTTTTTGTTTTTATTTTTTCTTCTGCACAAAAGGGAAGAAAATAAAACTATTTCTATGCATTAAATTGCAAATAAAATACTAAATGTTGTTGTTGTTGTTCAGTTGATTTTGTTGTTACATTCCCCATTTAAATGCACACATACCATCCAATAAACTCATTTTCACAGTTACAAAGATGGCGTGTTTAAGTTTGAATGAGAGAAAGAGAGCTGAAGTGCAAGTAAGAAATAAAAATGCGAAGGCTGCAATTACACACTACGACTTGAGGTTTTTTGCTACGCTCTCTTCTCGTTGTTGCCGGCTGGTTTCCTTGTTTTTGTTGCTGTTGTTGCTTAAGTAGTTGTGTTTATGGATGTAGTGTTTGAACGTGCAAATACAGTACGTTTATTTATTTAAGTCTTTAGCAACGTTTTGCTATTGTACACACTGTGTGTTTGTGTATGTACAAATGTGTGCATTTGTGTGTTATATTAATTGAAAAAATGACAAAAACATTCAGTTTTTTGTTTAGTTTGCCTGTTTTCCTGCTCTCGTTTCTATTATTTTATTCTGCTTGTTGTTTTGTAGTATTATTTGTTCCTGCACCAGGTGGAAGATTAAAGATAAAATAGTGATTATAAAAAAATCCTGTCGTTATTTTGCTATGGCCACGATAACTTAACACATACACATACACACATGCAATCAAACGCACACACACGTGTAAGCAAGCAGGAACCTTTAGACTTGATTACATCTTGCGTGAGATTGGCAAGAGCAGTAAAAAAATTAAAAAGAATACATACATACATACATATATCTTTGAAAGAAATTTATGTATTTATTTGTGCCATGCAGAAGATGGGATATTATCTTGGCAAAGAAAGGAAAAAAAAACTTTAGCTGGGAATATTCTTGTCTTATTTTACGTCCCATGAAGAACACCACCGTTTACAAACCTTTATTTAACTTGCCTTCACTTACATTAAGAACCAGAAATTAATTTATTTAATAGTCTTTTCAAATAGCTGAATAAGCAAACAAATTTATGTATGTGTGTGTAGAATTGAAAACATCTTGTTAAAGACATTTCTTTTTTATTTTTAAATTTCTAAAGATTGTGCAAATTTGATTTCCTCTTTTCCCACTTTTTCCTGAACCGTGTTTTTACACACGTGAGTTTGCTTATGTTACGATCATGTGTGGTCAATAACAACAAGTGTAGTTTTTTATTTTACTGCCCAATAAAGTTCTTTAACTGATTACTTAATGAAAATAAAAAAATACAGAACATTTCTTTAAAATGTTTTTTTTTTTAAATTTACTTTAAATATACACAAGTTCGAGTTAACTTTCAGAACTCTACGGCACAAGCGTAAAATCAAATATCTTTACTAGCGGCCGTTAAAATTCCTGTCAGCGATGGTTTTCATGTGAATAAATTTCCATGTGTTACAAGATCTACGAATTGCAGCCTGTTTATGGTACACTGAACAAAAAAAGGTTTTACTGAATTCGATTCTCTGGAATGGTGGTGTTTGTTTTCAAACTCTTTATTATTGGCCACTAAAATTTTTAGTCAATTTAAGGTTTCGCTTCGTAAGCGCCTAAAGCAAAAATTTTCTATATTCAGTTTAGGCTGCGAAAGAGCAGTTTTTATTTTCTTTACAACAAAAAAAAAAAAAAAAAAATAAATAAATATAAACTTTGTGCAACATTTGGAGTTGTGATTGAGTGAGTTCTTTATAAGCGACCTTGTTAAATTTTATTTTCATTTGCACATTTTATTTCTTATTTTTTATTTTATTACTATTTTTTTCGTTTTTCGTTTTTCGTTTCTTCTTTTTTTTTGTAGTTTTGCGCTATAAGAGTATTTATTTATCTTTTCCTTTTTGAAAGGACTTGGTTGCTTAACTAAATTGCTTTGCCGCTGCTTGGCTGATTCACTTAAGTGTTCTTGTTGTTGCTTTTCCTGCTGCTGCATTTGCTTTTAGTTTAGCCAGTAAAAGCTTTACGCTGAGCAGCAGCCTTACTTCTGGCCTGGCCAGTTGTAGCAGCAGCTGCCGTAAACTTTTTTAAGCAAATTTTGCCACATTATTTTTTCTTTGTTAGTTTTTTTTCGCTTTATATAAGCAAGTATAAAGTAAAAGTTGGCATGTCATGCAGTATGCTCGTATGCATCTCTTGAAGGCAAATGTTTGTTCGTTTATCTGTCGGTATGATTGTAGCCTTTGTAATTACTATTGCAGCAATAGTTGCTCGTTTGTTTTTGTTTGTTGGTGAACGTTGCCACTTTTCCGCTTTTACACACTTCCGCT
Source organism: Ormia ochracea (assembly GCA_963402855.1). Taxonomy (NCBI): domain Eukaryota; kingdom Metazoa; phylum Arthropoda; class Insecta; order Diptera; family Tachinidae; genus Ormia; species Ormia ochracea. The sequence continues at coordinate 5,634,069 of OY727105.1, forward strand.
AATTCAAAAACAAGAAAAGGAAAAACTATAGAAAGGACTTGGGTGTTATTATTTTTGCATTTTATTTCACTCTGTGCCGTATTCGTTACCACTTCCTCATTTCTGAGGAATTTTCTTCTTCTTTTTTCTTTTTGTTCCTTCTTTTTTTTTGTTGCACAAAGTGCAAATCTATTTTTATTTCCTTGGCAGTAACACCGAACTTTCCAACGAACAAACACTGAGCTCATGTAAAACAATACTAATACACTGAGTAAAAATGAAGTAAAAGCTTATTGGGTTTCCTTGACAGTACTTGTAAGAATTCTTTTCAAAATATAATAAGCTGGTTGTAAGTTTGCTTTAAGAAGAATAACCAAATATGAAGATTTTTACACGCACATATTTCAATTAAATGAGTGCTTTAAGCTGAACTGAAAGTTCAACTGAAAGAAGTATAGCATGTTTTTAATATGTTTCTATTAAAAATATAATTCAAATATTTATAATTTTAAAAAGGCTTTACAAATATTTGTTGTAAAATAAGTTGTTAAAAATTTCGCTTTTTTCTAATACATTTCTTTCGCACCTGTAACGACTCTAATCGGCTTTAGTGTAATAAAAAGGATTTCTGAATGCAGAAAATTTTTTTTACACACAATTTTAATTTCACTTATATATTTTCAATAGTTCGCATAATTCCAAAACTTTAATTATAAATTTAGATTCTATTTACATTTTTTTTTTATATTATTAATAATTGAAAAATTTTAAATTCTTTTTTTTTATTGCGCAGTTCGCTGTTTCTGAAGCTTATCAATTAGAAGCTCTCAACCAAAAATTATTTAGAAAAACTGAAAATTCTTTTTTTGACATTTGACGCAAAAACTTTTAGATAAGAGTTTCAATAAAATATATTCCAAAAGATTTTAAACAAAAAAAAAAAACTTTAAAAGCTTTAAGCAATTTAAAATTCTTAATAAAGTTATTAACTAATATTAAAGAAGTTTTTATTTAAACAGTTCTTAAAGCTTTTTAATAAAACGGGTACGAAAGTTTTTCCAATTTTAAATAAAAATTTTTTAAAAAAAAGCTCTTTGATAGCCAAGTTGTTTCACAAAATTTCTGTGCAAATAATATATATTATTATAAAGCGGAAGGCGAAAATGCATTTTTTTAATATTTTTATTAATATCTAAATATGGTAAAAAAAATATCAGTGAGAAATATTTGATAAAAACATATTTAAAAAATAACTTAAATTATATATAAATTGAAAGCAAAACCAAGTTTAATCTATTGCAACAATAAGCTTTATAATAAAGTTAATCTAAAAGCTCTTTCTGAAATATCTCAACTAAAAGTGATTTAAATTTCTTTTAAATAATTCTTATTATAGATTTTTTATTTTTCATTTATTTTAAAACACTTGAAATAAAGCTTTTCAGATTGAATTTGCAGATTTCTTCACGCTTAAACTCTTAACTCTGTTAAAACTTTAGAGAACTGATTCTTTATAAATATCATTCGTAAAAGCTCGAAAAAACCAATATCTATGGAAATGCAAAAAAAAAAATTTTTTTTAAAAGCTTTAAGGAATTGGCAATACTATCTATCTATAAATATCACTCGTATATGCCCTTAATAAAACTATTTTTTAAAAGATTTTTAATGAAAAATCATTCATTCTGATAACTTTTAGAATATCATTATAAATGTTTCTAATAGAGCTCCTTCACAAAGCTCTTTCAAGCTTTTCCATAAATGGTCTCTTTCAAGGTTTTATTTGACATTTAAAAAACGAAGTATAAGTGGTGTTAAAGCTTAGAATAACCTTTTTAAACTTTTCTTTAAAATACATTAGAGCTTTAAGCTTGGTTTAATAACAGTTCTTCTTAAAGTTTCTCTCAAATGCAAAAGGGCAGAGGTTTTAAATATTCCGTATAAAAAAAAATACTAAAATAAATTCTTGACTTGAAATATTTTATGCGCATTTTTTTTTTGCATTTTAATTTGCAAGATATTAGAAATTGCTTAAATTTATCGAAGTATGAAATTAATACTGTTTGTGATAGCATGCACACACGCACCATCCCACTAACACGAGAAGGAATGTCTTCAAATATTAAAGGGCTTTTTAAAAATTATTTTCTGTGTGAACATCGCAAGAACTCTATTTGTATTCTTTGTTCGTAATGTTGTTTCTTTCTAACGCTTGTTTATTTAAATGTCCTTGTTTGTTTGTTTTCTGATGCCATTTTTATAAGCCTGTAAGCATCTTTTTGTATTTTATATATTTGTATTATGCAAGTATGTGTGCATTTGTGCCTGTTTGTGTGTTTGCATTATTTTAATAGCATTAGAACTTAATGCACATTTTGTGTACGTTTTGAGTTAATTTTTTTCGCGTGTGCTTTAAAAGAATTGTTTGCTCCTTTAGATGTGCATCGCGTATTAATGCAACTACTTGCTGCCTCTTTTTGGCCGCCAGCAACCATATTGTGTTGCTAGTTAGTTTGATAGGGACATTTTATTTATTTATTTTTTTTTATTTTTGTTCCATTCTGTCTGTTTGGCCTTCGCCCAAAAACAACGACTGGCAATGTAAACATGTAAAATAAAAAATAACAACTTTGTAAAAAGGATTTTCAATTCGTCAAGGCGTTAATGCACTTTGAACATTTTGTATACTTATTTGAGTATTTTTTTTCTTTATTTATTTTGCTTTTTATATTTTTATTTCATTATATATTTCTTTGCTCCCTTTATGTGAATTGCTAACAAATTTGTTTATTTAATTCTTTTCATTTTCAGTTTCTTGTACGCTTTTAATTTTTCCATACTTTTGCTCTGACATAATTTTTTTATTCATAAATTTTACTTTTTTGTTCAACTTGATTTGACTTGCTGGTGCAAAATTGTCGCCACAGCAATGCACTGAGAACTTGGATTTTGAGGCAAATATGGTTTTCAGGAAAATTCTACTAATAAATAATATTTTCCTCAGATCGCAAAAACTAAATTTAGAGTGATGCTGTAAAAGGTTTGGGTTTCGCATTTAAATTATAGAACTAAATTATAGAAAAGTACATTCAAAAATCTGTAAGGAAAGCTTAAAGCTTTACAGTTTTTGCTTTTGACAGATATTCAGAAAGCAGATAATTCACAATTTGAGTCTGATTCTTTCTAAAAGCTCATGGAAGACCCAGATAAAACTTTATTTATATGAAATATCAACTACCGACTTGGGCAGAGCAATAATTTATTTTCTTTTCTTTCAAAAAAGCCACAAAATTTGAAGCCGATCAGGCATCAACTGCTTTTACACACTATCTTAGCAATACATGCTCAAGGACTTGCATCTAGAAAAGGGGATGCAAATTAATGCTGATATCCCTGCCATTCACACGAATAAAGAGTTAAACAGATTTATTTTTGAAAATTTCTTTTTAGCAATTTTTTAAAATCGTGTTATTTTTGATAAAAGAATATTTTAAAGAAAAATTAAAAATTTAGAAATATTGGTTGATTTATATCTTAATTATTAGAAGAGGTTTTCCCCTCTTATTGCCTATAAATAAAGTTTTCGCAAAATTTTAAAATAACCGAGAATTATTATGTTACAACATACGAGTAAATGTGGTTTATGTCTTTACGAGTGCTATTTGCATTTCTTGCGTTTAAATGATAAACGAATGCGGTATATTGCAGTCTACATTATATTATTTGGCATGTAATTTAATTGAAGGCGAATTCAATAACATCTGAACGTGCTACAGCAACAACCATTTCGCCGCCAAAAATTAAATATAAAAAACTTGTCATTTTCAATAATTAATAGTGTTTTCACACCTAAAGTTAAAACCTGGTTTCAACTTAAAACCTACAAACAGCTGATTTTATGTTCACATACAATTTTTATAAAATCAGGTTTTATAATACAGTTTGTCAAAAATAAATTGTTAATGAAAAATAAATTGTTTGAAGAAATAGATGTGTTTGCTGTAATTATTTTTCCCACATTTATTTGTGAATTGTACGACAGCTGTTATTGTATATATAAAACATAAATTTTAAAAATGTGTATCTAAAATTGAAATGATTTTACATTTTGTGAATGAATATTTGTGAATTGTGAATGAATTATCAGCTGTTTTCAATCTTTCTAACTTGGTAGCACTGAAAAAAAACAAGGTTGCATATTATAAAATGTACTTAAAACCAATTCAAAAAAGGTTTTAAGATGGTTTTATGAGAATTATTTTGTATGGTAAAACCAGGTTTTAAGGGTTCGTTTTAAAGTTAAAACCAAATTGTGTTTTAAAACCAGGTTTTATCCTCAGTGTGAAAACACTATAAGACAGCAAACAGAAGCTCCTACATTTTACTATGAACAATCAGCTGTGCTGATCAGCTGATTGAATTCCCCTTGTATGAAATACGCTGAATTTAAGGAAAAATAAAAATATTTATTTTTTCTCATTTTAGAGTTTTTTTTTCTAATTTTATGAAAGTAAGAAATATATTTTTTAATGCTATATTTTTTTTTTATTTATTTTTTTAACATTACAATTAGATTTATAATTTAGGTGGAAGCACTGCTTGCTGGTGGCATTGAGTAATTTTTTACTCTTTTTTTTAAATTTCTTATTTCCTAATTAAAATAAATTAAAAGCTTTCTTTATCGTGCGAATGGATTTTTTTTAACAAAAAAATTTATTATCAAATGGGGACAGTGAAAATAATTTTAAAAATTATGAAATCCCCCAATCAATTTGAAATTAATAGCATTTGTTTTCCCAAGAGGGAACTTATAACAAGAACTAACTGTATTAAGGTGCAGTTGAGTTATTCTATTGAACTTTTACAAAATAATGACCACTAATAATGACGGCGGCAGAGTTTGAGAAAAACTCATATCAAAGTGATCTCTCGTTGTTTTCTGCCTTTTCAACACTTTTTCTCGTAATGATATAAACAACAACTGAAGAATAGAAATAAAAAAAAAAATTTTAATAAAAGTTTTCTTTATCTTTTGCTTTTCACATTTGCCAGCAGCACCCCTGCCAACATCAGACAAAAACATTCCATACAGCCGTAACTCCTGCCCAAAGCTCAAAGTAATGCGAAAAAAAGCATCCTTCAACAAGCAGAGCAGAAGGCCTCGTTTTATATTTATTTCTATTCAATATGAATAAAATAAAACTTATACATGTTTATATGAAAATCCACTTTCTGCAACTTTTTCAAATGTTTCCCACCAACTTCCCTCCCCCGTCCCTTTCGCTATGAGCACTATAATTCTTTTATAAAAAAAAAAATTAAATAAAGTAGAAAATATAGTTACAAATCGCATAAAATATGGAAAAGCTGGCAACAACAACAAAAAAAAATAAAAAAAGTGAAAAAAAGGAAAACTCTATTACAAAACGTGTATCTTGTTAGAAATAAAAACCTTGAAAGTTTTTAAATTTAACCTGTTTAGCATTGCAATGTGTGAGTTGGAGTATGTAGCGAACGGTTGGTGGTGGGGCAGACAGTGAGACAGATGTTTATAGACAAAAATTTATACACAGTTAAAGTTTTATTCCTTGAAATGTTGTTATCAGGTATGTTGGGAAAAGAAAAAAAAAAGTATTGAGGAAAAACGATATCGTCAATGTTTGTTGGGCAAACAACAAAGAGCCAGAGGCTGGGAAGGAGTGAGAAACAGTGCCAGGTATCGCTTTATTAAAAGGGACAATGCGACATAGTTGGTGCTAGTGCTGTTCCAGGCAAGCGCTTCTCTTCGGCAAAGTTCTCAAGTTAAAGAAAATGTTAAATAAAATAAAAAAATGCCTCGAATATCAGTAGAGAAATATAAATTGTAAATGTATTTGTTAAAGGATTTTCCAAAGTTTTTTTCTTTGTTTCTTGTTGTCATTGTTTCACTTTTATACTATATTATTTGCAAACAGACATGTGAATTATTTTACATATAAAACTTTTGTAATTTTAATACAAACTTTTTGTTATCAGCAGCAGCAACAATAGCAACAACCTGTGCAGAAGACATATCGTATTTGCAACAAGAAAAGGGTGACACTAAGTAGCACAAACACACCACCTTTTGTAGAAGTAAATAACTATTAAAAATAATTAATTAATTAAAAATATATTTAATACCCCAGTCAGACATTTTTTTATACTGAAGCAAATTATTTCAATTGGCTTTTAGACAATCCTGTCATTCGGACGCTTTAAATTTGACAATACATCTGACCAGTTTATAAAATTATAAAAGATTATAAAAGATTATAAAAAATTATAAAAAAATATAAAAAATTATAAAAAGTTACTAATTTTATATATAAATTTTTTATTTTCAAATGTTTAAAATATATTTTTGTTAATAATAAAAAGAAAAATTTTTTCCCAAATTTTGGGTAAATTTAAATTTTTCATAAGAGTACCCCCTTTACATTTTTGGCCAAAAATCGTCAAATTTTGAAAACGTCCGTTTGTGTATTTTTTAATGAAGAACTTGCGTTTTTATTGCTCTTGTAGGTTTATTTTACGTTTTTAAATGTTTAAAATATATTTTTGTTAATAATAAAAAGAAAAAATTTTTTTTTCCAAATTTTGGGTAAATTTCAATTTTTCATAAGGGTAAAAAAATAATATAACCCCTTTACATTTTTGGCCAAAAATCGTCAAATTTTGAAAACGTCCGTTTGTGTATTTTTTTTTGCTCATGTAGGTTTATTTTATGTTTTTAAATGTTTAAAATATATTAATAAATAATAAAGAAAAAAAAATTCTTTCGAAAGAACTACAAATAATAAAAATGTAGCAAAATTTCAACGAGATAATTTCAGTAAATACTTGAACTATTTTACTATTAAATCAAATTTTAAATCTTTTAAAAAAGGAAATCCAAAAAACGCTTTGCAGAACATTTGCAGAAACTTTTATTAAACATCTTAATTGTTTTCAATCAACAATGATTCTGAATGTTGTATAAAAAGTTACCCAAAATAGGCAAGAATCGATTAAGTGTTGCAAACAAAAAGCATTGAATAATGACCAAGTTATACTGCATTGAAATCATTAAAGTGCAGCCAAGTTTGTTTCATATGGTACCACTGTCTTAGCAAGCTAGTCTCCCACACTGCGAGAAGGACAATGACTGCCAGCAGCGCTTAAACTTGACATTTTGTATAGTTTTTAACTAAACTTTGACATAAACCACACTGCCTGTATAGTTACAGAGAAAATAATGAAAAGTGTAAATAGCCTACCTTGCTAAGAGCTCTTTACTCTTGTATTTTCACACACACCAAATAGACGAAAAAACACGTCAGAAAAATATGTATTCACATTTTATATTTTAATCAAAGAAATTTTAATTTTCATTTTTTTATAACCAAACTACTTTTTCTTACAAACGAACATTTTTAAGTTATTAAGAAAATATTGAATTTCACTTTTTAGTAATTTAAAACTAAAACTAAATATTAAAATGACGAAATTATGAAATAAAAAAATTTTGCCAAACCAACACGACCGAACAGAATGACATTTTTAACACAACTCAAATCAGTGATGACAAATTGAAGTGATGAAATGATCAAGGGACAAAAGAGTACTTTCTATCAATATTTTGGTGCTTATCGTTTAAAGTACATTTTATTAAAAAAAAAACTAAAAATAAAAATTCAAAATGTTATCAAAAACAAAACATTTTCAAATATTAAAATATTAAAAATTAATTTTAAAATATAATTTTAAACAGAGAAATAACCAATAAATTAAAAAACAGGAAATAAATAAAAATAATTTTGGTACTGTATTGTGCAAAAGGTTATTTTTTCATATAATTTTAAGTAGAAAAACAAGTACTTGAAATGTGAAATCAGCTACGTGTGGCACTTTTTGAGGTAAAAGTAGTACATAAAATTCAGCTACAAAATCCGTCTTCAAGAAATTAGGCAGCATCAGAAATTTTCCACACGAGCTTTGTTGATAGAAATCAAGTAACGTCATGTAAAGGGTAAAGTACGAAGCCGATAGTCACACAACTGCGGCTTAAGGTCACTAAATATCCGCCAAAAACACATCAAGTATTATGGCGATGTCAATGAAACTATGCTTGTACTTGACATGAAAGATCAGTAATTAATTTTATTGGACAGTCCTTAGCAGTAATTTGTAGGAATACATTCTTTAAAGAAAGAATTAATAAAGTGCAGATGCTAAAAATTTCGAATAAAAAATATTTTGGAGATATTTTGAAGTACTTTTATAACATCATAATTCTTTGAAAACATTCGTTTGTGTATTTTTGAATGTAAAACTGGCGTTTTTATTGCTCTTGTATGTCTATTTTACGTTTTTAAATATTTAAAATATATTTTTGGTAAAATTTAAGAAAAAAATTTTTTTACGAGAATTGGGGTAAACTTCACTTTGTCATTAGTGTAGCCCCTTTTCATTTTTGGACAAAAATCGAAAAACTTTGAAAACGTCATTTAAACTTTATTTTTTAATGGAAAACTTGTGGTTTTTTTGCACTTGTAGCTTTATTTTATGTTTTCAAATGTTTAAAATATATTTTTGCTAATAATAGAGAAAAAAAAATTTTTTCGAAGTTGGGGGTATATTTCAATTTTTTATAGACGAATTAAAAGAGTAGAGAAAATAAATGGAAAATTAAAAAGCGATCGGATTTGGATTTAAAAATAATAACTTTTATTTATTAAGTATTATTTAAATTATATTTCTTTATTCATTTCGTATTTTCTTATTTATTCAGTACTGTCCTTTATGAGGGTTTGGATTTGGGAGTTGCATTTCTTATTTTTTTAAATCCAGATGATTCCTTATGGGGAGCTTTAATATTAATTTACTAATTGTTACATTAAAGTAAATGGCAAAAAAACAAAAAAAAAATCAGAACTGAACTGAATTCAACTGGCATACGAACAAGGCAAACAGCTAAAAAGTGCAGCGAGTTAAAAAATACCTGGAGCAAAACAAAGTCCTTTTTGCTGCACACACCTTTTAGTTAATCAAAAGCAGTCAAGTAAATTAAGTTTCTTCGTGAGTGCAAATAAATTGTTGAAAATGTTAAAATTATATTGTATTTATTTAAATATTTTCTTTTTTTTTAAACATAAAAGAAACATGCAGTTGGTTGTGTTACATCTAATTCAGGATATAAAGTAAGCCGGTTTCCATTCTATGCATTTCTCATTTGCACTTCAAAGCGAATTTTAAAATTCCTTTAATGTTTCGAGCACAAATTGATGGCAATGAAAAGACATGAAATATAAATTTACCTGCTAATGGTAGCCGGCAGATAAGTTGTAAAATAGACCACAAATTTATCTTCAATAATTGATTTCCTTCCGCATTCAGTTTCAATCCTGATTTATCAAGAAAATAATTTTATTTATTTCTTACAATTTTTTCTTTTTTGTAGACGTTTTACATTTTTAAGCCCAACACATTTTGATGTCTGAACTAATTTGGGGGTAGGTCAACTGAACTTAGCCCACTTATTGCTCAGGTAGGCATATGTATGCTCAGGAATGCTTAAATGTTTATCGAGTTATAAAATTTGCTTAACAACTTATTTCAAAACCATAAATTATGGGATTCATCAAATTGTGGTTAACACACAAAAAAAAGAAAAGAAAAAATTCTCTCAGAACACTCTGCCAAAAAAAATTACTCTTTGCCAATCTGGAAAGCCGCCTACCCTTCTGCTAGTTGTATAGTTGTAAATAACAAAGTTTCTTATTGTGTTGTCCTTGAAGGCTTTAAATTATTATAGCAAAACATTAAGATGGTCCTTTTTATGGCCATTAGATGAACAAGCAATTTTCAGCCGAAGAAGCAAAAATAAAATAAAATAAAATAAACTCCATGAAAGTGATTTTGAAAGGCGCTAGAAAGCTCTTACAGACCCTAGACCAACACCCCTTGCCCTTCCTCAGCACTCACTATAGACAAACTATAAAACAAAATTTCTCTTCCTGTGGAAGAGACCATAGAAAGCACATGGCTGTAAGATTCTTTGCCCCATTACGAGATGAATAAGCGAAAAATGAGGATGACACAATCAGTGTACAAAGGACTTGCCAATACTAAGGAAAAGGGTCAAAGGAAATCATTTTCAGTGGAAGTTCGATTATTTATCTTAAACAATTTTTAAAGGAAACTTTGACATTTAAAATCTACATTTTGATTAATGTTTCACAATGATCGAAAGGTGCGTTTGGGTGAGTGTGTGTCACTTGTTTTTGGTTTGTGTGTGCAATGGGATATATTTGTGTTATATGTGTGTCTGTATGTCTGTGTGTGTATGTGCCTCAAAGTGAATTAATGTTATTTTATGTAAATCACACACAAACAGTTTATAAAATAGAAACTTTAAAATACAGCAAACTTACATTATTTCTTATGACACACATACACTCACTCACTCACTTACCCACTCACACAGTCTGAATTTTTTCCTAAATAGTCCATAAATAAGCATTTAATTCAAAAAGATAAGACCAATAAATAAGGAAAATATGGATTTAGTTGTCTATCTACTCTTTTTAATTTTTCCCCTCTTTTTTCCTTGAGATTATAAAGGACTGATAAGCAAACGGCAGCACCGAAGCATGAAAAATAGAAAGCAAATATGACAAATGACACAATTTTAGTAGTTTCGTTTACATTTCTAGATAATCGAATAACTGGCTGAAATGTGTGCGACAAGCTTGTCAGTACACTACACTATTTCTTCAGCAGATTTATCGAAGAGAGAAAAAGTACCAACGTATTCAAAAGTACCACTTTTTGTTCAGCTTGTGTACTGTAATCCATTCTATTGAAAACCTTCAAAAATTTTGTTTTATTTTTAAAACGTATTTACGAATATCGAATTTTTTTCCCCCTTCAGCTAGAAATACACTCAACAATGCAGAATTATAGCTGAACAATACGAATCACGTTAATTGCAAATCTTATAAAAAAAAGGTGAAAAGTATAAAAAATCCATTTCCCATCATTTCTACAAAGCAAAGCCAAAATCCATTTTTTATTAAAAAAAATAAAATATAAAAACTTCCTACATTTTGTTTTTAAAAATGTCGAGGTAATTTTATTTATGAAATTGACAATTAAGAATAGAAATCATATTGAAAAATTAAATAAAAGAAATAAAATCTGCAATAAAAGTTGCAGTCTCTCTGAGGTATGGAAAATTGATTGTGATTGAAATCTCACAAAATTAATTTTAATCCACATAAAAACTATTATTTATCAATTAATGCACTAATTTATCATAACGGTGGGCGCATAAAAACAAGAACAATTTAACTTTATTTAATAAAATTTATTTGTATAATTTGTATAACCGCGAATGCTGGCACAAATTTAATCTAAACTATATAATATTACTAATTCTAAATTTCTTTAATATAATAATATAAATGATTGCAAATAAATTAATAAATAATATATATATATATATATAAATGCATATATTTTTAAAATAAATAAATATTCACACAAAAATTTACATATAAATAAATAAAAATAAAATAAGCTAAAATAAAACTTTTATAATTTAAATAAAATATTAAAATTATAAAATTTTAATATTTTAAATAATAATAATAATATAAATTAGTGTTTAATACAAATAATAAGATTTAATAACTAAAAATTAACTTATATTAAATTAACTTATATTAATAATTAAAAATTGGTAATATCTCCCTATAAAAATAAAATTAATAATATTAATATCAATAGTTAAACTATCAATTTTTATAATTTAAAATAAAATATTTAAATAAATAAATAATCAATTATTAATAAAATATAATAATTATAAGAACAAGAGCACAATTCACCATAAAAGTAGAAATTCTACAAAAAAAAAAAAATTATTTGCCAAAGGGAAGAATCCGATAAAATAACACGAAAAAATAGACAAATATTTTAAATTTATATGCAAGGATCTGTATCCACAAAAAAAATATAATATGAGAATAGAGATTCACGGCAGAATGAAAACTAATAATTCACCAAAAATTAGTGCCCGACACTAGCAAATAAACCAACAAAAAGTGAATTCATTTAAAATGTCAAAAGCTCTAAGTGACAAATAGTCAGATGTTTTCACAGATGTGAAAAACTCTAGAAGAGAAATTGATCAAGTTTCAGCAAAGGAAATTATTTAAATTCAGAAAAACATAAATGGTATTCTAATGTAAAAAATCACCACTAAAGGCCGTATGACTATTCTACAAATTTTTTTTTTTTTTTTTTTAACCAACTCTACCTGCAAAGCTTTTGGCTTCTTTGCAGGAAAACACCCAGGGTCCAGGCAAGAATCGAACCCGCGACCTCCGCTTCATTACGCTGAGCATTATTCACTCGCCTACGGGACACCCGACAATGACAATATTTACGCGATTAGCAGAAAAAAGAATTAGCAAGAAAAGAATTTATTTACATCATATTTGTATGATAGTATGGCAATAGCAATGCCATTTTCATGCGATTTTTTAAAATAGGATGGGATCACATCAGACTTTCGTGTAAATGAATCGCATTAGTGTGTAGGATAGTGAAAAAAAATTAGTATTAACTCACCCCTTTGTTCAATTTTTAATTTCATATTTAAGCTTAAGATCGTTTAATTTTATATTATTTATATATTTTTTAATTTTTTTTCTAGCCTAAGATTAGGAATCAAATTAAAAAATTATCGCAAAGAAATCATTCTGTAATATAAAAGAAATGGGGCAAAAAAGAATATAATAAAAATTAATTATTTTGCATCTATGCTTCGCCTTATGTGGTGCTACCTGCGCCTTTACACCTGTAAGAATCGCCGTTTTCATATAAAAAGAAACGTTAAGCAAGTTAATAATTATGAAATATTTTCTAAAATTTTATATATATGTTTTGGTATTTTAAAATAAGAAATTTTAATCGAATAATTTAAAATTTATTAAAAAAAAATTAAAGGAAATTATTAAAGAAAAAGGATTTAAATAATAATAATCGTAAACGCTTAAAAGCTCCAAATTAATTTTCGTAATTATTTTTTAGTAGACACGAAGAAAGCTCTTCACAAAAAAATTTTATAGATTTAAAAAAATTGTACAAACTTAAAACAATTTAAATGGACGCACTTTTGCCCTCAAATACCTTTGCCATTAGCTGGCCCCACTTCTGCTCTCTTCATTATAGACCATTTCCTGCCTTTTCATATTTCTTAAGGGAAATATTTATTTCATATTTTAATGTCGGTTGCTGTTTATTGTTCGCTTGTCCGTTCTTTTGTCTTGTTTTTCGAGTAAAACAAATGAATTACAATTTAATTGTTGCGAGAATTAATTTTAATTGTATTTAAAGCTTTTGCATTATTTAAGTGCAGAGCAAAATAAGCGGCGAAAATACTTTAAACCAATTGTAGGATAATAATTTTTCTCTTTTTCTTTTTTTTTTGGGAGTTTTTTCGTGATTTCTCCTTTCTGCCTTTCCCAACATTAATTTATAAAAATTTTTTTTTTGGTGTTTTATTTTATGGGAAGAAGTTTTAATGCTCATACTCGTAACTTTTTGTGCAAATATTTATTATTACTTTTTTTTTGCTGGGGGGAAAGTGTCTTCAGGATATTTGTTGTTGTTGTTGTTGTTGTAGTTTGAGTTTCTTAAGCATTTATTATCAAATGACCGCTTTTGCTTCAGGTGGCGTATTTAGGCACTCGCTAAACAGGGGATTAAAGTTGTATGCTTGCCTTTCGCTAAAGTGCAATTTTTTCTCGTCCAGCTTTTTTTGTAATTTAGTAAAACAGAGGGGATTATACGTGATGGTAGAAAATTCAGAGCAAACATTTGATACAATAAGAGTAGCCATAAGAGAATTAGACTGGTCTTTAGAGTGTTTTTCCCCCCATTTTTCATTTCCTGTGAAAGCGGGAAATTTGTCAAATTCCCCGGGATCCCGGAACGGGATTCGCGATCTGGCTCTATAGAAATAATAACAGTTAAATTTCCCAGGCGTCAACAAAAATGTCATTACAAAGCTTTCAATAGTTAATAGATAAATAGTTAATGTTTTAATAATACAAATATAGGCTAATTTCTAAATTCCTTAAAGATTTTTTCAACATGGAAAAAGTATATAAAAGTAAAAGTATATAAAAGTGTATAGTAGATGAAAATAAAAGCAGCTGTTTTCTAAACGTGAAGTTGACATTTATTTTTCCAATATTTCCCGGGAAATATTGAAAAAGTAACGCCGGGAAGGGGGAAATCTTAAAAGCTGTAAATCCCGAGAAAACCCTACTGGGCTTACATGAGGAAAGAATTATACGCCAATTGTTTTTAAATTCCAACTCCAGTTGCTTCCTATTTCATCATCTGTTCATGCTTTTTATATTTCTTATAAGATTGCCTTGTGTACGTTTAGTACAGATTTGAATTTAAGAATCGTCTGTCTTAAATGGTCTCGTATAACAGGTTAAATCACTTAACTGAATTCTCGTAAGAAGTGCAATTAACTTTATAAAATTGCATGTTCCATATTAATCGTTAATCATTTTGTATTGCTGATGGGCTTTTCCAGCAACTGCTCTTTATATTTAAATACTTCAAAAATTAATTTTTTTATTAAAATGAACTGAGTATACAAACAAAAGATAATATTATGGAAATAATATAAAAATAATATTTTTATTTTTGAAGGCAGTCATTATTGTTAAGTCATCAGAGTTGCAAGGTTACGAGATTCCACTTATAAAGCTTTAATTTTACTTTCTTTTAAAATGCCATGCGAAAAATGTATATATTGTCATTGGAAAATGTTCAAAATATTCAAATTAAAATATTTCAAAAATGCAAACAAAAATAATCGCCAAATCAAATGTAAATTATGAAAAAAAAAATTGTAAGCCAATAGAAAAAATATTATAATATTTTTCGGCAGAATAATGCCCCCCTACCAAAAACTGAAATAGGCATGCGAGCACTGGCAAGAGAAATGAATTAAATAGAGATTTTTAGAAAGTTCATTCACTTGGGGGATTTTATTTTAATCTTTTATATCTTTCGTATATTACAAAAGAAACCGTTGAAAGAGATCACTCATTTGATTTTGCGATACTATGGATTTTTTATTCGCAGTGATTGGGGAAGAATGTAGTCCATAAGGGTAAAAGCCACTTAATGAAAAATACATGAATACATTAACATGAAAGCATGTAAAACAACAACAAAAAGAATTTATTTATTCAGACATCCTAAAGCATTTTCCTTTCCAATTTTGTTGTTGCTTTTTTTTTGTTTTTGTGTTCTATTCGTTTTTTTTACTGTTGTTATTGTATTTATTGTATTACAACGAATCCTCCTCCCCATTGCTCGTCTTTAGCTTGAAATGTTAAAGGATTGAAAGTATCTCCAGAAGGATTTTTACTCGATTCTTTTCTCTGAATTTGTTTTATTTAAATATTTAATATTTGTGTCATTGCATGTCTGTGCATGCATACATATTTGAGTATTTCTATATAATATTTTTTAATTAAAATCCGACAAATTTGTCTTGAATATGTTTTTGCAACAATTGGTTATGGCACACCCACATTCAAACACATTTGAGGATTTACGCACGTGCCCGGTAGATGAAGTAGACCACATGAAAAATCTAGCATTTATAATACATTATTTTATATATAATAAATTATATTGTAAGAGAATACAAAAATTTAATAAATTAAATGGATAAAAGTGTTTGTTTTTAAGTTTAAAAATATTAATATTCACTTGTAATAATGCGACTTACAATGAAATTCAAGTTATCAATTGCATAAAGCTGTTTCGTAAGAGACGAGTAGAGGTAATAATAAATGTCTCTGTTCACACAAAGAGTGCTTTGTTTTTCGGGTTTTATTTTAAACGGACAGATTAATGTTACATATTGTTTCTTTAAACAAATAAGTTGGGAAAATATCTCTTTAACTTAATTATGTTGTTATATCACTGACACATTCCGCTTCCACATACAGAAAAATATTAATTGAAAAAAATTGATCTAATTATTTTTTAAAAAATATGAATACTTAGAATAAAACAACGAAGAATTTAATGCATTTAATTTTATTAATATAATCGAATAATTGTGATCTCAATAATGGACACAAGCGAAAAATGTTTATTCGAATTTTTCTCTGATTCTATTAAAATAATCGATTAGTTTAATAATTTTAGAAGTTTCCTTCCAATAATGAAATAATTTTTATTTTTTTAATAAAATAATTAAATTTAAAATATTTTAATAATTATTATTCAAATAATCGACTTTCTTAATTGTAATGCTAACACAGGTTTACTTGGAAACTATAATACCATATTGGTATAATATATATAACAAAAGACTTAATCAAATAAATAATATAATTTGGATTCGCACAATCAAAAACGATTTATAAAAATAAACGATTAATTTTACAACAAGAGTTTCCTTTTTTCGAATAATCGAAACAATGCCTTTTGACTAAACAAGTTACTTTATTTTTATTATAATAACAAAATTGTTTTATTGGAATATATAAAAATATGTTTCATTGAAATAATGAAATAAATTGTAATCCAACGACTTTGTTGGTGTAACCAATAAGTTCCCTTTGAATAATTGGATAATAAATTTTATTCAAACTTTTAAAAAAATATATCTTTCGAATACATAATGAATTGTATTCGAATAGTTTTTTATGCAATTAACGCATAATTAAATTATTGGACAAATTTCTCTTGAATTGTAATCTTAGAACAAAAAAAAAAGTGGATATTTGGATTAATCAAACTCTTTTGTTATTTCATGCAATAAGTTTAAGCGAATGAGCGCATACTTTTATTCGAATATTTAAAAATTTTTCATTCGAATCTAAGATTTTGTTATTTATTCTAATAATCTCCTAGCCTTTATGCAAATAATCGAAAACTTTAGTGTTTAAACATTGTAAAAACGCGAATTTTCCTAATAATCAGACCCTTTTCCTTTTTCATTCAATAAGTTTTTCCACGAACGAGTACATACTTCTATTCGAATTTTTAAATAATTTTCATTAGAACAATCTTGAATAATTCAATTTATTAATTTTTTTTAAAGCAATTAATACCTTTAAATTTCTGCTTTCTAAAACAAACATAAATGTGGCAAGCATATAAAACAAGTACAGATAAAATAATTCATACACATGATGTTTTTTATTGACACCCTGTTGAAATGAAAAATCATTTAATTTATACTCTGGAAAATATCAGCAAGCGCACCTACAAAAACTTAAAGCATAAGCAAAAGCATAATGAGTATTCAAAAAAAAAAAAAAAAAAACTCGAGTAGAAAAAATCATCTGTCAAAACCATTGACCAACCAAATAAATACTTTGAAACAAATATAAAATCTAATTTAATGAAAATACAATGAGAAGTGACGAGGATGCTCATGTTGACGATAATGGTCAGTTTTTCATTACCAAAATACCAACTAAATGAAAGAATGAAGATGAACGAATGAGCACAAAAGTATTTGAAGCATAAAATGCCAACAACAGAATTAAACAAATACACTTTGAACAATTGAGCATTAAAAAAAAAAATTTAAAAAAAATAAAAATAAATACTCGTATATTTGAAAAATGTATTTGAAAAATATGTTCATTTTCGCTTCCACTTGCAATGACTACAACAGCTAACAAACGAGGTCAATTCTACAATTCCAATGTGTGCGTGTGTGTGTGTGTGTTTTTGAAATTACTGGCAGTTTAAACAACTTTTACAACAGCATTTCAAAAGAGCTTCAATATCTTAAAGAAATTTTATTTTATGAGACAGCTCATCACTGGACCAGATTCTTAAAGAGTTTTGCTAATTTTAAGACCGCCCTCGTCAGCAAGTAATTTTGTCAAAAAGCATAAAAACCCAAACCAAAAACTCATGTAAGTAATTTTTACTAAAGAAGAAAAAAAACATACATGGTACATGTCATTAAAAATACAATAATAAAAACAAGCACAGCAAAAGAGAAATGAAAAGGAAAGAGAGGGCTTTACTTTCTTGCTCCCTTCCTCCTTCAATTTGTGCGTACAAAGTGCTTAAATTAATAATTAGAAGGAAGCACACATGCAAAGCAAACATAAATACTGACTCGTGCATGCAGAGCAAAGAAACTGTGTGTATGTTGGAATGTGCTCGTGTATATGTGTGCGTGAGAGTGTATGAAATTTTATGCAATATAATTGAGTGTACGAGCATGTTGTATGTATGTAAGTCCTTAATGCAGTTACACATGCTAACATGAACGCAAAGAGTTTGCCATTGCACTATGGGTCTAAGCAATTAACATAAATTAAAATTCCAGTTATTTTTGCTACATTTTTATCCTCTTTTATTATATTTTTTATGCTTTTCCATTTACAATAGTGTCGTGATTTATGGCGTCTTTAAAAGAAAATTTGTTCAAGTGCATAAAATATTTGGACAGGCAGAGTGTTGTAAGCGTTTTCCTTTTGTTAACAAAAAATATATTATTAATTTTCGTTTTATTTAAACAAATGTGTGCGCTCTGATTTATTGAGTCTTAAAACAGTGTAATTTCTCTAAAAGGAAATGCAATAGAGTCGACAGGCTTTCAAACATTTATGTTGTAAGAATTTTTTATGCGTTGTTCTTTCACAATTTTAATTTTATAATAAATAATTAGTTGATCCTTTTCTTTGGATCATGTGGTGGATAAAGGATTAAATTTGCTTCGGTGGCTTAAGCTTAGCTAAAATTTTGTTTTTGTTTTTTGCTCCAGCACAATCAAAATTTGTATGACTATTTTCTTTCGAAATGTACAGCGTAAATGTATTTGTTTAAAAATGCGTAACGCTCAGCTGCCGAATTAAATTCACAATAACTATTTCGTAGCGAATTTAAAACCTTATAAAAACCACACATAAATTTTAATTGTAAAAATTAAAAATTTATATCGTGAATCGTATATGGATTATGGAATTTGAAAGCCTTTTTAAGATAAATCTGTGGCGGCTCATGCAATTATATAATTGCCGCTGTTGGCTACTAGCCGACTTTGCATCCTCGAAGTATCTAATATCACTTAGATTTTATGCCCTTGGAAGGAGCTGCATTATCATTATATTTCTATAAATCCGGTCCATTTTTCAGTTTCGCTACACAAACGATATCCAGTGTTTCTGACAATTGATAGGGAAACAAGTGCGAGAATACACATTTTATGATGTATTATTAAAGACTCGTTATTTAAAGACTATTTATTAAAAAAAGTTAATTTAAAAATAAAATCAGAAGTAAATCAGATGGTCATTTGAACCGATCAAAAATAATATACTTTTTCTGAAAATTCTCATTACAATAACTTTTTCCTTTTCTCGTCCTTTTTCTCGTCCAGGACTCAATATTTATTAAAAAAAGTTAATTTATTTATAATTTTGAACCGATAAAAAATAATATCCTTTTTCTGAAAATTCTTATTACAATAACTTTAGATTGTTTTATTATGTATTAAACATCCTGGCAATAAGTGAAACTAAAGCAAAGGCTGAATTAACATCTTTAGAATATAAATCAGTTTGCATTTCGTTCTAGTCTGAATAAGTTAAAATTAAAAAATTCAAATTAATAATAATGAGAACTTTGCTTTTGAGCAAGAAATGTTCACATTTCAATTAAAAATTTAATTGGAAACTAAATACGTTTTCCTATAACTTTTCATTAATTCCCTACTTCGTTTCTTATCGCTTTCAATTCTCCATAAATTAATTGTTTTACAATTTTAAGTTTCTCTTAATAAAACATATTTTTCCTGTAAGTTTTGCAGCCTCAGTTGTTATAATAGTTTCCACCCCTATCCTGCCCTGCCCTGCCTGCAAATGATGCCTTTTATATTTATAAATTAATTGCGCTCAATTAAAAATGTTGCAAAATTAATTCATGACAACATTCCATCTCTACAGTTTGTTTTATATTAATGCAATTGTCTTGTGCTGATGTGAGTGGGAGTGGGAGTGTGAGTGCGACTGTGAGTGTGAGTCTGTGTGCGAAAGCCTTTTAACAAAAATGTGTCCTTCGGTATGGAAGTGTAAGTGTTTGTATTAAACAAACTTAATATAAAATTCGTTAACTTGAGCACACTTTTACAAACGCTTTCATAGACATTTTCATTGCATAGACTTGGAGCTTTTCTCATAAAACAAGAAGAATTGCAATTATAGCAAATGCATTGGAGTGGGAGAAAAAATCATTTCTCGCTTTGTAATTTATATGAAAATGTTTCATTTTATAGTGTGTGTGTGTGTGTGTGTGTGTACTTTTTTTAAATTTTGTATATATTTAATTTTTAACTATTTTATTTTATATTAGTTTTTTCACTTAATAAAATTTCTGTATTTCACTTGATTTTGTTTTTAATTAATTTAACTTGCATTTTTTTTTTTAATTAAAACTGAAATTTGTTTTTTCGTTAAGTTATATTTAATTTTTTTTTTTTGTTATTCTATTATTTTAATTTAATATGTTGTTTACTTGCTTTTTCTTTTGTGTATTTAATTTTTTTTAGTTGTTTATTATGTCTAATTTTTTTTTTAATTATTATATTTAATTTTATTTTATGCCAATTGGGTTTATTTGTTCATTTAATTTTTTTTTATTATTATTTAATAATGTTTATTTTTACTTGTTTTATTTTTTATTCAATTAAAAATTTTTTGTTTACTATTATTATATATTATATATTTTGTGTGTTATAAACAGAAGTTATAAAATTATGTTGGCTAATTTTTGAAATAATTAATTTACATAAATTATTCTGATGAGGCTGCACTAAGTCGTAGCAAAATATTATAAATAACTTCGTTGTACTTTTATATATATATTTTTTTAGTATAATTGGCCTAAACATTACTTAATAATAATTTTTTTATTTAAATTTTTTATATTTATTTTTATATTTATTTATTCTAATATTTTTTAATTGTATTACTTTGGTAATATTTAGTTTCGATAACATTTTACATATTTAAAAATTATCATTTTAGTGATATTTTATTTAATTCCCTTTCATTCGATTTTGTTTTGTTTTTTTTTTTAATTAAATATATTTTGTTTTATTTTATCAGTTAAAAGTTTCTCTTTATATCATTTATTTTGAGTTTAATTTATTTCATTTTTATTAACTTTCTTCAATATTTTAATTTATTAAATTCAACTCAATTTTATTTAATTTGAATTTGTTTAATTTTCCTTTTTGATTTGAACACATTTTACTTTATTTTGGTGTTCAATTTATTTTATTTTATTTATTAAAAAATTTTTAATTTTGTTTTTTTTTCAACACTAGACACTTTTATTTTATTGTTAAATTTATTTTGCTTGTTAAACCACATTGAATTTTGCTTAATTTTATTTAATTTTTTAATTTATTGAATTAGGTTTTATTTCAGTTTTATTTAATTTTTTTTTTCATATTTATTATTTTAATTAGTTTAAGTTTACTTAATTAACATAAATGTTATTTTGTTTCATACACGGGTATTTTGAAATTTGTTCTTTTTCGTTTTGGTGACATTCATGTTTTAGTATGATGTTTGGCTTGCGGGTTACCAAGCTGACTCGTATGGTATGCAGTTGCCGTCAATTCTATTTTAAATTTAACAGAATAGTTTGAGGGTAAATATTTAATATATAAATAATACAAATAAACAACAATTTCAAATGCCCATTATTCATGCCACTTTAAATAGAAAATGGCAAAAACAAATGAATGTCCTTTTGAACCCACGATATTCGGCTTAAGCTCTGTGTTTGATTTAAATTAAAAGTAAAGCTACTGCCAGTTGTCTAGAGTATTTGAATGCGTATGGGTGTGTGTGTGTGTTTTCATTAAACTATTCCTACACAGCCATATGTTAAATTTAGAAGCAATTTGTATTGAAATCGTTAATGGAAATGAACCCTGCTCATGAAGACGTCATAATTAAGGCGATATTTGAAAATATAAATTCTTATAAAAACAGCACTTTTCCTCTGCGAGCGGAAATGATTTTTTCTCTTAACGGCTTTTATTTAGTAAGTGTAAATGCATGTGTATTTTACTTGCGTGTATGTGTCTTTGCTGGTTCTTTAAGCCTTTAGAAATGAGTAAAATAAAAGTATTTGTCTATCGCTGCTCTTTTTGCTTTTTGTTCTCTACATTCCTTTTTATGTTCATATCTTGATAAAATGTTATTTTCCATCTAATTTTTTTTTGTTTTTTTTTTTTGTATTTTTTTATTTGCATCTGTATGTCATTAAAAATTATAACATTAAACAGAAAAAAATTTGAAAAAATTTTACACAGGAAAATAATAAAGGAAAAAATTTATAACCAAAAACAAAGTAAAAGATTTTTCTATACGGTTTCATAGAGTATGTCTTTTGTAGAAAGTAAATAGGTGTGAGTTTAGGGTAGCCATACACACACGCACACTCTCGAGCATAATAAGCGAATGCAGTTGAGAAATATGAACAGCCCTTTTGACTACTTTACGCATTAGAACACGATACTACTATGCTATATTTGCTTGCCACTGCACATTATGAGAATCACGAAGGCCATTGTGGTTGTGCAGTTGTTTTTGTAATTTGACTGCCGTTGTCGGTGTATGCAATCCATGCAAATGTTGGTATTAGTTTGAGAGTCAGTGCAAACATGTTTGTAACACTTAATGTGTTTTATATTGCATTGCTCAATTTCAGTTTCACAGATCCGTTTACGTTTTTTTCTACATGATTGTGTGACTTGTGTAATTTGTTCGCACACAAACGTACACTCACGCACACACACACGTATGGGCATTTAATATAAAATACTCGTATATTCATTTCATTTCCGCAGGCATGGCAAAAATTTCTTTGTAGAATGTCGTTTCTAACGAGGGTGGACTTTCGAGTAGAATATGAAATTTGAAACGAGTTAAACGAAAAGGGGGTCTCTCTGACGCTTCCTCTGATATTTTAACCAATTAGACGGCTGGCATGTACTATTTTATACCATAATTGAAGATCGAATTTACAATCATTACAAAATCAGATTTGTCAACGATGAAATCTAATATCTAATATTTAAAAAGCGATTACGATAACTTTATTAAGAGATATTTAATCAATTATTTAAGAATTACTAACTAAAATTATATTGTATTAAAAGTATTAATGTATTTTTAAACCAGCAATTGTGCAAACTCGATTAATCAGTGGTTAGTAGCTTAATCGTTTTTGAATCAGCTAATTAAAATTCGAATAAATCCAGTCAATTAATATAATTTTTATTTCAACTAATTTCGAATAAAACCAATTCTTCGGCCAAGAAATTTGTATTATTCTATTATTGTTTGTTCAAGTAGTAGCTTTTTATTCGATTAATGAAATTTTTTTCAAATGTTTTCATTGTAAGTTAACCTATTAAAAGTCGAATTGAGTTTTCTTTTATCTCTTTGATTTTGTCAATCAAATAAATATAAGTAGGCCAATAAATTTCTTTTCATTTCCCTCAGCCGCTTTTATTCGAATAATTGATGTTTTTCGATTAATCGAAAACTAACCATTGAATTTCGAATAAAAAATAAACCTATTTTCAAAGCATGTATTGGATTTAAGTATAGTTTCCACAATAAATAATCACAATCGGCGATTAATGTATTCAGAATGGGTGCTGACGAATATTTTTATAATCATGCTAATATAAAGAAAGTGAAAAAGATAATGAAAGTGAAAAGCTTTAAGCTCTAACCGGAAACTTCAAAGTTATTATATATTTCATCAATCACTTCAAATATCTTTGCTTTTAAGCAGAAAATTTCCTTCCACATGAATTTTTCCAACAGCCCTTAATTTTTGATCGCTCTTCTTGTATTTCGAACTACATAAGAAAAGTTAATAAACGAAAACAAGACTCTTTGACTAAAAAAAAAAAGACGATAAAACTCTTATTGTTGCTTTTGGTAATTCAAGCATATAAAAGACCTTAATACTGCTTTACAGAGTACAAAAAAAAAAGCAAGAAAAAGTTGCAGAGAAGAAACGAAACAATAAAAAGAGTAACTCTTCTATTACTTACTAAAACTTTTAATAAAAATATTTTCTCATCTTTTTTTTATTAAACATTTTTAGATATTTTTATTATGGAAATTAAGAAATATCGAAGACATTACAATAAAGAATTTCTTAAAAATCCATTTAGTAGCGTATACGTTTATAAAAGGTAAAATTAGGAAGCAGTAAGAAATTAATTAAGCATCTTAAATTTTAACTGAAAAGCAATTTACATCAGAGTTTTCAGCAATGGTGTATTCAGTTCCCATTTATAGTCATATTCTTGAAAAGTAGAAGAGTCGTACGTGACATTCTTCTCATTAAGTCTGCTCATCAAGAGGTAATGGAATTTTTGAGGCCTAATCACAAAGAATACTTCATACGTTACTGTGTATTCTCGCAACTGACTTTAAGGTGGCGACTGTCAAGGTAATCAATATCAATTGTTTACTAATGTACTGGTACAAGCAATCAGCTGTTTTTACACATGAAATCAAGAATCAAGAACAAGCACTAATACGAAGCCGAATAAATATATTACATGTAAAAAAAAAACCAAATGATATTTGACAAAGTACTGAACGTAAAGAAAAATATAATGTTCGCCAATTTTCGTACTTTGTGCTAACGGATACGTATTTAACTTAGTTGGCAGTTGAAAGAGTATAAAGTACACGTATGAAGTATTCTATGGGGCTAGCTTTTAGTATTATTCTTCTGCAGGTGCCAATCAGTTGAATTTTGATTTTTTTTTTACGGCATGCCGCACCACGCCCATAAAAGAATCAATTACCTTTTTCATGGATTTCAATTAAATGTTCCTAATAAAATTGCTTTCCTAGACAACAAGAACTTCACTTGCGGTTTGTGTTTTAAGAAAACTGCAACAGTTTAATTATAAGGAGAAATTTCCTGAAATTACCTTCCCTATCCTTATCAAAATTTGAGAGATTCTAAAGACTTTTTAAATTATTTTTAAAAACTAAAAAATTAATTACAAAGTTTCATTACAGCTGATTTCCTCTCAAGCCAGGCTGACAAGCAAACTAAATTCCTTTTGAGAACTTGCTGGTCTATTCATTTAATTACTACAAACAGTCCTCCTCCGACCATTTTGCTTTTCCCCTTCAAATCACATAATTAATTTCTTGCTAAATGCGAAACTAACACACAACGAAGACATGCGATGGATAAGAATCCAATAAATGTTAAAACGGAGATGACAAAAAAATTCAAAAAAGAAAAAAAAACAAATTAAAACAACTGCAACAACAGCACGTGAACAAAAGATGTTGTCGAAAAGTAACAAATATTAGAAACGAGTGATAACTGCTATTTGTGTTATTGTATTACTGCAGTGACAACAACAAAATGAGAAGAGCAACAACAACATTAGAAAACAAATAACAATTGTTTAGACGAAAATTCTTGACGTCTTATTGCTGACTATTATTTTCTCATTCTTTTCCAATCAAATGTCTCCCACATCCATTTCCTCTCTTGCTCTGCATTATTCTTTATTTCTTTTCATTTTTTCTTTTTAATTCCTACAGTTTCCTTGCCAAATGACTGGCTGTCTACTTTGTGGGCCTTTATAATCATATTAACGGTACTCAGTATGCGTTGCGTTGGCCGTTATTGCTGTGAAATTCTGCAATGATTTGTGGGATGTTCGTATAATTTAAATAAATGTCGCAATAATGCATAAAAGCTGGTATTAAATGTATTATTACGAATATTTATTTGGAAAATGAAAATTTATTGTTTCTTATAGTCAGCTGTTCTACTGCCAGAGTTGCAAGCGCGTTGCATAAATGCATTTTTATGCATTTCAATAGAAAAGGAGGCAAATTTTGCATTCGCACTTTCGCAACAGTAACGCATCGAACACTGAATACCGCTGTTGTTGTTGTTGGTTGTGTTTGCAGCAACACATTCGTTAGTGTAAATGTTACTCTTTGTTTCACCAGTATTTCGTATAAAGAAACTGCATTCTATAATTTGTTTGTAAAATGTATGCGTGCACACATGCATTTTTATGTTACTGCGTTCCAAATGTGTTTCTTGTCAGTTGCTGTTATTTTTATGCATTTGCGTTTGTGTGCGTGTGATTGCTTGTGTGGGAAAATCTGCTTTCATTTATATGTGTATTATGTTTTGTACATTTCACGCTCTCTTTACTGTTTGCAATTCAACGCATGTATTTTCCTTTCTGCTCAACATTTTTCCAGTTTTCCCCCATTTTTCTTTTTTATTATTTTTCTGATATTCTTGTTTTTTATTTTGCTAAAGAGAAAAAAAATTAAATTATTTGTTGCTTCAATTCCTAATTTTTCTTTTTATATTTCTGTAAAGTTTCATTAATGTTTTTCTCTTTGACTAGCTGATTGTTAAGAACTTTTGCAAAATGCTTGAGCCAACACCACACCACTACAAAGAAACAACTCTGATCGTACACAAAGGCAGTGCATTCTTTTAGGCGCACTTTTATTGTTAATGCTGATGTTCTTTTATAATCGTTTCTCAATCCCGATATTATATTAATAAGGAGCGTTAGGACCTTGTTTGCATATTTTAAAGATCAAAAATAAAAAAAACTTTAAGCGAAAAAAAAATAAAAAATTTAATTAAATTTATTTAAAACAAAATCGCAGCTTTAAAATTTACAAGTTCTTATTTTACTCAATCTATTTATTTGATATTTCAAAGTAAATTAGAAAAATAAATTTGTAATTTTAATTTTTCTGTCGTTGAAAAAGTATTCAGCGACAATTTCAAACCGAGTTAAGCGAAAATCTTTTCAATCGGTTATTCCGAAATTATGACAAGTTAACTTAAATTAGTTAGGCAACCTCGTCCTGAATTAAATTAATAACCTTTCACGGCACAGCACCAACATGGGCAAATATTGCAAAGTAAAACTAATCGGATAGTCCAATGAGGGCGTTGTAAGTGTAAATAATCGTTTAACTTTTCATTGTCCATTGGTGAATGTAAGCCATGAACTTGCAATCAATGAGTTCACTGTTGCTGTTTTCAATTGATTTGTTTTTTAATTAAATCAGGCTGATTTTTACCAATTTCCCATCAACTTGTGCCATTGAAACGCTTTAGTTCGGCTGAAATTTAATCATTGAACTGTAAAACAAAAGCAATTCCACCGTAGCCGAAGTGTAAAAGATAAAAAGATACTCTTTTAAATTTAATATTCGATTATGAATGCCATTCATAGGCGAGCCATTAGTAGAGGAGACAGTACAGTGGAGATGGTATCATTTAAAAATAGTCCCAACCTGAAAATAGCCAAATAGTTACGACACCAACATGGCCTCTTAGTAAAGAGTATATCAGTAAATTCCTTATATAATATTTTCGGCTCACTTTTATTTTGGGGTTTGGTGGGGCCCAAAGAAAATATAAAAACTACCTCCAACATTTTGCACATCGTACTTTTTGGACTTTTTACTTTATTTCGGACCAACTTTTATGTTATAAAAAACAAATATAAAAACAGTACGAAAAAATTTGTCGAAGGGTTTCAACTTTGTCGAAATTAAAATGGTCTCATTTACTGATGGTATTATGAAAAATTTTTGGTGCCATTTTCGGAGAAATATTTATTAAAGCCGCAAAAAATATTTTCAATTATTTTCAATACAATATTTTGTGATTGAAAATCAGCAACTAATAATAAAAAAATGTTTGTGCATGTGCCTCTTCGCAACATGCGGGTGTAGCAGTCAAAACGTTAAAAGCCTGCGAAAAGTGTCACGTCATTGCGTTAGCTCAACTGATTGAATGGAGTCATTTTTTCGCATCCAAGCCCATTCCATCGCTCAGTCAGGGAGTGTATGGGTGCGTGTGTGTGTGTACTCGTATGTAGTTGTATATATTTCTGTGTCATTAACAAAATGAAAGAATTAACAAATATGCACAAAAGACGCAACAATAAAAAACAAACAAAAAATGCCGGCAATAACAACAATTTTTTTATCTTATATTGCTGTTGCAGCTTTTGCTGCTGTTGTCATTATGACAAAAAGGCACTTGTATGGGATGCACACCGTTTTATTTGCATTCGCCGGCATGTTTTTTGTTTGCTTGCATGTGCTTGGAGAACAATGAATATGTTGGCGCTGCTATTGCTCTCATTGTTGTTGAGTGCAAATGCAAGTCGTGTGTAAACGCACGGTGAAAAAGTGGGAAGGAATTGTCTGCTTATACAAGCCTTCTTATTCACTTACCCACTTTCTTGTTTAATTTTTAATGTTGTTGGCGGTGGTTGTTGTTGCTGTTGTTATTATTATTGTTTTATGTCGTTGATGAGGATGCTCTTGTCTATCTTGCCATCTGTAAATACTTGCATGGAGTGGCTGTTGGTAGTAGTTGTTGTTATAACAACTATCATACTCGCCTATAATGATACAGTTATACCGTGTTTATGGCCCCTGGTAGTGGCATGAGTGCCTTTTGAGCATACGACTGTGTGTCTCTGTGTTAGAGAGATAGAGAGAAAGAGGGAGAGAGAAAGAATGTCATACTTTGTACTACTTTGAACCATTATAAGTATACAAACGTTGGTAGTGGGTATTTCCGGTGATAAATGTATCCTTTGCAGGCTAAGAGTTATAACTCAAAAAATTTAAGTTTTGTGTTAAAATTATGCAAACACAAAAAACCATATTCGAGTTTTCATTCTAGTCAAATTTTAAATAAAATGTATAAAAATTTTTAATTTTAATTTTTTGCGAATCACTAAAGTTTCTATTTTCTTGATAGTTCAAATGAATTGTATTCTCAAAGGTAACTTTGCGTAGAATATTTTATTTTATTTGAAATAAATTGAAATTGATCGAGCAAAGATGTCGGACTTTTGTATGTCAAGTATTTTAACAAGGCTGCTGTTAATTAATAATCAATAGATCCTGATGGTTTGGATTCGCCAGCACTGTATTTTGAATAGAAGTCATAAATCACAGTGTAGTTAATTCAATAAATTACAATTTTACTAACTGAATGGAAGATTTATAAATTACATTATTAACACTGTACATGAAAAAAAACCATGTATTTAAAAATTATTTTTCGCTGTTTGTACACATTTTAACACATCTTTTCCAAAATATTTTTTTTCTTGGAGTTATGACTGTTTTGCAGCAAAGGCTGGCCATGTGTAGTTGTTTAGCACATTCATATATTTTGTTCGTGGTTGCAGTTGCTGTTGCTGCTGTTAATAGCGCTTTAAATAGCATAGTGTCTCCGAAGGATATGAGTAGTGGTTGTTTTAAAAATGCCAGATAGCTGCTCTTGAATTCTTTTATTCATTAAAGGGTTTGTTAAGTTTTGTTTAAAAGTTGTAAAGGTAGTTGTTTATAATTATTTATGAAATTTTGTTTTAAAAGATTACAACATCTTAATAGTAACACAATTGTTTGATGTGCTCTGGCATTCAACACAACTGTAAAATGTAGCGCATAATGAGTTTGTTATTCGTCTTGTAACCTCAGTTGAAAGTTATTTTTAATTAATTCCCTCTTTTTTTTTCTTTGGAGCAAATTGTTTATAATAAAGACTAGTTAAATGCTAAATTAGAACTACTTTATATTTATTATAATTATTAACCTTTATGGCCATAAAAGGAGCACAATAATGTGTTAAACTGTATTTTGGTACAACTGAATTTATTTCTGAAATATTTAAAAAAAGTTCTAATATTGACTTCGTATGAATTTTAGATGACGTTTCCAGCAATGTTTGATTCGAGTATTCTTATTTTTGAAAAAAATTTCCAATATTTACGTTATGCGAGCTTTTTGATACTTTTTGATGATTTAAATATAAATATCTGGTGATTTACAATTACCCATAGGAAAGTCATCTCAAAAGTATGCCGGTGTGAAATGAGAAAAAATCGGTGTAAATGCAAAATATCTCAAGTAGACACAAGATACATAGTACAAGCTATGATCCGAAGAAGCTTTTTCGATTGGAGCTTCCACAATTTGCTATTAATTGGCTACTCTTTGCACTTCTAATATTTGTGAGTTTGAACCGATAGAAAGTATATACTTCAAATTTAATTTCATGTCAATAAATTGACTGTAATTAGTGCAAAAATCTTCTCTTCGAGAGCTTTCCAATGATATATAATTTATCGTACTTTGTTGTACTCACACCAATTTTATAAAAATTGCAAGTTTATGCATGGAAGACTCCCTACTACGCACTTCTAATTCTATCAGGGCTATATCTTATATAAGTGATGACAAAAACCCCTTTTTGGTTGTGTATTTAGTTATGTGTTTGAGTGTGTGTGAGAAAGAGTATCTTGTATTGTGTGGTGGTACAAAGTGAGAACGCATTAAAGTGATTTATGTGAATAATGTGCACGTGGTTAAAACAAGAAAACATTTTTTTTATAATTCTCTCACTTATCAAGAAGAAGAGTATTTTCGTAGTGTTTGACCGCTCTATGTAATCTACTTTAGACGGTGTAAAGTGATATTCTATAAAAACGTTGAGATGTATAATTTTCTGAAGCTAAAACCTGAAACTTTTAAATCACTCAACTGATTTGCATGAAACAATCGGTGACCAGCAGATGGCAAGGTAAGCGTTTAGAATCTGTTTGAAGAAAAATAAGTCGAGTTACGAATGTTTTTTGAAAAAATTTCGCAATAACGCTAAATGGGTTTGAAATCCTTGAAACTTCTTCCTTCCCACGCATTAGCCCGTAGTAGCGCATTATTTCATTTTTCAAATTTTTTTCAAATAGGCCACATGCACCTTCATGCACATACAAGAAAATATTATGTTCCACATTATTAATATTCGATTACCTAAAACCTATGCTGATGTTGACTATAATCCATAATTTTCAAATCTCTCATTTTCCGGTGAGTAATTTGGATAATTTTAACAAATAATGTTCAAAATTACGTATTAACAATTAGTTGTGGTTTTAACCGATTAATCGATTAAATGACCTTTAGTAACAATGAACTTTTTGCTTTACGCTATATGTGAAAAATAAGATACTACTATATGCTAATAGGCTACAATAAACGTAAGATTAGAAAAGATGGCTCATGGAAAATGTGATCCCAAGAAAAATGTGTGATCCTGCCTGCGTAGTCCTGCCATGCTGAAATTCTCCTACTGCTTTTTTTTATTAAGATGAATCTTCTTATAAGAAGATCACTTAAAATGTAGTTATTTGCCGACCAAAATTTAGAATCAAGCCTAAAACGATTCCTTATTGGTGGAATGTTTGTATAATAGAAACATACCCGTGTAGTTATTGTAGGGTATTGCAATATTCGTTATTGCAGAGTATGGAAGCATTGCATGTCTGCTTGTAATTTATATTTTTAATGTCGCATACGAAACGCACTTAACCATAATGAAAACATTTAATGTCTCAGATTAAAAGTATTAAAAAATATGTAAAAAGAAAACTAAAAACGAAGTGCTTCGGAGCCCAGTGGAATGAGAGAGGAAATGTAATGAAAAATAAGACTGATAGGTTTTCCGTGCCCGTTTTAATTACACATACAGAATAAGGAAATTTTTAATTAAAAATTAAGTTTTCGAAAGCAGCCGAAAATGAAGTGGATTGTCAAATGGATTAATCGTTAATGATTAAAGTTTTAATAATGCATTGGACGTGAATGGTTGTAGCTGATGTGGGCGTACTTATTTAATCCCAAACTTTTTTTGAATAATTACATGAATTAAAAAATATTATTGATTAATTTGTTTGGTCATTGAAAACGAAATGACGGGGACAAATGTTGTAAGGATACATAATGGATTTCACGATATAGTAACTCCCAATTCTCGCATTATATTGCTTAAGTGAGCTTTTTGTAGTGGCAGCAGTGAGATCAGCTGTTCTCTTTTTAATTTTAAACGTCACTTCAATTTTATGATACAAAATGAAATCTTGCTAGCAAATTAAAGAACTCAATATGTCTTGAACTAACAGAATATTTTTTTTAATTACACTTAAAGAGTTGATTCTTTATGCCCTCCAATGAAGCAGAGAGGAATATAAAATTTTCTCGAATTTTTTTTCCTCCTTTAGTTAAGATTTAATATTAATAAAAATATAACTTTTTTGCATCATTTTATAATCAAAGAGAATATTTTAATCTCTTTGATTTAATAAAAAATATTAATATTTTATGGCACCTGGTCATTTATCGTAAAATGTGAATAAATTTGTGTTGCATATTTCATAAACACTTTTTATTTATTAAAGAAAATATTTTCCCCTGACTTTCTGCACTCTTCATAACACGTTGTGTTACAAAAACAAAAAAAAAATTCATTTCCATACTTTTTGAGAATTTGGTTTGTCACTTTTTCACTTACATTGATTGATTTTGCTAATATTTCTTGCCAAAACCCTTAAAGTGTTTTCAGTTTAATTGAATTTGTGCTGAAGGTGTTGACGTCCATTTCCATATTCTATGAAAAGTTCTTGCATAAGTTTTCCCACATTGCCCTCCAGTCGTGTTGTCTCACTACTCACTCTTGCTATTGCTCAGTTCTGCACTGCTGTGCTGTGGTAAGCAAACGGTTAAATTATGAGTGGAGGTCGGTGAAATGCATGAAAGTAAAACACTGGCAAAATAAATCACTTTGCAAAAATCGAAGCAAATATGATTAGAAATTTTCGCCCCGTAGCAAAAGTTCTAAAGAAAATCATTAAATAATGCAAGCAACACGCAAACTATCAAACATTGTTAGTGTTTGTTTTTAGTTTATTCTCAATTTCTATGAAGCTGATACTTGTTTGTTCGTTTGTTTGTTGGGTTCGTTGTTAGCATAAAAGGTCGTCACAAATGCAATTTTTTCCATGAGATCGCATGCATTTTGTGCAGGCAAACCTAAAAACACCTGCATTAAAATTCGCACACACCCTGCTATACAGACATACTCGCAATCAGGCAAACTATTCTCAAATAAATACAAGAGATTTTAACATGAATGTTGAAACCAACATCAAAGAAAAAAAACAACAACAATACCGCACATTGTCTGTAGCCAATGTTGCCCTTTTTTACGTACTTATTTAATAACGAGCAGAAATTTTGTATGCAAAACGCATAATACCATGCACAAAACGATATGAATTTATAGATTTGTGGATCTTCTTGGGCAAAATTTTAGCTAAGCATCAGACAGTGGTACGATTCACTCACACAAAAATCCCAAGTAATTCCGCATGAGAATGGCGTTGCTGGTGCCACACTATCATACAAATATGATGCAGATAAATTTTTTCCTTATTGATTAAAGTAAATGCAATTCTGATCGCAACCTATTTTTTCATCACACATGCCTTATTTGACAAATCTTACGATTGTGTAGGATAGAAAAGCGTAGCATTAAATAGCTATAATAGTAGAGTGAGCAAAAAATACCAGTTTTCACAACACTCTTCCAGTTGTCAATGTATCAATTTATTGTTTTTAACTGAATAGACTTTAATTTTTTGTAAATTTATAAAATCAAAGTTGGCATATTTTCGCTAGGGTATGGCAATACAGTTTACTGGCTCCACACTATGACTGTGTTAGCACTCTCTCTCACTCTCGCTCTCGCTGCTTCTACGATATCAGCCATCACTGATAGGAAACGGATATTGTTGGTATGTGTGTGTGAGCGGCTTCATAGCTGTGGTGTTGGTATAGTTGGAACAGTGGTAAAATATGAATGAATGTGTATGTGTGTGTGTGTGGGTGTGTTTGGTTGTGTGTGCATGTGTTGGTTTAATAGTAACTTTAGTTACTGTTTTGCGAATTTTATTCCCCTTTTTTTACTTCAAGCGAAAGTAAGATTTACGTTTATAAATGCCGAGCAAATCTTTAAAGCTTATTTAATAGTGATGGTTGGTTTTAATACGTGCTCGAACGTGAGGTGTTTTTTATTTATTGGTTATTTTACTTGTGGGTATGTGTGAGTGCACATTAATATTGCGGTAAATATTGATAAATAAATGCTTAAATAGTTGATGTTGTTAAATGGTCATGGATATGCAAACATTTATATTTATAAGGTTTATCCTCTGAAAAAATATTGTTTCAAATTATTCTTTATTTTTTTTTCTTTTTTTGGTGGGCGGAGATTATTAAAACAATTTGTGTGTTTGGCTTCGTGATTTTATATTTTTGGTGTGGAAAATGAATATGTTGTACCGGTAGCTTTTTTTTGTGCTTTTAGAAATGAAAAGATAAAAGTAATAACGTTTTCTATATTTTGCTTGTTTACCACACGTTTTCTACTTTGTAAAAGGACTATCTGACAACAGTCATTTGGCTTCTAATTGTATAATAAGCAGTATGTGCACATGCTCTTTTATTTGTTATCTTAGTATTAACTATAAATTATGGTGAGAATGCCACTTTTTTTAAGCTTCTTCATTGATATTTTTTTTTACATTTAAAACGTTTATTAAGTTTAATTAAATGTTTCATTTTAAAATTACTATTAAAAATAATGTCAACATGCTTAACAAAGCTGGTGAAATATTAGAATGAAAACAAATTAAACAAAAGAAGAATTCATTGCTTAAATAGAACCAAAATAAATTTTTAAATTATTATTTATACTTTTGAAATTATTTTCATTAATTAAAAAAAAAATTATTAAAAAATAGCAGAAAACATTCACTTATTAATTAAGAAAAAATAGCACTGCACAAATTTTTTTTTAAAGAATTGTGTTCTACAGTAGCATGTATTCTATTAGTTTATCCTTTTTATATTTTTTAGATCTGCGGTCAAGCAGTTTATGTTTGCTTGAGATTTTAATTACACACTTACACAAAAGTTCATAACGTTAATGAATTTATGAAAACATTTTTTGGCTGCACACACAGTGCAGGTTTCTAACGGTTTAACCAGGAATTTTAGTTTGATTTATACTTTAGCAAGCAGGCATTAGTGGGGTGAGGCGTATAAAGAGCAAACTGCTTTTCCAATATTATCTGGAACATTAAAAGTGTTTGTGATACCAATTTATCTTTTCCAGACAACGATCTTTAGATGCCAAACTGTTCTAAGTAACTAAAATATATACTTTCAACTGAGTTATTAAGAAATTTAATTTTTAAGTTAGAACCGGTCCACGCCATAACATCTGAGCACAGGCATTTCTCGATTTTTCGTATGGATTATTCGTTGCAATGGATAACAAAAACATTTTAGCTTATGAAGAAGAAAACAATCACTCATCCGAAGAATTTTGTCGCATGCGAGGAATTTAACGAACTGCAATTTGAATTTAAGTTTCCTATTACTTGCAATAGATTAGGGATAGCTTGACAAAATACTGATAAAATTGAACACGTATTTTTTAAATATTTATATTTATTTTGGATCTATATTTTCCTGATGCATTTTTTTCCGAAAACTCTTTGTTAAAGATTAGAAAAAAAAAATACAGAAATGATCGGTTCCATCGGATGTTGCATTGCGAACTGATGCATTTATGGCGCGAGATGGTCTCTTGCCCGAGTTGTATTTGCTGCTCTCATGAGTGCCCTCAATGGCGTCTAATGAATTTCAAAACTCATAAATATTAATTTTGTTGTGATAAAATAAATTCGCTTACGATAGATAGTTAGTTAAGCTCTTAAGGGTCGCAGTGGCTCTTATCGTATTAGTCTTGTTTACATATGTCTGTTGCTGGGCATATGTAAGCTTGTTAGTGTATATGTGTATGTGTGCGTGCGTGCTCAACAATATTTGTTTTGTCAGAGTTTTTGCAGGTGAGTACCTTTAAAAGTGTGAAATTGGTTTTGAAGTTTATTGCCTGAGTACGGCTCTTGGCTGGGTGCCTGTGTGTGTGAGATTTTTTTTACTTTTCGGAAATGTTCATTTTCATTTCGTCTTTTGCAGGATTTTATGGTTTCTGTGTTAAAATGTTATATTTTGATTTTCCTTTGCTGTTGCACATTGTCTGTGTCCATGTTGTGAGTGTTTTTTAGTTTGTGTCAGTGTGTGAGGCGTGGTGTTGTGTCATCTTGAATAAAATTGTAACAAAATTTTCTTGTCTCCATTTGCCGTTTTGGCTCACTTTATTTTGAAATATTCGACGTCAGGCGAGTTGGAATTATCTCACCCGTTTTGGTAATTTGAATTTTATCCAAAGCCTTTCTGCATCATCTCCGCTCGACTACAATGGCAAAAAAAGGGTTTGAAAATGTGAGTTCAGCTTCGCTGATAACCAGAGTTATATCGGTTGAAACATTTTGGAAATTGAGAATTAAAGGGTAATAGCAAATTATTAACTACTCTTCCTTTCCAATGCACTTACGCAGTGCACACATTGGGCAGGGAAGGCTACCAATTGCAAACTATTAAAAATTAGACGCGTATGTTTATATGGCAGCATGGCCTCTACAAGGCCACCAATTTCTATTTCTGGTGGTGGCTTTTCTTCTTTCTTATTAATGCCATCAGACTTCTTTCTTCTTGGCGTTTCTTCTAGAGTTGGCAATTCCAAAAATTGTTTCTGATGCTAAAGTAATTCCTTTTTTAGTTTTCTCTCGAGTAATTTTTTAAATTACTGGTAAGCCATCATCTTTAGTCGATTGCAGTCAAAGCGAAGCTTTAATTCCTGTGTCATACCTTTCAAGGGCTTCTTCATTAATAAAAATATATAATTTCTTTTTTAACGATCAATATACTTTCAATTACATTTAAAGCTAAATAATTATTTCAAATAAATATTTTAAAATTGTTAAAATTATTATCATTAAAAGTTATTTATTATTTAAAATTCAAAACAGACACAATTAATTTTGTCTGCAAGTGAAGGATGCATACCGTACCAATCAAACAAGCACACTATTAGTGAAAGGAATTTTCCCTTTCCCGGTAAACGGATTTTTTTCGCCAAATTGAAATTTTTTTTAGATTGTATCGTTTTAAGGGGTTTAGCAGTCTTTATTGCCGTCACATCCTTGTGGCATCATGTTGAGCAATTGGTATTTAGGCTCCCTAGTATTTTATTTCTTCTACTTTCCATTACGCACACTTGTCTCTTTTATACAACAGTCAAACAACCGTATAAGTAATTCCCATTAGACAGCAAATTTCTTGCGTATTTCAGGAATTCTATTTTTCTACTCTTTTCACGAAAATAGTAATTATAATAACTATTTTAGAAAAGATTCTAATACTCTTTGATACTTTTGAAAGTGTTTAGCATTCAAAGTAACGAAATATATAAATGGATGCAACGTCTTTTTGACATCAACCTATTCCCAAAGCAGTAACTGTTTCGTTAAATCGTTTTGCTATACCCGCTTCAGCTTTATTCATTAATAATAATTTGCTTCTGCGGAGGACTGCTGCTGTCTTATTGTCCTCCAAAGACAGTAGGAATTCCTCGTGATAAAGTTGTCACTGATCCTACAAAGAGATTAACAAGCGAGTTCCATTTATAAATTGAGATTATTACCCAAAATTCTCTCACAAATTAAGTAAAGTGTCATATGCAACCCTACGGTTATTCATCCACATATGAAATGAAAGTTCATCTTAGAGATGTTCGCCTGTATATACATATTAACTTTATGCGAATGTGGTTTTTAAGCATTTGAAACTTTAAGTTTAAGGGTTGAAGCTCAAATGAGCTGAATCAGAGAAACTTGATAATTAGCAAAGGAAAAGTGAAGGGAGGATAAATATTTGGTAGCTATGCCGCCTTAAATAGAATTATGGCACTTGAAAATTATTAACACATTATGTGTTCTTAAGAGGATTAAAATATTAGGAGCTATTTGCTCAACATGATTGAAATATTAAGAAAAAGCAAACCCAAATTACTTTGAATAAATGCTATTTAATTACTTGTTATACACCCATAAGTTCAGCGGACTAAAAGCTACACAGCTACGACTCATAGAAGGTTAAACGAGTTAACATAAAATCTGTCTCGAACTTTGTCAACTAATTTAAATAAAATTTAATTTGCATAAATTGTGTTATAAAAAACTCACACAACGTACCAGAACGTTGTATTAAAGTTATTGACCAAAAATATGTTGTTAAATATACAGTTTGTAAAAGTATCGAGTGTGAAAAGCATTGCAAAAAAGTCCTTATTTTTGATATTCCAAGTCAACCATTTGGGTGTAATAAACAGCACTCAATTTTGGCTCGAATGCTTAAACAATAACAAAATTATTATCCAATTATATGATTCCTTCTATTGTGCATCATAGTTTTCGATATACGTGCAAACTTATATAAAAGATATCAGTTATAAATTTATGTATTTGTTTTAGTTACGTATTAATTTTGATTTACAATCGAATTATTATCCGACATAAATAATACTGTTAATAGATCATAAGTTACAATTGGTATTTCCTAATCGGAATCCCAATTGAGTAATAATCATGTATTAAATATAAATAAAATTTGCAAAAAAGCAAGCATGTTCGAATAACTGATGTCATTACATGCTTACATATCCTGTCTATAAACATTGGGTAGGGGTGAATACACTTTCCTATGTATATTTGTATAAAAAAAAAGGTTTGACATCACTAAAAGGCAGGTATTTATCTTGCTTGCACAAATCAATCAAGATGTGTGCAGTTCAGGTAATAACTGACTGCCTTTCACAAAACTGATCTGATTCCCCATTATATATTATTATTATATTATATTATATTATTATTATATTATATTATATTATATTATATTATATTATATTATATTATATTATATTATATTATTATTATATTATATTATATTATATTATATTATATTATATTATATTATATTATATTATATTATATTATATTATATTATATTATATTATATTATATTATATTATATTATATTATATTATATTATATTATATTATATTATATTATATTATATTATATTATATTATATTATATTATATTATATTATATTATATTATATTATATTATATTATATTATATTATATTATATTATATTATATTATATTATATTATATTATATTATATTATATTATATTATATTATATTATATTATATTATATTATATTATATTATTATTATATTATATTATATTATATTATATTATATTATATTATATTATATTATATTATATTATATTATATTATATTATATTATATTATATTATATTATATTATATTATATTATATTATATTATATTATATTATATTATATTATATTATATTATATTATATTATATTATTTTATATTATATTATATTATATTATATTATATTATATTATATTATATTATATTATATTATATTATAT
The DNA here is from genome assembly GCA_963402855.1 of Ormia ochracea. Taxonomy (NCBI): domain Eukaryota; kingdom Metazoa; phylum Arthropoda; class Insecta; order Diptera; family Tachinidae; genus Ormia; species Ormia ochracea. Next base: position 5,673,489 of record OY727105.1, read on the forward strand.
TATATTATATTATATTATATTATATTATATTATATTATATTATATTATATTATATTATATTATATTATATTATATTATATTATATTATATTATATTATATTATATTATATTATATTATATTATATTATATTATATTATATTATATTATATTATATTATATTATATTATATTATATTATATTATATTATATTATATTATATTATATTATATTATATTATATTATATTATATTATATTATATTATATTATATTATATTATATTATATTATATTATATTATATTATATTATATTATGTTATATTATATTATATTATATTATATTATATTATATTATATTATATTATATTAGAAATGAAAAGATGCACTCGCACATGTAAAAATTATTTTATCTACCTAAATTTTTACATAAAGAAATTTCTTAAATTATGATAACGATAAATCAAAAATATATGAAATATTCAAACATTTGTTAAAACACATTTCCTTTATTCAAACATTCGTACAAACGTTTGTCCAAGTAGTGACATTAAAAACTTTCTTAATGGTAAATATTTATTTATTTCAAAATGAAACAGCAGCAAAAAATTAGCAAAATAAATTTTGCCAAGGAAAAAGCAAATGAAACGTAACAAGTTTAATAAATAACAGATTGTTTTACATTGTTTTGTGTGTATGTGTGTGTGAGTGTGTGAATGTGTTTTTTTTTAAGAATACAAGAAAAATGAATTGTTATAAAGATTAATGGAGAAATACCGTACTTGCATACCTAATACCACACATACACCATGCAATGTCACAAACTACAGCAAGAAAAAAAAAATTATTATTTCTTCATTTTTTCACTAACAAAATACAATGCAGTGTAATGCAATGTCCTGTCAGCACAGTCGAACTTCTCTATAGCGAAAGGCGAAAAAAGAGACCAGAAATTACAAATCATTCTGAGTGTATTTTGGTATTCCTATAAGGGATTACCACCAGCTAAATTTTTTTTTACATTCAAAAAAATGTATGCAATAAAAATTTTACGCCCAGGGATTTCTCTGGTTTCTATATAAGGAATTCTACTAGGAAGTAACCTTTTAATTAAATAAATTTAGAAATTCTTTAGGTTTTGATCTTTTCTTAAAAACACACATACACATGAGCTGTAACTGCTGTTGCATCAGTATGTATGGATGGCAGAGTTTGATTTGACGTACCTTAGAATGAAGACATTTCACATACCGCTGAAAAAACAATCGAGTTATTAGAAGCCATTGCTAGTCCATCTCGCAATTCTTATGCCTAGGCGCCTATTTCAAAGTTACTCGAAGGCGTACAAAAGAAGGCAAATAGATGTATCATTGATGATAGTAAGGCGGTCAACCGTATTGCTACAGTGGATTATATTAGAGAAAAATATGTTCTCCATTAACAGCACATCATTTTTTAGTTTGTAAGTCAAGGAACTTCAATAGGTATTACAGAAAAAATTTCTTTGATATTTCCACCATTATACCTGCTTGAGCAAAAGTCTCCCTAAACAGACGTTGCTGCTGTCCCATTCAATGTTGGAACAGCCATACGGGATATTCACAAATATTGGTAAAGAAGACCCCAATTAACCATTTTACTGAAAATGGAGAGAGTATTGAAGCATTTCCCAGTTAAAACTGAATGTGAATGGTCAGATGTCGTAAGACGTTAAATACAAACATTAAGAGGCTTCGCTCCATCAGCTAATGCATCCTAAGCAATATGAAAAAATCTCCGAATTTATTTAGGGCTTTCTCTACGAACCAAACAGAAAATGGGGCACATCAAACCGGCGTATCTGTTTATTTTAATTAAAAAAGTGTTCCCTTGCGAATTCAATGTATTGAAGTTCGACTGTATGATTGATGATGAATGCGAGGTGCAGTATGTCATGTGTGTGAGTTTTAGCATCTAACGTGACATGTGTAATTGTATAACTTGCTGCTTCTGCTTTACAAATTTATAGTCTTGTTTTGATGAAAGATTTAATTTTTCTTTTTTTAATGCACAACAATTTCCGGTCGGCAAATATATCAAGCACACAAATGCATGCAAATATGCGAGAACCGACACATTCTCATGTAAACAGTGGAATTATATTTAGAAACACACAAAATCGTAGGCATACACACACATAGTACACAAACCCATTCGCTTCCATGTAAATAAACAAAAACAATCATCATATAAATAACACTGTATCATATTTGTCATGAGCACACATAACTTTCTAAATTTCTAAAGATGTCTATACACATATACTACGCACACATACGAGTGCATGTGTGTGTGCGTGTGTGCATTTGTGCATTTCTGTATGCATCTAGTCGGTGCAGAGGCATTATTCGCCTTTCATATGTCGGCAGTTTTGTGTGTATTTGCGCCACATGACAATTTAAAAATTTAAAAAGTAGAAACAAAAATAAATCCTTGTAAAGGAAAATGACATGGTTAATTCATTCAGAATGCATACTCGGCTGCAGTTGCTTTAACAATCACATCGATCAACCTTTAACTATTATTTTCTTTTGTAAAATGTTTAATATTGTATTTTGTTTTTAATATTCTATTATTATTCTCATTCAAAATGTGTTTTATTATTATTAAGAAACATTTATATTTTACTACAATATGAAGCTAAAAAAAAAAAAAAAATTAAAATTTTAGGAAAACTCTGAGAAATTTATTTCAAAATTTTTTTCAAATAATTTTTTAAAATTTTTTTTTATTATTATTTTTAAACAACTTTAAATCAAAAAACTTTTATTAATACAATTATTACAGAAACAACTTCCCATAATTTCTAATTGAATAACTTTTACATCAATAATTTTTTTTACTGTTTTTAAACGTATCGGTAAACGGTGATCGTATAACTTTTGTTCGAATTAATTTAATTCAATAATTGATAATGCGATAATTTTTAAATAAAAAAATTTTCAATCGCACAATTTCTATTTTGTATAATTTTAGTAAAATAAATTATAATTAAATAATTTTTAAGGAAACCAAAGTTTTTTTTAAAATTTTTGAATCGAATAATTTGTATTCGAATAATGTTTAAACAAAAAAATTTTTGTTATAATTTTCAATCGCATAATTTTTATTTTCTATAATTGTAGTAGAATAAATTATAATTAAATAACTTTTAAGGAAACCAAAGTATTTTTTAAAAATTTTGAATCGAATAAGTTGTATTCGGAAAATTTAAAAAAAAAAATGTTTGTTATAATTTTCAATCGTATAATTTCTATTTTGTATAATTTTAGTAGAATAAATTATAATTAAATAATTTTTAAGGAAACCAAAATTTTTTTTCAAAATTTCGAGTCGAATAATTTGTGTTTGAATAATTTTTAAACAAAAAAATTTTTGTTATAATTTTCAATCGCATAATTTTTTTTTTTTAAGATTTTAGTAGAATAAATTATAATTAAAAAATTTTTAAGGAAACCAAAATTTTTTTTCAAAATTTCGAGTCGAATAATTTGTGTTTGAATAATTTTTAAACAAAAAAATTTTTGTTATAATTTTCAATCGCATAATTTTTTTTTTTAAGATTTTAGTAGAATAAATTATAATTAAAAAATTTTTAAGGAATCCAAAATTTTTTTTCAAAATTTCGAGTCGAATAATTTGTGTTTGAATAATTTTTAAACAAAAAAATTTTTGTTATAATTTTCAATCGCATAATTTTTTTTTTTAAGATTTTAGTAGAATAAATTATAATTAAAAAATTTTTAAGGAAACCAAAATTTTTTTAAAAATTTTTAGTCGAATAATTTGTGTTCGAATGATTTTTGTTGAATAGTATTTGATTATATAAATTTAAGATAATAATTTTTTATCGAAGCTTTTTAAAACAAATACTTAAATTTTCCTAAATTTTAATTGAGTCATTTTTGAATGCAGTCATTCCATAATTCTTAAACGATTTTTTTTTTTTTGATTGATCTAAATTGAATAACTTGTATTTGAATAATTTTTAAATAAAGATTTTTGTTATAATTGATTGACTTAATATTATAATTATACTCGTATATGTATGTATATTTATATATATATATGTACATTTATATATATATATATGTATGTATATGTATGTATACGGGCTGAGGTCATTTGCTAACGATTATTTTTTTTTAATAATTTTAATCGAATAATAAAAAAGAACATCATTTCTAAGGTAACAAATTGTTAACGAATCATTTTCCATCGAATATTTGAATTGAATTATATTTAAGCGAATAAATATCACTAAGATTCGCTTGTTGGAATAGACCACAGGAAACTCGAGCAAATCAATCTTGGAAAAATTAAAAATATGGTATAGTTACCATTTAAGAAGGTTCAACAAAGTGTAGGCGTCAATAGATGTCTGTTTTAAATTATATTGGAATGGGTAAAGTGCTTCAACGAAATCGGAGTTTGAAAGTCTTCTCGGCTCCTGCAACTGCCTGGTACATTTTTAAAATAAACTGTCAAGTTATTATACATATTTGAATAAAAATATTTCTGTATAAGTGTTTTGTAGGCATGTGTATGACATGTGAGATTGCTTGCGGTGACACAAACATATTTGTGACCAAAATTAGAAATGCATTGGATGGTCAACCATTCCATATTCAAGTCATGAACTTTGCATATAAAAACCGACAAATTTAGAAACCATTTTCAAGTATTTTACTCGTACAAGAATGTGTGGCTATGTCTGTGAATGTCTATTGCTGATTAGATATACATATACAGTTGACGCATATTTGTATGGTTGTGCCTGCATATGTAGGTGTCACTGCCGCAAGTGGTATATGCCAGTACATGTGTGAATACAAAGGAATTTTATATTTGTATGGACTCTTCAGTGTTGTATTTTGTGACATTCTATCATGACAACAACAAAAACTCGCAAGCAAACACTCTCGCAACTAATGAAATTTCAAAAATTTAACACATACAAAATTAAGGACTTATATGCATACTTACATATCTATGCATCTCTATTTACATATACACGTACATCGCATACATTGTACTAACCTAAGTATGTACAACCATGTCGTTTGCTGAAATGCAAAGCATTTGAAACTTTGAACTGTTAAAACCAATAAGTGGGCAATGCCCACATATTTGGAATACATTACGATTTGGATATTACGATTACGACAATGGTTTCGAATTACGTGGAAATCTTTTAAGCAGCTTTGACAAGATCTGAAATTAAAATTACATCGACATAGAACCTTCTAACTTCAGAACCACAAAGTGGTCTTATTTTTATAGTACTGCTTTTCACATGAAAAGTTCGTAAGATATTTAATATAGAAGTAGTTGCACCTGCCACTTTTGTCATTATAAAATTGTGTTGCATAAAAAAGTGAAGTCGTGTGTACAGGCTCGTAAAACTTAGTTCCAGCTTTCAAGAGATACCACCAATTTATTGCCGGAAGAAAGACGAAGGCATAATGGTAGGGAACTAGACAGCAATTTATTAATACATTTTTTTTCCGCCGATGGAATACTGCGATGGAATATACTATCATTGATTTAAATGATTTCCTTGTATATATTAAATGACATGTGACAAACATTCCGATAACTGCAACAAACACATGGGAATTTTTTATTTTACTCTACTACAAGTAGGAATCGAAAACATGAGCTCAGCAAATTGTAGTTACCGATTATAGTAAATAGTTCCGGCTACAGCAACATCGTTTATTGGATTGTGAAATACGATATTTGAATGAAATATCTCTGTTAAGTAGGCGTTGCGCCGCCCACTCTTTAAAGCCCTGTAATTTTGTTATATTAGTAAATTAATACGTTTTCCATAATTTGTAGTTGTGATTTCAATAGTTTCCGAGATACGTATTTGAGATTAATAATAAATAGGTTTGGCAATTGACGACAAAAATAGTTAAATCGGACTACACTTTTGGAGCTTCACAGCGACAGTAATACCGACAGTTTTCTATGATCAATTGAATTGAAATCAGTTTTATTTGTAATAAAATTACTTCCTCACATTTCAAACGAATTCTTTTAATATCGGAATGAATATCTATAAGATGAAATAGATAAGAAATATATTAAAAAAAATGAATTTGCCGTCTGTTAAAAGGAATATTGAAGTTCGTACGTACATACGTGGTGTTACGTTTTTGATAAGGAAATGTTATCTTATTGCCCATGTGCCAAATTTGCTGTATTCAGGTATGCGATTTTGTCGCGTTCATGTTTCAATATCCAATAACTTAATTCATCAAAATATAAATATTTTGCCATTGTTTATGAATTTATACATCCCTGCATCCTACATGAATCCATACACTGAGAAAAAGCTTCTTGCCACATGTACACGAATAACAGAAATTATTCTTGCTTTTAGACACAAAACATACATTGAGTTGAAAACAATATGAATTGCAAATAAGGTTTCCACTGGCTGGGCTACGAACAAATATTCTGGGCATCTAAGGACACGATCTCTAGTCGTTATTAATTTCTACAAATTTAACGATCTTATACTGATTTTTATATGAACTATTAGCTAATTAAATAGTGGCCGCGCAAAATGTTAAGCCAAATTGTAATAAAATCATCACATCTGGGGCCCCTGTATTAGACGCCATTAGAATTCACCCTCTTGAAAGTAATTAATCGCAATAAAAATTAAGTGAGAAATCCTTCTCTCTTTTTTACAATCTATTATTATTTATTGGGTCTGCAAGATAAAATTTAATTGCTAAAAACAACGCAGCAACGAGAAAACTGTACCGAATAACTCAATCCATAACATTAAAAAAAGTCAGCGTGCCGCTCTGCCATCGTTTTAGTCAAGCTTTTATCATTTTAACGTATTTTCAAGTTTGGAATTCAATTTAAGGAGTTATTCCAGGGTAAAGGAAGGAGATGGGTGGAAAATATCACTAAGGTACACGATAAAATAAAGGGCAATGCAGCAGTTATCAATTTAAATGAAGTAGTACGTTTGTTGCGCCAGTATAATGAAAATCGTAGTAATTAACATTATTTAATATTCCCGGTTTTCGGTTTCACTAAGTACTGATTGGAAACCCAACTTGAACACTTCAAGTCTAAATATTGTAACTCAGCTTTCTATGATATCATTGACGCTTCCAAGAGAATGAGTTAACGGCGTACTACGCATATTCATATCTTCATATCTTCTTTTAATGTTAACTATCTGATTGTTATCACTTACTATGAGTATGAATGAAAAGATATTTTTATTCATGCCTCTGTGTGGGTGTATCTGTTTGCGTTTGTGTGTTCAGAGATACATTTTAAACTTTTATCATTTGAATTTGCCGTTATCTCTGTGGCCAATACCCGGTTACAACATGTTGTATAAATGCTGGTCAAATAAATATATGTAATTATATAAAACAAATGCATGTTGATATAAATAACATGTCAAATGCCTAAGTACGAGTATGGCAAAATATTTATCAAATATATTATAAAATATCATAACATGAATATCATAACAATTTAGCAAAATTATTTAAAATTTTAAATTAAAATGGATATATTTTTTGTTTTTTTTTTTTGTTGTTTATTCTTTTGTTTATTCTTTTGATGAGTGTGAAATATTTTTATTAAAGTGTTTTAAGATTTTCATTGAAAACTGCAACAACAACAAATCAAACTTAATAACGGAAGTAAATTTTTTCCCAACGAGTACAGTAAAGTCACGGCAACATGAACCAATTTGTAACAATTGAATAAATTTTTTTATATGTATGAATTTAAAAGAAAGAAATTAAGTTGCAGTTTTTCGAAGCGAGTACAGTAAAGTCACGGCAACATGAACCAATTTGTAGCAATTGAATAAATTTTTTTATATGAATGAATTTAAAAGAAAGAAATTAAGTTGCAGTTTTTCGTAGCGAGTACAGTAAAGTCACGCCAACATGAACCAATTTGTAGCAATTGAATAATTTTTTTTATATGTATGAATTTAAAAGAAAGAAATTAAGTTGCAGTTTTTCGTAGCGAGTACAGTAAAGTCACGGCAACATGAACCAATTTGTAGCAATTGAATAAATTTTTTTATATGTATGAATTTAAAAGAAAGAAATTAAGTTGCAGTTTTTCGTAGCGAGTACAGTAAAGTCACGGCAACATGAACCAATTTGTAACAATTGAATAAATTTTTTTATATGTATGAATTTAAAAGAAAGAAATTAAGTTGCAGTTTTTCCCAACGAGTACAGTAAAGTCACTGCAACATGAACCAATTTGTAGCAATTGAATAAATTTTTTTTTTATGTATGAATTTAAAAGAAAGAAATTAAGTTGCAGTTTTTCGTAGCGAGTACAGTAAAGTCACGGCAACATGAACCAATTTGTAACAATTGAATAAATTTGTTTATATGTATGAATTTAAAAGAAAGAAATTAAGTTGCAGTTTTTCGAAGCGAGTACAGTAAAGTCACGGCAACATGAACCAATTTGTAACAATTGAATAAATTTTTTTATATGGATGAATTTAAAAGAAAGAAATTAAGTTGCAGTTTTTCGAAGCGAGTACAGTAAAGTCACGGCAACATGAACCAATTTGTAGCAATTGAATACATTTTTTTTTTATGTGTGAATTTAAAAGAAAGAAATTAAGTTGCAGTTTTTCGTAGCGAGTACAGTAAAGTCACGGCAACATGAACCAATTTGTAGCAATTGAATACATTTTTTTTTTATGTATGAATTAAAAGAAAGAAATTAAGTTGCAGTTTTTCGTAGCGAGTACAGTAAAGTCACGGCAACATGAACCAATTTGTAGCAATTGAATAAATTTTTTTATATGAATGAATTTAAAAGAAAGAAATTAAGTTGCAGTTTTTCGTAGCGAGTACAGTAAAGTCACGCCAACATGAACCAATTTGTAGCAATTGAATAATTTTTTTTATATGTATGAATTTAAAAGAAAGAAATTAAGTTGCAGTTTTTCGTAGCGAGTACAGTAAAGTCACGGCAACATGAACCAATTTGTAGCAATTGAATAAATTTTTTTATATGTATGAATTTAAAAGAAAGAAATTAAGTTGCAGTTTTTCGTAGCGAGTACAGTAAAGTCACGGCAACATGAACCAATTTGTAACAATTGAATAAATTTTTTTATATGTATGAATTTAAAAGAAAGAAATTAAGTTGCAGTTTTTCGTAGCGAGTACAGTAAAGTCACGGCAACATGAACCAATTTGTAACAATTGAATAAATTTGTTTATATGTATGAATTTAAAAGAAAGAAATTAAGTTGCAGTTTTTCGAAGCGAGTACAGTAAAGTCACGGCAACATGAACCAATTTGTAACAATTGAATAAATTTTTTTATATGGATGAATTTAAAAGAAAGAAATTAAGTTGCAGTTTTTCGTAGCGAGTACAGTAAAGTCACGCCAACATGAACCAATTTGTAGCAATTGAATACATTTTTTTTTTATGTATGAATTAAAAGAAAGAAATTAAGTTGCAGTTTTTCGTAGCGAGTACAGTAAAGTCACGGCAACATGAACCAATTTGTAGCAATTGAATAAATTTTTTTATATGAATGAATTTAAAAGAAAGAAATTAAGTTGCAGTTTTTCGTAGCGAGTACAGTAAAGTCACGCCAACATGAACCAATTTGTAGCAATTGAATAATTTTTTTTATATGTATGAATTTAAAAGAAAGAAATTAAGTTGCAGTTTTTCGTAGCGAGTACAGTAAAGTCACGGCAACATGAACCAATTTGTAGCAATTGAATAAATTTATTTTTTTTATGTATGAATTTAAAAGAAAGAAATTAAGTTGCAGTTTTTCGAAGCGAGTACAGTAAAGTCACGGCAACATGAACCAATTTGTAGCAATTGAATACATTTTTTTTTTATGTGTGAATTTAAAAGAAAGAAATTAAGTTGCAGTTTTTCGTAGCGAGTACAGTAAAGTCACGGCAACATGAACCAATTTGTAGCAATTGAATACATTTTTTTTTTATGTGTGAATTTAAAAGAAAGAAATTAAGTTGCAGTTTTTCCCAACGAGTACAGTAAAGTCACGGCAACATGAACCAATTTGTAACAATTGAATAAATTTTTTTATATGTATGAATTAAAAGAAAGAAATTAAGTTGCAGTTTTTCGTAGCGAGTACAGTAAAGTCACGGCAACATGAACCAATTTGTAACAATTGAATAAATTTTTTTATATGGATGAATTTAAAAGAAAGAAATTAAGTTGCAGTTTTTCCCAACGAGTACAGTAAAGTCACGGCAACATGAACCAATTTGTTACAATTGAATAAATTTTTTTATATGTATGAATTTAAAAGAAAGAAATTAAGTTGCAGTTTTTCGTAGCGAGTACAGTAAAGTCACGCCAACATGAACCAATTTGTAGCAATTGAATACATTTTTTTTTTATGTGTGAATTTAAAAGAAAGAAATTAAGTTGCAGTTTTTCCCAACGAGTACAGTAAAGTCACGGCAACATGAACCAATTTGTAGCAATTGAATAAATTTTTTTATATGTATGAATTTAAAAGAAAGAAATTAAGTTGCAGTTTTTCGTAGCGAGTACAGTAAAGTCACGGCAACATGAACCAATTTGTAACAATTGAATAAATTTTTTTATATGTATGAATTTAAAAGAAAGAAATTAAGTTGTAGGTTTTCGTAACGAGTACACTGAAGTTTGTTGTTTCGTTTGTTTTTGGTTTTGTTTTATTTGGTTTGGTTTTTTATGTTTATGTGCTTTTTATGTGGTTCAGTTTGCAGTAATTACGGATTTTCATGCTTTAACTGAAATAGCAGTTTTGTCCTTTTATCTATTTGCAGATACAATCAGCATACCCCATGACCAGCATTCGGTTAAGTCTCAAATTAAAACATTTCTTAAGGGAGAAGGTAAGAGGAAAACCGGACTTAAGCCCACAATTTCATTAAGAAAGAAATACATTTGGAACAAAATGCTACAATTACATCCATTTATAATAATATTCCTGTGTATGGCCACAAAATGTTCACACTCTTCGTCGCAAAATTTAATTGGTAAGTTGACGGTCAGCCCCACTACGCAGTAAGAAAATTCTTTTCGCGAAATTTTTCTCTGCGAATACAATATTATAAAATTTTGTATTTAATTATTTAAATGTCTTTATGAAGAAACAAATATGCAATTAGACCCCGATCCGGAGTTCTTGGGTACAATAAATAATGTAACATTTCCAGCTGGTAGAGAGGCGATTTTGACATGCTCCGTAAGACATTTAGGGAAAAACAAAGTGAGTGGCAAGAAATCAATTGGCTATATGAATTTTAAAATTGTAAAATTCTCTTGGTGTTAAATATGTAGGTTGGATGGTTAAGGGCATCCGATCAAACGGTCTTGGCTCTGCAAGGTCGTGTGGTAACGCACAATGCCCGCATAAGTGTAATGCATGAAGACATGCATACATGGAAACTGAAGATCAGCAAATTGCGTGAGAGTGATCGTGGCTGTTATATGTGTCAAATAAATACCAGTCCGATGAAGAAACAAGTGGGATGCATAGACGTGCAAGGTATGAAGGAATGTTTTATTGCCAAACATATTTTCAAAAAAATATATTAAATAAATTTCTCTCTAGTTCCGCCCGATATTATAAATGAAGAATCATCCTCTGATTTGGCTGTGCAAGAGGGTGAAGATGCTACGCTTATCTGTAAAGCCACTGGAAATCCTCACCCCAGAGTCACTTGGCGCCGTGAAGATAACGAAATGATTTTATTGCGCAAGCCTGGTAGCCGCGAATTAATGAGAGGTTTGTATGGTAAGCGTTGCTAACCAATTTACTCTTTATAATAAAACTATTGCTAATATTTTAGTGGAGACGTATCAGGGTGCTGCTTTGAAGCTGGTACGCTTAGAACGGCGTCAGATGGGCGCTTATCTATGTATAGCCTCAAATGATGTACCACCGGCTGTTAGTAAACGTGTGTCCTTAAGTGTTCAGTGTAAGTAGATTCTTTTCTTTTTCCCTCTCATAAAAAAAACATTTATTTCGAACAACAATATTGCATTAGTGAAAAAGTATGGATACCTTTTCCACTGTAGCAGCAAATGTAGATAAACTTTTGTGAATAAGTGTTGCCAGAAGAAATACAGTTGAACATAAATTATCAATTATTATTATCAATTACACCGACATTGCCCACATATATTACATATATTTGTAAAATAATGTGCGATCAAGAGAGTGAGAGAGAAAGAGATAGGCTAGAAGATAACAAAGGATAGCAAGTGTATTCAATTCGTGAATAAGAACAGAGCTTCAAGGAGCACTTTAACTAAATAATATTAAAATGTACTAGGCAACGAAAACAATCTAACTTACGTCTTTAATATTAAAAAAAATACTTCGTAATTCCCCTTTTAGTTGCACCCATGGTACGCGCACCGAGTCAATTGCTGGGCACACCGCTCGGTTCTGATGTCCAGTTGGAATGTCACGTAGAAGCTTCTCCTTCACCGGTTTCATATTGGCTTAAAGGGACCCGTACCCTAAGTGGTTTTGCCAGTGTGTCAAGTAATAGTTTAGAAAGTGGACAGCCGATGCCAGAAATGCTATTAGATGGGTAATTGAAGTGGGCTCATGATATCGATATTTATTATAATTTTTCATTTCCTTTCTGTTAAACAGACCCAAATATGCCATCATTGAGAAACGTGATGGCTACAGAGGTGTCATGCTATTGACAGTGCGTTCATTTGCTCCCTCCGATGTTGGCACATACCATTGCGTGAGTACAAATTCCTTAGGCAGGGCAGAAGGCACTCTCAGGCTATATGGTAAGTAGAAACACAATTTAATTTCAACATTTTTAACATCGAGAATTCTGAATTTCGTTCTCAAAATTTGTCAATATAGAATTCTAGCCATCGTAAAACCAGAAAACGTGAAGCTAAAGGGCCCGCACTTAGTATTAAATGTACACTAGCAAATAAATTAGCAAAGCTTGTTAATATTTCATATTATATTTTTTATTGGCAAAGCAATAATCCAGTAAAAATGCAAAATAAAATGTATTTTCATTTGTAAAGAAATTTTTGTTGAGGTTCTGCTCATTGCACGTTTCAAAGTTCCAGGGATGGCAAATGCAACTTTGAAACGTGCTGATCCAAGCCAGTTATTTAACAATGGTAGCTATTGTTATTATTTTTATTCAAAATATCGCAAAATTATTTACAATTGCAAAGAAAGCCGCTTGAGGTAATAATCTATAAGACAATTTCAAACCCTATTTGAAATTATAAAGTTCAGTTATGGGGATCTTTCTCTAATATGGATATTATTCAAAAATACCAGCCGAAAACTTTAAGGTTCATAATACAAATGATATTTCAATACTTCTAAAGTTAAGGAAGAAATAAAAAATAAAGCATGAAATACTTGAACCGACCTAGCAGCCAAAGAAATACATATACTAGATGACGGGATTTTGCTTCCAGGATTTGCTTCTTATTTAATTGTAAATCGGTTGGAAATAAATATTTTATTATTTTAATTTAATAAACCTTTCCTTATCCAATAAATAAAATTTTCCAATTTGCAGAAATCAAACTACATCCCGGCATATCAAGTATCAATGATGACCAATTAAATTTTATAGGAGGTGAGTCGGTTCATGAAGCTTTTCTTATAAAATAAAAACAGAATTAAATTAGAAATGTTTCCACTTTTTTAACATTATTCTGCCCAGGATTAGAAGAGTCACGTAATGCAGCTACATTAGCCAAACAACGAATATCCTGGCTGCAATTAATAACAATATTTTTATCAATTTCAAAACTTTTGCCCACGCTGGTGAGAACAGTACTCACAACAACAACAACGGCAACAACTTTAAGCTGCTTAACATTATCATTTGCAGCAAGATGATGCAATTTTTGTAAGCGACAGTAGAACAGCAACATCAGCAAAAGGACATCAAACAAACATACCAATGAAAATGCATAAAAATTAATGTATGTTTAATTTGTATGCATAGAAAATTAAATGCAACATAAGAAATCACACATGCATATATACATACATGCATACATACATGCATGCATACATCCATATATAATAAAAAATACTCATGAATTATATTTATTATTTAAATGACTCTTATAGCTTGTAATTAAAAAAAAAATTAACGAATATTAACAAATGGATTACATAAACAAGATAAGCTTCTTTTTTTTAATAATAAATTTTTTTAAATTGTAAACGAAATATTAATATTTTTTCAATTGTTTTTAAGTTAGAAAGAGAGATAAATAAATTAAGTTGTTAAAAAAAATAATAATGATATTAACATACATAAATATATTTTGAACAAAGTAAAACTGTTTAAAGAAATATTTAAAATGGAAACATAATCCCACGCTCAAAATGAACAAAAAGTGACGTGCTAAGCAACGCATCTATATCGTTTAGAAACGTATCAAAATAAAAATTTAGTATTAAAATAAAATGATAAAGAAAAAAAAAACAAAAAACGAATTATTAATAATATTGTATATGACAATTATTAACTAAAATTAAAACAAATAAGACAAACAAAGCAAAATACAAGAATGCATTTAAAACAATAAAAAATTGCAGTTTTCCGCCCCCAAAAAAAAAGAAATATAAACATGCAACAAATTCCAAATGTGTCAAAAATTGCATTCTTTTCCATTCCACCTCGTCTACGAAAATTTTGAATATTTTTTTTTTTTTTGTTGCTATTTCAACCCATAATACCGAAAACTTCCCACACCTCTCCTAAAAAAAATTTTTATTATTATTATCATTATTAATTAATAATTAAAAAAAAAACAAGTAAAATGTTATAAACAATAAAGATGGTTAGAAGAATAAAGGATATTTACTTTAAAGACGTTTTCAAAATTGCGCCTCAATTAAATTCAGAAAAAGTAAAAAAATGACGAAATTTATAACACTAATTACAAATACAACATCACAAAAAAAAACTAATTAAATAATTGGTAATAAAAATTATTGAAAATATGAGGAAAAAATAAAAAATGTCAGAAAAATGATAACTGAATAGTTTCTATAAGTTAACATTAACTAACTCAAGCACGTAAGTATTCGAAACATTTACAGTCCATAATTTTATCAAAGATAAAAATAAGCTTAAAAATTTCTTTTCCATGACTCTAATTATTGGCATTTTTCTTTGTTACAGAATATTTCACTTGTGCATAAAATTATTCTAAACCAATTTTAATTTTCTGTGAATGAAATGCAATTTATAAATGAATTCAAATATAAGTTTCAAGTCAATGTTCTACGCAGTGGCTATTCAAACTATGGCATACAGTGAACTACCGATAAAATGCACAGTTCCATACATAAGATTACTCTTAAATACAAAATTATACAAAAGCTTCAAAATAATATATACTTATTTTTATATATCTATTTTTTACACACATTTTGTCTATACAGCTCCGACACTGTATGGGTTTACACCCTATAAAAGTCATAAAGTCTTACAAACAACTGCAAGTTTTATAATTCTATAGAGGTACTGGAGAGTGTAGTGGTTAGTATACCAGTATGTCACCCCTTGTTGGAGCTTAGCCGATGGCCTCAGCAGCAAATGCTTCTACGCATATTATAATTATATTCATACAATTGTAATATTATGTAAATAAATAAACAATTCTATAAGGAAAATTTCTTAAATGTGAAAAACTTTAATTTTTATTATAAAAACATTTTCAAAGCTAAATTTAAAAATTTTAAGAAATATGAATAATATTGCAAAAAGGAACAAAGATATATTTTTAATTTTTACTAACTCCCAGTCCACACTTGCCATTTTGTTGCTGCAATTTTTGGTTGTTTGAGGTGAGAAGGGGTGAGACGCTTCAGAAGGGGTACAGGGTACCGTACCCCTCTCACCTAAAACAACCAAAAATTGCTGCAACAAAATTGCAAGTGTGGACAGGCAGTAAGCAAATTCGTTAATACTGGCTTGACGTGATAATTTGAGAACGGCCACCAAATAATAATTGAACACCTTTATATAAAAGTATTGACTTTTTAAGGGTTATTTTTTATAAACAAAAACCGATTATTATTCGTATATTAAAATTAAATAGGAATAAAAATCGTAACTTATTATAATTTTATTTTTATATTTTCTAAGTAATAGGAAATTTATAGAAATAAAAAAGATTTACCTGAAAAAACGAACTTTACAATTTCACGAATACATGACAGACGCCATCTCGTATCACACATGCATATTTTTCATTTTATTTTTTTTTTTTTGTATACAGACAGCAGCAAGAAAACGACACACACATGCATTCATTTATGCAACCACTGATATTTTTTGGTAGAGCCACAGCTCCGCTGTTTCTTAAATACTTTTTCTTGATACCATAAACTTATATTTTCTTAATTATGATTTTTCCTCCATCAACTCCTCTATGGAGCGACTCATTTTTAAAACACACATACACACATACACACATTTTACTTTTCAAGGCGTTAATCAATGCCATCTTCATTGCCTTCACTTTAGTATGATTATTACATTAACAGTATTTTTTTATATTCATTTACCACGAAATCCAATAACATTTGCTTGAAACACAATTACAAAACTCTAAATGTTGCTCTTAAATAGATTTCCTTTTTTTAAAGGCAACAAAACTAACGATTTGTATAATTTTTTATTCCACAATAATGTTTTAGAAAACGACAAGCGATCTCAAGCTTATTTTAGCGCGATTTAAATAAAAACGGTTGCAAAAAAACGTTTCAACATGAATGTACAGGTGTTGCCATATTACAAACCATTTGCCTTAAATATACAACCCTGTTCCATACTGCACATGTAGACAACCAAGTTAAATAGTAAAAAAAATTTTGGGCCATTTCTTATTTTACATTTCTTTGCGAAATTCGTGAGATTTCCTACGGAAAATATAAATTAGTTGCTTTGAGACATTTAAATGGAAAAAAAATATTAAACTGCAACTATTTATTAAGTGTTTTATATGAAGAACTCGAAAAAATATAAATTTTTGTGAAATTTAGGAAATTAATAGACAAAATATTGAAATAAAACCTTTAGTGTGAAAAGTGTGGCTGACGTTTGTGTGCGTGTGTGTAATGTGTATGAAAATTATACATTTCTTAAAACTCAGCGGCTGCATTTGTGAAAAAAGGAAATTATTTTATAAGAATTTTTGTCAATAAATTAGTTTTATAAGTTATTGTAGTATAGTATAAGAATTTTTAGGAAATACTTACCATTTTTCCATTTCTGTTGTTGTGGGTGGGGGTTTTCATAAACATTTGCTTTTTCTTTAATATTATCCTTTGGTATTTGTTTTGTAATGCAAATAATTATAACTTTTCTTATAAATATAAAATATATGTAAAATAATGCAAAAATATTTAAATCATCTGCATAAACAACCGAATAAATAAAATTCAAACAAAAAATTTAAATTGCAAAAACCCAACAAAATGATAAATATCCAGACTATACAACATGTGTCGGACTGTGTACCGCTGTATCTGCCGCACAGTCTTTATCTCAAGCCGGTGGCCAAGATGAATATATCTGTGGCTTTGCCCTTTAACAAAACGGGCAAATCCATTTCCAACTTGGATATTATGGAAAAACTAAGTCAAGTCTTAAGACCCGACAAGTTTTTAGTATTGAAGGTGAGACACGAAATTTCGATTAATTGCAAAATTAATTATAAAACAAATAAATTTAATCAAATTTCTGTGTCCTACAGGTATCAAAGAGTACTATAGATTTTATACGTTTTGAGGCTGAGTTAGACGATCGTTTGCGTCTACGTTCGGCCCTCAATCGACTGGATGGTATTTCTTTGAAAATATCGGGCTTCCATGAAGGTTTTCGTGTGCGAGCGTCTGAAACTAAAGATGATTTCCCTAACAGACATGATTGGGACTCATTTTTTAGGGATGCCCATAATATGGATGAAATGAAGGCCGGCGAACGTCCAGATACCATACATCTCACACATTTACCTATCAAGTGGTTTTGTCCCCGTCACATGGAAAATGAGGACAATGTCAAACCCTCAGAAAGTATATTTAAGAGAATATTTGAGAAGTTTGGCAGTGTACGCTGTGTAGACATTCCAATCTGTGACCCATTTCGAAATAAAATGAATGCCGATATAAATGGCATGAAGACTTTCAGCTTTGAACAGGATGTTTTATTCGAAGCGTAAGTTTATAAAATAATATTCCCTAAAAACAATTGATATTAAAATCGATTACAATAATGTCAGTTATGTGCAATTTGACGAATATGTTGGCTTTGTGCGAGCCATGGATGAATTCCGCAGCATGAAGCTAGTTCGCAAATTTGTTGATAAAACACAAGCTATTAATATAGTTGTTAATTTTGATACATCAAAACATTTGAGCGACGCACAAATGCAACGCCGTGAAAGAGTGCGAAAACGTTTAATTGCGAAAGCCAAAGCTGAAGAGGAGGAAACAGAAAAGCAAAAGAAACTGGAGCAAGAGAAATTGGAACAACAAAGGTAAGTCAGAATCAACTTCTGTAAAAAAGAAAACCATTTTTAGAAGAACAAACTTTACATGTAAGTTTTATAAGGTACAACACAAAATAAATGCAAGTAACAGGTATGTTTTGTAATACAATGAAATTATATTGCATTAATTTTATTTAGACTTTTTGTCGTTCTGCATTCGAATTTATTATGCTTCGTTTTCATTCTGTCATCGTAAAAATGTTTTAATTGGTTTTCGAAATTGAATATCTCTTCACATGATATTGGCAATTGATTTGCTTCAAAAATCTGTTAATTGTGTTTAATTGTTGTTGACGACAGCTAGGCAAGCACCTAATTTTTAATTACGATTTATTGTGACATGCCTAAATCAACAGCGGACTACTTTTGCAGAATATCAAAAAGTAAAAATTTTGTGTTTTAAATACCATTTTTCTTACATTCCCCCAGTGTTTTCGAATATATAGGAATTTCTTAAGACGCTTTGAAAAGGAAATGACAGCGGTTTATATAATTTTTTTCTAATCTTTTATTAATTTTCAATTTGGAAGCTGCAATTTTTCTTACCCTGTCATTTCTTGGTTGGAAAGCAAAAACAAAAAACACCAAATTTCATTCAATATTTTCTAAACATTTTCTTAGTAGTTTAAACACTTTTATAACAAAATTCTGTATGCATAAATGTGTATGAGAAATATTGAAAAGTAAAAAATAATTAAACCAAACAAAACCTATGCCAACTCGAAAAGTGGCATACAATCAATCACACAACATAGAAAACGACAAACCATATTGCAGGCAACAAGAAGAACAAGCCAAACTAGAAGAGCTGGAAAGGCAAAGAGAGCGCGAGGAGAAACGCAAAGAAAAGCACCTTAAGAAAATTCAAGAAAAAGGGCAAGTCGAAATATCGCAAAAAATACGGATAGAAGAGCGAAAACTTATGATCGCCCAAAGGAAGTTAGAGAGTATAAGAATATTAGAAAAACTCTTTGATCGCATGAAGGTAAATAACCAATTAAAAAGCCAAAAATATTAAATTGCAAACTGAAAAATTATTATTGGTATCGTTGCCGTTCTAGCTAAAACACATGGCCAAACTACATTCCTCCACTTTATCGCGTAAATACTTGTTAGATATGCAACGTGATAGCCTTCGTGAACGCTTGGTAGAAAAATATAAAGTGGCTACGGAAAAGCTTTTAATTGAGCAAAAACAAAAAGTGGAAGATATTAAGAGTAAAACACCCATAATGGGATTATTGAAAAGTAAAAGGCCTAAGCGAACCTCAGATTCGGATAACGAAGCTAATAAAACTGGCCTAAAAACCACTCTATTACCAGGCGCTGCCCCTACTGTTTCAACAGAAACTATAAACACCCTAAATCCGTTCAAAACAATGGCGGTAATGGGAGCGGCTGCCAATTACAATACAGAAGCAGCCAGCGAATGGATGAAATCCTTATCAATGTTTCCCTATGGCTCGCCCATGTTTCCTGGTCTGGGTATGTATCGTCCACCGTCTTTTCCAGTTTCGTTAAATTATCGCGGTTTTGCACCGCGTATACGTGGACGCGGTAGAGGCCGTGGTCGTGGCCGTGGCAGCTACGATGGCCAATCTTCGTCAGCATCACACTATAATAATCATAAATATTATAATAATCATGATGATCGAGATCATCATCATGATGACGAAGATGGTGGTAGCGGTAGTTATCACAAATATTCAAGAGGAAGGTGAGTACTAAAAAGATGTATTGACAGTTTACTCTATCAAAACGAATATCTGAAACGGTGATTTGACAGAAAATCTATATTGTAATGATTAATATTAAAGCTATAACTATTTTTAATTTTCCAAAACATGAAAGAAACACATCGACAACGCGCATCGGCGAAGCAAAATTCTTTGAGACGATATGCTTCGTATTAATCACTGTGTTTTATTACATTATTTGTATTTTTCATTTTTATTAATTACTCTCATACTCCTATAAGGTATACGAAAACTTTTTAAAAATTAGTTTTTTCGCTTTTTTTCTTTTATTATATGTCTTATCTTTTAGGAATTGAAAATCAAAAATGTATTTAGAAAAACAATAATTTTTTCACTGCTTTTAAAGACAGTTTTGGTAGCATTTTTTAAAATTGTGCTACGACATGTGCCACATACTAGATATTGCAGCGACATCAACTTACACTGTTTTATTTAACAACATAAACAGCGTAATAACGATATCTTTTGCAAATTATAAGTTTGTCTTTTCTAAAATTGCACAAACAAGTGTCTGTATCTATTAAGAATGTAACCAACGTGAAGTAATCAATTTGTGCATATACATTCCTATCATAAACAAGCTAACAGTCGAAACTCAGTTATGTAATATGTAAATATATATATACTCGTATGTAATTTCGTTTCCTTTCTTGTGAAATCAGGCATTACAATTGCCAAATTTTTACTTAATTCATGTATGCATCTTTCTAGGCACTATTCTCGTTCACGATCACGTTCCCGTGATCGGCGTACCCGATCTAGAAGTCGCTCCAGATCGCGGTCCAGGACACGCAGTCGCTCAAGGCGATCACGTTCTCACGGTCGTTCACGCCACTACTCAAAACGTTCCAGGTCCCGGTCACGTAGTCGTTCTCGTTCTTACTCAAGGTCCGAGTCAAGATCTCGTTCACGTTCACGTGTTCGTTCTAGAGATGATAAAAATCGTAAATCATCTCGTTCAAAGTCGCCAACACAACAAGCCAGTGTTCAACAGAAACCTTTAGAGAAAATCAACAAAAAACTGGTTTCAACTAGACGTTCTCGTTCTTCATCAGATTGGTCGCGCAGTCGCACCCGCAGTCGCTCGCGATCTCGTACTCACTCACGCTCAAAACGATCCTGGTCCAAAAGAGACAACAGCAGAGAACGTCACACCCCACCACCCAGTCAAGTAAGAATCGAAACGGATAAACTAGTCAAGTCCGCAGAAGAAATTAAGAGGACTATTGAAAAAGGCATGCAAGATCGCATGCGCGAAGAGGAGCGTGAAATAAGGGAAACTTTTAACAAACGACACAAACAAATTTTGGCTCACAATGCTGCTTTAGCAGAAAATTTATTACCATCTGGTTTAGACAGTGGCTTGAGCACAGGGGACCACTCGGCAACTGAGCCATTCTCAATCGGAAATTCAGCCCATGAAAAGGAACAAACCAACACACAAAAAACTTCCAATAACAATAATAATAATAATAATAATCAATACGGCAGTGAGCACTATGACGATCATAGGAAAAAGTGTCGTGTAGATAGACGTAACTCAGCATTGGAACGGCAGCGCGAATCACCAACACCATCAAGTCGCAATTCTCTGGAACTGCGTTATACATCTAGGCATCACTCATCCTCTGAACTTTCGCCATCAAGGCGACGGAACTCATTGGAACGACCGAATTCTACTCGCCGCACATCGTCTAAGCACAATTCTTCAGAACGGGATGCTTCGAATTAACCACTGCTTTTTTATTACTTTATTCGTATATTTCATTTTTAATATCCCATACCCATATAAGGAATACAAAAACTTTTAAAAGAATTTAGTTTTTACGCTTTTTTTCCTTTCATATAATCTCTTATTTTTTATGAATTGAAAATCTAAAATGTATTTTAAATAAAATTTTATCCATCTTTATTTAAAATAAAACTTTTAAAGTATTTCGTTTAGAGTAATGGCATTGATTTTTTGCTGGACGAGTACGTCCTTCCTTGACCAGTTGGTCTTAATTTTATTTTTTTTTCTTGCACAATGTTTAACATAAAATTGCGTATATATTTTAAAATAAAACAATTCTTAAAAAACCGTTTATATGTGAAAATGAGAGAATTGCATTGCAAGGTAATTAAAAATATATACCAGCAGTAACTGACTCATGCAAATTTAATATGTAATAATCGTTATAGGTGATACTTGATGAAGTTCCTCATTTTTCAAAAGGAATTATTTAATATAATAGTTTATTTTAATTTTTTTTTATTTCAAAGTGATTTCATAATTTGAATCGTTTGGTCGAAATGAAACAAGAATTAGTTTCGTGCCGATTGAATGACTGTATTGCGACAGAGAAAAGTTGACATGTGGAAGAATTATACAACCAGTAGAGGAAAAACACAGCAATTTATGGAAATTCGTAACACCATGACTTCAGCTGGAATCGTGGCAAATTAAATGCAGAAGCACTTTTGTTTGAATTAAAGATTATTTTTAAGATCAAATATTTGCGCAGAGGATTTTGTCTTTAAGTAACTCATATCATGAGGCAATTAATTGCTCCTCCCACTTAACTATATGTAAAATTTTTCGATATATCGGCGCGTTAATTAAATGTAAATTGTTGTTTCCCCCTAAGGAATGGGTTTAACTTATGGCAACATATGATCGTGCCTGTGAGTCATAAGGTACACGTTCCAATTATTCATCATGTATTTCTGGAATTTTTGTTCAGGCACCGATAATAAAAGATCATTATTCTCAGATTTTATTAACCTTATTTTATATATTCTTCTTTTAACTTTACAAATTCTAATTTTATCTAAGTGAAGCTAAACTTAATTTTTAAACTGATATAATAATTGTTTAAAACTTTATTTGAAATTTTTCGGTGCTGGCAGTTCTTTGCACATTGGATTTGACTATGCGCAGCTGCATCAACTAGCGGGAGTAAAAAAGAAAAAGGAATAATTCAAGGTAAGCAATAAACAATTTATATGTAAAACATGAAATAAGGATGATTTAAATGGCTGGATGACTTAAATTACACGGTACTCCAATGCTGGTTTGTCTTCTTTTTAATTTGGCCTTAAAAACGTCTATTACGATTGCCACGATTGCGACCGCCACCATCGTTATTAATGCGATTGCCACCACCGCGTCTATTACGCCTGTTGTGGTGTTGATTGCTACTATTTTGATTATTATTGCTGTTGCTATGGGAAAACGTATCACCTTTGGAATTCGTTTGGTTAAACGATGGACTGTCATTGTTTCGCAAATCGTTGCTGTTACTGATATTGGAATTATTATTGTAGCCATTTTGGTTTGAACTATTCTTTGGGCCATTCCAGGGGTTATTACTATTTGTCCAAGGTCCAGAGAAGTTTCCAGCGGTAGATTGATTAATATTAGATCGCGGTGAATTTCCAGTTTCATCATTTGCTTGCAACGATTGTTGCAGTTGCTGCTGTTGTTTTGGTTGTTTTATGTTGAGCAGACAAGGGAGGAAGGGTTTTTTTAAACTTAACAATTCTTTAACTAACACAGCCTGTACATTGTGTTGCCGCGCCTCTTGCCGTGATCTCTTAGACGACGGAGAACTTTCACGACCCTCCAAAGTGGGCGAAACTGATCGCGAACGTTCCCTGGCTGGGACAATGTCTCTTAATTCCTCCAATTTCCCAGCATCTATGTATTTATTGAGATACTCAGGTCCTTGACGTACAGCGAGCATAAGCCTTGAGTCTGGATGCACTCTTATAAAGCGGCCATAAACTAAAATACCGACTATAGCTTGGGGGTCCATAGTGGTAAGTACCCCACTGGCCAACATACCTTCAATGGCATTTTCACTTAGTTGCTGTGGCGTCAGACCACCGGTATCGGAACGTCTTTCACGTGGTACATACATAGCCTCGTCTTCCGCTTCATCGGCTCTTCGGGAGCCAGCCCATTGCGCTTGAAAATTTCTCGGTATTGGTTTGCTGTACGGCACTTTTTTCTCTTGATCTTTTCCAACATTAGACGGATCTAACTCAAGACCGGGTATAAAACCTTTGTCTGCTGTCAAACTTTCTGTAAATTCTACCTTATCTTCTGGGCCCATACCAGGTATGATTGCGTCATCATATTCACACTCATCCAAGGCTGCCAAGCTGGCCGGCAAGGTATTCAAATTGTACTTATCCCTCATCAAATCACCGGGACGATTGCGAGTCCAAAATTTTATGGTATGGTCATTGGAGCCGGAACATAATATATGACCCAAAGGATGCCAAGCCAATGTCCAAACTATACTATCATGGGCCGTTTCCACACATCCAATTTCCTTATCGGTACTACAAGTACCAATACAAATAATACAATATTTGTAATAATTAATTAACTCATACAAAACACAAACACAGAATTTACCCAACATTCCAAAACAATATCGAACCATCTGATCCGCCAGAACAAAACAGACCCTCATGCACTGGATGCCATGACACGGAACTAGCCTCCTTTTTATGCCCTCTAAATACCTGAGCTTCTTCTTTCAGATTTCTTAAGTCAAATAGCTTGAGCAAATGATCCCTGGAAGCTGTTACAAGCCAATTGCCATTGTCATTCCATTTAAGGTCCATAACAGTAGATTTGTGGGCATGCCTTATCCGTATAGACAAATTATTAAACTATACTAAACAAGTTTTCATTAAATTTAACTTACAGTGTCGCCAAGGCTTGACCGCTTTTGGGATCCCATAATTTTATAGGCTGTTGATTATCTTTGCTACCCGATACTATAATACCCTTTTGAGGATGCCAGTGTACACATTTCACATCAGCACCATGACCTGGACGTGTTAAAAGATAATTAACAAGTGATTAATAATAACCGAAAATTTATTATAATTATTTATTTTCATATTGATTAATAACATAATAATTTTTCGAACCACTAATAAATCAGTAACTTTGAAACCAAACCGTTTAGACATTAATAAAATGAGCAATTACATTGCATATATGAAATCCTGTACATGTTTTTCATAACGAAAATCTTTCATTGTCGTCAAACTTTTCTTCTCAATACATTTATTGAAAAATATTTCTACGAAGCAGAATAAGATCATTGTAATACTTAGAGCAAATATTTCATTCATTTATTGTGTAAGCCTTCTCAGCCTCGCATTTAGTAAATATGTATTGCAATTGAAAAATGTATTAAAAAAATGTGAAAAACTATTTTTAATAAAAAATATTTTAAATTCATTTTATTGACATATTAATTGGAAAAAATTTTTACTAAAAAAATTAGTA
Source organism: Ormia ochracea (assembly GCA_963402855.1). Classification (NCBI taxonomy): domain Eukaryota; kingdom Metazoa; phylum Arthropoda; class Insecta; order Diptera; family Tachinidae; genus Ormia; species Ormia ochracea. The sequence goes on from OY727105.1 coordinate 5,699,149, forward strand.
CTAAAGAAAATGAACAACGTTCATTTTGAATTACAGTATGACGTTCTAAGAAAGATTCGTTCAAGTTACGGTTGGGCTTACAATTTAGCTTCCTTCGAAACCCAATCAAAATTAAACTCTACTCCAAGCTGTTCGAGTGAAACATTGTTTCCAAGTCATTTCACTTGCATTGCTCTTGTGCATTACAACTACCAGACCCGTTCTCTCCAAAAATTGTGCTGTTCACCAACTCTAGCCACATTTTTCACTTTGTCGATCCCTGTTAAGTTAATACGCTTTTTCAAGCATAGAATTGCAGTTTGGTTTTCAATAAAAGCATAGAAAAGGCTCAACGGATTGCTTGAGTTCCAAAGCATATTCGGAGCAACATATATTAATTGCTCCAGCATGTCATATTTTTCAATATAGCATTATCAATATTTCTTCCACGTGCAAAATTTATTACACACCTCAAAGCATACACGTTACATTATTTGAAAGGATTCTTATGAACTGAATTGCTGTCGTTGATTTTCATTCAAGTTTGACTGCATGATCACCTCTGCATAATAATATTCACAAATAATAATTAGGTATTTAATCTATCGTACCCAACTTTTCTTGCAATTTAAATAAAGTTTGGGCATTTGGTCATCACAATTGTCTACATGAATGTGTTTCTGAACAACATCGTCAATAAAATTTGCATTTGTACTTACCCCTCAATACTTTCTCCTCTTGGCAGCGTAGAAAATCAAATATCCGCAAAGTGCCGTCATCGCTGCAGCTAACAAATTTACTGTCGCTCGGACTAAAGCTGTAAGACCGTTTAGTGAAGCGGAAACGACAATAACATTGCGGAAAGACAGTTGGTTGATAAAATAAGCGCAGCGTCGTAGAATTGTAGTAAAAACGTCAGCAACAGGAGCAGGATGAACAGCCACAAACAAATGTTGGATGTTGTAAATAAAATTAGAAAATGTCACACGTTAAAACAGGTCACCGGAAAGGGGTTGAAAGTAAAGTAGAGTATGTTGGTTGAAATTTGTTGAATTTAAGTTTATTATTTTTATAATTTTTTATCATTAAAAATTTTTTTATGTATGCATATATTTTTGTATATTGGCAGTTTTATTTTTATTTATAGTTTCGTAAACACGTTGGCCCATATGAACACATACAATTTTGTTATCGTATGTATATATTTATTTATTATTTGCATGTTATTTTAAAAAAGGAAAATACAAATATTAAGAAAATATGTGATAAGTTCGAAAATGAATTTAATTAAATTCTTATTAAGTATTGAAAAAGTATCCTTAAAATAAAAATAAACTAAAAGTTCAATTTTATGTTTTATATTTAATGATCATTGTTACTCTGCATTTTTTAATTTTATTTTAAGCTTAAAATTGGTGTTTTCTACATATTTTTCCGATATCGAAAAAACCTACCTTAAGCTTAAGCTATAATGAAAAACTGAACAGAGAGGGCAATTAAGAAACTGAATATTACTTTACATTTTTTTATGTAACGTCCTAATTGTTTGGAAAAATGTAATAAAAATGCCAAAGCCTTATTTTCTAATAAAAATAAACTTTATTTATTAATGTTTATTTAAATTGGGTTGTGAATGTAAAAAAAATGCCAAAATTATTGTTGCTGGTTAAAGTTTTATTTACTTGCAAGACAAAATAAAATATGTATGAATAGCAAAAATGTTATGGAAAAAATATGGGAATTATAAATAAAAAATTAAAACTATAAATAGTGTAGAAGAACAAATTATAAAGGATTTGTTCGTCTCCAACGTTGAGAAACTGGTTAACTGGCTGGTAGTGATCGAGGAATAAACAAAATTAATTAAAAATATTATTAACAATATTTAAGAAATAAAAAAGCAAAACTTCTTTATTTCCTAAGTCGTTTGCAAAAACATATTTTTAATTAGTTGAGCAACTTCGTTTCCAATATTATATTGATGTTGTTTTAACTATAAACTCATTTTCTTTTAGTTCAAATTAAAAACGTTTAGTTTTGTTGGTTTTTTAAGAAAAGTTGTAATTTTTATTTAAATATCTTTTATATAAATGTTTGTTGAGTATTGAAACAAAAGTCTTTGGCTTTTTATTTATTTAAATTTTTTTCTTTCTTTTTAAACATAATTATCACAGTTTGCTTAATTTGGTTAAATTTATGATACGAGATAATAATAACTATTTAAACAATTATTTGACAGACCTGATATCTTTTTTGTTTGCAATCTTGTGTTTTACGTTTTTCTAAACTTTATATATAATACAACAACAGCAACAACATAAAACACACCAAAATCTACCAATTCATTGCACGAAAATTGAATTTATTTAAAAAAAATTGTTTAAAATTGTACCTACAAGTCTGCTTTTTTTGCCGCAGATGTCCTAATGAAACTTTATTTTGCTTTAATTTTATTTGTATCAATGTTTCTATTAAACAACTAATTATTATTAGACTTAGTAAAAATATGTAAGAAAAAACAAGTATGAAGCTATACCTTATTCCCCTAATTGCTTCCTTGTGGGCCTGGAACATTTTCACGTTATTCATATTCGATTGCCAGTATTTGACGTAACCGCCATGATCGCCTGTCACCATCCAGCTATCGTTGTGAGACCAAACCATTGTACGCACTGAGGTATCGTGTGCCTAAAATGCAAAAAAACAAAATTATTATTGTAAAAGTGGTTTTATTCTTTCAAATTATATAGGTTGCATTCACATAAAAACAATTTTTAAGTAAACATTTTCAACGGGAAGATTTAAAAATTTCGAGAATTCAAAGTGGCTCCATGAAAAATACCAAAAACAAGAAATGAAATCACCATCTGAATAAGGCACACATCCATTTCGCTCTTAGGAGAAAACAAAATGACTGCAGGGACATCTAATATGTTAATTTGATAAAAAAAAAAAAATAGTATAATTTATAATTTCTAATCATACTTTCACAAGTTTCCGTATCATAATAATAATAATTTTATTCAATCATATCCTTCCCCTTTTCATGGTATTTTAATAATAGTAATATATTCACATTCATAGTTAAATATTTCTTGAAATTGTGTGATTGATGCGTTGAAATCGACGGAAGTAAATAACATACAAAACAGTCGTATACGATTATATGAAATGTCCTATCAGAAACCGTTTACCAAATTAACCACAATGTCACTATTAAAAAAAAAATTTACAAAAAAAAAATCGTGTTTTACAGGATTTATGTATGGCTTTAGATACAAAAAAATGTATCTAATACTCCATCTGTACAAATATTCTTCAGATATAACCAATTAACTTCTCTTTGACGGTTTCCCGCAGAGAGAGAGAAAAAGCAATCCCATCTAAGAAACATACTCATACCTTTGTATTCGTATTGAGCTACATTATAATCGGTTATTGTGTTCATATATGGATGTAGATTGTAGTAATCAAAAAAACACTCACTTGCAATATTGTTTCGAAGTTAAACGTCAAACCATTCCATAACGTAAATTCCCCAGAACTGGCACCAGTTACCAAACGTCTGCCTTCTGGCGTCCAAGCCAATGTGAATATAGGGCAACGCATTTTATTTGTGGCAGTTTTAACAAATCTTGTTGTAATTGAATTTGAAGGATTATCTAAATAACTGCTGGGTGGTAATAATTCCGGTGCGTATATACTTTCTGGTTGCAAAGCAAAACGATCACGAAAATCTCTTTGCCATAAGCGAGCCTAAAAAAAATTTTTTTTTTCAATTCTTCTCTTTTTAATAAAGTTTTACTGTTTACCTCCAATTTTTTTACTATGGATGCATTATAATCTACTGTCTTACGCATTACACTTTTACGTAAACGTTTGCCATCAAAATCATCCTGCGTCATTTGAAATGGTCTTTGAAAGCCACCAGTATTAAAAGGCTTAAAATAGGGTTTGTTCCCACTATGATGATAGTGAGGTCTAAAATGATTGCTATGGGCACCGGGCATGGGTGGTGGTAAGCTGGTGTTCATGGCCAAGTGTGATGGCGCCGTTAATTGCGGTGGTGGCTGTGAAACATCCATCTACAAACGATATTTTTGTTAGAAACGGTAAATGTTTGTTAATGTTCAAAATAATCTTCTCGACTGACTACTTTAATAAATTTCATATATTTTTAATGTTTTCTTTTCATTAACCTTAAGAATACTTGTCTGACGCGTGCTTTTGGATGCTTTAACTAACACCTCTCCCCGTTTTCAAACGACAATGTTGCAAAAGTTTTTCCGTGTTTTCTGCTTTTTTAATTTAATTTTAGAGGTCACAATTACTGTATAAACTGAAACGTATTTTTATCGCTTATATTAAAGTATTAATTTCTAATTGAAAACAAAAAGAATTTTTTTTTAGAAATGAAGATTGTGTGTGAATTTTCTACAATGTTTAAACCGAAGTTGGCTGTAGTTGGTCTGTTGACAAATGTCAAATATTAAATTTTATGTAAATATGTGAAATTTTGCGTGAAAACATTGCAAACATAAACAGTTCAATATTGCAATTGTAGTTTTTTTGTAGCATTAAATGTCCCAAAATATATAAAGTCTTCCGGCTCAAACTTCTTGCTTTAGATGTACATATGAAGAGAAGTTTAAGCCGGTATTTTACAAAAACTTCTACATTAAATGGCCTTAAATGTAAAAGTTTATGCAAAACTTTTTGATAATTTTCAAAAAAAGATTGATTTCGTCTGATCAGGGTTGATTTCACTTCAAGCGGATAAACAAAAAATTATTCTTTTGTGGCCCAAAGCGAGGAAAAAGTGCAAAAAGTATATTATTATTAAAGTTTTGTTTATAGTTTAAATTAGGATATGACTTGATATCACTTTCGTGTGAATGAGTCGTTTGACTGTGTGGGATACTTTGGGACATAGTTATCACTTTTGACAGTTATACAATACTTGTAATACTATCGTTGCCACCCTGTTTTTGAGTTGGCGTGTCTATTGTTGGGTATGTTTGGCTCGTGGCAAAGGTCAGTATAGCTTAAACATCGCAGAATGGTAAAAATAACTGTATATTAAATAAATTTAATTTAACTGCAAATTAGTACCCTTTGATAGGGAATGGTTACCAGGGATGAATGTGTGTTTGCCAAATGGCAGCATTTTCACTAATGCAATAAATTAATTGCTTTTTGTAGAGCCCGTTTGGTTTGAGGTAAATAGGCTTAGGCTGATTATAACTAAAAAGCTCGTCACTGGTGCTAATCAAATCATTTTTCATGTTCGCTTAATGTGCTACTTACTGTTCTATATATGCTGTAGTCTTACTAATATTCAAAATGTGATTATTAAAAGTTTCTTCAACTATCGCAAAAAAAACATTTATCGGTTTTAAGTGTAGTTTGTTAGGCAGATAAAATTTAGTTCTTGGCAAAAGACATCTTGTATTTTCAAAGAATAAAAGTGGAGAAAGCGATTATGTGGTTATTTTTCTTTAATATTATATAATTATAGTACGTACATATAGCTTATAAATTAATACTAGGTGAATGGGTGAGGAAGTAATCATACCAACTACATATATAAATTATTAAATACATCCCCACAGAAGATGTAAAGAACAGAATCTTGGGACACATTTGACTTATAACAATGACCGAAATATCAAGTAGATTAACAAACGAAGCATCTATTATTTATTTAAGGTTAATACAAGAATTACAATCGACAAGAATCTACAAAAATTTCTTAATAAATCTTTTAATTAAAAATTAAAATGTTATTTAAAAAAGTTAGTTGGATATGAGGATATGAATTAGGTAAACTCTTTTTGCCATACAATATGCAATAATTACAATCTACAAACAATCTGCAAAATAAATTTAAAATATTTTATAAACACAAACTAGCGAAATTATGTTTAGGCATACTTAAAAAAAATTAAAAAAAAATGCTGCACTAATAAATAGTGCAGCATTTATAATAAATAATGCTGATCGATCCAAATGTCTTACCTATCATTACCTTAATTTAAACACTTTGCCTTTACAATGTTAAGGGCCTTAACTCATTTATTGTCGAAATCAAGTCATTTGTATATTTCGATAAGTGGTGGAAAATTGGTGTCCGCTGAGTGAAAATGTTAACTGCAAAATATTAATTTCTAACAAGAATTATTGTTTGACACTTTGGAATAGCTTTGCTTGACAAGTTAAAAAAGTTACATCAGGTTTTATTTCTTTTTTGAAAAATCTTTGAACATTTTGAAAAAAATTCTGAAAATGAAAAAATTTCTAAGGCAAATATAAAAACAATAACTCAAATATTAAAATGCAGAAATGAAAAAGTGTAAATAGCTTTTGTTATAAAATAACAATCATTAATCATTTCAACAGTTTTATTTTTAAATTGCATTGAAACAAAAAAAAAAGCAAAAGCTACAAAATTGTCTGCCTGGAATAATAACGATAAAATAAAAAGTGTTTTTCATTTCAGGGAAACAGCAATAACAATTGTAATTTATATTGAAAACATCACTTACTTGAATTGAAATAATTTTAAAAATCGTATGTAAGTCAATGACTTTGAAAAATATACATACAATAATACAAAGCTTAAATTGTTTAATAAGGTTTGGTAATGAATTGCATTTTTGTTATTAGCGGCTGCTGAAAATGTTAACAAGGAAGGAGTGTATCACGTGCGTTGTTCTTTTTTTTAAACATTTACGATTTGCATATGTAAAGAAATAAACAAGATTTTTATGAAAAAATATCTGTGCACATGCGCAAATATGTATGGATGTGTAAGAAAGTTTTTATTATGCAATCTGTATAAGATTCATTCTCTCTCATTAGTATTCTTAGGATGTGTTCCTTTGTATGTATGGCTGGTAGTGTAACATATATTTTGTGGCAGGAAGGCTTTCAATTTACAAGTAATAATATGTTTGATAGTAGATTTTATTCCATTTTGGGGTTTGTTGAAAACTAAAATTTATTCCTGATTTATCGCCGTGCGACGGATTTTATTACCGACGTTTTTATGTTATCATATATTACAATTTTCCGCTTGCAAAAGTATAAGTGGTTGGAAGAAATCATTATTAACAATTAAAGATTTTAATTAATAAAATGCTAATAAATAATTTATTGAATGAATGCAATTTATTATTCTCAGCAAAAATTTAAAAAATATAAAATCATTTGAAATATATAAAAATGTCTTCTGGTATTTAGTACAGACACTTTCTATTTTAATTTCCGGTTTTATTCTATTTCCTCTTCTTTCATTGCTGCAGCCGGCATCGCATTTAAAATTATATTCATTTGTTTCTCACAGTGTAATTTCGGGAAAGAGCGTCAAATGAATAAAATTCACCTGCATTGAAATTGTTTTTTATTTCTTTGTCTTGGTTTTTTATTTTTGGGATCCCTCCAACTTTTGCTGTCGCTTTTCTCTGTTTTTGTTGTTTTGTCAACCAGTCAGTCAACAGTCTCGACTTGATTGTAGTTGTTTTTAATTTTGTTTACTTTGCTATTCTTCCCCAGCCAACATTTTCTGCTGAGTTCATTGAATCCGTATCGACCAATCTCAATATTATTATTTCTTAATTGGTGGTACCGCAGACCGCAGGCAATTTTTCATATATTTTTGTAAAATATTATATTTTTGGCTAAAGAAAAGATCTTTTTATATACTATATACGGTATAATGTTTTGTTAAAAGAAAAGTTATCGAACATAATAGCAGTTTTAAGAAAGTTCCTCTTGTTTTCTTTTATGGTCTGAACATTGCTCCATGTATTTATAACCAACTCTTCGAATTGTTTCATTAAGCGCCCCACTCAGTGATTTTTTTCTACCATAAATGCTACTCAACGTAATAAGTAGGCTATGATAGTTGAACTAGACGAATATATTTTCTTTATATTTTTTGGCTGAGTGTATATATTTTTGGCGAGATTCAGCTCCGTCATTGTGTTGCTTTGTAGTCCAACATTTCTTGAAAACCTTAACAGATATGAATGCTCCCACTTAAGGGCATGATCCACTACACTACACAGTGGCACGATCTGTCAAGTGTAGCATGTGTGCTGAAAAAATTGTATAATGTGGCCTAAAAACTTATCCGCGTTTTTCCCAATCCTCGAAGCACTTCTGAAATTTACTTTTTATTATTGCTTACAGCTCCTGTTTCGATTTTTCTTTTAATATCCTCAATCGTAGCAAAACGCTTTGCTTTCATTGGTGTCTTCAGTTTTGGGAATAGGGAAAAGTTAGCGGGAGCCAAGGCCAGTGTATATGGTAATTGAGGCTTGATTACGGTTTTGTTTTCAGTAAAAAAAAGCTGACGTATAAGCATCTATGTGTGAGCTGGTGGGTTATCATGGCGCAAATCTATGCTTGGATTTTCCACAACTCTATGTGTTACGGACGAATTGCTTCGCGTAAACGGCGCATAATTTCATAATTCCTTATTGACCATACGACCTTGTGGCAAGTATTCATTTTGCAACACACCATTGCGATCGAAGAGAATAGTGAGCACCACCTTCACTTTTGACCGAAGTTGACATGCTCTTTTCGCTCTTGGCTCTGCTGGATTCTTCCATTAAGGTGATTGGGGTTTGGTTTCAATGGCATAGTCGTACCCCTATGATTCCTCACTAGTTAAGATCCTTTTGAGCAAATCTCCCAAGCGACGTTGTTGTTGCTCAAAATGTAGTGAAAAAAATTAAAAAAAATCGAAAAATACATTAAAACACGAATCACATTTTTGTTTGTCAAAAACCAACTGTATACAAATATACAGCTTATATTGTTAAGATATATCAGATATGTGTACCAACAGAAAAAAATTATATATAACGGTTTTTTGATCCAAAAAAATGTATGCATGTATGTTGGTCGCATTTTGCCGTTGTGGCGTAATTAGTTAATATTTTACTATATTTTTGCTTTACATTTTTGTATTCGTTGTACTTCTATACGTGAAAACGTACATGTGTGTGTACATTTGGTAGCAAATATGCGTGTGAAGCCAGAGAAATATTTTTGGATTGGTAAGCCGTTTGATTAGCAGGCGAATTGATTGTATTTGTGGTGGCAACAACACCACCTGTAAAAGTAATTCGCTTTAGTTTAGTTCAAGTCAAATCTGCCGCGCCCACTATTAAATGTAGATTTAATGTTGTTGTTGCTGCTGCTGCTAAATCTATTAGTTCTGACTACGGCAAGAACTCTTTTTCTCATATATATGTATGTATGTATATAGGTTTATAATCGAGAATATCCTGTGCTTGCAAGAAAGGATAGATGTTTATCCGAGTGAAAATTTTTAAAAATTTATAAAATTTTTACTTTTACAAATTTGCGGTAAAGGATTTAATTCTTAATATATGGAAATTATTGCATGTTCATTGTAACTAACTGCCAGCGAAGCTTCATTTACAATATTTAATAACTTTTCTGCCAAAAACAAAGTCCCATGATCCACTATAGCACACAATTGTACCATCTGTCAAATATGGAATCTTTGCTGAAAAATAGGACATTATGGACTAAAAATTCATCCCTGTGACAGATTTTTGTTGACAATTTACTTCAACCAGTAAAGAATTGTTTGCATCATTTTTGTATGATAGTGTAGCACCCACAACACCATTTCTATGGAATTTTTTAAAAGAGAATGATATCACAACAGATATTCGTGTGAATGAATCGTATGACTGCGTAGTAGGATAAGATTTGTGGGTGTTTTAGAGGAGACACCACTTTAAGTACGATGGAATTTTAAACTCTACCCCTCCATCGAAAAATAAAATTGTCATATTCATTTACATATATATATATGTATATATATATATATATATGTATATGTATATGTATGTAGCATGTATGTATATGCCAATGTAATTTATTAAAAATGAAAGCAACCACTCATCATCAAACAAGAACCGAATAAATTTCTAATGTATTCGGCATGGCTTCATAGCTTTTGATAAAGAAGCTTTGCTAATATTTACCACGTGTTGAATAACTAAACAAGTAAGAGTTGTATATAAATCAATTTAATTTCGCTGTAAATGCTCGCTGGGCTTTATGACTGATGGTAAATGTTATACTAACGGTATATATACGCTATTCTAAATAAGCGATGCTGCCATGTGTTCAGTTTACTCTTTACTTATGTATGCAGGTATGTTGGTTTTATCCAAGGCCGTGTAATAAGGTGATATTGTGAACACAGATGATTATTTTGCCGTGGTGGCATAATATGTCAATATTTGACTATATTGTTGCTTTAAATTTTTGCATTCCTTGTACTTCTGCACGTGAAAACATACATGTGTGTGTAGATTTGCTCGCAAATATGCGTCTGAAGCCAGAGAAATATTTTTGGATTGGTAAGCCGTTTGACTCTTCGTAACAGCAAGAGAGAAGCCGGCGAATTGATTGTGTTTGTTGTGTCAACAACACCACCTGTAAAAGTAATTCGCTTTAGTTTAGTTGAAATCAATTCTGCCGTGTCCACTATTAAATGTAGATTTAGTGTTGTTGTTGCTGCTGCTGCTGCTGATTGTATTAATTGTGCAGTTTTGTGTTTTGTGGAAATTTGCATATAAACATTTGTTACCTTTTGCTGAGGCTTCAGTTGATCGTTGGCTGTATTGCTGAGCGCATGGGTCTGAATTTGGAAGAAGTGAAGTTAAAGTAAACGCATATTAACAAAGCGTTAAACAAGCAACAAGAGCAGTTGTTCCGTCCGTGGTTAAAAAATATTCTAACGGCATTAACAGTGCTTTTTACTCATATAGTGTGGCTAATAAACTGTAATTAAAAAGTTTTAAAGTTTAATTAATTATACAGCAAAATAAATAAATATTAATAAATAATCGAAATTTTGTTTAAATTTGGTTAAATTATTTATACAGGAAAATAAATGTTAATAAATAATCAAAATTTGATTTAAAATTCATAAATATATTATGCTATACATTTTCTGCGATCTATTGAATCTTCAGAAGACAATTTTTGTTTTTATTTTTGTTTCCTTAACAGTGTGATAATTTACATACATACATACATATAATACCACTGAAAAGTGCTAATAACTATTATTAAAAACGGAATCGAGTAGTATTTAAATTTGCTATGCAGACAGTTATCAAGTAAGTTTTATATATTATTATTGTAGTTAAGGTAATTAATTATACGGTTACAATTGGGAAAACAACTATTAAAAAAATATAAAATGTTTTGAATATTATTTTTGTTAATTATTATCATTCTCCTTATGTATGTATGTATGTATGTATGTATGTAAGAAAATCATAGTGAGAAATAATGACTTCAAATAGCAAAATTTTCTTATTCTTAACACACATGCATATGTACATACATGTAAACTTTCACACAAACATACTTGCATACATGCAGTGTAAATAATTGCCGGATTTCTATCTATTTATAGTTATTTTTTACTATCAATTTTACTCAGATGCCTAATATCGTTTTCTAAAATTAACTTATTATCAACTATTTTTAGTTGGCTGGCATTATACCGAGAGGAAAATACTTGTTAATTTCAAACTTTTAAATATAATTCTCAATAAATTGTTTTAGTAAAGTACAATACAAAATTAAATAAAATATTAAAAATATATAAAGTTATATAAATAAATCTCAAAATTAAATAAAATTTAAATCCACAATAATTTGAATATATAAATCTAATATACATATGTACACCTAAACCTCATTTTACGCTATATATACGTGTGACAGATTTTTGCAACCATCTTCAATTCGCAAAGAGAAAATTGTTTGCATTTTACTTGTCTGATATTGAGGCACCAATAAGATAATTATGATGCAATTTTTTTAAAGTAGGAGGGCATCACTATCAAATTTTCGTGTGAATGAATAAATCGTACGACTGCCTAGCATAGTGAAGCATACCCATAAGCCTACAATTATGTATTAATTCAAACACTTATTTCTAATTTTTATCGATAGCCTTAGTCATTTGAAGTTGCCATACTTTCTACTCTTTTCTAATATCTCTAAAATGTAATGAAAAAGTAAAATATACTCTGCGTAGAGCAGAAGATCAGAAAAATTGACAAGTTCAAGTAAAACAATAACGATATTGCTTTAGAACTTTTTAGGAATATAGTTGAATGGAATGGAGTTGCCATATTCAAATATAGAAGTATTATTGCAATGAAGTTGGAAGTTCTTAAAGAAATTTAAAAATCATGTACGAGTTAAAAAATTTAAATAAAGCAAAAGTTATAAGAAATCAAAAAATAACTCAAAAACTATTAAGAAAAGAATTGTAAAATTATAAAAAGATATTGTCTATAAAAAACAGTCATTACATTATATTAATGGAATCACTGCCGAAGTCCTAAAAATAATACGACGTTTATATAAGAACTCTACAATTTTTTTTTTCTGTATACCGACAAGGATAATATTAACGTTAATTTCCACTGCAAAGAGCTGATATTGTGGGCCCGTCTGTCTTTATTATCTCATTTGTTAATTGAGGAAGCCACAGTCCACAATTTACACAACGCCATTCTTCGGTAGCAGTATTTCAATACGCTTACTTCGATGCATAAAGGCGTTGCACAAATTGCTCTGCCTAATTCTCTGTCTTATCTACTGTTATGCGTTTCTCCTAATTCCGGTACAATAATATGCATTTGAGACTATTGTATGTTGTTTGTCTTTAAGATTCCTTTTTTTTTAATTGAAAATTTAGATAAAATTTTAATGTGTGTTGCAATTAATTGCTTCAATTTTCAATTATTTGTTTCTTTTCTTGAATAAAATCTGTAGCCAGTAATTGGTTTCACTACAGCGTTTAATTGTCATTTTTAATTTTGGATTTTATTGTTAAAATTTATTTTGAGGCCAGTAAATAAATATTTAAATTAAGTCAATTTGTTATGGCACATAAAACAAAAACATTTTTATTAATAAATTATTATTTTTAAATATTTTAGTTTACTTTCTGTTTGGCAAAGTTCTTTAATTCTGTTTGGAAAATTACTAAGGTGGCAGTGAAGGGTCTCAACTTATTCCGTTTTCATGCTCACATGAATTATTCTAGCAATTTCGTCCTTTCAAGGATAAGAAAAAGTTCTACTTGCAGCTAATTTTGTAAAGAGCAACTGCTACAACTGCTACAGCTGTCAGCGTAATTGATACACTGGCACTCTCTAATACAATTTACGATCACCTTGAAAAGGACGAACTGCAATCTCAGAGTGTAACATGCCTATGAGATCTTAAAAATGATTCAGCTTTTACCATTTAGTGGAGGGTCTCGAGGAAATGTATGAGGACGCAACACGGTTATAAGAGATTTTTTCTTTTTATATAAAACCGACTTTCTTTCTCTTTACCGCTTTTTCTACCAATGCGAGAACATTAGAAAATTTCATAGATCGTCTAATATATTCAGGTATGTCGGGCTATAGCAAATCCTTCTGTTCGTTCGCGAATAACTTTTTAAGAGTTTCTAATGCCAAAGGTATACAGAGGAAAAGGGAAATTACCGTTCATATCCTTTTAGTCCTTCCATTAAAGGAAAACAATTGCTTATATAATAAATCTTAAAAAAATATTTCAGTTGGTTGGCTTGGTGAATTGTGCGTTTTATTTTTATGTTAATGAATGACGAATGCAGATATTAGTTTAAGTTGCTATATTTTTTCTCTATACTGTATATATTTTTGATTTGCGTGAAAACATTTGGTTAGCGTTTTTTTTTTTTTTTTGGTTTTAAGATAATAACTTTGAAACTTTTAATACGAGTATTTGGCGCAACAAGTTATTTTACTTGATAACTGGTAATAGAACAGAAAATGTATTTTGAATTATATTTACAATCGAAAATGAGATGCAACGAAATCAAGTTAATACATCTTCAGTGATCATTGCTGACCCCTCTATACTTGTTAAATTTGGATTTTTATAAAAAATATTTCAATATTATTAAAATCCATTTGACAGGAGAAACGAAGTTTACAGCTGTATGAACCAAATAGCAATATTAAATAGTACATGTTTAGGGAAATAAGCTTTTGTAGTATCGTAAATAGTTGCCAGTTGACATAAAACAAATGAGAGAGTAGAGTTCAACTCTCAAGCAGAGAAGTGGGATTTATCGAGAAGAATATAAGCTGTCTCAACTAAATGCACGAGTTCAACAATCAAGTGGGAATGTAAACTTTATATCGTTTGTATAAAATTTCATGCCTGCCTAAACTCTTAGAAGGTGCTGTGTGTTCTTAAAAGTAAGTAATCGGCTCAATTATGTCTCAGTTCAATCCTCAAGAAGAATTGTAAGCTATTATGGAGCCGATTACACTGAATACATTCGTAGTTAAAGCAGCTGGGTGTGGCTGAAGTAGCAAGAGACGTTTAAAAAATTTTGAAGAAGAGAATTGAAAGAATTTCCGAAGATTATTCGAAATTGATAATTAAGCGAAAGTGAAAATTATAAATCATATCAATTTAATGATGCTTCTTAAATTTCTTACATATATCCCTTGGATTATCGCTCTGTTATCGAAATTTTCACCGCTGGACATGAATTTGTGGGGAAATTGTTATTTGATTTGGTGACATCCTTTTGCCTCTTGTGCTTGTTGCAAATAAATAAATAACGTTTATATCTTAATTTTTGGGCCACACAGAAACATACATTTGTATGCATGTACTTCTTATCTGAGAACTAGTTTGACTACTAGACTTTGTTTTATCATTTTGAATTTTATCTTCTTATTTTTCAACTGCAAAACCATGTCGCAAGAGCGCCTATTGAAATGAAAATTTCAAATAAAGCAAACTTGTTTTCCTCTTTAAAAATACAGCTGTGCACGCATACAAACCTGGGCACTACAGCTGGAAAACAATCGGTAGCACTTTTCTGTTATCGATTACCATTTGGAAACAATTGCCACAACCAGCGATTACACAATTGAATTCCGCAATGGAGTCGGAAGTAAAGATTTTTTACTACAAAATTTTTACCCTTTCTTTTGATGTTTGAGGTCTTTCTTTTTTAAAACGTCAAATTGTCAAAAATGTTTGGAGTCTTTTTGACACGGCACGTATATTTAAAGTAATCACAAAGGAAACTTATACAATTTAAATGGAAAATGGACCTGGACGAGAAATTTTAATTGATTTTCAAAAAAATATTTCCGTATAATTTTATTCATTAGCGATATTGTGGTATTGAAAGGAATGCAAGTAAGAAAAGATCTCGTATGGATAACGTGATAACCGATTACGATTTATGTGGTAAGGCATTAGAATTTGTATACAACCAGCGATAGGAAAATTTAATCCAGGATCACTAGAGATACGAAGTAACAGATTAAGTTAAGCAAATAAGAGAAAAGTCGTTGTGAACAGTCGGGATATAAAGGTGTTTACTTTGTAGCGTAGCCTGGATAGTCGGAATAATTTGTGTTAAATAGCATAACGAAAGAACCGTTATTGCCGCCATTATTATGTATTAGAATCTTTCACACAAGTGTTGGTTATTTCACACCTCTACATGGACTTGAAATGGCAAAACCGCTCTTAGGCGCCATGCACTCCCGGTTATGTTTTGATGAACTATTTTTATGCACCATATATATATACACTTACTTTGGACTGAATTTTGTATAGGTTCCGAATTTGTGTAGGAATTAGATGGAATCACCCAGAATTCCTGGAGTAATGTTAAGATTATTGTGTATAATTTAAGTTGTTTGAGACGATTTCAGGAAGTCACGCACCGCTAAACGTATCGTTCTCAATGTTATCTTTCTCAATGTTATATTATAACTAAGTGGGATTTGCATTTTAACCACAAGAATTATCTAGCCCTTTAAGCAGGCAAGTAAAAAAAAATCGATCGTCCAACTACGCTCCCTTAAAACCACTAAAACTTAAATCTTTTTTAAATCTAAGCGAATCACCTTTAAAGAAAAACATCGTATAACAATTTAAAACTTAGAATAAGAATTTTTTCTTAAAATTAGAATTATACCTCAACTTTGCCTTGACACTATTTATTGGGCATGTTAAACTATCCTACACAGTCGAATAAATCATTGCCAAGAAAAGCTGATGTGATTCCATCTCTTTTTAGAAATTGTATGAAAATGGTGTTACTGATGCAACAATATCGTAAAAAATTATGACAGATCGTACCATTGTGTAGGATAGTGAATCATGGTCATGGAATACGTAAATTATCACTGCAAATAATTATGAATGTCATATAAACCACTTCTGGCTATTCCAATAATATAGATATTAGTAGAATATCATTGTTTTAGTAACTTTCCCTTAAAAGAAAATGGTTGTCAGTGTTTGATATCTGTTCGATAACGTTGGCTTTAAAGTGCTTTGATATTAAAAAGTACTTCAATTTATATTTTATCATCAATAATTTACGTTTAGATTACGTAATTAGTAAATGAAAAGATAAACAAATTTTGCTTTTTATAAATAAAAATAACTCAATAACTCGATAACTCGTTCTTACCATGGATGGTTGTATCGATGGCCCCCAACTTACGGCACACTATCGATAGTCTACCACCTCTAATTTACAATCCATTCAATATCACAAAGTCTAAAGTCTACAAAATAACTACAAATACGAGTATCTTGTAGTATGCAACTGCAAATTTTGTCTTTGTCTTTCCTTATTTGCTGTAACAGCGAAAAGTTCAATGCACAAGCATGTTACGTTTTAACCAGGTTTTTTTTTTTTTTTTTTTAACAAATTGTTGAAAGTTTATTGTAACCAAAATAAAAAAAACCGGTTCTGAAATAAGCTGGCAATTACACAATAGTAAATTTAATTTTGGGTTTGCAAATTTATAATTTATAACAGAAATTAAATATATGAAGCTTAATTTAATGCGATGGCCTTTACGACACATACATTTTTCATACATCTTTCAAAATGTGTAGTGACGCTGAGCAAATCGTTTCGTGAGAGAGATTCCTTTCTGAAGAAATGTCTACTTGCTAATGGCCATGAGAGAAGGCCAGTAGAGAAACAATAACAACATTTTTCGTGGAGAACATTTCTAATGGTCAGGCATTGTATTGCCCCTGCGCAAAGACAATACTGTTTCCGTAAAAACAAAAACATATTCTATAGTAGCAGATAGATCATTACAAAGGGACAAAGCAGAGGGATGCAGGTAGGGAATCTAAAACCAACTGGCAAGTATTGTAAAGCAGGTTACATTACAGTTTTAAGCATTTCCTTGAAGGCCATTGTGTTGCTAATGTGCATACAAACATTTTACCTGGGAGGGCGTGCTTACACGATCAAAATTGTTCTAGCAAGAATAGCAAGAATTTCTTTACAATTTTGCGCAGGTTTTTTTAGTTTAAAGTTCAATAAAAATTCTTCTCGTAAATTGTTTTTGGTAAAATACGCATTTGGGCAAAAGTAAGTAAGACTACATATTGTATTTTGCACCTGTTATCAGTTCATATGGCTTTCTCGAGTGTACACGTAGCATGTATGAGTATGTGTGTGGCTGCAAAATATATTTCGTGTGTATGTTTGTGTGTATGCGCATGTGTAAATATTGACAGGCTAGTCCGGCAGTATAAAAAAAAGTGAAATTGAAACGTGTTTGTGGGACACATTTACATATTAAAATTTCTATATTGGCAGCATTCGGCGAGATGAATGGTTGGATGAAGAGCTCCTACACACGCATATGTATACATATGTATATATATATATAAGTATGTTATATTTATATATATATATAAACAAGTGAAAATATAATTTGTGGTGGCTACACTTTCTTATTTTACACTTAATCTGTTTATAAATTGATATTTGACGTGATTTTCATAAAGCTTTTGCAATTTAATTAACCGGTACAGTGATTTACACATGTGTGAATGTGTGTAGAATAGGTTTTAGTGGCTAAGAGTGTGCAGACATACGAGTACATGCATACATACATCGGCTATCCAATTCGTAAGCGGCTGAATTCCAAAAAAGCTTCGTTTTTCGAATGATAAATTTTTAAATAGATCATTTTTTAGATCATAATCTGTCTGGATTTTATACTAAATGGTACACAGTCTTTCTTTTTAATTATTTTTATTTATGTATTTAAATAAGTAGTTATTTTTTATTTAGGTCGATTTCTGCAGAAATGGCTGCTTTAACTGGCTGAGCCAATTATTGCTTGCGTTGACATCACTTGCTCATCCAAATGGCTAAATAAAAGCTCATTCTGCAGTTGTTACATTTTATTTTATTTGAGCAATAAATAATTAATTATTATAACTTTTTTTTATGGAAATCAAATTTCGCATTCGCAATAAGATTGCACAAGGTTCCCTCCGGGGGCCAACGAATACTACACAGCTTACAAAACCGGAGGTCGTGGGTTCGATTCCTGCTTAGACGCTGGATATTTTCCTGCAGACAAACCAAAAGCTTTGCATGTTGAGTTGCTTAGAAAAAAAATTGAATTGTCTTTACGCTGAATATCTATTATGTTGTGCAAGTCTGATAGTAGAACAGTTGACAATTGTAAATAATTAATTTATAATTCCCAACTAAATAATAAAATTTTTAATACTTTATTTACATATATACATTTTCCGTCAATAGCACAAAGAATTGGAAAGTTTCACAACAGTAATGCAAACAATCTTTACGAAAAATGCACCGTACAGTGAATGGCATTAATATTTTCAATCTTTCTCATTAACGTAAAATTTTATTGATATACAACCTATTAATATTTTGTTTGATTATAATTTATTGAAATGAATTGTTCAGAGTATTTTGCTATTTTATTGATTCGCCTGTTAGTAACTGGATTATCGGTGGTCTTTAGCAAATAAATAACCATGATCTAGATGTATGCAGGCAATTAATCCAATACAATATTTTTTCACAATCATACATACGTCCATACACACATATGGTACACATACATATTTTATATACATTCATACATTTTGCACCGAAAATAGAAAATGCGGTGTATATAAAAATGTATGTAGATAATTTAAGTACAGAAGTTTTTATAAATCAATCGATTTTATAATTCCGATAATTTACTTTCAGACAGGCATTTTTTAGCACATTTTATGATCTCTGTGCTCTTCGGACTAAATTTTGTGAACACTTCTAATGTTTCCACACACACACACATGCGCACACACACACACACATGCGCACACACACACACATATACAGAGCCTGAGAACGAGTTTTTTCGTTAAATAAAGTAGAAATATTTCTTAAAGCTTAAATTACTTTTAAGCTGCTTCTACAATATTGTTTTTGAAAATGCTGTAAATGGAAATGAAAGAAGTTTGCTGACATCTATAATAAATTTGTATTTCTTTGCTCTTTAGATTCGTTAAAAGTATTAACAAAATAAATAAATATTCATTTGGAATTTCTCTTTTAGGAGGCGGCCGATAGCACACATTAGAAATGTTCAATGTTTACTTTAGTTTATAAATATTTCATATATGCATATATTTGACCAATTAAAGTATTTTGGTAAATACTAAATGAAATAGAAAAAGCAAAAAAACAATAACAATAACAAAAACAAAAAGAACAAGAAAACAAAAACAAAAGAAATATTTCAAATGGGGTCAAATGTTAATGACATTTTTTGGCAAATTTTTAATTGAAGGAAAAAAATTTGTTTTAAAAATAAATAAATAATTAAGTATTTTGCTTTGCGATTTAAATTTTGTTTTGTCATAAAATTAATAAAAAATTTGCTTACTTTCTAGTATATAAGAATTTAGCAATGATTTTATCAAGTACTTAATAAAAAATAATTAATTTTAAAGAAGGCGTCAATGTTGACATCATCGGCCCATTTAAAAATGTTTGTTGCCTAATTAAAATCGACCACTTCACACAACAATTTAATTTGTGTTTCCATGCAGGCAACATTTTTACAATTATCGTTTCCCTTTGCAATGTTCAAGTTGGATATATCATTGTCTTCTTTGGTTTACAAGATATTTTGAAATCAAAGAAATATCTTGCAAACCAGGAAAGAGTTAAAATGCTTATAAACGCACGGCCAGGGTATAAGCTTCCCATTAAAGCCTACTGAATTGCTCATCGTTCTTACAAATAACAACTTTATCATTTCAAGTTTTCATGCCGCTAAACGGGCGAAAGGAAATAAAAGTAGCCTGCAGTTCATTTTACATCATTAAAAAAAACTTTTTCTTCCAAGAAAACTATTACAAAAAAAACAAAAAAAAAAAAAATTAAATTATTCGAATAAAAGTAAGTAATAAATTTAATCACTAACCGATATCCTCATTAGCCAGTGATTCTACCCACTGTATTATTGTATTGTATTCATACAATAGTATTATTAAGTGAATAAATAATAAATAAAGTTAATTGCATAAGATATATTCGAATAAAATTATAATGCATGAAAATAAAATGTGAATAATTTTGTTATTAGCAATTATTCGATTAAAATAATTATTTGCAAATAATTGACTAAATTAAAATTCAAAATTTTGCAATAAACATTTTGCAAGTAAAATAATTGTAGATACAGTTGTTGAAACAAATAAAGAAAATAATTAAATAAAAGCAATTATTCGAATTCAAATTTAAAAAAAAAAAAAAAATAAAAAAAAAATATAATTTCAGGTTAAAAAATTATAGACGAAATTTTTTTTCTAAACCAACTAGCCAATAAAAGTATTGAAAAGATAGCTATCAATACTATGCTATGTGGTAAAATTAGTATATAAAAAAATTAATTAATTAATAAATTTTTTTCCCAAGCACATACTTTTGCATAAAAATATTTGAAAAATTACATTTATATTATTGCAGAAACATAATAAAAAAAATAAATACTAAATAATAAAATAGAAAGAATTGAACGTGAAAGAAAGAACGTGTCGGAAAGTGAAATAAATCCGAGTCGACACACTTGTAATAAAATTTGTGATTTGAAATAAAATAAATTTTTTTTTGAAAGTTTTTGTTTTTGTTGTTTAAAAAACAAACTATAATGAAATACAGAAAATTGAAAAATTCTTTGTTTAACAATTTCAAATACTCCAAATTACAAAATAATCACGTGCCTCAAATATTTTTCTATGCGACTTCAAATTTCCCCCCTCGGACATATTTTGTAACACAACGACGCTTTTACAACTTTTTTCATATTTTATTTTGATACAAAAAATTACAAAAATCAACGTTTTGAAGTTCAAGTTTTTTCTATCGTAAGTCGGCCTGTCAGTTTGTCAGTCTGTTAGTCTGTCATGTTGGTATGCGTGCCTGCTTGAAATTATTTGCTTTGCTTTTTTTTTTTTAAATTTAAAGCGCAATTTGGTTGCATAAACGAAATTTTGCTGTAAAAACTAACTTTCAAACAGGGAAACGTGCAAAGGCAACCTTGTAGAGCTTATAACACATTTAGTTCATGTGATTTTGTCCTATTTTAAGAAATCGCATCCAAATGGTGTTGTAGGTGCCATGCTATCATACAAATATAATGTAAACAATTTTTTTCTTTGCTAATTGAATCAAATCTAACTCTCAGCACATGACAATTTTCATAAACTTTTGCAAATTGTACGACATTTTTTCAGCGCGCATGCTTCTCCTACATTTGACAAATCGTACGATTGTGATTGTGCCGCCGCCATGCAGCCATCTACTTAACTCCGTTGATAGTGAGGACGGCATCAGAAGTAGCTGTCACTAAGAAAATCAAATTATTTATTTCAGATTCATGTAGAATCTCTAAATGTGTGGGCCTTTGCCGAGTCCCTCAGAAGCCAGTGCTTGTACTCATATTATAATTATAAATTGATATATGTATATGATACAATCACACAACTGTTATCGAAACTACTATGACAAGTACACTTATTTTAATAAGACACATTGTGTAACAATTATTGAATAAACTGTATGTTACTGTCATCCACCCCAATGTAACGTGCAGTGTGAATGCGAAATCAGCTGCTGGAGTTTTTAATATTGCAGGCTGACTTTACTTGTAGATGTAAACCCCCTATTACACTCTCTTACTCTATAATTCTTATTGTACTGTCAGCGCTACTTCTGTGTAGGGGCGCCCATCAAAATAACAATCAATTTCGATTAGCAACCAGCGGCATTGCCATATATATTGTGGCCGTGGATCTGCTGTCTTCAATGTGTTTTATTCTTCAGAGAGTTTTCCATTTGCTTTATTACCAACCCACACGATAAATTCCAACACAATGCATTGAATGAGTGGGGTTCATTCCCTGAACCCCTGAGTACCGGCTGGATTCTAAACATACACACTTTGTGTCTCTAATTTTGAATTTTCAATCTTTTTATTATTATTATTTTTTCGTGTTTTGGGAAATATTCAGGTTTTGAATGAACGACAACAAGTCATTCAACTTGATTAAATTTTTCTTCATTATTTATGGTTAAAGACAATATTAAAGCTTTTATAATAAATTATTTATAAAATTGTGTTTCTAAATATGCTGAAAAAATGTCGTTCTTTTATAGAGACTACTCGTATATAGATGAGCAGGTCATTCTATTCAAAAACACTCTTCCAAGGTTTGTAGTAAAAAGTGGTTTTGCGTTTTTCTTGATTCAACTTTAAGGCTGCAATAGCTTTAGTTCATATGCGACTTCTTTTAAGGTTCAGCAAAACGACTCTTGAACCGATTCTAGTTGGCTTGAACTGACTTCAAATGTACATAATTCTTATTGGCAAGAAATTGCGTGTAAATTACAAAATTGTATGATTTTTAGGAATTTGTTTAAACAATACAGAAAAAGAAAATAAATACATAAATATTATTGTTTAGTGTTTGGTATGCGACCTTTTCCCTTTCTTTTTTTGTGCATAATAAATTATAATTCAAATAAAAAGTTACAGAAACGGTGCTATAATGTATGACCCATTAACCTATTTCTTTACCACTTATAAAAAATGCTGAATCAACACAAGGGCGGATACTCAACACACATTTCGCTATACAAATTCATACATACAATTTTTAATCGGAATTAATCAACTAATTAATATTTAAAAGCGTACGCATATAAAGCCACCATAATCGAAAGGTAAATCTTTCTTTTAGCTTGTAACTGATATAGGTTGGCTTTGCGAGGAACATAACCAATTATTTTTACAGCGGCTGTTAAATCTTGTCACGTATTCAGTGTTATTGAATTATACTAAAGTAACAATTCATTCAATTAATTAGTCATTCTTGCATGCCCTTTACTGTGGCCACATTTCATGTAGTTGCACATTTTCATAAAAATTTTGTAGTCTGTGCAAAGTTTTATTAAAGGAATTAACGGAAAGGTAAACAATATCGCTTTTTAAACGATTTTCTAATCGATAAACGTTAGAAAAGGTGTTTATGTTCGCGGCCTTGCTTGTTTCGTCTGGCAGTCGTAAAAGAGAAATAATGCTCATGACTGCTTAAATATACTCGTATGGCTAAAGTGATTAATGGGCCCATTACCTTTGTCAAATAAACAGTTTACATTGGCGATATATACGGGTGAGCACATGCATATGTACATCCATTATTCGTCGTACTTCTGCTGCGGTCTTTCATCGGCGAACTAAAAATATTTAATCAAATCGTATCAAAAATATTTTGACAGCGTCTAGTTCGCTGCAAACAATTACTTTGTAGTCTGCGAGAAGTTTGTCTCGGAAAATGATTTTTTTTATGGGCCTTTTACTAAAAGCTTTCATTTTTTTCATTCAATATGGTGTTATGTTGACCGTGATGAGCCCAGTATCAACAACGGGAACTTTTTACATGCAACTTTTCAGCATTACTTTCTTCATTGCTTACTGAGAAAATCTCAAGTTTGGCGAAATATGACTGCGTAATTTCACCGTGGTTAACAATAATAATTTTGATACCTTCTTTAAGCGTATAGTGTCTAGTTCTTATTACTTCGCATGTGTTCAACAGTTTCAGGTTGACTTATAACAGCTGTTAAAATGTCAGCCTAATGGAACGAATTACTGGAACTGGTCTGTATTTAAAGTTCACTAAATTTGCTAGACTTCGAGTTCTGAATATAACAATTCAGTTTAATAATATTACAAATTAATATTTTATAGCATGTAAATAATTTTTGTTTACATATTTCACTAAGATTTCAATAATAAAATTGTCAAAAATTACCAAACTCGTATTACATTAGTGCAGTTCAATGGCAACAAAAGAGTGACCTTTCTTTTATATGCAAATGAATACGTAGATTGGCCCAGATTCACTTCAAAATCCAATATTTAATAAAACGAGTTTTTTTTAGCAGCATGATAAATATCGTTATCGATAACTACACATTAATATCTGGGAATGCCAAACTGTAGTGCCGTGCCATTCGTATTTTTTTTTTTTTTAACAAATTCTAACCGCAAAGCTTTTGGCTTGTCCGCAGGAAAACACCCAGGGTCAAGGCAGGAATCGAACCCGCGACCTCCGATTCAGTAGGCTGAGCATTATTCACTCGCCTAAGAAGGCACCCACAGTATGGCGCAGCAATAAAAACTTAAATCTTTTTACAAAGTTCATAGAGACCTCCCACCATTTTATGCAAGCAATTCAGGCTTTGATTCAAAACCTGAATTGGTGCTGTTACGGCAAATATAGAAGAAGACGCAAAAATGTCGATGCGTTGTCATTCTCAAAAGAGTGGCGTTTGGCAAACGACTACGTGAAGCATTGTACGTAAGGAACTAGACTTGCGTGCAAAATTCACGTATTTGGAGCCAAGAGAATTCTTATGCAGTTAACGCTTCATTACTGCATCCACTAAAGTTAACTTTTGTTTATATCTCACAATTAAAGTCAATTTTTTATTTACAATGTCAAAAAAAAACTAAATTATTTGTTACACGGTGTGCTCACATGAACATACATATTTATGCACATACGTGTGTACGTGCATTTGTGTGCGCGTATGCATGTGCATTTTTATCCAAAATATTTTAAGTCTATTTTCTTCAAGAAGAAATGTATTTGTAGTTTTAATTAAATAATTAATTGTTGGCATATGATTTTCTTACAAGCGACATCTGAGGCATTCATAAACACTTTGCAAATCTCTGTTCCTTAACCCCACACATGTACACGCTAAATGTCATAAACAATTAAAATTATTTATTTTTTAGACGTCTGTTTATTGCGGTTGCCTCTTAATAGTTGTTCGGTTCGGTTTGGTTCCCTTTTTTTTTTTTTTTTGAAATAGTAAATTTTTAATAATAAACTTGCATAAAAGATAAATTTACATACACGCACACATACATATGCGCATACAAATATTGCATAGTTCGAATGCATTATATTATGAATAAAGCCAACTAATTTAAACCATAAAAGTTACACAACGGAAATAGGGCAAATTATTATTTTATTTTTTTTTTTGGTTTATATTGCAAAGTTTAATAAAAAGAAAAGTCAAATTAAAAATATCTATTCAATATAATGATCGTTGTTGATCTGAAAAGAAACTAAAAATCTTAAAAATCAAATTTCCCAAAAAAATAACTCAATATTTAGTTTTAAAGCTCCCCTTTTTTTTGCTTCAGAAATGTCTAGTTAACAAACAGTTGGCAAAAATAAACACTCTTATAAATTTCAAATTTTCAATTTTATGCGCAGTGTTCATAACATTTATAAGGTCTGTTCGTAACATTTACAACCATTTGCATTAACTTGCAAAAAAATGAAAATCCTTGTAAAGTAGTTATAACTTGTAGTTATTGAAATGTACTAAATTGTCTAATAATGTATAGTCAGCAGAATGGTAATTTTTCATATGGAAATTTTAAAATGTCTTAATGCTTATCAATATATTTTTAAAAAGCAAATTAAAGTTCTACTGGATTAGTTATATAATTATTATTCAATAATTAGTAAGAAATAATTTTTCAATTTTTTTAATTTTTAATTTTTTTTTCCGGCCACTTCCGTTTTAAACAAATTCACTTTATATCAAATTAGCGTACAAAGCACACGTAAACGCACAATTATGCGTTTTTAGGAAAAAACGGAAATAAAATTTACGGCATTGCCAGCATAATAGAAAAGCTTAGAATACGATTAAATGCAAAAAGAATAGCAGTGTCAAGGCATGGCAAAAGTATTCGTCAAGGATCGTCTATCCTACACAATCGTACGATTTATTCACACGAACATCTGACTGCATGCTACACTGTTTAGAAAAATCGTCCGAAAATGACGTTACATCTGTAAACGAATATTTTGTTCAGCTACTTGAAGTTAACTCTCCTCAACATCCTTGTGAAAATTTTCATAAGTTTTTGCTCATCATACAATTTGCGGCGGGAAAATTGCAGCACGCACTATCATTGTCATCCAGCAGACAAATCGTGCTATGGAGCTGCATAGTAAGTAATGAGAATTTTGAATATCAAATGTGTATGCGGAATTAGCAAACAGTAATCTTTTGAAATGTAAAAAATTGTATCGCACGCTATTGAATCATGTCAACTGAGAATTCAAAGTAGGCAAATATTATTACGCATTTTAAAAATGTAATGAAAGTTTGTAATGCATATTCTATTGTATAAAAAATAAATTGCATATTATGCATTTTCACACTTCGCTCAGTATAAAATATGAGGAAACAATTAAATACACTTAAACAATGTTAAACCGAGCTTTGGCCCCCAAAAATGGTGATGTTAGGCTCTGGCATCTAACTTTGTAATAATAAGGTGTTCTCGTCTGCCTGCAAATTGTAATGCGACAATAATCATTTAAATAAAAAGTTGCAAAGTTTAGTTTACTACAAATCCTTACAGAAAGCTTGATTCGAATTATTTTCAATATCTCTATCATTTCCTATAAGATTTTATATTTTTTATTTATTTTGTAAATAATCGTTAATTAATTTCAACTATACAGACATTCTAATTCTTATTTTTCAAATAAATTTTCTCAGCAGGAGAGATAATGCAAATTAATATAAAACCTTAAAATAAATTTAATTTTTCACATATTTTTTAGTTCGTTTACGATCACAACACAAATTGCAAAGCGTTCGACTGCAATGAAGGATTTACAGTAAGGATTTATTTAGGTACCGGAACTGCGAGCCCTTGGCCAGTAGACTACGCTTCTGGCCAGTCGTCTACGAAAGCTGTGAATTAATATTTGGTGCTTTTTTTTAAAAATACGAAATCTGCTTTATGCTAATTATTTATGCGCACTCGTACAAGTACGTTCGTCAAATGAATATGGCGACAGAAGTGGGTTCAGTCCTACCCATCGCCCGTTAATTGTTATTCGAAGGCTTAAGGATAAGTTAACCAGCTGACAAGAATGTTCGTATACAGCTGAACACATACGCCACTGCGCCCTTCTCCTGTAGCAGTATTTCATCACCGCAGTAAAAAAAACCTATTAATGAATTTAATTAAGTTTTTTAATTAATTTTTGATTAAATAGTGTTTAGTGTCTATTTCATATTTTATATATTTCATTTAATTTCTTATGAGAAAAGTGGCAATTGCTGTAAATTATATTGTTTACTTTGCGGCACGTGCAAATCTTGTTTCACTTTCAATTGCTTGTGCCTCAGTTTTCTGAGTTACAATAATTCGTTGCATATTAATTATCATAACAAATGCGGCGGTACCTTTTACATAAATTACATTTAAATTAAATAAAATAAAATATTTAATTTATAAATATTAATTCATACTCTTCCTTGCTGACAGTATACTTTCACTTCGTGTTCGATGTGTTCGATGATCGTTCTGCTCAGTTCATTGATCATGCGATTTTCTTCCTGCAGTTTCTTTGACGTATTAATTTAAATGTTTTGTCGCTTCCAATGTAGTAATTGTGTGCACTCTATATTTTTTTTCTTTTACTGAAAAATTTTCTTGCATTTTCCTGGCTAAAGTGGCTTAAAATGGAAATGCCGAGTCATTTGTCTATAGAAAATGGATGCAACTTCAATACAACAAATGAAATTCTTTTAAGCTGATTTCATTTCAAAACAAACAAAAGTGTTTTATAACAGAAGCAATTATTGGAATAGATTTAAGCCTGCAATTAAAAATTAAATTGCATTGTCAATCATGTTGGCAATAAAACCATTTTCGAAATTTTAAATTAAACACGCCAATGTTAGCACTGCCTACGTGATTTGAGAATTTGTTTTCCGGGACTTAAATCTTCTTAAATATTTTTAACCCGTTATGGCATAAACAGGAAATTTCGTTAAGTCGGAGATGAGAATAGGATTTAAATGTAAATCAACTTCAACAACTATTTGTGCAATAAATATGTAAGTTCTCACAAGAAGCTGCACCAGGGGAATTCACTATCAGCTGGCATTACAAATAGTACCAGCTGATTTTTTAATGTGTTTACAAATCGCTCATCGAAATCCGTAACGACAATGAACTTCCTTAGTTTTGTTTCTGGTTACGCTTATGAATAAAAGTTGTTGTGAGTTGCTTAACAGATTTAATTTTTACACAAAATAAAAAAAGCATTTTTTTTTAAAGTTGCGAATGTGTATAGCTGAACTCGGTTCAGTTTATTTTATTATATATTTTAAATATTTAGTATTGTAAGTACTTCACATATGTGTGTGTGTGTGTGGATGTATTGATTTGTATGTGCATTTGTTTGAGCAGTTCCGAGTTCATCTTGACAGCCGAAATCACAAATCGCATTGCCTGTATTTGTTGTTTTGTAGTACAACTACTTGTAAGGCTGCCACCTGGTGGTGAATTCGCCTTGGTCAAGTTTTTTTTTTTTTTTTTTTTTTTTTTTTTTTTTTTTTTATTTTTTTTTATTTTTGTATTTGCAATCTATTTTACAATAATAAGCAAATGTGATAATTTAAAAATAAAAAATGACATGTCCTATTGGTTCCCTTTGGAACCAATAAATTAAATTATATATGCATTTGGACATCATATATAAGGATAATGTATTTAACTAGTTTGTTATAATTATTAATAAAAATTTTTTTTTTTTTTTTTTTTTTTTTTTTTTTTTAACTAAGAGTTTGAATATATAATATTGAATTCATTAAATAAAAGGTAAATCTAGAATATGATTTCTTTTAAGTCTTCTAGTCTCATCAGTATCATCAAGTAATGCAATTGCCAATACATTATTATGGTTACTAAGCCTTTCCAAATAGTTAGAGCTGTATTTTCTTATTTCGAGTTTTATGAAGGGAATTTTAAGGTCGTTATATAATGATTTGTTTGATATATAAAATGGCGCGTTTGTAATTGACCGTAAAGCTTTAGACTGAAACCTTTGTAATATTTTTATATTTGAGTTGGTGGCAGTCCCCCACAATTCTTGGTCAAGTAAAAACGAAAAATAAAACCATCCAATCAACAATTAATTTTAAAGCACATGTAATTTGTTTTTGTGTAAAATTAACTCTACTGCCAAAAGTTTGTCCTAAACAGGGTGTTCCCACACAAAAGAAAAATTTGATCGTTTAGATAGAGCATACGGCAATCAATTGGTGAAATAAGTTCACCTCGATCTGAAGTGTTAAAAAGAAAATGGCATAATGGAGGAAATACTTTTGCGAAGAACTTTTTCCAATGTCAGATAGATAAATTTATCTTTATTGTAAATGTAATTTTCAGAAAATCCATTTCGGGTGGTTCTTATTTTAGAACTTCATTTCCTTCAACGTTAAACTGTTATCTGATTTTTGGTCTGATCTACATATAAGCGTAATGGAAGGCGATTTTAAGATTGAAAAAGGCAATTTAAGTTGAAAAGCTTTCGCAATACAGATATTTGCCAACGTAGTCGATGATTAAATATTTCACAGATTTAAAGTAAAAGACATGTATGTGCTGAGTGGCTAATGAAATGCGAAGCATCCCATGAAAGGAAAGTTAGCAGACGCCGTTGTTACTTCTGACTTTTTAGTTACAGCTATTAAATGATATGATGACAACTTTGACAGTTATTGCAATAAAGCGAACGCGATTTTGCTTCAGTTGATTTAATGCGACTGCCTTCGCAACATGATTTGCGGTTACCCTGCTAGTTGCGACATGTTTTGCGATTTATTTATTTTAGCGTCTCCAAATGAAGATTTTACTTAACATATTTTATCTATTTAATATCAAAAAAATGCCAATCATACTACAAACAACAGACAAAAACTTTGTTTAAAGTCAAATGTTGGCTTACAGAATATTAAATTATTTATTGAGATCTTAAGCATGGTTTCAGTCTGTAAGAGTACATAATTGTGAAGTCATGTGCCCATATGGGGGGTGTAAACACAGTAGCTGGAGGAGGATTTTCATTTAACTTGGCAAAAATCGTTTAATACGGCTTTAACAGTGTGTTAATTAAATTTCAATTGTTAACTGGCTTTTGCATTCATAAAATATATACGAGGGTTGCAAATGTAGTGACTTTATCTTTGGTATAATAATTATTATAGTGATTTATGATAAAAACATTTTCCAATATGAAAATATCAGTGAGCGCGAAAGGAGCTTTCATATCTAAATAAGGCATATTAACCGATATTAACTTGAGAGTAAAAATTAAAATTTGAAAAAAAAATTTTAAAAACACTGAAAAATTATAAGAAAATAAAAAATTAAATAAGACATTTGAAACTTAGAAAATGATTTAAAAAATATCAATGAATAAAAATTTAAAAAAAAACCCAAATAATATACAATTTTTTAAAGCGTTTTTATAAAAACACTGAAACTCTTCATATTGAGAAGAACTAAAACAATAATATAAAATCGTTAAAATTAGAAAAATCGTTTGGATTCCAAAATGCTTGAAATTAAATTGAAAGTCGCTTAAAATATAAGCAAATCGTGAGATTAAAAATAAAAATAAAAAAAAAATATGTTTAGAGTTGAGAAAAATAATTAAAATGAAAAGATGTGAAAAAACCCGAACTTGATTTTCAGAAATCGCTTAGTTATTCCGATAATGAAACTGAAAAAAATCTTAAGGAATAAAAAAGTCGTGAATAAAAGTTATGCGCAATAAAAATATCGTGAAAATAAAAGAATGCAAATAATTGTGTAATTAAAGAAACGACTATTAATTTATTATACAGGGTGTCCCAAAAGTGATCGTGATAAAAAATTTCCTAGAACTGTGATAAATTTGATTAATATTCTGGTTATGAGTTATGAAAAGTTAATTTTTATTTGACTGCCCACAATTGAAATGTCAGAACTGAATTAAAACTCTTCAGGTGTACAGAAGGGTGTGGCATTACATCGGGCATTGCTTTTGGAATCGTTCATCGTTCCTTGTCTTTAAAAACAAAAAAAAATATGTATAAATATATGGTATATATACCGTTACTTAACTTTGGCACACCCTGTATATGCACATTGCGATTATTGAGCACATGGACGGGGCACTTTTAATGTGGCATTTATCGTCGATTGGGGCAGGAACGGCTAGAAAAGTTACCTCTTATAAAAGAACACTCTTAATGTAAAAAGCAATAATTATTAAATAAAATTATGTTTATGTTATTAGTAGATTTACAAAAAAATCTTTATATATACTATATAAATAATTATTTAAATTATATTAATAATATTAATTTATGTAACTGCTTATGTGCTACGATGATCTTATATCTTATTCCTACGATCTTCGGCAATAGAACTGGTAGCACACGGTTTTCCACTGCTACTCGTTTGCTCGACGATTTTTGTCGCAGTAAATTAATGTTGACCCTAAAATTCTGTGTGGTGGTGCAAAATTTTTAATTCATAAATGATATCTGTAGTATGAGATCGTGCTTAACTCATTAAATGCTTAATTGGCATCATAAATTGTTAACAAATATTTACATTTTTATTTAATATCTATTTAAATTAACTTTAATGCTTATTTTATAACAATTAATTTCAACTGCAGTTGCAGTACTTATTTTCATTAGTTTTGATTTTTATTGGCTCTGATGGCACGAAATTAAGAGGAAAAAGCGTCTGCGTGATTGTGCTGTGGGCCTGCATCTGTTTAGCAGATACTTATTTGATCTTAAATTCACTTTATTAACAGTGTAATAAAATCTTAAAATGCATTTGAATTTAAAAATTTGACTGTTGAGTATTCCGCAAATGTTAACGTCTACATATAAATTTATTTAGTATTTAGCAAACATTTCATGTATTCATGATTTTGTAAATTTAATTTTCAAATCAATCTTAACTAAATAACATCTAACAGGCATTGATGAAGGCTGGGTGGGCATGAAAAGTTCAACAAGTTTGTGATCGCAAACAACTTCGACACTAAAAGAAAAAATATTTTCTAGAGGGCACAAACAAGCTGTAATCAGCAGATAAAGAGACTTTACCAACATCAACTTGCATTGTAAAATGCAATCACTTACACAAGTACCAGCCTCAAATACGATTGTATGCATAAATTTTCCGTTTTCTTAAGCGGAAATATATTAAAATGATTTGTTTTCCTTATTTATGAGCAGAAAAAGGAAACATAAACGTTTGAACATCAAATTAAATCTGGCACCATTTAATTCAATTTTATTCTATTTGCTTCCGCTGATTGGTGAGGATGTGGTTTCGTTTAAAAAAAAGAGCTCCTGCATGAAAACATGTTGTTGCCAGATCTATTGCAATCCATCATACAGAATTGCTTCAATAGTGAGGATCAAAATAATCTTTGATTATTAACAAAAAAAATAATTAATTAAAATTAATTATTATTATTAAATTAATTAAAAATAAATTAATAAATAAATAAAATTTGTGTTTCAAAAAATTTTTAGCCAATATATTTGTGTGATGCCCCTCGAAAATGCCTTGAGTGCGACTGTGCTGGTTTTTTCATTTTATTCTATTAAATGAAATAACCTGGTCAACAAGTGATTATCACCTGAGCAGGTTAAATGTCTAAATGACACGCATTGTTTTAATATACTCGTAGTACGTCATAATGGCTACAAGCAATTTGTAGTTTAAAATATTAATCGTAGCTGGAATTATGTTTGCACATGAATTTATTAAGGTGGTTGCAATTTAGAGCACATACAAAAAAAAAAATAATTAAAACTTTGCATTGCAATTTGGAAACTTCTGTGGCTGGTCGTAATATATAAATATGTAAAATAAGCTGGATAAATAATATCAATAAATCAACTTTTTCCCTAAGACGAGCAATTAGGGAATGCCCCCGACCCATAATGCGTTGGTCTCGAGTTGGCAGAAATGGTGGAGTTATTTATTTATTAACCAAATATTACAATTATATGAATATAATTGCAATATTTATAGAAGAACTGGCTACTGAGGCCTTTGGCTTCTGGCTCCCCGGGGAATTGAACCCCTGACACCTGTGTAACAGGCGGGTCGCTGTAAATAAAATACAGAAAACTCAAATGAAATTGTTCTATTGCACACCATTGTTTATTTATTCTCCAATAAGAAGAAAAAGCCTTCAATATTTGCTTTCTTTATAGTTTTCAGTGAGTTTTACACAATAGTGTTAACCAAATATTTCCCCAGAACTTTAAAGCGTAGTAGAAACACACATGTCGTGATATATATTTTTAGGCTGTCGTAGCTCACTGGCCGGTTTTTCTACTTGCTCCCTTGACCTCAACGGATGTCCCTGGTACATTATAGATTTTGAATTCAGACATACATACGTATTACATTTATTTTTCTTACATGTTGCGCAACCTTTAAAGCAACAGAAAATGATCCGCCCTAAAGAATGGCCACTTCACACTTTTTTTTCAAATCACTCGTATATTAAAAATACTGAAAGTTTTATTTTGTTTATTGTTGAGTTGCAACACTGCTTTTGATCTGTTGGCTTATTTTATAATTTTTATAATTTTTATAATTTTTTCCCCTTTTTTTTAATTTAGTAATTATATTGAATTATATTTACTTTTATAATAATTGCTGTTAAGCAAGTAAATAAAACTTTAATTTTTACTACGAGCTAAATACTACTAAATACAGTACAACTTCTTTTACTACCACTAAAATACAATATAAAGTGTATGATAACCAGCTTGAATGTAAACGCGATAAGAAGCAGTGAATGCAGTCTATTTAATAGGAGGAGCGTCTCATTTGGTACTGATTTAAACTACAGGGTGTGGCTATTGGCACGCACTAAATATGACAAAATATTTTATCTATAGAAATTTATTGGGAAGACTTGGTTATGAGGAAATAATCCAGCGAAGAATATAGAAAAAATACTTATTAAATGCGGCCTTTATTATTTATTTACTATTTTATTTAAACTTGTAGTTACAAGAGAGGCGTGCCAAATCGTTCATTTAATTTGTCAGGTGATCATTTAGGGAGAAAATATCGCACAGTAGGGGAATCAGTTCGTTGAACGAATGCTATTAAAGAAGGCAAAATATTTATTTAAAAATTCTGTCAAACAGATTCTGTCGAACACATGCTATATATGTATATAGACATGTGAAGCGATATGGGTAAATCTATATAAATAATAAGTGTTTTCAAACCTCTCGCTGATGCAGTGGCGTAGTGCAAAAAACGATAGAAACGTATATGCATTATTGGCTTGTTTGTAAATTTTTATTATAATTAAAATAGTTTATATAATTTATATAATTTATATAATTAAAATAATTAATAATTTATTTATATAATTTAAAAATTTTGTTTTGGTTTTTTTTTTGCTTAAAAAGTTGTAGCATTTATTTCATTAAAAATTATAGTAAATAATAATTAATTAAAGTGTTCAGGAATCAATTTATTGCCACAGAAAAAAATTTAAATTTAAAAACATTATCAGCTTTTGCTTACTTCTCTTTCGTTGTGGTTGAACAATATAGTTGTCTATTTTTTAACTGTCACATCTATGTAAAATTTAAAAAACAATATTTGTCATCGGCTTATACGAATTTTCGTCAGATTCCAATTTTTTTTCTATTTAGTATTTTTCACATAAATTTTATCTCTGGGAATAGTTTATTTATAAATTTAATTCTAATTGTTCATGTGCGTATGCGCAACAACTGATTCTCAAAGATTTTGTTTACAACCAATACAGGGTGTGCCAAAAAGTGTTTCCATTTGTGAAATTACGATAATTCTAATATGCAACTGCTGTTAACTGCTTGTTAAAGGTCTGTTAAATTCAGTGTTCAACTAACAAATATTTAACAGAAAATTAAAAAAAAAGATATCTCATCTTTAGTCCACCTCGTCATTTTTTCTTGTTTCTCAGTAACGAAATGGCTGGCTGCTTGGCTGCTTGGCTGCTTGGCTGCTTGGCTGCTTGGCTGCTTGGCTGCTTGGCTGCCTGACTTTCTAACTGCTGGCATCGCTCGTGATGCGAGTGTAGACATGAAAACATGATTTTCTATCAACTGTCTTATAAATTTATTAGTCGTTTATTTTTGTAATTTTAAATAATTTTTTTATAATTAAAATTAATAAAGAAAACAAAAAAGTCATGAAAAAAGTGGAAAAAATAAATTCTTTAATTGCTGATTCCTCCGCTTTTACAAGTCGGCGTGCTTATCGAACATGAAAAAGCAATAAATTTACAAATATTTTAAACGAAAAGAAAACAAAAAAGTTAATAAATAGGTGGAAAGGAAACTAAAAGTACAACGAGATAAAATAAATATAATTTTTTTTTTCAGATAAACATTTTTTTTTATTTTCTCAAGCATCTTAATGGTTAAATTCGAATTAATTCGCAGGTAATGGCAATAAATTCACAGATAAGTGGCCAATTGTAGAAATAAGTAGCATAAATGACTACTCGTGTGTTTATACAAGTGTTACAACATGTATATTTTTTTTCTGTCAAATAATCAGCTGATAGCGAAGAAGACATTGATGAGGACACGTATAGTTCGCAACTGGCTCACAATAAATTGAAATAATGACATAAAATTATGGAAAATGCGAAAAGCTGTGAATGTGAAATTTTTAAAGGAATGAACACTGAATGCGTATGGCAACACTAGCAGACGGCCGCATTTTAAAAATTATGTGGGATTTGCTGCCCTTCTGAAAACCAAACCACTTTCTACTCCCGTGGTGATCTTACATTTTCAAAACACAAGACAGTAGATATTTTTTCTTTTGATTTGGTCGAATTCGTGTTTGTGTTACAGTTGCGGAATAAAATAAACATGAGAGAAAAGTGTTGCAAATGTTGTTGAAAAATTTATTGTAAATTAATAACAAATTGTCATTTTGAGTAGAAGAATTTTCGATTGGTAACTTTTAATTAAGCAAGTGTTGAAGGAATAAACACTTATAAGAAAAATTAAATCAAATATAAATGGGAGTTGTGATACGTTTTTCTCTCTCGGCGTCTCTCTCTCTCTCGCCCCCCCCCCCCCTTTTTGGGAAAATGTTACAATTTTTGTGACAGTTTTTTAATCTCTAAAATTGTGTCATATTCGTTCTACTCTATAAAATTGTATGGCTCTCATAACAATGTTATTCCTATTTATTATATAAAACCATAACTTGACACAAAACTAAACTCTTTTACATGTAGCAGTGCTTTGTCAGTGTGCTCTTCAGTCAGCTGTTTTTTGTTTACAAATTCAAAGCCTTACTTTAACTCCTTAACGTCATGTTTAGCTATTGTACATAGTCGTACGATGTGATTCTGATGTAATTCCATCCTATATAAAAAAAAATCGCATCTAAATCGCATTAAAATCGTAACGTGGAAATAAATTTTTGTATTTTTCCTGATCGCACGAAAATTTATCGGATGCATTTATATCCTATTAGGCCATAGTGATAGTAAGTCATGGCCTTTACGGCTTAGGAGATTAGAAGATTTTGTAAATCGAATCGTATTGCTCTGGAGGTGCCCTCATAATTGCTTATGTATGTGCAGGAGTGTTTTTGTTATTCCGCGTGTTGTTGGCTGAGCGAGTTAACAAGGTGCTCCACTAGCCCCTGGTTGTAACATAAAAGAACCAATTCTCATGGATTTTTCTCATGTTATAAATGGTTATTTCAACTAATTACGAGAATTCCTTCTAGGATGATGACCAAGCAATTATATTGCGTTGTTATAGTTTTTGGTTTTGAAATCGTTGCATTTATTTAAACCAGTTTCGTTTGTTACAGCCAACCACTTAGCAGACAGTTAACTGATAGCAAACGCCACCAGATTGTGGACTCAAAATTACAATAAATGTTAATTATGTAGAAGAATGTTCAGGTTAATGATTGATGCAGGTAATTAACAGGAAACTAATTACAAAAGGAAACAGCGTAAAATCGGTTCTCCTGATTTTGTCAACATTTTTAAAAAACATTTTTTAAACTAAAACAAAAGTTGTGTATTTAGAATTCGAGACTTGAATTTGTTTTTATTAAATTTTATATTTTTTTTTTATTAAAGACGCTTTATTGGGTTTGCATTAAGAACATGCCTTAATGTGTGTCAACTATTCAACGTGTCGGATGATTTTTTTTTTTTTTTTGTTTTGGTTTTTCTTACAACTGCAATAGATTGAGTGCAGACTACCTTGAACAATAGATTCGACAGGGTGCGCAACAAGATAAACCGAATACTTGACCCAAAATACTGGAAAGATAATAAATAAATTGATTTGCAGCCTTTTTACGCCATAAAAGGCAAAGTAATTTTTTTTCTTTTTATTGTTTTGAATGTGTGGGGGAAGGGAAAAACTATAACCAACTAGCAATTAAATTTGAATAGTCTTATTACTGCGGCAGGATTGCATCGAAAAAGAAAATGGAGTTGTGAATTTGTGCATTCATTGTTTTCCTCCGCATCCTATTCAAAAATGTCTCACAATGCAAACCACAAATCAATCTACGTATATATTTTCCGTTTGTTATCAATTTATCTAATAAGTCATTTATAAAGGCCCTGATACACTATCCTATGCAGTTGAATGCACTATACTTTTGCCAGACTTTTATGACAGGCAAAAGTTTATGAAAATGTTCATAAAATGACAATTTTCATCCGATCAGAGTTGCATTTAGTTCAATTGGTTCATGCATTTTTTTTTCTCAATAGGAAGGATATCACATTAGATTTTCGTGTGGATGAATCATACGACTGTGCATGATAGTAAAACATGCCTTTAAGAGCTTATCGAGTCAAAAGTCGTTACCGCCAGTGGAAATAATTGTCGATAAGTTTTGATTTTTAAATATTGCTAATCATTAAAGCTAATAAGAGACTGGGAAACCAGACCAATTGCATGACGTTCCCTAATATGTAGCGAACAGCTATTTGTTTTATAACTAAAAGTTGTCGTTTAACTTGTTTGCATGTTTTTATTAAATTTATTATCTATTTATATATAAAATGAATATTACTTCTAATTATAGTTTTTAGTTAATAAACATTTGAACAATTAAATTGTTAATATATTTAGATTTTTTTTTTTTATTATAGAAAATTGTTATTTCAGCAAAAATTCGTAAAAATAAAAGTGAAAACCAGTTCAAGGTTTTTGTAAACTTTTTATTAAACATTGTTTTAGTTTTCGGTGAAGTTGCTTGGTAAATGTGCAAGTGTGTTTGTGTGAGTACATCATTTTTATTTAACCAATTATTTGCCGAATTTCAATGTAGTCATTTAAAAAATTTGACAGGCAGCTGTAATATCAGTTATTGCTGTTGAACATGGCGAAACGAGCTTTACAATAATTATTGTGGATAAGAATTAAAAATTGAATATTATTTAAAAAATATAAATTAATAAATAAATGTTTAAAATTCTCGTACAACTTTTTTGTTACCAGAGAAAACAAGTGCGTTAAGGGCATATTGTTGGCCGTTGCTCGCACGACAAGTAACAATTTTTGTCAACTTTGACATGCTTATATATGATGTATATATAAATACATATGAACGAGCAAATATATGTAAATGTGTCTATGCAATAAGCTTTTCAAATGGCATGATTTAAAGAAAAAAAAAAAAATAAAATGCTTTTAATTATTTTGGTTACTTTAATTTTTGTAAGCAGAGAAGGGAATAACAACATTTTAAAATATGTGAAAATTATGGGAATTTAACTGTTTGCAATGATGCTTAGCAAATGGATCCTACTAAACCAACTGATAATGCTGCTTTTTTAAG
This sequence comes from Ormia ochracea, assembly GCA_963402855.1. Taxonomy (NCBI): domain Eukaryota; kingdom Metazoa; phylum Arthropoda; class Insecta; order Diptera; family Tachinidae; genus Ormia; species Ormia ochracea. The sequence goes on from OY727105.1 coordinate 5,738,355, forward strand.
GGTTAAACAGCGTTAAAAGTCCAAAATCAAATCCCAAAAGTCCCAAGTCTCAAGTCCCAAGTCCCAAGTCCCAAAATGCCACTGCCTGCTGCTCTTAAGTGTATGGTACTCATTAGTATGCACTTATCAGTAGTACAAGCCCATGTATTTATTACTAAAATTAATATGTTTACCTAATTTTTATTTATGTTTAAAAAATATAGTGTACGTAGATAAATAATTAGTATTGTTTGTTGCACACCATTTACTTATGCACGTTATGGGCAGCAGCGGCTTGTTGTAAAATCTTGTACCAAAATGGCTATAAATGTAATACAAAATTGTATATGAGAGTATGTGAATAACTTACGTTTAATAAGCAGTAAGGAGAAAACGCTCATTAATGCTCCTGCTTTATCATAACTTTTTGATCAAAACGAATTTCCCCCAATTCGTCTCCTGCTGCTTTTTTCGGTTACAAAATTCTAAAAAAGCATAAAAAGGCCCTTTCGCGGTTATTAAAGTGATAATAACTGACATACCAAAAAGTGCTTTTCAAAATAGCGGCGACGATTGGCTGAAACGATGGTATACATGTATTATATCTGAGGGATATTACTTTGAAAATATTTGGATAAGTAAATATCCTTTGAGAAAAATGAGAATTCTTCTTATATTTTGAACAGAACAGAATTTTCAGATTTAAGTGCCACTTCCTTTCACCGAAATAACCTAAAGTTGCCTTCTACTAATGGCAGCCTTGCGGGGAAGCAATATAATTTAATGCACAAGTTAAATTTTTAATGGGTTTTAGGAAAATTATCCTTTTACGTGCAATCGATGACTTAACAAATAAATCGCTGTCAGTTCAAATCATAAAGTGAATTTCATCTACTCATACTAAATGCTTTTCTCCTTTCTCTTTCAAACTAATTATAGACATTTACTGATAACTGCATAATATTGAAGCAAATAAATAATTTCTGTTTGCTTTAACATGAAGAGTGTAAAAATTGTTAATCTCATGAATCCACAAATGAAATGAAATCGAATGTATTTACGCAGATGCCATCATCTCTTCAAGCAACACTAGAAGTCTTGTTGAAAGTTGCATTAAACCAGATGGCTCAGCGCCACATACGGCTAACTGCGATAGTTACGGCAGCTGCAAAGCAAATAAACCATATTTCCAAAGGGGTGCAGTGACCGGCGGTATTAGAAAATATAGCAAACCGTATAAATGATTTCCAAGCTCAAATATCAGTAACATGTCTTCTCTTAGTTACATATCGTTAGTCTCAAGTGGAAATTCCCTGACTCTAACTCGCTTCTCTTTTCCACACACTTTCTTTAGCGATTTTAATATATTAACTTAAGATACATTGAAATCATTAAACAAAGCCAGTTAGGTCCTTTCTACTTGATACCAAAGTCAGATTTTTTTTCAAAACCATCTTCATACTCGTTGTTTTACCCTCTTTACTCTTTGCGGTGGTACTTTTTGCTCCTCTTTAGAGTTCGGATGACAGATTTTTCGGCATGCGATCAGAGTTGCATTTAGTTCTTTGAAAAAAATTTATTTCCAACATATTCATATCGGGTTTATATCGAATGCCTATATACTTTAAATTTAAATAGAACAAAATCTATAATTAATGTAAGGTAATATTTTCTTTTAGTTTTTTTAGTTTTTTTAGTTTTTTCAGTCTTTTAGTTTTAAAAGCCCAATTTAGGATTCGATAAGGTGGAACGAAGCTGAAGTTGCCTAACGTTTCGTTCCATATAAGCCCCCAGGATTTTTTAAATAGTCGACAAAGTTCGCTAACAGAAACTTGCATTACTAGATTGGCTTATTTCGTGGAAATATTTGTGACATTTTATAACAGGGATGGTTTTTCTCATTTTAGAAATCCAAACTGGTGGCGCCGACGTACAACTTTGGAAAGATGTCTTACACTAGTATCAGCACTCGCCTGTGTAGCGGTAATTGGTTTAGTGGGCGGTTTGGTATTTGTTTTGCTGACAAACAAAATGGCCGAAGGTGAATTCAGAGTTGTTAACAAATCCTTAAAGTTTATAAAATTGCTCATATTTTTAGAACTCAAAACCAGTGCAACTGCTAGCAACGCTTTGGGCCTTCAGGGCTCCAACTCGTCTGCATCACCAACTAATCTACCTGCAGATACTAACGACTTTTCCAACGAATGCAATTTAGAAACCGTTTGCCTTACACCGGAATGCATTCACACAGCATCAGCAGTTTTGAGTAAAATGAAACCGGAAGTGGAGCCCTGCGACGATTTCTATCAATTTGCTTGTGGAACTTACATTGAAGAAACTCCTCTACCCGAAGATAAAACAGCAGTGAATACGTTCTCCTTGATATCGGATAAACTAGAGGAACAACTGAAGGAAATTATAGTAAAAGAAAGGCTTGAAAGCGAACCAAAACATTTCAAATTGCCAGGCCTTTTATACAAGGCGTGCATGAATAAAAGTAAGTTTTTAGAATTTTCTTCATCGTTTTTTTTGGATGGGAATGATAAATCGGATCATTTTTCTTTCAGCTCTAATTGAAAGTTTGGGCGTCGAGCCGATGAAACAAATTTCAGACTCTCTGGGTGGTTGGCCAGTTATTGAGGGCGACTCGTGGGATAGCAATGATACATGGACTTGGCAAGAAACGGTTAAGCAATTCAGACATTTGGGTTTCAGCATGGATTATGTGATTGACTTTTCAATTAGTGTCGATTTAAAAAACTCTTCGAAACGCATTATTGATGTAAGTTTGTAAGATTGATGTTAATACTTCGTGGATGGGGCCGCGAGTATACTCACTTTGAAATTTACACATAATGAAATATTTAATGAAAGTTAAATTATATTGCACAAACCCCAAATTACTTCTTTTCAACTGTGAAATAATTTCTTCGATCGAAAATTTAATCAAAAGCTGATCAATATATTATGAAATAATATAGCCCTGTTCCGGTTCAAGTAGTTCAAAGTAAAAGAATTCTAAACAGTCATTATTATTTTATAGTCAATAACAAAATTTTAATACACTTGGTTCCGAAATAATGGGCAAATTGAAATGCTTAAAGGAAAAAAGATCAACTGAAAAGGGATCAATTTCAAGTAATCGAGCTTCGAAAATTCATCATTAGTAATTTCATAGATTAATTCTATAATGTTTAAGCTGATCGGGTGTGAAGTTTTCCGCGTGATATGCCTTTGCTGGCTGTGAAATGCGCATAAGAGGGCGCTGATAATACGAAATAATCTATTTCTATGGCCACATAATAGATATACTCGCAGTAAATTTACATGGCGAATTCCCACTGACGAGTACGTCTTATTGAGGAAAATCCGTCGCGTTGTGCGTTCAGCATTGTATGAAAGATATTCCTTTAAATTTGTTTGCTTTCATTTCTGTAAAGGCCGATTTACATGTATAAATATATTTACTTGTAATTGTACCGTTCCAGTTCGACCAGTCTTCAATTGGGCTCAGTCGGGAATATTTGGTAAAAGGATTGAACGAAACTTTAGTCTCAGCCTATTACGACTACATGGTAGATATTGCTGTACTTTTTGGAGCTGAAAGAGAAAGAGCTAAAAAAGAATTGATGGAATCGTTGCTGTTTGAAATTAGTTTGGCCAATGTAAGTAGAGAAAATAAAAATAATGATTCCTATAAAGGAAAAACTCATTATTTTCTCTATCACTTTTCTAGATATCTTTGCCTAATGAGGAGAGACGCAACTCTAGCCGTTTATATAATTTGATAACTGTAAGAAAAATGCAAGAAACGTATCCTTATGTCGAGTGGAAGGATTACATCAACGCTTTGTTGCCGGAGGAACTTAAAATTGATGAAGATGAGGTGATAAATTTGTCGGTACCCAGTTTTTATTATGAATTGGGCAATATATTGGAAAGTACTGATAAACGTGTCATCGCCAATTATATGATGTGGCGCATACACGCTCATTCTGTGACTTTTCTACCCGAAAACTTCCGTAAGAGACAACTGCAATACTCCACGGTAGCATCAGGCAGGAAAGAAGAAGTAGCCAGATGGAAGGAGTGTGCAAATATTGTTTCGGGCAGGTAAGCAATATGAAATTGCATGTGGAACTCGAATATTTGGTTTTAAGTTCAATAGTCTCCTTTAGTTTAACTTTCTCTTAAAAGTAAATCTCCACCATATTATCCTTTGTGTATTTCCTTTCCATTTGATTGTATATTTCTATATATTATTAATTTGTTTCTTTCTTTCGTGTTTGTGTTTGTCTGTACCGTATTTTCCTACAAGTATTGTAAATATCCATTTATACAGTGTTTTTATTTTTATTTTTTCTTTTTTAATATTTTTTATTTTCTTACAGCAGTGATATCGACAATGAAATATTCGGGTATTTAGTACTCTTTTGTCTGTTTTCGTCCATATTTCTCTTATTCCTTTTTCGCTTTTTTAACTCACTTAATATGTGTTGCAGCTCATTAACTTTTGATTTTTTTCTCGTGTGTTGTGGGCCATTTCTTATGTTTCATATTAAATTGAGTTTAAAATGTTTATCGTAAAAAATTCGTGGCAATGGCTGTTAAATGATTGGCTACATATGTATGTATGTATGTATTTTCTTTTTTCAGAATTATTATTTCTTTTTTTCCTTTGACAATTGTGATAAAACAGATTTTCAATTTCATTACAATTTTATGCATTTCATCGACAAAAAAATTAATATTACATGCATATCGACATGACTGGAAGGAACCATAAATTCGTTACATATTCAAAAATATATATACTAGATTAATATACATATATTAAGATATGCACATATTATGAAATTAAATTTGAATTTTTCATGTGCAAGTACGTATAAATGGGCATGTATATTCGTTCTCATATTCAAAATTTATTTTAATTTTGCAAGTACTCCATGTGACGTGCCTAATTAGTATTTCTTAGATAAAAACATATTTTCGCTTTTATCGATATACTTTCGCCCTTGTTTTGTCAGATGGAGAAAATGCAATACTAACTAAAACTAAAATTGAAAACATTAATTTGTATCTTCCTTTTTTCTGAAAAAAGCTTTCCAATAATTCAAATGTTTTATCTGCATCTAATAAGTAAATATGAGTGCTTCTGCATTTGCGAATGACTTAAATTACTTTGCAGACAACATGTGGAGTTTAGGAATTGTTAAAGGTTTCACATAATCTATAAACATGCGAAAGCTTCTTATTGCCTTGACGCTTTTATTGTACTCGTATGAGCTCTTCCTTTTATTATTAATATACATATTTTTTGAACTCAGTGGAATTTTTATTAGGCAGAACCTGCTAACATTTAAAGTTGATTTTTATTACTATTATATTCTGCCGGATTAGTGTTTCGCTATTAAATCTTTACTTTAAGCTAAAACTAGTTGAAAAAAGTACGGTTATCTTCATCTTAACATTCAAGGTGAAAGTTTTTCCCTTGAAGTTCCCATATTCTTGTTTCCTGTCTATATAGTTGCATTGGGGTTTATGTCTGCGCTACAATATTTTATTTTTAAACCTCTGGCCTTGACAGTCTTTTGACCTATTCAAATACAGCAACTTAACGTGCCATAATTGTTTGCTCCTATTTTTGCAGTAACATTAACATTAATATTAAAATAATACTAACATTAACATTAACTGACTAACACAGTTTAGAGTGGCTGTTTCAAAATTTGCTTTAAATTACAATTCGAAAGTATTGCAAAAATGCCTCACAATTTACACTTCATTTGGAAGTATAAAAAAGTGGAAAACAATTTAGGTAACATTTTATTCAAAATTAATTTTTCTAATGTATATTATTAATTTATGGAAAATTATAAAAGTAACGATATAAGCACATCAAAAATATTATATTTTAATAAACTAATTTAGTAATATTTTTGATTTATTGAAGAAATTGTAATACTTCAAGCATGCAACTAACAGCAAAATTATATTATATCATTGATTTTTCAATATTTTTTATTTATATTATTTTTTACATTTATTTTCATATGCTACATGTTCCTTATCATTTATTTTTAAAATGAAATTTCTCACTCCCTCATGAAACGCAACTTTTATTCGGCACGCTTTTAATTCTCTCAAAAAACATTATAAAACAACTGCACAAACGCTCATCTAAATTGAATTAATAAAATGATACTAATGATATCATAATTCTTATCTCTCCACACCATTTCGTCAACCAAAATAAAAATAAATAAATAAATAGTTTAGGGATATCTGTTGGAAGCCTTTACGTACACCAACACTTCAAGGAGGATTCAAAAGGCATTGCCCTAGAAATGGTAAACAATATACGCAACGTGTTTGGTGAAATATTGGATAAAGTCGATTGGATGGATTCGAATACAAAATTAAAGGCAAAAAATAAATTAGATGCTATGGCTACATACATTGGCTATCCCGGCGAACTGATGGACTACAATAAACTAGAGGAATATTATCGCGATTTGGAAATTAATCCAGAAAAATATCTCAAATCCTTCTTGAATATGGTTATCTTCCACACGAATAAATCGCTTAATAAATTCAGATCCCCAGTAAATAAAACCGAGTGGACAAGACATGCGTATCCAGCGGTTGTCAATGCTTACTATTCACCGATTGAGAATAGTATTCGTAAGTTGCATAAGTATAATTGTGGCTTCCTTTAAGATTTTTAAATTAAATTTTAAATTAAGAAAATTTCTTCAATTGAAAGATTTCGGTTCGATTCGAAGCGAAGGCTTTACAAGCAAGCATATCTTCTTATATAGTGCAACTTTGCCCCCTAAGCACTGTTTTTCAAAACTGATGATAATAAGAGAAAATAAAGATTTTAATAAATTGTTGTAATACAACTTATAACTATTGAAAGAGAGAATAAAACAAAAAAAATAAAAATTACATTTAATTTGTTTCCGAAGAGGCATTAATAGTTGGTAGCGAATTATAAAAAAGAAAAGTCTCAAGATTAAGCAAAAAAATATATATCAAATATATTCTTATATTAAATTATAAAATGTATTTATTGTTGAAAATATTTTTCAGAGTTTCCCGCTGGTATTTTACAAGGCCACTTCTTTAATAGTCAACGCCCCAAATACATGAATTACGGAGCCATTGGCTACGTCATTGGGCATGAGATCACTCACGGCTTTGACGATCAAGGTAGACAATTTGATGTTGATGGAAATTTGGTTGATTGGTGGAAGCCGGATACTGAAAAAGCATATTTGGAAAAAGCCCAATGTATAATTAATCAATATGGCAACTTTACAGATAAGCAGACTGGCCTGAATGTTAGTTATCAATGAGTTAAGCTCTGAGGTCCAAAGGCTGTACTAATTATGTTTTGGAATTTTTTAGTTAAATGGTATTAATACGCAAGGCGAAAACATTGCCGATAATGGCGGCATTAAGGAATCCTATTTAGCATATAATAAATGGGTGTCTGTGAACGGTATCGAACCTAGTTTGCCTGGTTTAAATTATACACAGAATCAAATGTTTTGGATATCTGCTGCACAAACTTGGTGTGCCATATACAGGAAAGGTAACGCTTTGCGCACTATTTTTCTTACGTAATTCGTAAATGTCTAATAAAATGCACGTGTAATTTGTTACAGAAAGTCTTAAAAATCGCATCACAACTGGAGTGCATTCGCCAAATGAATTCCGTGTTTTGGGCTCCCTAATGAACATGAAAGATTTCTCGCGGGATTTCCACTGCCCTGACAATTCACCCATGAACCCTGTTCATAAATGTGAAGTTTGGTAGATTTAATGTTCTGTTTTCAATAATTTTTATTTTATTATGGTTTAATCGTTTTATTATTAAACGTTATTTCATTAGTCTTAAATTTATTTTGCTTTTGTGTTCTACAGATAGTTTTGCAAGTTCCACAATAAATTTGTTTAATGGTTCAAAGAAGAAAAAAGAATGCAACAATAAATTAATTTTTATCAAATGTTTTATGTTTGTTACAGTAAAAACAAAAAAAAATTATAATAACAGTATAATTAAATAACTAAATTAATAAAAATTTTAAGATATAATAAAGCAACAGCATTATTCTGAGATTAATAAAGAAATGAAAAAAATTTTTAATTAATATTAACCCATTAACGCCGTCTGTACTGTAAATAGTACACTACTCAAAGTTAGTATAAAAATCTCATCATGCTATTTTTTACTCTGACAATACTTTTTTTCTATCAATAAGAATGTAGCTAAAATAAATCAAAGCTGTTAAATAATATTGAGGGTAATCTCCGTTTTGTATTAGCGTTTATTTTTGTGTTGTAGAGTAATTGCTTATGTAGTTTCTTTTATAAGATTTGGCTTTGCAAAGTGTCAAGAAGTATTTGTTTTTTATTCTATATCATCATAATTTATTAAAAGTCCAAATATAATCGAATTCGTACAAATTTGCTCGATTTGTGATATGAAAAGTGTTGCTGTACTAAGTTTAGTACACTGGTCGCTTGAGGTAAGATAAAGCAGTGCAGAAAAATTTTTTTATTGGTTTTTATACTGTAGGTTTTACTCGTTTTATTTAACCAATTACTGACACTTTATTAACATCATTTTTAAAAAGACTTAAAAAGGTAGAAAATGGCAAGCCGGCGTTCTTTTCCGCGCAAAAAAAACTACTTTGGTTTAGAAGAAGCAATACGTTATATTATCAACGAATGTAGTGATGAAGATGTAGCTTTTGATGTATTTATGCTACCACCCGATCCTGCCGTTATCACAGATGAAGAGGAAGGCGGGGACGACAATTTGTATGGTAACATAATACCTCGAGATGTTACCGGTAGTATAGAAGTTGTTACTCAAAAAAATGTCTCGACTGTTGAATCACAATGGAGTAGTGACGATGATGAGCCCCTAACAACATTTGGACCATCTTCTTCTCGGAATGTTCCAAAGAGATTAAGAGTGGAAACCGGTGCAGAGTTGCCAACTTGGAGAAAATGTACGCCTCGTTATTCAACTTTTCAGTCAACTCCAGACCAACACTTTGTTGATGTTACTAATATTCTAAAATACAAAACACCTGTAAAAATATTTGAGGACCTTTTTGATAACGAAGTGTGAGAGCTTATCGCATCGGAAAGCACTATATATGCCGGAAAAAACAATAGACACGACAACATCTTTAGCAAAGATGAGCTCCGTAAATTCTTAGGCATACTTATATTTACTGGATATTATAAATTACCCAGTGAAAGGTCATATTTGAGCCTAGACGAAGATATAGGTGTACCACTACTTTCAGATTGCATGTCAAGAAACAGATTTTTGGAAATTAAAAGAAACCTGCATTTTGCTGATAACTCTGTGGCAATGAGCTCTATTGATAAGATGTTTAAAATGCGTCCACTTTGTGATATTTTGCAAAATAAGTTTTTCCAATTTGGAATGTTGCACGAAAATGTATCCATTGATGAATCAATGGTTAAGTACTTTGGCCACCATTCAGCTAAACAATTCATAATCGGTAAACCTGTGCGATACGGATATCGTAATTAGGCTTTGACCAGCTGTGATACTGTGATACTATAGCTGTGATGCCTACCACCGATTCTCTTGGGTCTCGCGTTGTGAAGGGACTACTAAGAAGAACTCCAATAAATCCAAAAGAACACGTAGTTTCCTTCGATAACTTTTTTACGAACTACAATCTCCTTGTAGACCTCAAGAGTCTTCGGTGCAGAGCTACTGGAACCTTACGCGTAAACAGAACAAAACGATGCCCATTGATTTCATCAAAGGATATGCGAAAAAAGTCAAGAGATAAGTATGACCATAGGTTTGACAAGACAAATGAAATTCTAATGGTTAGATGGAAAGATAATAATGTTTGCACTATTGGAACAAACTTCGATACAGTTGAGCCATTAGGGAAAGTAAAAAGATGGTGTTCCACAAAAAAACAAAAAGTTGATGTAGACATACCTCACGTTTTCCAAAGTTATAATAAAGGAATGGGAGGAGTAGATCAAATGCATCAGTCGATAGGCCTGTACCGAATTGCTATAAAAAGAAAGAAGTGATGGTGAGTCTTATTTACGCACGTAGTGGATATGACTATTTCAAACGCATGGAGATTACACTGCATTGCAAACCCAGATGATCGTGTGGACCAGCTATCATTTCGCAAACATATAGCACGCACGTATCTTAGCGAAAAGAAGGACAACAAAAGTAGGCAATCTTCGTCTATAATTGACGGGGAACACAGAAAAAATAATGGTCATAACCCTAAAAAAATACCAACCCAACTTAGGTGTATGATATGCTCCAATCGAGTTAAAACATCATGTGAGAAGTGCCTGAAAACGTTATGCATAGAAAGAGGATGTTTTGCTAAATACCACACCTGAACGCCCATTGTACTAAATATATAGTACACCTCTAAAAATGAAACTTTGAATTCTTTTTTGTTAATTTTTCTTTTCTAGTATGTTAAGAATAGTGTTTCAACACAAAAATAAAAAGTTTAAATCGTAAAATTATTAATACTTTTCATTTGGGCGTTAATGGGTTAATATATGTGGTTTCATTCGCAATATGCCGCTGTTTAGATACACCGGGGCATTTGATGAAATTTATAAAAGTGAGTCGTTTTCTAGAACCATATGGTGGAGAAATACGTTAGGTTAATTCTTAACAAATAGTACAGCTTGCAACCATTGAAATGAACATAAAATTAATACATACTTGTACGCGAAAATAAAACAATACTCAAACACAGAGAAACTAAAGAGTACTAGGGTAAGAATCCATCCTGATAATCTGAATACAGCCGTTCAATTCGCCGTTGGGTAACATAGGCGATATCCTCACCAGCCTGTGCTTCTACTCATATTACAATTATATTCCTAAATTGTTGTTAAATAAATACATCAATAAACAAACACCCATAACTCACATACTACACACAAGCGTACATGTTTGTACATGCTTCAATTATGGTTTTTATTTTTTTTGAAATAATTAAGTGTAAAAGCATAAGTGCAGATCACGTATTACGGTGTGTATTCATGTTTCAACTTTCATACTTTGAATGAATTGTTTTCCCTGTTTTGTCATCCGATTAATGGCTTTAGAATAAACACATTCTATTTTGTAACACCTCGGTGTGTCAATAGCCGCCAAAAAGAATTGCTGGCTCAAAGAGGCAAAATTGTCACGTGATCTTATTCCCAATCGCAACTCATGGTATATACTTTTTGTTAATATTAAAATATTAAAAATTTTAATAATAACAAGACTCAAATGAAGAAAATAATATGCAACAGTCCGTATTTTTAAATGTTACAAAAATCAAGAAATGTTGTCACGCAACACTCTTCCTTACATGATAAATTTTTCTTTAATCAGCTGATGGAGTAAAATAGAAAATGGGTAAAAGAATTCGCCAGCGCCCGAAAAGCGTTTATTTTGTAAGCCATTTTAGATGTGTGTTTTAAAATTATGATTGGCTGCATTAACTGCTGATGAAATTTCTATGCTGTTTTTGTGGAGGTTGCAAAATAATGCACATTAAACCAAAATTATTTTTAATACTATAATGATCGTAATACTTTGGTTTGGAAACATTTGCCGTAGCTGGATGAATTTGCGAAAAAGGACGCAATTTTTAGTAAGAATAAGAGAAACTAATTATGTTCAACAAATCAAATCCAAAATAGCTTTACATCTAAATAAATTAAATTGAGAGACAACAATACATCGAAAAAGGTGAACAGTTTCCTTCCCATGCCTTCCAAGCCCAATCATTTAGTAAACTGTTTAGGCGGTAACAGTAAAATGATAATGGTTTTGTAAACGTAAGCCGATCCGAAATCCTGGAGATAATGGTTAGGAGTCTCTAAATGAGTGTAATTATTGCCAATGCATTTATTTTAATATTCTATAATGAGAGAAACATTTTCTTCAGAGCAGTAAACAGAACAGAGATTCCTAATTTTATTTAAATCACATTAAATCACCTTATCTACTCGCCCCTCTTATGTCTCTCATTGCCATGTCCAGATCTTAATTTAATTTCTCGTACGGCGAAGTTTTTTAAAATGCAGTTCTCTCTCGTAGTTACAAATTAGTTTAGATTTACTATCTTTGCGTTGCACTCCAGTTTTAGTTTCTGTAAATATCGTGAATTGCACTGCCCTCTAAATGATGCAGATATCCACCTAGTGATCAAGTCTCTTATGATTACTTTAACGATAATGATTTAATGAGAATAATTAATTAGCTTTAGTGCCACTACCATCATATTTTTTAACAATTAATAATCATTGATGAAAAGATTTGATGCCAGCTGGTTTTTGGGCTGGGTTTCCGCGTTTTGGGCTCTTTCGGGACCAACAGACACTTTTCTAATCATGTAAGATATCTCAAAAGACGTTATTACATTTGAGACCTTAAATTATCTCTGTATTGTGATCACAATTAAAAATACATATAAATAGATGTGAATAATGCTGTTATACCTATTTGGCCAGCAAAGTAATTATTTTGATACAGGCTATTACAACATACAGATTTGAAATTCAATATATCCTCGATGCATTTAAGCAATAACATTACTTCCTTAAAATATGCGCATGGACCTAAAACATGGAGTTACGTAAAAACATGCTCAAGTTTTTGGTTAGCATGGCAGCACTGTTTCTGTACACTACAGTTCGTAAAATGGAGATGATTTAGATTGGCGACTAATGAAGGAAATCAATTGGTCAAATCATACAAACATTTCCAAGTCGTAAGACGAACGTGGCAATTGTAGTTTATGCATAACTTGAGAAAATTTCCTTCTAGTTATTTTGAAAATGTTACAATTCCAACCTGACACACCCACGCATGCAGTGCGTGTATAAAAACTGTACAATATACGAATATACAAATTATCTCTCATTTCACTTAGAAAAAACTTTCCGTACAATCAGGCCGCCACATAAACCACATTAAACAGCGAAAACATTTTAATTTTACGATGAGCAGCCGATAAGATAAAATATTTTTGGATTTCATATTCCCAAAAATTTATCTTAAACTGAAGCAAGTTGGCGTAATTTGATGGGGAAATGATATTTCTGAATTTATACTTTAAATTTGATGAAATTATTTAAGACAGCTTTCTATTTCTAAAAATTAAAAATTCAGGATAATAATGACAATAATTTAAGTTGAAGTTGGTAGGAAACTTATTTAAATTTGTATTCTGAAATATATAATATTTGGTGCCATCGAACACGTACTCATGTGTTGCCTGAGAGACACTTCCAAGCGAATGAAAAGAAAATTATATTCTTAATTCAATTTCCAAAAAGGAACCGAAACCGTGTCGTGTTTTGGGAACTACTAGATTCCATGCAAAAAATAAATTATAATTCTTATACGATAATAATTTTGTCCGGATAGTTCGAAAAAGAGCATTCAACTATGAGATTAAATTGAATTTAAATCACTTCAGCAATGAAGAAAACTCAAAATTGGAGAAGATACTGCTAGAATTCCAAGATAATCCCAATAAAGAACGATGAAGAGCTGACTTCTACACATAAATTTATTTATGAAATACCAACATCTGAAGAAAAACCAAAGTTTTCGAAAATATTTGTTGAGCCAAATCGTAGAAATGATGAAGTAAAATATTATTCACGAAAGTAGAGCTCCAATTCAATTTTAAGCAGAGCGAATATTTGGAAAAAGTATCTGTCTTGGCGACCATTTGGAAGGATTATGCTCGTATATCATTGAAAACAGTCTTAGTAATCGGTCCAATGTATGCCCTTCTGAATATTTAGCCATCAGACCGATCTTAAGTACTAATAGGTCCTTTCACTAATTGTGATCATTTTTTTTTATCATTTTTTTTAAAGGTGGTATATCTGTCTAGGTTAAGAGAGAAAAGCATTAACCACATCTATTATCTTTAAAATTTCACCATAACGATAGCAAATGCTGATGAAATGAAACACGGTACACTATAGATAAACAATATAAACGCAATCAACGCGTGTGGCGTTGCTGTTTTCAAAGCGGCTTCATACATGTACATATACTCGTATACACAAATGAGGCTCTAATTTTGCATATAAGCGCGCGATGTTACCGATTTTATTCACAGTATAGTATAGCAACTGCTCGTACGGCAGAGTGTGCTGAAAAGGTTTCTTCTATAACTTAAAAATTTCTCTACTTTCTATTATGCTGACGACGAGTGCCAAGTAAGTCCTTTTAAATAAAATTAGTGAGAAGTGTATGTGAATCGAAATAATAGCGAAAATTACAACAGATATTATTTAGAAGAAGGAAATTATTTCTTCTTCGACCTTTTATGATATCCTTTTTGCGAAAATGAATAATTAATTGTTATCGTCAAACATAATTTCTCCCCGAATACAACGTTTGATTAAACAGGCACAGAACGGCTGAAAGGAGATGTCTGATAATGTGTCCAAATTTCGCTGGACGCATTATTACTTGACGGTTAGAGATCTCGAAATGAGTGTAATTAGTGAAAATGCAGATATCTTGATAATCTGTAATGAGAGAGGCGTTTTCTTCAGAGTCAGAAACTGAGCAGAGATTCTTAATTTTATTTAAATAACATTAAATCAGCTTATATAGTCCCCCTCTTATCTCTCTCATTGTTATATCATGATTTTACATGAATTTCTCATGATTGGGTACACGTGGAAAGTATCGTTTTTACATACGAGTGGTTTTAAAAAAAGATATGGAAATTATTTTTATTGATACTTCGAAAGGGAATTAAAATTTATTTAAATATTTTAAATTAAAGAATGTTGATTAACATGGAACGATTTCTTATTTCTTTGCTTTCGTCCAGAAATACATTTAGATGGAACAGCAGGTCTATTGCGAATAGATCCCTTGTAGTAGTAGCAGTGCTTGCGATCGTATTACCAGCAGATCCATTTGTCAAAGGTAGTTTTTTTGTTGTTAATAAAGCTTTTAGTTTATAAAATATTATCCATTTTCTAGGATTAGCAGTCAAATCTTGTACAGAAGATGAAAGCAATGAAGAATACGATCGAAGAACAGGTTAGTTATGATATTTTTTTCATACAGTCTTGAAAGCAATTACAATTTACAGAGTTCGAAATAACACATGTCAATGCTGATAGCAGTGGTTCTGTATTAAAAGTTGTAGCAAAAATTGAGAGCTCTCTGATACTCAACTCTTCCACAGAAGATGGTAGCGGTGAAGAATACCATCGACGAAAAGGTTGGTTATCTTTTTAGTTTTCATACAATATTGAATGCTTATAAAACTCTCTCGTATTTACAGAGTCCAGTACAACTGCTGACAACACTTTGGGCCTTCAGGGCTCCAACTCCTCTGCATCACCAACTAAACGACCTACAGATAGAAAGGACATTCCCGACAAATGCAATGTAAAACCCCTTTGCGTTACACCGGAATGTATTCACACAGCATCAGCAGTTTTGAGTAAAATGAAACCTGATGTTGATCCCTGCGACGATTTCTATCAATTTGCTTGTGGAACTTACATTGAAGAAACTCCACTACCCGAAGATAAATCAGAAGTGAATACGTTCTCCTTGATGAAGGATAAACTAAAGGAACAACTGAAGGAAATTATAGTAAAAGAAAGGCTTGAAAGCGAACCAAAACATTTCAAATTGCCAGGCCTTTTATACAAGGCGTGCATGAATGAAAGTAAGTTTTTAGAATTTTCTTCATCTTTTTTTTTGGATGGGAATGATAAACCGGATCATTTTTCTTTCAGCTCTAATTGAAAGTTTGGGCGTCGAGCCGATGAAAGAAATTTCAGACTCTCTGGGTGGTTGGCCAGTTATTGAGGGCGACTCGTGGGATAGCAATGATACATGGACTTGGCAAGAAACGGTTAAGCACTTCAGACATTTGGGTTTCAGCATGGATTATGTGATTGATGTTTCAGTCGTTGTCGATTCAAAAAACTCTTCGAAACGCATTATTTCTGTAAGTTTGTAAGATTGATGTTAATACTTCGTAGATGGGGCCGCGAGTATACCCAAATTACTTCTTTTCAACTGCGAAATAATTTCTTCGAACGAAATTTAATCGAATTTTACTTTAATTATGAGAATAATATAGTCCTGTTCCGGTTCAAGTAGTTCAAAGTAAAAGAATTCTAAACAGTCATTATTATTTTATAGTCAATAACAAAATTTTAATACACTTGGTTCCGAACTAATGGGCAAATTGAAATGCTTAAAGGAAAAAAGATCAACTGGAAAGGGATCAATTTCAAGTAATCGAGCTTCGAAAATTCATCATTAGTAATTTCATAGATTAATTCTATAATGTTTAAGCTGATCGGGTGTGAAGTTTTCCGCGTGATATGCCTTTGCTGGCTGTGAAATGCGCATAAGAGGGCGCTGATAATACGAAATAATCTATTTCTATGGCCACATAATAGATATACTCGCAGTAAATTTACATGGCGAATTCCCACTGACGAGTACGTCTTATTGAGGAAAATCCGTCGCGTTGCGTGTTCATTTTGTATGCAAAATATTCTTTTAAAGTCTTGCTTGTATTTCTATAGAGGCCGATGTACAGGTATAGATATATTTACTTGTTATTGTACCATTCTAGTTCGAGGAGTCTGTAACTGGGCTAGATATGGAATATTTGGTAAAAGGATTGAACGAAACTTTAGTGTCAGCCTATTATGACTACATGGTAGATATTGCTGTACTTTTGGGAGCTGAAAGAGAAAGAGCTAAAAAGGAATTGATGGAATCGTTGCTGTTTGAAATTCGTTTGGCCAATGTAAGTAGAGAAAATAATGATTCCTATAAAGGAAAACCCCATAATTTTCTCTATCACTTTTTTCTTCGTTTAGATATGTTTGCCTTATGAGGAGAGACGCAACTCTAGCCGTTTATACAATTTGATAACTGTAAGAAAAATGCAAGAAACGTATCCTTATGTCGAGTGGAAGGATTACATCAACGCTTTGTTGCCGGAGGAACTTAAAATTGATGAAGATGAGGTGATAAATTTGTCGGTACCCAGTTTTTATGACAAATTGGGCCATATATTGGCAAGTACTGAAAAACGTGTCATCGCCAATTATATGATGTGGCTCATACACATGGATTCTATAGATTTTCTACCCGAAAACTTCCGTAAGAGAAAACTGCAATATTCCATCGCTGCATCGGGTCGGAAAGAGATGCCACCCAGATGGAAACAGTGTGCAAATACTGTTTCGAGCGCGTAAGCATAATATGAAATTGGAATATTTGGTTTTAAGTTCAATAGCCTCCACAAAATTACTCTCCCTTAAAAGCAAGTCTCCACCTTTGTGTATTTCCTTTCCATTTGATTGTATATTTCTATATATTATTAATTTGTTTGTTTCTTTCGTGTTTGTATTTGTCTGCACCGTATTTTCCTACAAGTATTGTAAATATCCATTTATACTGTTTCTTTCTTTTTTTTTCTTTTTTAATATCTTTTATTATCTTACAGCGGTATTTAGTATTTAGTACTCTCTTGTATGCTTTCTTCCATATTTCTCTTATTCCTTTTTCGCTTTTTTATCTCAATTAATATGTGTTGTAGCTCATTAACTTTTGATTTTTTTCTCGCGTGTTGTGGGCAGTGTCTTATGTTTCATATTAAATTGAATTTTAAATGATTATCGTAAGAAATTCGTGGCAATGGCTGTCAAATGATTGGCTTCAAAAAGAAGGGTTAAAGGATATGTATGTATGTATGTTTTTTCAGAGTTATTATTATTCCTTTTTTTCCTTTAAAAATTGTTATAAAACAGACTTTTAATGGTATTACAATTTTATGTACTTTATCTACAAAATAAATTAAATATTACATGCATATCGACATGACTGGAAGAAACCATAAATTCGTTACATATTCAAAAATATATATACTAGATTAATATACATATATTAAGATATGCACATATTATGAAATTAAATGTGAATTTTCGATATAAAACTTCGATATATAATTTCGCAATTTTCACTTTCACTTTCTATTCGCAAAGTTTATCCATGTGCAAATACTTACAAATGGGCATGTATATTCGTTCCCATATTCAAAATTTATTTTAATTTTGCAAGCACTCCATGTGACGTGCCTAATTAGTATTTCTTAGATAAAAACATATTTTCGCTTTTATCGATATACTTTCGCCCTTGTTTTGTCAGATGGAGAAAATGCAATACTAACTAAAACTAAAATTGAAAACATTAATTTGTATCTTCCTTTTTTCTGAAGTCATTATACTCTAATTTAGAAATAAACATTCCCACAAGAAAGCTTTCCAATAATTCAATAAGTTTTTATCAGTGGAATTTTTATTAGGCAGAAACTGCTAACATTTTAAAGTTGATTTTTATTACTATTATTTTCTGCCGGATTAGTGTTTCGCTATCAATCTTAACTTTAAGCTAAAATTAGTTGGAAAAAGTACAGTTATCTTCATCTTAACATTCAAGGGGAAAGTTTGGTCGTTGAAGTTCCCATATTCTTATCGATCAAAACTAAAACGAAACTATTGGTTGTTTCTTGTCCATATAGTTGGTTATGCAATACTAACTAAAACTAAAATGGAAAACATTAATTTGTATCATCCTTTTTTCTAACATTAACATTAACATTAACATTAACATTAACATTAACATTAATATTAACATTAACATTAACATTAACATTAACATTAACATTAACATTAACATTAACATTAACATTAACATTAACATTAACATTAACATTAACATTAACATTAACATTAACATTAACATTAACATTAACATTAACAAAAACTTATAAAATTATAATTTGTTTCCGAAGAGGCATTAATAGTTGGTAGCGAATTATAAAAAAGAAAAGTCTCAAGATTAAGCAAAAAAATGTATATCAAATATATTCTTATATAAAATTATAAAATGTATTTATTGTTGAAAATATTTTTCAGAGTTTCCCGCTGGTATTTTACAAGGCCACTTCTTTAATAGTCAACGCCCCAAATACATGAATTACGGAGCCATTGGCTACGTCATTGGGCATGAGATCACTCACGGTTTTGACGATCAAGGTAGACAATTTGATGTTAATGGAAATTTGGTTAATTGGTGGAAGCCGGATACGGAAAAAGCATTTTTGGAAAAAGCCCAATGTATAATTAATCAATATGGCAACTTTACAGATAAGCAGACTGGCCTGAATGTAAGTTAAGCAATGAGTTAAGCTCTGAGGTCCTACAAAGGCTGTAATAATTAGTTATTTTTTGGAATTTTTTAGTTAAATGGTATCAATACGCAAGGCGAAAACATTGCCGATAATGGCGGCATTAAGGAAGCCTATTTAGCATACAATAAATGGGTGTCTGAGAACGGTATCGAACCTAGTTTGCCTGGTTTAAATTATACACAGAATCAAATGTTTTGGATATCTGCTGCACAAACTTGGTGTGCCATATACAGGAAAGGTAACGCTTTGCGCACTATTTTTCTTCCGTAATTCGTAAATGTGTAATAAAATGCACGTGTAATTTGTTGCAGAAAGTCTTAAAGATCGCATCACAACTGGAGTGCATTCGCCAAATGAATTTCGTGTTTTGGGCTCCCTAATGAACATGAAAGATTTCTCGCGGGATTTCCACTGCCCTGACAATTCACGCATGAACCCTGTTCATAAATGTGAAGTTTGGTAGATTTTATGTTCTCTTTTCCACCATTTTTATATTTTTATTAACAAATTTCCTCTTCTTTTGCGTAACCATAATTTTACAATTTTTTATTATTAAACGTTACTTCATTAGTCTTAAATTTATTTTGCTTTTGTGTTCTACAGATAGTTTTGCAAGTTCCACAACAAATTTGTTTAATGGTTCAAAGAAGAAAAAAGAATGCAACAATAAATTAATTTTTATGAAATGTTTTATGTTTGTTACAGTGAAAACAAAAAAAAAACAATAATAATAATAGTTTAATTTAATAACCAAATTAATAAAAATGTTAAGATATAATAAAACAAGAGAATTATTCTGAAATAAATGAAGATATGAAAAAATTTTTAATAATTATTATACTAAAATAGCACAGTAAGAAGAAGAACTATGGAAGTGGTAGTAAGACTCGTCTAACGTAGAATAACATAAGAACCGTTATTGTGTGCATTAGTATACATTCGCGGTTATTTCGCACCTCAGACATGCACTTGAAACATGCACATCTCAGACATGCACTTGTTTTTATGTCTTGATGTACTATTTTATTTCCGTCTACTTTTTTTAGACTACATTTTGGTACCGGTGGTATATATTCCAAATTTGTTTATGAATTTAATTTATTATACGTTAA
Source organism: Ormia ochracea (assembly GCA_963402855.1). Taxonomy (NCBI): domain Eukaryota; kingdom Metazoa; phylum Arthropoda; class Insecta; order Diptera; family Tachinidae; genus Ormia; species Ormia ochracea. The sequence goes on from OY727105.1 coordinate 5,758,771, forward strand.
TAATAATTATCACTCAACCACAAAATCTTCTAATCACTCAGATTTCTTGGCCTCTGGGTAATTTTCCATTTAGATAATGCTTAGAACTAATGGGAGTAATTTAAGTTGGCTTTATGAAGTCACTCAACTCTAGCCTTTCTCGAAGATAGTTTATAAGTAAAAGAGTTTATTTTTTGTTTTATTAAATTTATATACTTAAACATGCGTTTTACGTCTCTAGCTGTGGTGGTAATGCCCATTTAATTTTTGCGTTTGCATAAACGTCACGTACAAGAAGTTACGTGTTTCCAATTGACACTTTTTGAACAAGTCTATTCTATCTATTTGTTAAACCTTCTGCGGTTTCTGAACTGACGTTCAATCGCAATATGCCGCTGCTTAGATACACAGAGGCATTTGATGAAATTTGTAAAAGTTAAGCGTTTTCCAGAACCAAATGGTGGAGAAATACGTTAGTTTAATTTATATCAAACAGTATCAAATAGTATTGTGGTAAGAATCCACACTGATACTCTGGATACCTGCGTTCAATTCGCCTTTGGGTAACTTAGCCGATATCCTCACCAGCGTTTGCTCCTACTCATATTATAACTATATTTTTATAATTGTTGTTAAATAAATAAATGCAGAACTTTCTAAGAATGACTCCGTTATGATCTGCCAAATTTCTGTTTATATTTTTCGATCTTCTCAAATAGGTTTTAAGACGATTATATTTTATAAAGTGAAGTGTTATTTTCTAAAAGTATAACAAAGTACTTCTAGTATGTAATATAAAATGCTGGTAATTCTAATATACTATAATGTATGTGGTAATTACAAAAAGGAAACTTTTATAGCTATTACACTTTGTATATAGACGCGACAAAGATGCAATAGGTGTCTTAGATTGTAGAGCTAGACACAACAGCTCGACAAGCAGGCACGCGAAATGCCCTAAGTTTTTTGAGAAGCAAAATCAAACACAAGTAGAGAGTTTGTATTCAAAATCGATTCTAATTTGTTTATTGAAATTTGCCTCCTTATATACTATTTTTACATTTCTTCTATGACCTAAATGACACATTTGAATTTCAGCACATGTGTTCAGTATGCCCAGTGCAATGTGTTTTTGCTTACATTGCATTATGCATTTCCTGGTTTACACATGTTACTACTTAATGAATTAACAAGAAATTTAACCCACAAAATATTGTATCATAATCACGGTCAAGCACCTTAACAATAGAGTGGAGTAAGCGAGGATGCTCAAATTTCACTTCGCTGCATTTTATTGTGTATGCGATTGAAATGTGCTTGGCATGTGTGTGTCATAGAATTAGTAAATTGGGTTATTCTTATTCAAACAGTGTGAGTTGTTTGAATAAGGTAGAGTGTACATCACACCCTTACCCTTAAGATAAAATTTATGAGACTGTGAATAAATTTTTTAAATTTGGATACAAATTAATAGTAATATTATAAATTATGTATATCTAAGTTAGTTAGTTACAAATTAATTATTACTTTCATTCTTTTTGTACAATTTTAATGAATTATTGTGGAATAGTTTTTCCTTATTATTAATTTCTAATATAGAATTACAATTTTGTCTTTTTAATATTCTATATGGACCAATGTATGGACTTTGATTTTTCTTCCTATTTTCTACTCTTACTAGTACTAAGTCTCTTATATCAAAAGAACTTTTTATAATTTTCTTATCATATATTAATTTGTTTTTTTCTTTAGCTATATTTATCAAATTTTTAGCGTTATCTAACGCTCTTTTAATCCTAGTCCTAAATTCATTAACATAATTTTCTAAGTCATAAATCTTAGTAGTAGTGCTTATTGAGTCTGTAGGCAGAGTTGGTAATTTGCCAAAAATCAACTGGTACGGAGAATAATTGTTGTTTACATGAGGTGTGGTATTATACGCAAATGTATAATAGGGTATCCACCTGTCCCATTCTATATCTTCAACAAAGTTCAACAAATATTCATTTAGTACTCTGTGATTTCTTTCTAGCGTACCTATAGATTGATGGTGATATGGTGCTGAAAATGTTTGATCTATTTTTAATAGTTTGCATATTTCATTCATTAAATCATTTTTGAATTCAGTTCCTCTGTCTGATTTTAATATTTTAAAGCAACCATATTTTAAAATAAATTGTTCTACAAGAGTTTTGGCTATATTTTTAGCTTCTTTTGTTTCTATAGGGTATGCTACAACATACTTTGTTAATTCGCACTGCATGGTTAATATATATCTATAGTTATTGGACATTCTTAATGGTCCTACTGTGTCTATTTCTATAACTTCAAAACTAGTACTTGGGGTGTCGGTGATATTCATTTCTTCTTTAGTGTGTTTTGTTTGCTTGTTTCTTAAGCATTTATCGCAATTTATTACGTAATCTCTAACCATTTTTCTCATGTTTTTCCAAACATATCTTTGTTTAAGTCTTAGTACAGTCTTTCGAATGCCTAAGTGTCCTGATAATGGTGAGTTGTGGAATTCTTCAATTAATTTGTTTTGAAATTCTTTATTTTTTATGTACTGCAAGGGTTTATACAAGATGATATTCAAGTTATAGTTTTTATATTTTTTAGATTTCATTAATCTTTGGTATACCTCATTATAAATTCTTTTCATATATTCTACTGATATCAGTTTAAAAATTTCATCATCGCTTGCTAATGCGAGATCTTTAGTATTCTGCTTATGCATATAGATTATCAGTTTCTCTAGGAACAAAACGTATTTTGCAAGATCATCACTAATATTCATATGATAGCTATTATTTATGTATTCAATGGTACCATTTAATTCATAATCGTTATTTATACATTTTGTACTTCTTGTACTTTTTATATTTTTTATACCGGTATTAACTTTAAATTTCAATTTGTGCACATTCTTAATATCTTGTAATGACGTACATTCCCATATGTTTGTATATTTTTGTTGTTGAGTGGCGTCTTTCTTATCTAAGCTGTCTTCAGCTGTTTTACCCTTTGCGTTCATTCCACGCGTAATTACTAAAATTTTTGTTAGTGTCGTATGGTCATCTTCTGTTGGAATCATGTTCTTTAGTATATCGGAATCTACTTTAATTCTAGATAATGCATCAGCATTTGTATTGATTTTTCCTTTTTTATATACAATTTCAAAATCATAGTCTGATAAGTCAATTCGTACTCTAGTCAGTTTGGAAGAAGGGTTCTTATGTGTAAAAAGTGAAACAAGAGGTCTGTGGTCAGTGACTACTATAAATCTTTTACCATGTAGATATGGCCTAAAAAATTCAATTCCCCAATGTATAGCAAGTAGTTCTTTTTCTATCACGGGTTTATTACGTTCGTGTTTATTCAAAGTTCTGCTGGCATAGGTTATTGGTAAGTCAGTTCCTATTTCTCCTTGGGATAAGATTGCACCTAACGCACAATCTGAAGCGTCTGTTGTTAAAATGAAAGGTTTCTCAAAATCCGGATATTGTAATATTGGTGAAGTAATTAATTTTTGTCTTAATATATCAAAAGTTTGTTGACATTCGTTTGTCCATTCAAATATTTTTCCTTTCTTCGTTTGGTCATTTAGACATTTAGTTAATTTAGCGAAATTTTCTATGAAACGTCTGTAGTAATTACAAAAAGCTACAAATCGTTTTACTTCGTCAGCATTTTTAGGTATTGGATAATTTTGTATTGCTTTATGTTTTGCTGGGTCTGTTTTAATGCCTTCTTTCGTAATTAGGTGACCTAAATAAACTACTTGTGATTTCAAAAATACACATTTTTTAGCGTTTAATTTTAAATTGTATTTTGATAAACGTTCAAAGACTTGTCTCAGATTATCATTGTGATGTTTCAAACTACAACCAAAAATGATAATGTCGTCTACATATAAAAATGCTTTACTATCGAGACCTGAAAGTGCTATTGTTAACATACGTTGGAAACTATTTGATGAAATTTTGAGACCAAAAGGTAGTCGTTTAAATTGATAGTGTCCGTTTGATGTGGAAAATGCAGTTGTTTTTCTTGATTCCTCATCTAAGTCAATTTGATGAAACGAACTTGTCATGTCCAGAGTTGAAAAATATTTTGCTCTTCCCAATTTGTCTAGTACGTCTTCAATTCTTGTTAGTGGGAATTTGTCATTAACTATTTTTTTGTTTAATTGTCTAAAGTCTACCACAAGTCGCCATTTTTCTTTGTCTCCATCGCTCTTCTTTGGTACTACCAGCAATGGTGAATTATACGGACTGGTTGAGTGTTCGATGATATCGTCATCAATTAATTTTTGAACCTGTTGATTGATTTCATGTTGTTGAGTTTGTGGAAGTCTATAGTTTTTAACGTAAACTGGTGTTGTATCTGTTAAGGTAAGATGTTGGGTGTAAAAGTTATTTGCTGTTAAAGCGTCACCTTCTATGTGGAATATGTCTTGGTAGTCTTCAAAAATTCTTATTAATTCATCAGTTGCTTTACTGTCGGTGTTGTTAATTTTCAACGTTTGTAATAGTTTGCTAAATCTGTCTTTATTGTGTTTGTCTGATTTAGTTAGAAAAATGTATTTGTGTAATGGTTCTATTTCAAAATTAATATTTTTTAATATTACATCTTCATCTGTAGTATTGAGAAATTTAACATGAATAATTCCTTTTCCTGGAACTATCGTATTTCCTATAAAAATTCCTGATTTTAACTCTTTACTTAAAATGATGCTATCTTCTGTAATATTTAACTGTACTGGGTGTATCAATTCAGACCGTTTTTCTATTTTTATGTAGTAATCTCTATTTATTTTAGATTTCATGGGAATTGTAATTTCTGTTTCTTGTAAGGTTAATGAAATCGTAAATGTTTCGTAATCAATTTTGCATAAAAATGTTGTGAAAAAGTCTCTTCCTAAGATTCCGTCAGTTGGTATTGGAAAGGTGTCATCGACTATGTGGAAATTATGCTTTGCTTTATTATCATATAAATTAAAATTTAATTCAGTGATTCCAATAGATTTAATTTTTTCGTTAGTTATGCCAAAAAATGAACATGATTGGGATTTATCAATGAAAAGTTCTTCATTTACTTTACTTGATTTACATAATGAAATATCAGCCCCTGTATCTATTAAAAATGTTAAACTAGTTTCTAATCCTATCTGTAATTCTATGTAATTGGTATTGTTTTTGGAAATAGAATAGATTTTATTTAATTGTGTTCCGGAGGATGAATAGTTTAGTTCTGATTGTCCATCTCCGGACCTTCGAAGTTTTCCTGAATCGCATGTATGTGATTATTGCGATTATTATTATAATTATTTTGGTTTCGTCTACCATTATTATTATTGTTGTTTTTATTGTTGAAACGATTATTATTTCTGTTATTGTTATTTCTAATGTTATTATAACCATTATTTTGGTAGTTATTATTGTTTCTATTCGAATTTCCTCTACATTGATTTTGACTGTAGTTACAATTATTTCTATTGGTATTATTTTGATAATTGTTATTCGAATTTCTTCTATATTGATTTTGACTGCAATTACAATTATTCCTGTTGTTATTATTCTTATTATTTTGGTTATTTTTCCTATCAGAAAAGTATAATACTTGGTTCGCGTTACTAGCAAAGTCTCTTTCTAGTTCTATGGCTAGTTGTACTGCTTCGTTCAAATCTTTTGGTTTGGAAGCGAAAATTGTTGGCTTAATGTCTGCATTAAGACCATTTTTAAATATATTCAATGCGTAGGCGTTATTAAGGGAAACAATAGTGTTCTTCTGTATAGTATCGCATTGTGGTATTTCATTTATTTGTAATTCATTCAGTTCTGCGATTAATTCTAAGAGTTTTTCATTATATACCTGTACTTTCATACTTTTCTGCAAAAATCTACTTAATGTCAATTGTATCTGTCCTATCGTCTTTCTTGATTTATATCTTGCCTGTAATGAGTCCTTAAGACCATCGAAGTTATTAATTTCGCAAGTACCTATAGCAGTTCTAACACCTGATGTTAATTTTACGTTAACTATAAAGTCTATTAGTGAAATTTTTGCGTCTGGGGCTAAGGTATTATAAATTATTTCTACAATTTTCAAAAACGAAGTCAAATCCTTAAAGTTTCCCGAAAATTCCGGTATGGTTTTCAATGAAAGCTCTAGATTGAATGATGCCATTTCGTCCAATCTTTGATCTTCAGTAGTAGTACTTGAATCTTCTATGTCGTTTTGTACTGTTTCTAATTTTTGAGTTAACATTAATTTTGCAGTTTCATAGTGTGTATTAAATTTTTGTACAAATTCTTGTTTTATATCTCTGTCGGTACAAAATTCTGTAAACTGTTTTTTAATTAGGTCTATCTCTTCTAGTTTTAGAATTAGTGTGTTGTTTGTGTACTTTCTGTTACTTGACTTTCTTAGATTTGTAATTATTTTTGCTAGCCGATCTACAAATTGGTCCATTTACAATACAATCTGCTCTTTGTTATTAGTTTAAAAATTTCTTTTATTTTTGTTCTAAAAAAAAAAATTTTATTCTTAATTTTTAGCATAAAATATATTAATTGTAACTAAATTAAACAATATTGTTATTTATATGTCTTATGTTATTCTGTTGTCTTAAATGCGTTCATTTGAGCGTTGCTTCATGTAGATTTTCATTATTACTGCAGCAAATATGAGCAGTACCGCTATAATTATGATGTGGCTAGTGGTGAGTTCATTACTTGTTTTGATGTCTTCAGGGACTCCTTTTTCAATTATGATTGGTTGGCTTTGAGGCTTGGTTTCTTTTCCTACTTCGTACCCTGTGAAGGCAATCATTACCCCACTTAGCAATCTTGTCCACCAGCTCATTAATGTTTTTTACTATGGTCCAGGTCTTTTAATTGTTCAAAGAAGACTTTCTTTTGCGCGCCTGTACTCAGGCCTATTAAGCGTCTTAACTCGGTCTTCTCTTTACGGAGGCGCTTCTTCTTTCCGCCTCTGGATTTTCTCTTTTTCTCCGTTGTACACGGACGCTGCGTCTTCTGGTTCCTCTTTCTGTATTCTTGTAGCGTGATTGCCTGTGGGCCGTAGTTCCTTGGTGTGGGCGTATAGGGCGGAGCTTGAACTTCTACACCATTAGTAGGATCGTATTCCTCTATGATGTTGACCACACTGTTAAAAGTTACGTGGAACTCTTCGTCCATAGGCGAGTGTGTACACGAATGGGTAGCCAAAATATAATATCAGGTCAGAAAATTCAGGTTAGTTTGGCAGGATCGCCATATAATGTATGTGGTAATTACAAAAAGGAAACTTTTATAGCTATTACACTTTGTATATAGACGCGACAAAGATGCAATAGGTGTCTTAGATTGTAGAGCTAGACACAACAGCTCGACAAGCAGGCACGCGAAATGCCCTAAGTTTTTTGAGAAGCAAAATCAAACACAAGTAGAGAGTTTGTATTCAAAATCGATTCTAATTTGTTTATTGAAATTTGCCTCCTTATATACTATTTTTACATTTCTTCTATGACCTAAATGACACATTTGAATTTCAGCACATGTGTTCAGTATGCCCAGTGCAATGTGTTTTTGCTTACATTGCATTATGCATTTCCTGGTTTACACATGTTACTACTTAATGAATTAACAAGAAATTTAACCCACAAAATATTGTATCATAATCACGGTCAAGCACCTTAACAATAGAGTGGAGTAAGCGAGGATGCTCAAATTTCACTTCGCTGCATTTTATTGTGTATGCGATTGAAATGTGCTTGGCATGTGTGTGTCATAGAATTAGTAAATTGGGTTATTCTTATTCAAACAGTGTGAGTTGTTTGAATAAGGTAGAGTGTACATCACAATACATAGCTTATGCAGTACGATATGTGCGAGTAATAACCATTGAGGGCTAAGCGAGTGCACACTACAGCGAGTTGCTGTAGTGACTGCGAAGGCGGCATTCATCATAAATGTATTAATGCATAAGTATAAAGCATCTACTACTTCTAATTTCTGACGATCTATGTATGTACTGGCTTCAGCCGCTTATCTATATTGCGTTATATTTCGTACAAACGCAAATAAGAAGAAGTTTTAAAAATGATTATTATCATATTATTAATATTAATACAAGTGTATATTTTGTACAAATGTGTGTATGCACATTAGGGCATTCAAAAAAGAAAAAAAAAAAGAATAGAAATTAGAAATGAACCGTAGAGACAGTCCTTTTACTTTCTTATATATTACGTTACGATTTACGGCGTGATCTCCATGTTTTTGTATTTTCATTTGAATACACTTTAGTCTCAATGATTCGACTAATGCAAGCATAACGGACAATGCTCAATCCACTTGCCTTCTCATAAGGAAAGAGGATATATATGTATACTTTATTGACTAGCAAATCAATATTATAGATATTTCATCCCTTGTATATACCCTTCTATTTTTTTTTTTGTGGAAATAGGTACAAAAACAAAATGGCTACAAGCCACCGATCTTACAGAAAATCAATTTCATTAATTAAGATCAACAATAAGCTAATTGTGCTGGTGTTTGCTCTCGATTGCTCCGTAATGCGAAAATATCATCTAAAATCGTGCGATGCGATACCCCAATATACATATGTATGTGTTTTAAAATTATGATTGGCTGCATTAACAGTGGATGAAATTTCTATACGGTTTTTGTGAAGGTTGCAGGGCTGTAATCATCTGGGTTTATTTCTCCGGATTCTAACCATTTTGATAATACATTTTTAATACATTTAAAGACAGTTTTACAGACACATACACAAAAACGCATATCAAATTCAAGCTTGCGAGGCAGAGTTGCGTCGAAATTGCCTAAGCAATTTTAGTGCAGCGGCTATTGTTACAAGAGCTGGAACTAATACACTTGAAAAGTTATCACCCAAAATAAATCTATTTTATGAGAATATCGGATTTATGTCCTAATACTTTCATTGCAATCTGTTCGTTTTCCTCTTCAAAATGACTATCATTATTTTATTTTTCTCTTACAGAGGAAGAATATTTTTTTCTTGAAAATAAAAGCATTTAACGTGACTATTAATTCTTAATATTGGTTATAAAGACTGCAAATACTGATGAAAATAGCATGTCACATGCTAGATTGGACTATAGTATATATACAAACGTAAGCAAATTATTTACATATGTGGTGTAGCTGTTTTAACACGGCTTCCATTTGTGTATGTAAATAATTATTGCTCCGATTTTGTATATAAGAGCGTGATGTTACAGGTTTTGTTCAAAGTATAGTTGATCGTGTGAACTGTTCGAGTGTGCTAAGAAAGTTTCCTTTATTTTTGAAAAATTGGTGCTCTTTCTATTATGCTAATAAGAACCCAGTAAGTCCTTTTAAATAATAGTGAAGGTTGCGACAGACATTATGTAGAAGGAGAAGGAAATTATTTTCTTTCTTTAATTTCGTAAAACATCATTTCTCCTCGAATACAAAGTTTGATTATACAGGCTCGGAACGGCTGAAAGGAGATCTCCGACCCTCAGCAGTAAAGTGAATTTCAAAAATATTTCGAAAATAAAATATTGTGACCACATAATAAAATTATTTCGCTCGCATCGTCATGTTATAAAACGGAAAAAATTAATATAATATTTGGTCGCTCCGACATTCACTTGTAGCCTAATTCAGTGTGACGTTGTTTAATAAAACAGAATCAATTTCAATATCAAAGCATTTCAGTTTTTCAATTTCTAAAGGTCGTAATACTTTCTGCTGGACACATTATTACTTGACGGTTAGAGATCTCGAAATGAGTGTAATTAGTGAAAATGCAGATATTTTGATGATCTGTAATGAGAGAGGCGTTTTCTTCAGAGCTGGAAACTGAGCAGAGATTCTTAATTTTATTTAAATAACATTAAATCAGCTTATATAGTCCCCCTCTTATCTCTCTAATTGTTATATCATGATTTTACATGAATTTCTCATGATTGGGTACACGTGGAAAGTATCGTTTTTACATACGAGTCGATTTAAAAAAAGATATGGAAATTATTTTTATTGATACTTCGAAAGGGAATTAAAATTTATTTAATTATTTTAAAATTTAGATTGTTGATTAACATGGAACGATTTCTTATTTCTTTGCTTTCATCCAGAAATACATTTAGATGGCACAGCAGGTCTATTGCGAATAGATCCCTTGTAGTAGTAGCAGTGCTTGCGATCGTATTACCAGCAGATCCATTTGTCAACGGTAGTTTTTTTGTTGTTAATAAAGCTTTTAATTTATAAAATATTATCCATTTTCTAGGATTAGCGGTCAAATCTTCCCCGGAAGATGAAGGCAACGAAGAACATGATCGACACACCGGTTGGTTAACATTGTATTATTCGTACTATATTGAATGCTTATAAAACTTTCTCGCATTTGCAGAGTCCGAAACTATACCCGCTAATGTTAATATCTGTGATTCTCTATTAAAAGTTGTAGCAAAAAATGAAAGCTCTCTGATACTAAACTCTTCCACAGAAGACGATAGCAGTGAAGAATACGATCGAGGAATAGGTTGGTTATCTTTTTAGTTTTGATACTATTGTGAATGCTTTTAAAACTCGCTCGTATTTGCAGAGTTCGAAACTACAACCGCCAATGTTGATATCAGTGATTCTGTATTAAATGAGGTAGCCAAAAATGAAAGCACTCTGATACTCAATTCTTCCACCGAAGATGAACGCAATGAGGAATGCGATCGACACACAGGTAGTTTATCAGTTTATTGTTCATACAATATGGAGGCTTATAAAACTTTCCCGCATTTACAGGGTACGAACTTGCGCGCGCTAGTTAACGTAGTAGAAGCAATTAAATATATAATTGTCTGAACACATAACTCAGACACATTTAACAGACATCATAAACCATTTACCCTAATAAGGAAAACCCAGACAAGTTTAACAAAAATCATAAATCATAAATCATAAATCATTTACCCTAATTAAGAGAACCCAGACACATTTACCAAAAATCATAAATCAGGTATCCCTTAACATTATTTACGGCAAAATAGTAATAAGGAAAACTTCGTTTTCTAGTATAAATAGAAGTAAGAAAACTATTGTAAAATCAGTCTTAAGAATACCTTTAATAAAGACACGCACTTTTGAGTGTTGTAAAAAATAAAAAATATTTTTTTGGCTCATTCCTACAAAGAGGAATTAACTGGGGGCTCAACCGGGATCCCTTACTTGAAACAAAGAATTGATAGATATCCTCAGTATATCATCAGTAAAAACATTAAGGATTCCAAACGCCAACTAAAGTGAACACTGCACTGTTGACCTTTGAAGAAACGTTATCCTGAGGAAAAAAGGGAATAACTAGAAAGGAAGAAAATACAGTGAGTACAAAAGGACTTCCGAGACTAAAAAGGAATAGTTCAACAAAGTACAAAATCAGCACCACGTATCCTGAAAAAGCGGAATATTAAACAACGTTATCCTGAGAGGAAAAGGGAATAACAAACGAAAGAAGAAACACACCACGAAGCGGAGTAAATTCCATTGGAACATAGTAGAATTGACTATTCACGACAATCCCTTGGAAAAATAAAACTGGAATCCCGAACCAGTAAACGACGTAAACTTTTTGACATTATAAGAAGAACAAGTCCGGAAGAGGATCCCGACAAAATGTCTATACAAGATTTAGCTACCTTACAAGCTCAAATTACAAAACTTCTAGCGTCTCAGGCAGAGACAGAAAAAACTATAGTAGCACTAACAAATAGAGGAGCACTCAACATCGAACCAACGGTAGAACTTGCAGCTTGTTCCAGCGGAATAACCACGGAAAACCAAATTAATTTAGAAGTGTTCAAGATCCTTCCCATTTTCGATGGTGACAAAAGAAAGTATAGAGCATGGAGATCCGCAGCATGGACTCACATGGAAACAATCAAGAGGTTCCAAAATACTCCCACATATTATACGGCACTAGCCATAGTTAGAGCTAAAATTCAAGGGGTTGCGGCGGACATCCTTATCAACCACAATACCATATTTAATTTTTACTCGATAATCAATAGACTTGATTACACGTATGCCGACCAACGGCCAATGTATGTTCTACTTGAAGAAATGAAAAAGATTTCTCAAGGAAGGAAGGACCTAGCAGAATACCACTCATGCATCAATGAGGCGCTAAACCTAATTTTATCAAAAATTGAAATGGAGGAAGACGATACAAGCATGAAGAAATTCGTAAATCAAGAAGCGGTTAGAACCTTCATTACTGGTTTAAATTCAAAATATACTGTGGGTACGCTTTACGCCCAAAACCCAAAGGATTTAGAGACTGCATATGCCATTGCCAGTACCATTTATCATGATGATAGAAGCTTACAATTCGATGCCCCAACACAAGGAAACCACCAAAGGTTCAATAATCCCTTCAAACAACATCAATCCCTGAAGAGAGAACTAAACTATTCCAACAACAACTTTAATCCCAACAAACAACAGAGAGTTAATAATACTCAAGAGGAAGATGAAGTTAATTCAACACAAGCCGAGTATGACCATGATGAAGACAACGCAGTAGCTTTTTTTAGACTAAAGGATGGCTTACCTCATCTACAAAGACACGATAGGAAAACGGGTAAGACCATCAATATATTAATAGACTCTGGTGCAACGAATAATTATATAGACATAAATTGTAAGATAGGTTATAGTAAAAAATTAGAATCCCCTATAAAAGTAAGAACATTACACGGGTATTCATATGTGAAAAGTAAAAAGTTGATAAACCTTTTAAATTACGAGTTGACATTCTTTGAATTAGATTCATTGTCAAGCGTAGACATGATATTAGGAATGCAAGGACTAAAAGAGATAGGTGCAACTATAGACTTAATTAATAACAAACTCAATTATAAGAATAAAGAAAAAATGCACAAAATTAATTTCACAGTAGATAACGAAGAGTATAAAGAAAGAATAGAAGAAATAATGAATAAAAATTTTTACACGAATGAAAAACTTCCATATACTACTACAATTGAAGGAACAATTAGAACAAAATCAGATGAACCTATATGGACAAAGCAATATCCATATCCGTATTCTGATAATGAATTTATAAATAAAGAAATCCAAGATTTGTTGCATAACGAAATTATCCAACCTAGTAAAAGTCCCTACAATAGTCCCATCTGGACTGTAGCAAAAAAAGGTACCGATGACCAAGGTAAACCTAAAAGGAGAATGGTTGTAGATTTCCAGAAATTAAATGCACAAACAATTACAGATAGATATCCTATACCGGATGTAAATATGACAATTCAAAACTTAGGTAAAGCAAAGATCTTTACAACATTAGATTTAGAGTCAGGCTTCCACCAAATCCAACTGAAAAAGGAAGACCGCGAAAAAACTGCCTTTTCAATCAACGGCGCTAAGTATGAATTCCTACGGATGCCATTTGGATTAAAGAATGCTCCCTCAATTTTTCAACGATGCGTAGATGATATTTTAAGGCCATATATAGGTAAATTTGCATACGTTTACATTGACGATGTGCTCATATATTCTTCCACACCTGAGGAACATATTGAACATGTCGAAACAATAGTTAATGCTCTGCATAAAGCAAATATGAAAATTTCAAACGAGAAATCTCATTTTTTTAAAGAAAAAATAGAATATTTAGGCCATATAATTAAACACGATGGGATTACTGTAGATCCTACAAAAATACAAACAATTAGAGATTTTCCTAAGCCAACTACATTAAAAGAGCTTAGATCCTTCTTAGGTTTAGCAAGTTATTACCGGAAATTTATAAAAAATTTCGCTGCAATTGTTAAGCCCTTAACAACATTTTTGAGAGGAGAAAACGGAAGCGTATCTAAAAATCAAAGCGCAAAAATAAATATAGAATTAGATGAACCAGCTTTAGAAGCAATGAATAAAATCAAGGACGAACTTGAGGCACAAGTACAATTATTCCAACCTGATTTCAAAGAACCTTTTGAATTAACTACAGATGCAAGCAATTTTGCTATAGGCGCTGTACTTTCCCAAAAACAAAGACCTATTTCATTCATTTCAAGAACTCTGAACGAGACTGAACAAAATTACTCAACAAATGAAAAGGAACTTTTGGCCATAGTCTGGGCTTTACAGAAATTAAGAAATTATTTATATGGTATAGCAGATTTAACAATCTATACAGACCATCAGTCACTAATATTTTCTATATCTGAAAAAAATCCAAACACAAAATTGAAACGATGGAAAAATTTAATTGAAGAATATGGTGCAAAAATAGTATATAAACCTGGACACCAAAATGTAGTTGCTGACGCCTTGTCAAGACAACAAATAAATTCAAGTACAAATGAATCTCAACACTCAAGCCAAAGTTCACCTGTTGAAAAAATACAAAGAAGTAAAAAACCCTTGAATCATTTTAAGAATCAAATAATTCTGACACACACCAACGAAGATTCATTAGAATCAAAGAATGTTTTTAAATTTAAACGTCACCACATTAAATTCACCACTAAAGAAAATTTGATAAGAAATATGAAATTAATATTAAAACCAAAAGTAACTAATGCATTGCTCACCGATGCAGAGACAATGTTCAATATTAAAGATACAATAAAAGAAACCTTCCCTACAATAAAATTCGTAGAAGCAAATAATTTAGTAGAAGATATATTAGACGAAGAAAAGCAGAAAGAGCTAGTTAAACAAATTCATGAGAGAGCTCATAGAAACGTACGAAATAATATTTTAGAATTAGAAAGAGAATATTTTTGGTCAGACCTAAAAAAACATTGCCACGAATTTAACAATAACTGTGAGTCATGCCCAATTCATAAATACGATCGAAAACCTAATAAAATTCCTATTGGAGAAACACCAATACCTAAGAAACCTGGTGAAAATATACACATGGATATATTTTATTTCAACGGAGAAATGTTTATAACTAGTCTAGACAAGTTCTCTAAATTTTGTCATATACGACACATTACAACAAAAAAGGATATGTATAAAAACATTGATGAAATCTTTTCTCTTACTTACCCAAACGCTAAATTCGTTGTTACCGATAACGAAGCAAGTTTTAATGGCATTTTAGCTAAACAAATATATGAAAGACTAAACATACAGCATGTAGTCACAGCTCCATTTCACTCAACAACGAACGGTCAAGTTGAACGTATACACAGTACAATTATAGAACTCGCAAACCTAATATCTCAAAAGGGAATTGCTACCCCAGACGAAAAATTATTTGAAGCAGTTCGCCAATACAACAAGACTATACATTCGGTCACAAAAGAAAAACCCGAGGACGTGTTTTTTAATCAAAGGGGGTTTCCTCATATATACGATTTAATTAAAGACGCTCAAACAAAAACTTTGGCCTACCACAATAAGGAACGTAAAATTATAGAATATAAGAAAGGAGACATTATATACTCTAGGACCCATAGAAGAAATAAATACGTAGCTAAATTTGCTAAACATATTGTCGAGTTAGACAACGGTAAAACAATTACCACATCTAGGAAATTAATAATACATAAGGATAACATTAGAAACAAAAATGTTAACAAGGATAGTAATACTATTATTAATAATGCAAGACATAGTAGCGAATAATATATTTGATTTAAAAGACAAAAAATATGTCTTAATTGAAGACAACCAAGTATATTTACACAAAAACTATGAATACTTGTATCATGTTACGAATATTACAAAAATATTAGAACCATATGAAGATATAATGAAAAATGCATACAATATAAAAGAAAATGTAGCACTTCAAGTTTTAATCAAGAAAATTGAAAATTTAAAAATACAATTTAGTAATAATAGAAACAAAAGATCTCTAAATTTTTTAGGATCAGTTCTTAAATTCATCACTGGCACTCCAGATCATGATGATGAAATTGAAATAAAAACTAGATTAAACCAACTTGTAGAAAATAATAATCAACAAAAAATAATTAACTCACAATTTGAAAAAATACTAGATAATTTCAATATTAAAAAAATAAATGAAGAATTCATATTAAACGAAATTCACAATGAACTAATGACATTAACTAATACAATTAATTTTGCGAAAAATAATAATTTTTATTCAGGAACATTAAACATACAAGAAATTGAATCCATTATAAAAAATGAAAAAATAAAAATACCTGTAATCAATATACTTGAATATTCAGACATACATGTTTGTGAATTCAAAAAAGCAATTATTATAATATATAAATATCCTATTATTGAAAAGGAATGCAAACTGTACAATATCTATCCCTTAGCAAATAAACTTGGAAAATTATTATTAGATGATAAAATCGCCCTATGTGAAACTAATTATCAAAGAATAACTAAATGTAAAAATATTATTGGTAATTATATATGTGAAATTGAATCTAAAGATAATTGTACACTAGCTATTTTAAACAACGAACCTGCACAATGCAAAACAAAACTTGAAAATAACCCAGACATCGAAGACTTAGGCAATGGGAACATTTTCATTGATAATGAACATATATTAAATAACCTTACTATAAACGGACCACATTTAGTGCAGTTTGATTTAAACATAACCGTAGACGACAGGTTATACTTTAACGAAAAACAAAGAATTTATGACATCATTCATAAAAGACATAACGAGGAACTAAGTATACTTGAAATCCTGTATACAAACTCTGCAAATAAATTTACAAACATTCAGCAAATATCTACATTATTCATCCCTTTGGAAGAACACCCAGTCAAAACAACACTATACATTATTTTAATATTTACTGCACTTCTAACAATAATCTATTCTTTGGTACAGCTCTGCAAATGCTACAGAGAACAAAAAAAGAGAAAGATACAGGAATTATATAACAGATATTATCAGGTAGAATTACTTAGACTTCAGACTTAGATATAAAACGAGGACGTTTTCTTTTGAACACAGGGGAGAGTTAACGTAGTAGAAGCAATTAAATATATAATTGTCTGAACACATAACTCAGACACATTTAACAGACATCATAAACCATTTACCCTAATAAGGAAAACCCAGACAAGTTTAACAAAAATCATAAATCATAAATCATAAATCATTTACCCTAATTAAGAGAACCCAGACACATTTACCAAAAATCATAAATCAGGTATCCCTTAACATTATTTACGGCAAAATAGTAATAAGGAAAACTTCGTTTTCTAGTATAAATAGAAGTAAGAAAACTATTGTAAAATCAGTCTTAAGAATACCTTTAATAAAGACACGCACTTTTGAGTGTTGTAAAAAATAAAAAATATTTTTTTGGCTCATTCCTACAAAGAGGAATTAACTCGCTGATAATATCACAAGTCTGGATGAAAAACACAATGATGATATCAGCGGATTGATATCACAAGATCCAGCAAAAAATGAAAGCCATCTCATATGCCCCAAATTCGAAGATATATTTTACTTTTCCCCAAAATGTATACACGCCGCATCGGACACATTAAATCGAATGAAAATGGAAGTGGATCCGTGCGAAGACTTCTACACCTTTGCTTGTGGGAAATTTATTGAAGAAAGAAGAATACCTGATAACAGGTTTATTGTGGACACATTGTCTGAGATAGTGAGCACCTCCCTTTCACATTTACAGATTATTCTAAAAGAAAAACGGAATGAAACGGATCCATCTTACTTAAATTTCCCGGCTGAATTATACCTTGCGTGCATGAATTCGAGTAAGAATAAAAAGTTTTTTGGAATTCCTTGACAGAATACTAGAGCACATTTTTTTCTCCTTTTAGCCTTAATTGACGACTTGGGTAGCGAACCCCTCAAGGGAATTATAGATACTTTGGGTGGTTGGCCCGTAGTTGTTGGTGAGTCCTGGGAAAGCTCAAACAAATGGAATTTGCAAGAAACTGTTAGGAAACTTAAGCTCTTACGGTATGATGCAAACTATATATTTGGATTTGGGGTCTTCGCCAATCCGAAAAACGTTACGATAAATATCCTTACGGTAAGTTTATAATAACTGGAATTAAAAAAAAAATTTTTTTCCAAAATCACTTAATAATTCATAACAACGACTTTAGTTTCTGATGCTGGAAGCAGGATCGGACCACTATCTTTGCCTTTTACAGTTACTGAAGTTACAAGCTAGTTTAGTCTTACTATATTTACGTTGTATAGAATTTTCCGATATTTAGATGCGCCTGCAAACATCGTGATTTACACGGACTTCTAAACGGTGTATCTTTTCACACATATCTTGCAATCAAATCCAATTTTGTACAATAGAATCTTTCATACTCTTTATTACTAAATTCTTAAATTCTTATAACTAAATTCTTAATGTGTTAATCTTTATTTGAAGTGCAATAAAACTTTCTGAATGAGAGTAATCAGTAGAAAGTGTACAGATAAGATAGGAATTATTTAGAATTATTAAGTTCATATTTGACGATTAAGTGCGACTGGTTCGCCAGCACCGATCCCAAAATATTAAATTAAAGCTGACAACATCATATAGAAGGATATCGAATGATGTTTTAAGATAAGGTGAATATGAAATTTGAACAGTTCGAGCAGCACGGATAAGTAGTTCTGAGATACCAGCAGAACTTTAAAGGATATACTTTAAAAAATGTATTTATTATAATATCCACAGATAATGAGACAAGTAATCAATTGCGTTTAATAATATCTTCCGGTGATGTTATTCTAAATGTATTTCGATTATGGAAAACCATTTTACTCAATATAAATTGGAGAGCATTGTGCAAAGAGACACACGCTCTATATGATCTGAATTGTTTTCATTTCAGGTGGGTGAACCAGATTTGGGGTTGGAGAGAAAACATTTGAGAAGAGGATTTACTGACAGCAGGGTATTAGCCTATTACAAGTATATGGTTGATATTGCAATTCTTTTAGGAGCTGAACTGAGCACTGCTGAGACCAATTTAAGAGAATCTCTGGAGTTTGAAATCCATTTGGCTAATGTAGATTCACATTTAACATCTTAGAAAAACAGAAGTATTTAATAACATTATTTTAGATCACATTATCTGCAGAAAAATTACGCAGCCATGAAAATACTTATAATATTCGAACGATTAATGAATTACAAGCAGAGTATCCCTATATCCAATGGTTGCGCTTCTTCAGAGAACTCTTCGCCAATGACTCGCTTTTCGATGAAAATACTAAAATAAATGTACAGAGTTCCACATTCTTAAAAAATTTGGGTTTGTTATTGGAAAAAACTGACGACCGTGTTGTAGCCAATTATATGATGTATCGTTTTATCTTATCTTCGGTGAAGTATCTAGGAAAAGAGTTTCGCACTCCACGATTGCAATATTCTAGCATTACAACAGGCATAATTGCAGATCTCCCCAGATCGGAGGAGTGTATTGACATTGTTGCGACATCCTTGTGAGTCATTTTTAATAGCCAAATAATTTTATATTTTATTAATATTTTTTTTACCAAATTTTCGGTGCGATACCGATTTACGAATGCCGTTACGAATGCCGTCATGACACTATTGCTTTAATATTTTATTCTTCCTAAACGTTCCTCAACAAATTTCGAGCTAACAAAATAGCTCATCATTTGCATTAGGATTTCTGTACGTCAACAAATTCTTTTCGAATGAATCGAAGGCCGCTGCCACAGAAATATTCAACGATGTACGGGATGCATTTGAAGAGATACTCGACGAATCTGACTGGATGGATGAAAAGACAAGAAAAGATGCTAAAAGAAAGTTAAAGAACATTAAAATTCATATCGGTTATCCTGAAGAACTTTTGGATACCACTAAACTAGAAGAACTATATGCTGGAGTTGAAATTGATCCCCAAAAATATTTCCAATCGATAATGAATTTGCAAAGACGTGAAAGCAGTTATTATTTGAACAGAATTAAAATGCCTGCGAATGAGACAATCTGGTTTGATCACGCCGCACCAACTCTCGTCAATGCATATTACCAACGAAACGAAAATAGTATAAGTAAGATATGATGAAGTTGATATCGGCAAGTCTACTAATTCAAAAGCCTTTCGATTTCTTAAACTCAAGTCGAAATCGCTTTTATCTGAGTATATACGAATTATTAATGTCATTAGTAATTTATAATTTCTTTACAGTTGTTCCTGCCGCCATCCTCCAAGGCCACATCTTCAATGCTGAACACCCGCAATATATGAACTATGGTGCTTTAGGTTATGCTATTGCCCATGAGCTTACTCACGGTTTTGATGATTTCGGTCGGCAATATGATCATGACGGTAACTTAGCAAATTGGTGGCAATCCGATACGGAGATGGCATTTTTGGAGAAGCCACATTGTTTAATTGAACAATATGGCAACTTTACTAATAAGCAAACAGGTTTACTGGTGCGTTATTTTATTGTCTACACCAAATTCAATATGTTTTTCCATCTCATTGTAATTCTCCAAAGAGTGCTAAATCTAAATCCCTCTGGTTTCTTTTCAGATAAAATATATTAATGCTCCCACTGAAAATATCGCCGATATTGGAGGTGTTAAGGTATCCTACTTGGCCTACAGCAAATGGTTGACCAAAAATCGGGCAGAATTAAAATTGCCTGGCTTACAAAATTACACATCTAAACAAATGTTTTGGATATCGGCTGCTCAAGTATGGTGTGATAATATCAAAACTGGTATGTATTACTAAATCGTTGAATTTTTATTTTATTGCTAAAAATAAAAATATGTTGTTGTTACAGATGTACTTAAAGAAGTGCTCACTTCTGGAGTTCACATACCCAGCAATTTCCGTATTTCAGTCGCTTTCAAAAACAATAAAAATTTTGCCAAAGATTTCCAATGCTCTCAGGGTAGACCCATGAATCCTGAGAAGAAATGTGAAGTTTGGTAGAGCTGTGTAGGATGTCCTACGCGAAGTGGTTACAGTTGGCCTTCTCACATACCTTAAACGTCTATTCTTCACAATATATAAACAACTATAAGGAAATCTAAATAAGTCTGTCTTTAATTTATTGTCTTTTAATAAATATCGCAGCACAATTTTTAGCATGCGCGAGAAATTCAAGAATTTTCAGTCAAGCTATTTATTTTCAAATAATTTTAGGAATTAAGAGACGACTAAGATTTGACAACTTGAGACACAATTATTTCGTAAGCGGCATCGACTGCGTTGAGGTTTAAAATTGAATATTCCACTTTTTTATTATATCGGCAGCACTATCTTCTTTCGTTTTTGTTCATAGAAATAAGAAAGTAAGTTTGTTACTTATGCAACGGCGGTCATGTGTTGCCGTCTTAGTGAAAATGGAGATATTTTGATGATCTGTAATGAGAGAGACGTTTTCTTCAGAGTCAGAAACTGAGCAGAGATTCTTAATTTTATTTAAATCACATTAAATCACCTTATCTACTCGCCCCTCTTATGTCTCTCATTGCCATGTCCAGATCTTAATTTAATTTCTCGTACGGCGAAGTTTTTTAAAATGCAGTTTTCTCTCGTATGTGCGAGTGCGAGTGAGGAATGCGCAGATGTAGTGTGCACGACTGGTAAATGTTAATTCAAAGGTACCAGCATTATTTCGAACATGAATATGAATATGAATTTTAGACACCTGGAGCACCCAGGGTATATGTGTAAATTGTTGGCTGGGAAATATTAAGTGCCCAGTGATAATGTCTTTGCTACTTTTCTTTCTGATACTGGAAGCTGCAATCGGACCACCGATAGAATATATCGCTGAATATACTTACATAAAATTTTTATTTGGAGTTAATGAAGTTACAAACTAGTTTAGATTTACTATCTTTGCATTGCACTCCAGTTTTAGTTTCTGTAAATATCGTGAATTGCACTGCCCTCTAAATGATGCAGATATCCACCTAGTGATCAAGTCTCTTATGATTACTTTAACGATAATGATTTAATGAGAATAATTAATTAGCTTTAGTGCCACTACCATCATATTTTTTAACAATTAATAATCATTGATGAAAAGATTTGATGCCAGCTGGTTTTTGGGCTGGGTTTCCGCGTTTTGGGCTCTTTCGGGACCAACAGACACTTTTCTAATCATGTAAGATATCTCAAAACACGTTATTACATTTGAGACCTTAAATTATCTCTGTATTGTGATCTTCACAATTAAAAATACATATAAATAGATGTGAATAATGCTGTTATACCTATTTGGCCAGCAAAGTAATTATTTTGATACAGGCTATTACAACATACAGATTTGAAATTCAATATATCCTCGATGCATTTAACCAATAACATTACTTCCTTAAAATATACGCATGGACCTAAAACATGGAGTTACGTAAAAACATGCTCAAGTTTTTGGTTAGCATGGCAGCACTGTTTCTGTACAGTACAGTTCGTAAAATGGAGATGATTTAGATTGGCGACTAATGAAGGAAATCAATTGGTCAAATCATACAAACATTTCCAAGTCGTAAGACGAACGTGGCAATTGTAGTTTATGCATAACTTGAGAAAATTTCCTTCTAGTTATTTTGAAACTCATAAACTCATAACTCATAACTCGTGTATAAAAACAGTACAATATACGAATATACAAATTATCTCTCATTTCACTTAGAAAAAACTTTCCGTAAACTCAGGCCGCCACATAAACCACATTAATACAGCGATAACATTTCTAATTTACGATGAGCAGCCGATAAGATAAATTATTTTTGGATTTCATATTCCCAAAAATTTATCTTAAACTGAAGCAAGTTGGCGTAATTTGATGGGGAAATGATATTTCTGAATTTATACTTTAAATTTGATGAAATTATTTAAGACAGCTTTCTATTTCTAAAAATTAAAAATTCAGGATAATAATGACAATAATTTAAGTTGAAGTTGGTAGGAAACTTATTTAAATTTGTATTCTGAAATATATAATATTTGGTGCCATCGAACACGTACTCATGTGTTGCCTGAGAGACACTTCCAAGCGAATGAAAAGAAAATAATATTCTTAATTCAATTTCCAAAAAGGAATTTGGGAACTACTAGATTCCATGCAAAAAATAAATTATAATTCTTATACGATAATAATTTTGTCCGGATAGTTCGAAAAAGAGCATTCAACTATGAGATTAAATTGAATTTAAATCACTTCAGCAATGAAGAAAACTCAAAATTGGAGAAGATACTGCTAGAATTCCAAGATAATCCCAATAAAGAACGATGAAGAGCTGACTTCTACACATAAATTTATTTATGAAATACCAACATCTGAAGAAAAACCAAAGTTTTCGAAAATATTTGTTGAGCCAAATCGTAGAAATGATGAAGTAAAATATTATTCACGAAAGTAGAGCTCCAATTCAATTTTAAGCAGAGCGAATATTTGGAAAAAGTATCTGTCTTGGCGACCATTTGGAAGGATTATGCTCGTATATCATTGAAAACAGTCTTAGTAATCGGTCCAATGTATGCCCTTCTGAATATTTAGCCATCAGACCGATCTTAAGTACTAATAGGTCCTTTCACTAATTGTGATCATTTTTTTTTATCATTTTTTTTAAAGGTGGTATATCTGTCTAGGTTAAGAGAGAAAAGCATTAACCACATCTATTATCTTTAAAATTTCACCATAAAGATAGCAAATGCTGATGAAATGAAACACGGTACACTATAGATAAACAATATAAACGCAATCAACACGTGTGGCGTTGCTGTTTTCAAAGCGGCTTCATACGTGTATACTCGTATATACAAATGTGGCTCTGATTTTGCATATAAGCGCGCGATGTTACCGATTTTATTCACAGTATAGTTGTTCGTACGGCAGAGTGTGCTGAAAAGTTTTCTTCTATATCTTAAAAATTTCTCTACTTTCTATTATGCTGACGAGTGCCAAGTAAGTCCTTTTAAATAAAATTAGTGAGAAGTGTATGTGAATCGAAATAATAGCGAAAATTACAACAGATATTATTTAGAAGAAGGAAATTATTTCCTTTCCCACCTTTTATGATATCCTTTTTGCGCAAATGAATAATTAATTATTTTCGTAAAACATCTTTTCTCCTCGAATACAAAGTTTGATTAGACAGGGTCGGAACGGGAGGTTTTTACAATGCAGTTTCGCCTCGCATGTGCGAGGGCGAGTGAGGTGTGTGCAGATATAGTGTGATTGGGTACATGGAAAGTATCCTTTTTAGATACGAGTGGATTTAAAAAAAATATGGAAATTATTTTTAATTATACTTCGGAGAGGGAAATTAAATTTATTTAATTATTTTAAAATTTAGATTGTTGATTAACATGGAACGATTTCTTATTTCTTTGCTTTCATCCAGAAATACATTTAGATGGCACAGCAGGTCTATTGTGAATAGATCCCTTGTAGTAGTAGCAGTGCTTGCGATCGCATTACCAGCAGATCCATTTGTCAAAGGTAGTTTTTTTGTTGGTAATAAAGCTTTTAGTTTATAAAATATTATCCATTTTCTAGGATTAGCAGTCAAATCTTCCGCGGAAGATGAAGGCAACGAAGAACATGATCGACACACCGGTTGGTTGTCATTTCATTATTCGTACTATATTGAATGCTTATAAAACTTTCTCGCATTTGCAGAGTCCGAAACTATACCCGCTAATGTTAATATCAGTGATTATTTATTAAAAGATGTAGCAAACAATGAGAGCCCTCTGATACTCAATTCTTCCACAAGGGATGAACGCAATGAAGAACATGATGGACGGACAGGTTGGTTGTCATTTCATTATTCGTACAATATTGAATGCTTATAAAACTCTCTCGCATTTGCAGAGTCCGAAACTATACCCGCTAATGTTAATGTCAGTGATTATGTATTAAAAGATGTAGCAAACAATGAGAGCCCTCTGATACTCAACTCTTCCACAGAAGATGGTAGCGGTGAAGAATACCATCGACGAAAAGGTTGCTTATCTTTTTAGTTTTCATACAATATTGAATGCTTATAAAACTCTCTCGTATGTACAGAGTCCAGTACAACTGCTGACAACACTTTGGGCCTTCAGGGCTCCAAGTCCTCTGCATCACCAACTAAACGACCTACAGATAGAAAGGACATTCCCGACAAATGCAATGTAAAGCCCCTTTGCCTTACACCGGAATGTATTCACACAGCATCGGAAGTTTTGAGTAAAATGAAACCTGATGTTGATCCCTGCGACAATTTCTATCAATTTGCTTGTGGAACTTTCATTGAAGAAACTCCAATACCCGAAGATAAAACAGCACTGAATATATTCTCTGTGATAACGGATAAACTAAAGGAACAACTGAAGCAAATTATAGTAAAAGAAAGGCTTGAAAGCGAACCAGCACATTTCAAATTGCCAGGCCTTTTATACAAGGCGTGCATGAATGAAAGTAAGTTTTTAGAATTTTCTTCATCTTTTTTTTTGGATGGGAATGATAAATCGGATCATTTTTCTTTTAGCTCTAATTGAAAGTTTGGGCGTCGAGCCAATGAAAGAAATTTCAGACTCTCTGGGTGGTTGGCCAGTTATTGAGGGCGACTCGTGGGATAGCAATGATACATGGACTTGGCAAGAAACGGTTAAGAAATTCAGACATTTGGGTTTGAGCACGGATTATGTGATGGATTTTTCAGTCGTTGTCGATTTAAAAAACTCTTCGAAACGCATTATTGAAGTAAGTTTGTAAGATTGATGTTAATACTTCGTGGATGGGGCCGCGAGTATACTCACTTTGAAATTTACACCTAATGAAATATTAAATGAAAGTTAAATTAAATTGCTCAAACCACAAATTACTTCCTTTCAACTGAAAATTTAATAAAAAACTGAACAATATATTATGAAAATAATATAGCCCTGTTCCGGTTCAAGTAGTTCAAAGTAAAAGAATTCTAAACAGTCATTATTATTTTATAGTCAATAACAAAATTTTAACACACTTGCTTCCGAAATAACGGGCAAATTGAAATGCTTAAAGGAAAAAGATCAACTGAAAAGGGATGAATTTCAAGTAATCGAGCTTCGAAAATTTTTCATTAGTAATTTTATAGATTAATTCTATAATGTTTAAGCTGATCGGGTGTGAAGTTTTCCGCGTGATATGCCTTTGCTGGCTATGAAATGCGCATAAGAGCGCGCTGATAACGCGAAATAATCGATTCGCGATTCGATTGTTCAGCATTGTATGAAAGATATTCTTTTAAATTTATTGGCTTGCAGTTCTGTAAAGGCCGATTTATGTACATGTATAGATATATTTACTTGTCATTGTACCGTTCCAGTTCGACCAGTCTGTAACTGCGCTCAGTAGGGTATATTTGGTAAAAGGATTGAACGGAAGCGTCGTCTCAGCCTATTATGACTACATGGTAGATATTGCTGTACTTTTTGGAGCTGAAAGAGAAAGAGCTAAAAAGGAATTGATGGAATCGTTGCTGTTTGAAATTCGTTTGGCCAATGTAAGTAGAGAAAATAATGATTCCTATAAAGGAAAACCCCATAATTTTCTCTATCACTTTTTTCTTCGTTTAGATATGTTTGCCTAAAGAGGAGAGACGCAACTCTAGCCGTTTATACAATTTGATAACTGTAAGAAAAATGCAAGAAACGTATCCTTATGTCGAGTGGAAGGATTACATCAACGCTTTGTTGCCGGAGGAACTTAAAATTGATGAAGATGAGGTGATAAGTTTGACGGTACCCAGTTTTTTTGATAAATTGGGCCATATATTGGCAAGTACTGAAAAACGTGTCATCGCCAATTATATGATGTGGCGCATACACGCTTATTCTGTGAATTTTCTACCCGAAAACTTCCGTAAGAGAAAACTGCAATATTTTACGGTAGTATCAGGCAGGAAAGAGGAAGTAGCCAGATGGAAGGAGTGTACAAATATAGTTTTGAGCAAGTAAGCATAATATGAAATTGGATGTGGAACTCAAATATTTGGTTTTAAGTTCAATAGTCTCCACAAAATTACTCTCCCTTAAAAGCAAGTCTCCACCATATTATCCTTTGTGTATTTCCTTTCCATTTGATTATATATTTCTATATATTATTAATTTGTTTATTTCTTTCGTGTTTGTATTTGTCTGCACCGTATTTTCCTACAAGTGTTGTAAATATCCATTTATACTGGTTTTTTCTTTTTTTTTTCTTTTTTAATATCTTTTATTATCTTACAGCGGTATTTAGTATTTAGTACTTTCTTGTATGCTTTCTTCCATATTTATCTTATTCCTTTTTCGCTTTTTTATCTCACATAATATATGTGTTGTAGCTCAATAACTTTTGATTTTTTTCTCGCGTGTTGTGGGCAGTTTCTTATGTTTCATATTAAATTGAATTTTAAATGTTTATCGTAAGAAATTCGTGGCAATGGCTGTCAAATGATTGGCTTCAAAAAGAAGGGTTAAAGGATATGTATGTATGTATGTTTTTTCAGAGTTATTATTATTCCTTTTTTTCCTTTAAAAATTGTTATAAAACAGATTTTTAATGGTATTACAATTTTATGTACTTTATCTACAAAATAAATTAAATATTACATGCATATCGACATGACTGGAAGGAACCATAATTCGTTACATATTCAAAAATATATATACTAGATTAATATACATATATTAAGATATGCACATATCATGAAATTAAATTTGAATTTTTCATGTGCAAGTACTTACAAATGGGCATGTATATTCGTTCCCATATTCAAAATTTATTTTAATTTTGCAAGCACTCCATGTGACGTGCCTAATTAGTATTTCTTAGATAAAAACATATTTTCGCTTTTATCGAAATACTTTCGCCCTTGTTTTGTCAGATGGAGAAAATGCAATACTAACTAAAACTAAAATTGAAAACATTAATTTGTATCTTCCTTTTTTCTGAAGTCATTATACTCTAATTTAGAAATAAACATTCCCACAAGAAAGCTTTCCAATAATTCAATAAGTTTTTATCAGTGGAATTTTTATTAGGCAGAAACTGCTAACATTTTAAAGTTGATTTTTATTACTATTATTTTCTGCCGGATTAGTGTTTCGCTATCAATCTTAACTTTAAGCTAAAATTAGTTGGAAAAAGTACAGTTATCTTCATCTTAACATTCAAGGGGAAAGTTTGGTCGTTGAAGTTCCCATATTCTTATCGATCAAAACTAAAATGAAACTATTGGTTGTTTCTTTTCCATATAGTTGGTTATGCAATACTAACTAAAACTAAAATAGAAAACATTAATTTGTATCATCCTTTTTTCTAACATTAACATTAACATTAACATTAACATTAACATTAACATTAACATTAACATTAACATTAACATTAACATTAACATTAACATTAACATTAACATTAACATTAACATTAACATTAACATTAACATTAACATTAACATTAACATTAACATTAACATTAACATTAACATTAACATTAACATTAACATTAACATTAACATTAACATTAACATTAACATTAACATTAACATTAACATTAACATTAACATTAACATTAACATTAACATTAACATTAACATTAACATTAACATTAACATTAACATTAACATTAACATTAACATTAACAAAAACTTATAAAACAACTGCACGAACGCTTATCTAAATTGAATTAATAAAATGATACTAATGATATCATAATTCTTATCTCTCCACAACATTTCGTCAACAAAAATAAAAATAAATAAATAAATAGTTTAGGGATAGCCGTTGGGAGCCTTTACGTACACAAATACTTCAAGGAGGATTCAAAAGGCATTGCCCTAGAAATGGTAAACAACATACGGAACGCGTTTGGTGAAATATTGGATAAAGTCGATTGGATGGATCCGTCTACAACATTAAAGGCAAAAAATAAATTAGATGCTATGGCTACATACATTGGCTATCCCGGCGAACTGATGGACAACAATAAACTAGAGGAATATTATCGCGATTTGGAAATTAATCCAGAAAAATATCTCAAATCCGAATTGAATAGAGTTATATTCTTCACGAATAAATCGCTTAATAAATTGAGATTGCCAGTAAATAAAACCGAGTGGAGAAGACATGCGTATCCAGCGGTTGTCAATGCTTACTATTCACTGATTGAGAATAGTATTCGTAAGTTGCATAAGTATAATTGTGGCTTCTTTTAAGATTTTTAAATTAAATTTTAAATTAAGAAAATTTTTTAAATCGAAAAATTCCGATGGATTTGAAGCGAAGGCTTTACAAGCAAACATATCTTCTTATATAGTGCAACTTTGGCCCCTCAACACTATTATTCTAAACTGATGATAAAAACAGAAAATAAAGATTTTAATAAATCGTTGTAATACAACTTATAACTATTGAAAAAGAGAATAAAACAAAAAAAAATACATTTAATTTGTTTCCGACGAGTCGATCAAAACTTGGTAGCGAATTATAAAAAAGAAAAGTCTCAAGATTAAGCAAAAAATATATATCAAATATATTCTTATATAAAATTATAAAATGTATTTATTGTTGAAAATATTTTTCAGAGTTTCCCGCTGGTATTTTACAAGGCTACTTCTTTAATAGTCAACGCCCCAAATACATGAATTACGGAGCCATTGGCTACATTATTGGGCATGAGATCACTCACGGCTTTGACGATCAAGGTAGACAATTTGATGTTAATGGAAATGTGGTTAATTGGTGGAAGCCGGATACGGAAAAAGCATTTTTGGAAAAAGCCCAATGTATAATTAATCAATATGGCAACTTTACAGATAAGCAGACTGGCCTGAATGTTAGTTAAGCAATGAGTTAAGCTCTGAGGTCCTACAAAGGCTGTACTAATTATTTTTTGGAATTTTTTAGTTAAATGGTATTAATACGCAAGGCGAAAACATTGCCGATAATGGCGGCATTAAGGGATCCTATTTAGCATACAATAAATGGGTGTCTGTGAACGGTATCGAACCTAGTTTGCCTGGTTTAAATTATACACAGAATCAAATGTTTTGGATATCTGCTGCACAAACTTATTGTGCCATATACAGGAAAGGTAACGCTTTGCGCACTATTTTTCTTCCGTAATTCGTAAATGTCTAATAAAATGCACGTGTAATTTGTTGCAGAAAGTCTTAAAAATCGCATCACAACTGGAGTGCATTCGCCATATGAATTTCGTGTTTTGGGCTCCCTAATGAACATGAAAGATTTCTCGCAGGATTTCCACTGCCCTGAAAATTCACCCATGAACCCTGTTCATAAATGTGAAGTTTGGTAGATTTTATGTTCTCTTTTCCACCAATTTTATTTTTTTATTAACAAATTTCCTCTTGTTTTGCGTAACCATAATTTTACAATTTTTTATTATTAAACGTTACTTCATTAGTCTTAAATTTATTTTGCTTTTGTGTTCTACAGATAGTTTTGCAAGTTCCACAATAAATTTGTTTAATGGTTCAAAGAAGAAAAAAGAATGCAACAATAAATTAATTTTTATGAAATGTTTTATGTTTGTTACAGTGAAAACAAAAAAAAAACGATAATAATAATAGTTTAATTTAATAACCAAATTAATAAAAATGTTAAGATATAATAAAACAAGAGAATTATTCTGAAATAAATGAAGGAATGAAAAAATTTTTAATAATTATTATACTAAAATAGAACAGTAAGAAGAAGAACTATGGAAGTGGTAATGCGACTCGTCTAACGTAGCATAACATAAGAACCGTTATTGTCTGCATTATTATGCATTCTTCTAATTCACACAAGTTGCGGTTATTTCGCACCTGAGACATGCACTTGAAACATACACATCTCAGACATGCACTTGTTTTTATGTCTTGATGTACTATTTTATTTCCGTCTACTTTTTTTAGACTACATTTTGGTACCGGTGGTATATATTCCAAATTTGTTTATGAATTTAATTTATTATACGTTAATAATAATTATCACTCAACCACAAAATCTTCTAATCACTCAGATTTCTTGGCCTCTGGGTAATTTTCCATTTAGATAATGCTTAGAACTAATGTGAGTAATTTAAGTTGGCTTTACGAAATCACTCAACTCTAGCCGAAGGTAGCCTTTCTCGAAGATAGTTTATAAGTAAAAGAGTTTATTTTTTGTTTTATTAAATTTATATACTTAAACATGCGTTTTACGTCCTAGCTGTGGTAGTAATGCCCATTTAATTTTTGCGTTTGCATAAACGCAAATTAATAAAAAAAAATTAAATTAAAATTAATATTCTATCTATTTGTTAAACCTTCTGCGATTTCTGAACTGACGTCCAATCGCAATATACCGCTGCTTAGATACACAGAGGCATTTGATGAAATTTGTAAAAGTTAAGCGTTTTCCAGAACCAAATGGTGGAGAAATACGTTAGTTTAATTTTTATCAAACAGTATCAAATAGTATTGTGGTAAGAATCCACACTGATACTCTGGATACCGGCGTTCAATTCACCTTTGGGTAACTTAGCCGATATCCTCACCAGCCTTTGCTCCTACTCATATTATAACTATATTCTTATAATTGTTGTTAAATAAATAAATTCAGAACTTTCTAAGAATGACTCCGTTATGATCTGCCAAATTTCTGTCTATATTTTTCGATCTTCTCATATAGGTTTTCAGACGATTATATTTTATAAAGTGAAGTGTTATTTTCTAAAAGTATTAAAAAGTACTTCTAGTATGTAATATAAAATGCTGGTAATTCTAATATACATAGCTTATGCAGTACGATATGTGCGAGTAATAACCATTGAGGGCTAAGCGAGTTACTACAACGAGTTGCTGTAGTGACTGGGAAGGCGCCATTCATCATAAATGTATTAATGCATAAGTATAAAGCCTCTACTACTTCTAATTTCTGACGATCTATGTATGGATGTATGTGTGTACTGTCTTCAGCCGCTTATCTAAATTGCGTTATATTTTGTACAAACGCAAATAAGAAGAAATTTTAAAAATGATTATTATTATATTATTAATACAAGTGTATATTTTGTACAAATGTGTGTATGCACATTAGGGCATTCAAAAAAGAAAAAAAAAAAGAATAGAAATTAGAAATGAACCGTAGAGACAGTCCTTTTACTTTCTTATATATTACGTTACGATTTACGGCGTGATCTCCATCTTTTTGTATTTTCATTTGAATACACTTTAGTCTCAATGATTCGACCAATGCAAGCATAACGGACAAAGATCAATCCACTTGCCTTCTCATAAGGAGAGGCAAATCAATATTATAGACATTTCATCCCTTGTATATACCCCTCCATTCTTTTTTTTGTGGAAATAGGTACAAAAACAAAATGGCTACAAGCCACCGATTTTAGAGAAAATCAATTTCATTAATTAAGATTAACAATAAGCTAATTGTTCTGGTGTTTGCTCTCGATTGCTCCGTAATGCGAAAATATCATCTAATATCGTGCGATGCGATACCCCAATATACATAGTATGTGTTTTAAAATTATGATTGGCTGCATTAACATTGGATGAAATTTCTATACGGTTTTTGTGAAGGTTGCAGGGCTGTAATCATCTGGGTTTATTTCTCCGGATTCTAACCATTTTGATTCTACCAATTGTTAATACATTTAAAGACAGTTTTACAGACACATGCACATATCAGAGTCAAGCTTGCGAGGCAGAGTTGCGTCGAAATTGCCTAAGCAATTTTAGTGCAGCGGCTATTGTTACAAGAGCTGGAACTAATACACTTGAAAAGTTATCATCCAAAATAAATCTATTTTATGAGAATATCGGATTTATGTCCTAATACTTTCATTGCAATCTGTTCGTTTTCCTCTTCAAAATGACTATCATTATTTTATTTTTCTCTTACAGAGGAAGAATATTTTTTTCTTGAAAATAAAAGCATTTAACGTGACTATTAATTCTTAATATTGGTTATAAAGACTGCAAATACTGATGAAAATAGCATGTCACATGCTAGATTGGACTATAGTATATATACAAACGTAAGCAAATTATTTACATATGTGGTGTAGCTGTTTTAACACGGCTTCCATTTGTGTATGTAAATAATTATTGCTCCGATTTTGTATATAAGAGCGTGATGTTACAGGTTTTGTTCAAAGTATAGTTGATCGTGTGAACTGTTCGAGTGTGCTAAGAAAGTTTCCTTTATTTTTGAAAAATTGGTGCTCTTTCTATTATGCTAATAAGAACCCAGTAAGTCCTTTTAAATAATAGTGAAGGTTGCGACAGACATTATGTAGAAGGAAAAGGAAATTATTTTCTTTCCGACCTCTTATGATATCCTTTTTGGGAAAATTAATAATTAAGTAATTTCGTAAAACATCATTTCTCCTCGAATACAAAGTTTGATTAGACAGGCTCGGAACGGCTGAAAGGAGATCTCCGACACTCAGCAGTAAAGTGAATTTCAAAAATATTTCGAAAATAAAATATTGTGACCACATAATAAAATTATTTCGCTCGCATAGTCATGTTATAAAACGGAAAAAATTAATACAATATATTGTCGCTCCGACATTCACTTGTAGCCTAATTCAGTGTGACGTTGTTTAATAAAACAGAATCAATTTCAATATCAAAGCATTTCAGTTTTTCAATTTCTAAAGGTCGTAATACCTTCCGCTGGACACATGACGGTTAGGGATCTCGAAATGAGTGTAATTAGTGAAAATGAAGATATTTCGATGTTCTATAATGAGAGAGACGTTTTCTTCAGAGTCGGAAACTGAGCAGAGATTCTTAATTTTATTTAAATCATATTAAATTAGCTTATCTAGTCTCCCTCTTATCTCTCTCATTGCTATATCATGATTTTACATCAATTTCTCATATGGTGAAGTTTTTTACAATGCAGTTTCGAGGGCGAGTGAGGTGTGTGCAGATGTAGTGTGATTGGGTACACGTGGAAAGTATCGTTTTTACATACGAGTGGATTGAAATTACTTTTAATTATGTTTCGGAGAGGGAAATTAAATTTATTTAATTATTTTCAAATTTACATTGTTGATGAACATGGAACGATTTCTTATTTCTTTGCTTTCATTCAGAAATCCATTTAGATGGCACAGCAGGTCTATTGTGAGTAGATCCCTTCTAGTAGTAGCTGTGCTTGCAATTGTATTGCCAGCAGATCAATTTGCCAAAGGTAGTTCTATTGTTGTTAATAAAGCTTTTAGTTTATAAAATATTATCCATTTTCTAGGATTAGCAGTCAAATCTTCCGCGGAAGATGAAGTCAACGAAGAACACGATCGACGGACAGGTTGGTTGTCATTTCATTATTCGTACA
Organism: Ormia ochracea; assembly: GCA_963402855.1. NCBI lineage: Eukaryota > Metazoa > Arthropoda > Insecta > Diptera > Tachinidae > Ormia > Ormia ochracea. The sequence continues at coordinate 5,793,102 of OY727105.1, forward strand.
ATATTGAATGCTTATAAAATTCTCTCATATTTGCAGACTTCGAAACTACAACCGCCAATGTTGATATCTGTGATTCTCTATTAAAAGTTGTAGCAAAAAATGAAAGCTCTCTGATACTAAACTCTTCCACAGAAGACGATAGCAGTGAAGAATACGATCGAGGAATAGGTTGGTTATCTTTTTAGTTTTCATACTATTGTGAATGTTTTTAAAACTCGCTCGTATTTGCAGAGTTCGAAACTACAATCGCCAATGTTGATATCAGTGATTCTGTATTAAATGAGGTAGCCAAAAATGAAAGCACTCTGATACTCAATTCTTCCACCGAAGATGAACGCAATGAGGAATACGATCGACGCACAGGTAGTTTATCAGTTTATTGTTCATACAATATGGAGGCTTATAAAACTTTCCCGCATTTACAGGGTACGAACTTGCGCGCGCTGATAATATCACAAGTCTGGATGAAAAACACAATGATGATATCAGCGGATTGATATCACAAGATCCAGCAAAAAATGAAAGCCATCTCATATGCCCCAAATTCGAAGATATATTTTACTTTTCCCCAAAATGTATACACGCCGCATCGGACACATTAAATCGAATGAAAATGGAAGTGGATCCGTGCGAAGACTTCTACACCTTTGCTTGTGGGAAATTTATTGAAGAAAGAAGAATACCTGATAACAGGTTTATTGTGGACACATTGTCTGAGATAGTGAGCACCTCCCTTTCACATTTACAGATTATTCTAAAAGAAAAACGGAATGAAACGGATCCATCTTACTTAAATTTCCCGGCTGAATTATACCTTGCGTGCATGAATTCGAGTAAGAATAAAAAGTTTTTTGGAATTCCTTGACAGAATACTAGAGCACATTTTTTTCTCCTTTTAGCCTTAATTGACGACTTGGGTAGCGAACCCCTCAAGGGAATTATAGATACTTTGGGTGGTTGGCCCGTAGTTGTTGGTGAGTCCTGGGAAAGCTCAAACAAATGGAATTTGCAAGAAACTGTTAGGAAACTTAAGCTCTTACGGTATGATGCAAACTATATATTTGGATTTGGGGTCTTCGCCAATCCGAAAAACGTTACGATAAATATCCTTACGGTAAGTTTATAATAACTGGAATTAAAAAAAAAATTTTTTTCCAAAATCACTTAATAATTCATAACAACGACTTTAGTTTCTGATGCTGGAAGCAGGATCGGACCACTATCTTTGCCTTTTACAGTTACTGAAGTTACAAGCTAGTTTAGTCTTACTATATTTACGTTGTATAGAATTTTCCGATATTTAGATGCGCCTGCAAACATCGTGATTTACACGGACTTCTAAACGGTGTATCTTTTCACACATATCTTGCAATCAAATCCAATTTTGTACAATAGAATCTTTCATACTCTTTATTACTAAATTCTTAAATTCTTATAACTAAATTCTTAATGTGTTAATCTTTATTTGAAGTGCAATAAAACTTTCTGAATGAGAGTAATCAGTAGAAAGTGTACAGATAAGATAGGAATTATTTAGAATTATTAAGTTCATATTTGACGATTAAGTGCGACTGGTTCGCCAGCACCGATCCCAAAATATTAAATTAAAGCTGACAACATCATATAGAAGGATATCGAATGATGTTTTAAGATAAGGTGAATATGAAATTTGAACAGTTCGAGCAGCACGGATAAGTAGTTCTGATACTAGCAGAACTTTAAAGGATATACTTTAAAAAATGTATTTATTATAATATCCACAGATAATGAGACAAGTAATCAATTGCGTTTAATAATATCTTCCGGTGATGTTATTCTAAATGTATTTCGATTATGGAAAACCATTTTACTCAATATAAATTGGAGAGCATTGTGCAAAGAGACACACGCTCTATATGATCTGAATTGTTTTCATTTCAGGTGGGTGAACCAGATTTGGGGTTGGAGAGAAAACATTTGAGAAGAGGATTTACTGACAGCAGGGTATTAGCCTATTACAAGTATATGGTTGATATTGCAATTCTTTTAGGAGCTGAACTGAGCACTGCTGAGACCAATTTAAGAGAATCTCTGGAGTTTGAAATCCATTTGGCTAATGTAGATTCACATTTAACATCTTAGAAAAACAGAAGTATTTAATAACATTATTTTAGATCACATTATCTGCAGAAAAATTACTCAGCCATGAAAATACTTATAATATTCGAACGATTAATGAATTACAAGCAGAGTATCCCTATATCCAATGGTTGCGCTTCTTCAGAGAACTCTTCGCCAATGACTCGCTTTTCGATGAAAATACTAAAATAAATGTACAGAGTTCCACATTCTTAAAAAATTTGGGTTTGTTATTGGAAAAAACTGACGACCGTGTTGTAGCCAATTATATGATGTATCGTTTTATCTTATCTTCGGTGAAGTATCTAGGAAAAGAGTTTCGCACTCCACGATTGCAATATTCTAGCATTACAACAGGCATAATTGCAGATCTCCCCAGATCGGAGGAGTGTATTGACATTGTTGCGACATCCTTGTGAGTCATTTTTAATAGCCAAATAATTTTATATTTTATTAATATTTTTTTTACCAAATTTTCGGTGCGATACCGATTTACGAATGCCGTCATGACACTATTGCTTTAATATTTTATTCTTCCTAAACGTTCCTCAACAAATTTCGAGCTAACAAAATAGCTCATCATTTGCATTAGGATTTCTGTACGTCAACAAATTCTTTTCGAATGAATCGAAGGCCGCTGCCACAGAAATATTCAACGATGTACGGGATGCATTTGAAGAGGTACTCGACGAATCTGACTGGATGGATGAAAAGACAAGAAAAGATGCTAAAAGAAAGTTAAAGAACATTAAAATTCATATCGGTTATCCTGAAGAACTTTTGGATACCACTAAACTAGAAGAACTATATGCTGGAGTTGAAATTGATCCCCAAAAATATTTCCAATCGATAATGAATTTGCAAAGACGTGAAAGCAGTTATTATTTGAACAGAATTAAAATGCCTGCGAATGAGACAATCTGGTTTGATCACGCCGCACCAACTCTCGTCAATGCATATTACCAACGAAACGAAAATAGTATAAGTAAGATATGATGAAGTTGATATCGGCAAGTCTACTAATTCAAAAGCCTTTCGATTTCTTAAACTCAAGTCGAAATCGCTTTTATCTGAGTATATACGAATTATTAATGTCATTAGTAATTTATAATTTCTTTACAGTTGTTCCTGCCGCCATCCTCCAAGGCCACATCTTCAATGCTGAACACCCGCAATATATGAACTATGGTGCTTTAGGTTATGCTATTGCCCATGAGCTTACTCACGGTTTTGATGATTTCGGTCGGCAATATGATCATGACGGTAACTTAGCAAATTGGTGGCAATCCGATACGGAGATGGCATTTTTGGAGAAGCCACATTGTTTAATTGAACAATATGGCAACTTTACTAATAAGCAAACAGGTTTACTGGTGCGTTATTTTATTGTCTACACCAAATTCAATATGTTTTTCCATCTCATTGTAATTCTCCAAAGAGTGCTAAATCTAAATCCCTCTGGTTTCTTTTCAGATAAAAGATATTAATGCTCCCACTGAAAATATCGCCGATATTGGAGGTGTTAAGGTATCCTACTTGGCCTACAGCAAATGGTTGACCAAAAATCGGGCAGAATTAAAATTGCCTGGCTTACAAAATTACACATCTAAACAAATGTTTTGGATATCGGCTGCTCAAGTATGGTGTGATAATATCAAAACTGGTATGTATTACTAAATCGTTGAATTTTTATTTTATTGCTAAAAATAAAAATATGTTGTTGTTACAGATGTACTTAAAGAAGTGCTCACTTCTGGAGTTCACATACCCAGCAATTTCCGTATTTCAGTCGCTTTCAAAAACAATAAAAATTTTGCCAAAGATTTCCAATGCTCTCAGGGTAGACCCATGAATCCTGAGAAGAAATGTGAAGTTTGGTAGAGCTGTGTAGGATGTCCTACGCGAAGTGGTTACAGTTGGCCTTCTCACATACCTTAAACGTCTATTCTTCACAATATATAAACAACTATAAGGAAATCTAAATAAGTCTGTCTTTAATTTATTGTCTTTTAATAAATATCGCAGCACAATTTTTAGCATGCGCGAGAAATTCAAGAATTTTCAGTCAAGCTATTTATTTTCAAATAATTTTAGGAATTAAGAGACGACTAAGATTTGACAACTTGAGACACAATTATTTCGTAAGCGGCATCGACTGCGTTGAGGTTTAAAATTGAATATTCCACTTTTTTATTATATCGGCAGCACTATCTTCTTTCGTTTTTGTTCATAGAAATAAGAAAGTAAGTTTGTTACTTATGCAACGGCGGTCATGTGTTGCCGTCTTAGCAATAATTTTCTTATATCCACATGTATTATATTTCGGTTAGGTTGCAGTTGGTACGCTGTCGCAGCTAATGTATTAATAAAAAATAAAATATTGTGACCACATAATACAATTATTTCGCTCACATCGTCATGTTATAAAACGGAAAAAATTAATACAATATATTGTCGCTCCGACATTCACTTGTAGCCTAATTCGGTGTGACGTTGTTTAATAAAACAGAATCAATTTCAATATCAAAGCATTTCAGTTTTTCAATTTCTAAAGGTCGTAATACTTTCTGCTGGACACATTATTACTTGACGGTTAGGGATCTCGAAATGAGTGTAATTAGTGAAAATGGAGATATTTTGATGATCTGTAATGAGAGAGACGTTTTCTTCAGAGTCAGAAACTGAGCAGAGATTCTTAATTTTATTTAAATCACATTAAATCACCTTATCTACTCGCCCCTCTTATGTCTCTCATTGCCATGTCCAGATCTTAATTTAATTTCTCGTACGGCGAAGTTTTTTAAAATGCAGTTTTCTCTCGTATGTGCGAGTGCGAGTGAGGAATGCGCAGATGTAGTGTGCACGACTGGTAAATGTTAATTCAAAGGTACCAGCATTATTTCGAACATGAATATGAATATGAATTTTAGACACCTGGAGCACCCAGGGTATATGTGTAAATTGTTGGCTGGGAAATATTAAGTGCCCAGTGATAATGTCTTTGCTACTTTTCTTTCTGATACTGGAAGCTGTAATCGGAGTTACAAATTAGTTACAAATTAGTTTAGATTTACTATCTTTGCATTGCACTCCAGTTTTAGTTTCTGTAAATATCGTGAATTGCACTGCCCTCTAAATGATGCAGATATCTACCTAGTGATCAAGTCTCTTATGATTACTTTAACGATAATGATTTAATGAGAATAATTAATTAGCTTTAGTGCCACTACCATCATATTTTTTAACAATTAATAATCATTGATGAAAAGATTTGATGCCAGCTGGTTTTTGGGCTGGGTTTCCGCGTTTTGGGCTCTTTCGGGACCAACAGACACTTTTCTAATCATGTAAGATATCTCAAAAGACGTTATTACATTTGAGACCTTAAATTATCTCTGTATTGTGATCACAATTAAAAATACATATAAATAGATGTGAATAATGCTGTTATACCTATTTGGCCAGCAAAGTAATTATTTTGATACAGGCTATTACAACATACAGATTTGAAATTCAATATATCCTCGATGCATTTAAGCAATAACATTACTTCCTTAAAATATGCGCATGGACCTAAAACATGGAGTTACGTAAAAACATGCTCAAGTTTTTGGTTAGCATGACAGCACTGTTTCTGTACACTAGCGTTCGTAAAATGGAGATGATTTAGATTGGCGACTAATGAAGGAAATCAATTGGTCAAATCATACAAACATTTCCAAGTCGTAAGACGAACGTGGCAATTGTAGTTTATGCATAACTTGAGAAAATTTCCTTCTAGTTATTTTGAAAATGTTACAATTCCAACCTGACACACCCACGCATGCAGTGCGTGTATAAAAACTGTACAATATACGAATATACAAATTATCTCTCATTTCACTTAGAAAAAACTTTCCGTACAATCAGGCCGCCACATAAACCACATTAAACAGCGAAAACATTTTAATTTTACGATGAGCAGCCGATAAGATAAAATATTTTTGGATTTCATATTCCCAAAAATTTATCTTAAACTGAAGCAAGTTGGCGTAATTTGATGGGGAAATGATATTTCTGAATTTATACTTTAAATTTGATGAAATTATTTAAGACAGCTTTCTATTTCTAAAAATTAAAAATTCAGGATAATAATGACAATAATTTAAGTTGAAGTTGGTAGGAAACTTATTTAAATTTGTATTCTGAAATATATAATATTTGGTGCCATCGAACACGTACTCATGTGTTGCCTGAGAGACACTTCCAAGCGAATGAAAAGAAAATTATATTCTTAATTCAATTTCCAAAAAGGAACCGAAACCGTGTCGTGTTTTGGGAACTACTAGATTCCATGCAAAAAATAAATTATAATTCTTATACGATAATCATTTTGTCCGGATAGTTCGAAAAAGAGCATTCAACTATGAGATTAAATTGAATTTAAATCACTTCAGCAATGAAGAAAACTCAAAATTGGAGAAGATACTGCTAGAATTCCAAGATAATCCCAATAAAGAACGATGAAGAGCTGACTTCTACACATAAATTTATTTATGAAATACCAACATCTGAAGAAAAACCAAAGTTTTCGAAAATATTTGTTGAGCCAAATCGTAGAAATGATGAAGTAAAATATTATTCACGAAAGTAGAGCTCCAATTCAAATTTAAGCAGAGCGAATATTTGGAAAAAGTATCTGTCTTGGCGACCATTTGGAAGGATTATGCTCGTATATCATTGAAAACAGTCTTAGTAATCGGTTTAATGTATGCCCTTCTGAATATTTAGCCATCAGACCGATCTTAAGTACTAATAGGTCCTTTCACTAATTGTGATCATTTTTTTTTATCATTTTTTTTAAAGGTGGTATATCTGTCTAGGTTAAGAGAGAAAAGCATTAACCACATCTATTATCTTTAAAATTTCACCATAAAGATAGCAAATGCTGATGAAATGAAACACGGTACACTATAGATAAACAATATAAACGTAATCAACGCGTGTGCCGTTGCTGTTTTCAAAGCGGCTTCATACGTGTATACTCGTATACACAAATGAGGCTCTAATTTTGCATATAAGCGCGCGATGTTACCGATTTTATTCACAGTATAGTTGCTCGTACTGCAGAGTGTGCTGAAAAGGTTTCTTCTATAACTTAAAAATTTCTCTACTTTCTATTATGCTGACGACGAGTGCCAAGTAAGTCCTTTTAAATAAAATTAGTGAGAAGTGTATGTGAATCGAAATAATAGCGAAAATTACAACAGATATTATTTAGAAGAAGGAAATTATTTCTTTTTCGACCTTTTATGATATCCTTTTTGCGAAAATGAATAATTAATTGTTATCGTCAAACATAATTTCTCCCCGAATACAACGTTTGATTAAACAGGCACAGAACGGCTGAAAGGAGATGTCTGATAATGTGTCCAGATTTCGCTGGACGCATTATTACTTGACGGTTTGAGATCTCGAAATGAGTGTAATTAGTGAAAATGGAGATATTTTGATAATCTGTAATGAGAGAGGCGTTTTCTTCAGAGTCAGAAACTGAGCAGAGATTCTTAATTTTATTTAAATCACATTAAATCAGCTTATCTAGTCCCCCTGTTATCTCTCTAATTGTTATATCATGATTTTACATGAATTTCTCATGATTGGGTACACGTGGAAAGTATCGTTTTTACATACGAGTGGATTTAAAAAAAGATATGGAATTATTTTTAATTATACTTCGAAAAGGGAATTAACATTTATTTAATTATTTTAAAATTTAGATTGTTGATTAACATGGAACGATTTCTTATTTCTTTGCTTTCATCCAGAAATACATTTAGATGGCACAGCAGGTCTATTGCGAATAGATCCCTTGTAGTAGTAGCAGTGCTTGCGATCGTATTACCAGCAGATCCATTTGTCAAAGGTAGTTTTTTTGTTGTTAATAAAGCTTTTAGTTTATAAAATATTATCCATTTTCTAGGATTAGCAATCGAATCTTCCACAAAAGATGAACGTTATGAAGAACACGATCAAGGTACAGGTTGGTTATATTTTTTTTCCATACAATATTGGATGCTTATAAAACTCTCTCGCATTTGCAGAGTCCGAAACCATACACCCTAATGTTAATGTCAGTGATTATGTATTAAAAGATGTAGCAAACAATGAGAGCTCTCTGGCACTTAATTCTTCCACAAAGGATGAACGCATTGAAGAACACGATGGACGGACAGGTTGGTTGTCATTTCATTATTCGTACAATATTGAATGCTTATAAAACTCTCTCGCATTTGCAGAGTCCGAAACTATACCCCCTAATGTTAATGTCAGTGATTATGTATTAAAAGATGTAGCAAACAATGAGAGCTCTCTGGTAGTCAATTCTTCCACAAAGGATGAACGCATTGAAGAACACGATGGACGGACAGGTTGGTTGTCATTTCATTATTCGTACAATATTGAATGCTTATAAAACTCTCTTGCATTTGCAGAGTCCCAAACTATACCCGCTAATGTTAATGTCAGCGATTATGTATTAAAAGATGAAGCAAACAATGAGAGCTCTCTGGTAGTCAATTCTTCCACAAAGGATGAACGCATTGAAGAACACGATGGACGGACAGGTTGGTTGTCATTTCATTATTCGTACAATATTGAATGCTTATAAAACTCTCTCGCATTTGCAGAGTCCGAAACTATACCCCCTAATGTTAATGTCAGTGATTATGTATTAAAAGATGTAGCAAACAATGAGAGCTCTCTGGTAGTCAATTCTTCCACAAAGGATGAACGCATTGAAGAACACGATGGACGGACAGGTTGGTTGTCATTTCATTATTCGTACAATATTGAATGCTTATAAAACTCTCTCGCATTTGCAGAGTCCGAAACTATACCCCCTAATGTTAATGTCAGTGATTATGTATTAAAAGATGTAGCAAACAATGAGAGCTCTCTGGTAGTCAATTCTTCCACAAAGGATGAACGCATTGAAGAACACGATGGACGGACAGGTTGGTTGTCATTTCATTATTCGTACAATATTGAATGCTTATAAAACTCTCTTGCATTTGCAGAGTCCCAAACTATACCCGCTAATGTTAATGTCAGCGATTATGTATTAAAAGATGAAGCAAACAATGAGAGCTCTCTGGTAGTCAATTCTTCCACAAAGGATGAACGCATTGAAGAACACGATGGACGGACAGGTTGGTTGTCATTTCATTATTCGTACAATATTGAATTCTTATAAAACTCTCTCGTATTTGCAGAGTCCCAAACAACGACTGCAAATAATATTGCCAGTCTGGATGAAAAACACAATGACGATATAAGTGGATTGGTATCAGAAGATCCAGCAAAAAGTGAAATCACTCTCACATGCCCCAAGTTTGAAGATATTTTTTACTCCTCTCCGAAATATATACGCGAAGCATCGAGGACATTAAAGCGAATGAAAATAGATGTAGATCCGTGCAATGATTTCTATCATTTCGCATGTGGAAAATTTATTGATGAAAGCATAATACCTGATAACAAGTTTGTTGAGAGCATATTCTCCGAGGTAAGCTACACTTCAATCTCGCAATACAAGGTTATTTTAACCGAAAAACGACCTGAAACGGATGCATCCTATTTGAGTATACCGAGCAATTTGTACGCTGCTTGCATGAATACGAGTAAGAGTTAAGAATTTTTGGAATTTATAAACAAATACTAGAGCACTTCGTTTTTCTTTAAGCCTTAATTAATGACTTGGGTGTCGAACCGGTCAAGGAAATTATAGACTCTTTAGGTGGTTGGCCCGTAGTTGTTGGTGAGTCCTGGGAGAGCAAAAATAAATGGAATTTGCAGGAAACTGTTACAAAAGTCAAGCTCTTACAGTACGATGCAAATTATTTATTTGGTTTTCTGGTCACCGCGGATCCAAAGAATGCTGCAAGGAATATCCTCATGGTAATTTCGTATTAAATCAATTTAAATTACAAAAACTTTTTTTTCCAAATCAACACATGTATGTTGATGCTCTTAAGGGAAAATTCATAACAATTTTACTGATTTTGTAATCCTGGAAGCCGCGATCTTTGCCATTTGCAGTTACTAAAGTTACAAACTAGTACAATTCTACTATATTTACGTTGTATAGAATTTTCCGGTTTGGTAAGCCACGCGGTTTTTATTTGTCAGACAACGATTTACAGGATAGCTGCTCAGATGCCTCTGTAAATACCGTGAATTACACGGACTTCTAAAGGGTGCAGATTTCCACACGGCTCTTGTGATCAGATCTTACAAATCATTCGCCATTGGCATTATCCAATAGCCGTTTATATAGTACTGGTAGGCACCTTTTTGCTCAATATTATTCGATCCTAAATCAAGTCGGACATATTTCAGTATTTAATGTGTCAAATCATTTAATGTTTTCTTTAGTTCTAGAATAGAAGTTATTTCCCATTTAGGATTCTACGCTAATGTTATACAAATATTCGCACTCCTTACCCTCTGTCGCTTGGTTAATAGTTACATAGTGAAACCAAATATAATGGCACCGGTGACGAATCTTATCTTAATTTTAGGGAAACATTATTTTTAAATAAAGAAAAAAACATTTTAATCTGGAACGGAAGTGGTCGGTTCGGCTTGATTTTTTTCGTTTTGATTAGACGGTATCCCTGCCGATAGCGAAAAACTTCGTTACCATAAATTTTGGCGCCCACCGTAGAGCATTATTCTAATTGCGTGTTGTTAGTTCAACTGAAAAAAAGCTGTTGGAATGAAGTTCGGGAAACAAATTGAAATAAAGTAAGGACATTCTGACGGTGTCTTCTCAGTGAGAAGAAAACAATTGAAATTTTTTTTGGAGATGGTAATGCCGTAACATTCTAATACAAAGAAAAATGTTAAGCATATAGAGAACTAAATCGAACACAGTGGAAAGTGGACCACTGTGGAAGGACCTTGTCATCTGCCGAACTGAAACGCCGTTTAAGAATTTTAGAGTTGCCGTTATTGTGAGTCCTAAATATATCATAAGAAAGGTAACACTGCTACGTACGTACAAAGCAATTCCGATTGCATTTGTCATGTTATCCCTAAGAAAGCAATATATCAGTATTTCTAATAACTGCTAGCATTCTTTGAATTTTGTTGTTTCCCTTGACTGTTCGTTTCGTTCTGTAGCTTCTTTTTCGTTTCTAGAAGAACAATTTGCTTTATTTCGTAACTCATCTTGGAAGAGAATACATGCATGTTGATTATGGAAAACCCTTTTGATCAATATAAAACCGAAAGCTTTGGGCGAAGAGACACATGATCACAAATAAGGTTACTTTAATCATGAATTATAATTGGTTTTCTTTCAGCTGCGAGAACCAAATTTCGGCTTGGAAAGGGAATTTTTACAAAGGGGTTTCAACAATAGCAGGGTCCAAGCGTATTACAAGTATATGGTTGATGTTGCTATTCTTTTTGAAGCTGAACCAGCAAGTGCTGAAGCCAACTTAAGAGAATCTCTAGAATTTGAAATCCATTTGGCTGATGTAGATTTACATTGAATATCTTAGAAAAACAGAAGTATTTAATAACTTTTTTTTAGATCACATTATCTGCAGAAAAATTACGCAACCATGAAAATACTTATAATATTCGAACGGTTAATGAATTACAAGCAGAGTATCCCTATATCCAATGGTTGCGCTTCTTCACGCATGTCTTCGGAAATGAATCGCTTTTCGATGAAAATACGGAGGTAAATGTGGAGAACCCCAAATTCTTAAAGGATTTGGATACATTATTGGAAAGAACTGATGACCGGGTTGTAGCCAATTATATGGTGTGGCGTTTTATTTTATCCTCCGTGAAGTATCTAGGAAAAGAATTTCGTGTGCGACAGTTGCAATATTCTACTAAAACAACAGGCATAACAGCCAATCTTCCTAGATCGGAGGAGTGTATAGGCAGTGTTGAAGAATCCTTGTAAGTAATTTTAATACGAAAATGTATTATATTTTATTTAAAATTTAATATTAAATGTTCTAATTTTGAACATCTGCGACGAATGATAAGTTTGCATGTTGTAAAAATCCACTGTCAGAATCAATTACAATCGGTCAAATTGAATTATCTATTAACTTTCGTTATTTTCAAAGCATTTCACGAATTCTGTCGCAATACTAATATTTTAATATATCTGTCTTCCTAAACCAACAAAAAAGCGGATCATTCGTATTAGGATTTCTGTATATCAACAAATTCTTTTCGAGTGAATGGAAGGCCGCTGCCACAGAAATATTCAACGATGTACGGGATGCATTTGAAGAGGTACTCGACGAATCTGACTGGATGGATGAAAAGACAAGAGAAAATGCTAAAAGAAAGTTAAAGAACATTAAAATTCATATCGGTTATCCTGAAGAACTTTTGGATACCACTAAACTAGAAGAACTATATGCTGGAGTTGAAATTGATCCCCAAAAATATTTCCAATCGATAATGAATTTGCAAAGACGTGAAAGCAGTTATTATTTGAACAGAATTAAAATGCCTGCGAATGAGACAAACTGGGTTGATCATACCAAACCAACTCTCGTCAATGCTTATTACAAGTGGAGTGATAATAGTATAAGTAAGAGTTCTAAATGAAATTGATATGAACCAGTCAACTAATTCGGAAACATTTCGACTTCTTAAACAGAAATCGAAAGCAGTTGTATCTGAATATCGAGAAATTATTAATTTCTTCCAGTAATTTATAATTTCTTAATAGATTTCCCTGCTGCCATCCTCCAAGGGCATATCTTCAATGCAGATCGACCGCAATACATGAACTACGGTACATTAGGTTACGGTATTGCCCATGAGATCACTCACGCCTTTGATGATCTTGGTCGACAATATGATCATAACGGTAACTTGAACAATTGGTGGGAACCCGATACAAAGAAGGCATTTTCGGAAAAGGTGCAATGTATAATTGAACAATACGGAAATTTTACTGACAAACAAACAGGAATTCAGGTAAGATCGACCACAATCTGATGGTGGTTTTTTTCACTGCCTATTCCAAATTCAAAATATTTTTCAATCTTGTAACAATTTTTCAAGGAGATCGTTACGGCTCTTATACATATTTTTCTTTTCAGATAAATGGTATTAAAACTCAAGGTGAAAATATAGCCGATAATGGCGCCCTTAAGGTCTCGTATTTGGCCTATAACAAATGGTTGACTAAAAATCGGAAAGAGTTAAAATTACCTGGCTTACAAAATTACACATCTAAACAAATGTTTTGGATATCGGCTGCTCAAGTATGGTGTGCTAATATGAAAAGGGGTGTGTATTATGAAGTAGTGTATTTCTTTTAATGACTAAAAATATATATGTTTATTGCAGAAATAGTGGAAAAATTTATCTCCACAGATGTTTACACAACGAACACGTTCCGAGTTGTGGGCTCTTTCCAGAACAGCAAAGACTTTTCAAAAGATTTCCAATGTGCTAAGGATAAACCCATGAATCCTGAGAAAAAATGTGAGATTTGGTAGATCTGTGTGGGAAGTGTCACAATATTTTTTTACATTTAATACTTTAGTTGTATGTGTTCCACAATATAAAAATAAATATACATAAGTAAATCTGAACATATCCATCTTCAATTTATTATTACTCATACTGTTCTAAAGCATGTATGTGTCGGATGGAGAGTTTCTAGAATATTATTCGTTTCTAGAATTTTTAAACATTTTCGCCACAGACAAGATTCATTCCAAAAATACTCTATTCACTGTATGATTGTGATACATTTGCTGTTTGTGTATGTGTGAGAGTGTGTTATGAGATTCGGTTTGTATTTTGAATTTCAATTGGTTGCATGGTACGAATGAGACCGCACGAACTAACATTTTCTTCGTTACGAAAAACAAATGAGAAGTTATTTAAATAAATAAAATAATTCTAAAATAGTAAAACGAAATGTTTGAACAAATAATGAAAAACAAAGAAGTATCTAATAAAAAATCAATATTGGAAATAGTGTAATAAGCTCTTTAAAAAAGTTTTAAATAAATATATACTTAATATTTCGATTTGGTCAGATATCCCGATAAATAATTTTAATGTGTACAATGCACCGACTTTGAATTTGCTTTTAACTTGTCGCTAACTTAACTTAAAGTAAATTTGATTCGATTCTTGGTTTAAATTTAAAATTCTCCATACAATTGTCTTCTAGTTATATTGAAAATGTTACTATTTGAACCACACACAAACCCATCTGGAGCGTTTATATGAGTGTGTGCGAATACACATATCATAAGATCATTTTCGTACTATCAGCCGGTCACCTTACCTGCTGAAAAGTAATAGGGGCTAACTCCCGTTTGCGAGGGTTAGAAAATGTTCGCAAAATAAAACATCATGTACTCTTGCTTGCGTTTGCGCATGTGTTAACACATCTCTTTTATGCAAGTCTGGTATCACCGTACTCTGGTTTGCGAAAGCGCTTGTCAAAACTATAATACTAACGCAAATATCTTGCGAAAGCTATTTACTAAACGCAACTGAAGTAAAACATGTAAATCCCATATCTGATACGTGATATTTATTTATTTTATACAAAACATATATTGTAAGGTAATAATGAAGTTCCTTATTTTTAGCAATAAGTATTTTTAAAAAATATATATGTATATTTTTAGCGTATTGAGTTTTTTTTTTTATTAAGTTTAACTTTTGTTATATCGACGAAGTGCAAAAAAAAATTTTTTTTTTTTTATAAAGAAATATTAATTTAAACATTAAAAATGTTAAATTGATTTTTATGATCTCAAAAATAAATAATTTTTATACCCTTCTCCAAAAAGGATGGAAGGGTATAAATAAGTTTGATATAGGGGATGCAATTTCAATAAATATTGATTTCCGACCATATAAAGTATATATATTCTGGATCGTTATAAGAAGGGGAGTATTTCGTCTGTCCGTCTGTCTGTCTGTCTGTCTGTCTGTCTGTCCTCATTTCCTTCCGGTAATTTTGTTGCGCTCAAAATTGACCTTAAATTTTGTCTAAAATCAAAAATTTTTTTACCTATCTGTTCTAATTTCTTTCAAAAGTACCACTTATAAAAAAAAGCAAAATCGGCCGATAAATAAAAAAAATATAGCCAAAAAATAATTTCATATATTTATATGAAGAAAATGCAAAAAATCCACGCTGAGTAACAAACCAAGAGCATGTGTATTGACAAGCACGTCTACGTTTGCAGCCAAACTTGCTGTTAAAATTTCACTATAAAGTTGGGTAGATAAACGACTATTTTTTCTTAATTTTACCCTTTTTGAACGACATATGTGCTATATATTTTTTTTTTTTGAGTATATTTGTAAAGCAACGGAGTCACTGGGGATCCGTGGCGGGATACTTATGTATATGAATAGAAAATTTTTGTTTTTGTTTTTGTTTTTTGTTTTTGTTGTAGCAAACGCAAATTCATTTGGTGGTGGTTTTGTTTGTGTATACTTTTATGTGTTTGCAATACGATTGTATAGTATTATGGCATATGAAGTGTTTTTTTGCCATCATAGTTTTCTTAAGCATTTTTGTACATGCATGCACACAGTGTTGCAAAAATTTCTCCAACTATATATAGCTATTGTGTTTCGATTGCCTGCGATATGGAGCCATGAGAGCCTCCGTGGAGCTGTTATCAATGGAGATCTTGAATTTGGTGGGTGGCGTCGCAAAGAATTCCTAGCGCTGCAGAGAGCAGCAGAAAGAGAAAGAAAGGTAATCTTAGAAAGTAGTAATCGGTGAACACCTCCTCACGAAGTAATACTATGACGATATGGGTACGTTTTTAAGTTCTTCTTTATGTTGCTTATTTTTTGAGAGAACATATCCATGGAGAAGGGTATAGAAGATTCGGCACAGTCGAATATAGCACTTTTACTTGTTTATTTTATTTCTTATTTGCATCGTTATAGTTGTTTGATTACTGCTGACAAAATTCCTTGCCGGCTTTCTTATATGACATACATTTTGACAATTGATAAAGCACAGCATTGCCATTTTTAATTTTGTGATGTCCGTATTGCCACTTTTTCAATATGATTTGCGCATGGACTTACGTTAATGTTATAGAGTACCAAATTAGTCAGTTACGCAACTTACTTATGTATCGCATACGCTTTTGCATCGCAAACGAGAGTAACCTCCACAACTTAATACAGGGAAAACATTTTAAATTTATGATGAGCAACCGATAAGATAAACTATTTTTGGATTTTAAATTCCCAAAAATTTATCTTAAATGTCAGAAAGTGATTGTATGTGTGGCAGCAAAATAAACTGAAGCAGGTTGGCATGATTTGATGCGCAAAAGGGTTTTCTGATTTTATCTTTTAAATTTGCTTATTTTTAATATCGTAGCATAACAAATTAAAAGACTTCGTAAATATAATAATATATCTGAATTGTGAACCACTAAATATTAGAATAATATTACTAATAATGATTATTTGGAAAAAAATATCCATCAAGAATTGAAGATTTTCTTTCAATTGTTGTTTGTGGTTCCCTTGTACTCACAAGCAATGGGGGAGGATAATATATCAATAATAACACTCTTAGTGATCAGTTCAAATTATGGGTCTTCTCTGGATATTTTCTAGTATTTATGAGGCTAGTATCAGCCAAGCATCAAGGGGCAATAATGCTGGCCTATCTACCGAGTGGTGAAAAGTAAAACCTTATATTTGAAATTTGGTCATAAAGATAACAATACTGATGAAATGCTATAATGACAGTCAAGAATAGTCATAATACAAACGTAAGCAACGTATGCGTTATCGCTGTTTATAATATGGCTAGTGCATATATATGTATATGCAAAAATATTGGTCTAGGTTTTCATATAAGAGCCTGATGCTACCACTTTTATTTAAAGTTTAGTTGATCGTGTGAACGGTCAGAGTGTGCTTAAAAGGTTTCCTACATTTCTTAAAAAATTTCTCTACTTTCTGCTATGCTGACGAGTGCCAAGTAAGTCCTTTTAAATATAATTAGTGAAAAGTGGATGTGAAAATAAATGATAGTGAAGACTGCGACAGACATTATTTAGAAGAACAAGGACATTATTCCCCCTGCGTTCTTCTATGATATCCGTTTGGAAAAATTAAAATTTATTTAATTTCGTCAACCATCATTTCTCTCTGAATTCAATGTTTAAACAGGCTCGGAAGGGCTGAAAGGAGATCTCCGACACTCGACATTATTTAGAAAGACAAGGACATTATTCCCCCTCCAACCTGCTCTAATGTCCTTTTGGGGAAAAAATTAAAAATTAATTCCGTAAAAATTATTTTTCTTTGAATACAATGTTTGAGTAAACAGGGTCGGAGCGGCTGGAAACAGTTCTCCAGACGACTGCAATGAATTGATTTTTAAAAATATTTCGATATATACAATATATATAATTCATTAATTAAAACAATTGTTACGTGCAAGCATGGTCATAAGACATATTTAGCCATCGTAAAAATTAACAATTTGAAAAAAGAGAAAACCAAATGAAACCATTTCAACATGTGTTAAGCCAGCAGATGGAGTTTTTTTTACTCCAGGATGCGCATATGCCACATGCATTATTTTGAATGATTTGTGATGTTAAGAGCATTCCCAGATATAGTTTGGATACCTCCAACCACTAGAAGAAGTTTCATATGAAGTTTCGGATGTAACACCCCAATTAATTTTAAGGTTTTCTAAATAAAAGTGATACAAATGAATCGCATTAAAGGTTATATTTGAGACCACTTACTGTAACCAATGACCAGACATTGATAAAAATATTATTCTTAACAAAAAAGAAATATTTTTTGAAATTCATTCATTTGCGAAGGCTTTTCTTTCTAAATAAACTAAACAACTACTTTTCGGCACCTTCCACACCGAACACGGAAATGTAGATACTTCCGGTTTGAATGTAAAGCCCACTACTTTCAAACTTGGTTTTAGTAAGCTTTAAGTTAGGTCACACAAGTGACCCAGTTTGCCGGCATTGCACATTCATGCAGAGTTCAGCTGCCATAGAAGCAATTATGTTTTAATTGCGTGGTGGGTCCTTGGTAACCAAATTTGTAACTAACACGGCCGGGAAAAGAACGAAGCACTGTGCACCATAAAACTGAGATACAGAATCATACTCGTAGTAATCAAGTGAAAATTAGACTGTGTTGCGAACTACGTATTTAGATATTTAGATAACTGATCATAAAAGCTTTTACAGCTGTTATATTTTTATTTATACACTTTAGCATCTTCTAATATGATTTTATAAAATACCAAAATGAATTTTTATAACTGCTGATAAGAAAGCTTCACCTTTTTTTGGGACTAAAATTTGTACGTGTGTATTTTTTGTACGTTTAGTAGTTGATTTTTGTTTACAACTCGGAGATCAGTTTAAAGATTATAAAAATACTTGATAACAATTCATACACGGCCCATTAGTTTTTCAAACCTTTTTCTAAAACAATGTTTTTTCTTTATGAAAAGGCCGCGAAGTCTTACGATTTGAGTATACAAAGTGTGATAAAAAAATAACCATTTATTTTGAAATTACGTGAGTTACGTGTTTTCGATTTTAGTATTTTTTCTATTATGTTTGTACACATGTCTGCTATATATGTTGACAATAACAACCATTTCGGATTGCCAGTTGGTTTTTGAGAGATAAAAAGGTTTTGTGTCCTCTCCGATTTTTTACTATTCGTGAAAATGGATCAAGGAAACTGTTCTAAGTTTTGTATAAAAAATAAAATTAAATGTGCCAGGACATTCGAAATGTTGAATGTGACATTTGGCGAGTCTACTATAAGCAGAACACAAATTCAATTTTCGTATAACCGATTTAGGGAGGCCAAGAAGATGCCAATAAGGATTCTCAGTGGTTTCTTTAATATTTAATATTTAATTATTATTACTTTTCAATTCTCATTCTTAGACAATCAGGTAGTCCTTTTGAAGTGAATGTAAAAAGGAATAATAATTTAATTAGCAGCAAACATTATTTGTAAAGACAAGGACGGGCATGGCTTGCAAGGAAACGATTGCTTTGCGTTTTCATAAGTGATCTTCTTTTAACAAACTAATTAACATTTAATTTTTTACATTTTATTTTAGAAATTTAGAAAGATTGCTTCTGCTGTTAGCATTTGCATTAGTATTACCAGCGAATCAAAGGGTCAGAGGTAATTTTGAGATCATTGTGAATAAAGCATTGGAATATTGTACAATGTTCTTCTGTTTGTAGGATTAAAAAGTGAGAGCCCATCCTTTAGTGATTCGATATCACACGATGAAGCGCATAGAGAAAGTTTTCCAAAATGTGCGAAGCCGGAAGATACTATTTGCCTCAATCCCCAATGCGTGCACACCGCAGACATGGTTTTGAGTAAAATGAAACCAGAAGTGGAACCGTGCAATAATTTCTATGAATTCGCTTGTGGGAAACTGATAGAAGAAACTCAAATACCTGACGATGAGGATATTGTAAACATATTCAGTACGTTGAAACATACAGTGCAGGAACAACTGAAAATTATTTTACGAGAAGAAGGACTCGAAACGGCTCCAAGGCATTTGAAATTGCCGAATGCCTTGTACAAGGCTTGCATGAATACAAGTAACTTTTAAGAATACTTGCATGTGTTAGTAAATTTTTAAATAATGTGTTTTCTCAGCTTTAATTGAAAGCTTGGGTGCCAAGCCGATGGAAGAAATAGCAGATAATCTGGGAGGTTGGCCCGTTGTGGTTGGTGATTCCTGGGATGTTAATAATACTTGGAGTTGGCAGGATGCAGTTCAAAAATTTAAACTTTTAGGTTTTAATTCCCATCTTTTATTTGGCTATACAATTTATAGTACACATCCAGATAATGGTCAAAAATATATTCTTTCGGTATGTTTGCAATAAAAAAATTTAAATATAATCAATAACTTAAATAGAATTTAAATTGAATTTCACGCCATTAATTTCACCAATAAGATTTTTGTATTTATTGATATTACTAAAAATTGCCTTAGAATGGACTCTCATTAATTATTCCAGCCATGTTAATCCCGAACACTTCTAGTAAGGATTGCCCTGTGATGAACGTATTCTTCTATATGATCTGTAGATGGAGATGTTGTAACCTTCTATTGGGTTTCCAAATAAATTAAGACATTTTCCCTTAAGTTTAGTTTTTAGAATGCCTTTATCTACAAATTTTACTTATGTGTGTCTATGGTTTCCTACATTTCTAATTTATCGTCTATTTTTGATCGCACACACTCTATATTCGATCGACACTTACTTAAGAATTATTTTCTACCATTGCATTTGGCAATATGTTACAGCTAGAACATGTGTGTGTCACAATAATGTTTCAGTTGTCTTTCTTCATTATTTTTGTTGATTTCGCATTTCCGAAATCCAATTTCCAGTCCACCCAATTTTTGAGTTTGAATCATTGACTTTACATTATTCTAATCGCCATTTCGCGTTCGCTCAAGCAACTCTTTTGCTTCTTTCATATGCGCACACACGATCATACATGATAATTAAGAAACAATGATTCACTCATATTTACACTACTGTATATTTGAATGAATTCATATACCACATCCCCTAATAATCGCCACATCCCACACATTTTTCTTTGCATAAAAACTGTTCTGAATTTAGTTTGAAAGTTATATGAAAAACTACTGAAGTACTACATTATACTTATAACACTGTTCAGAACGAGTTGACTAAAATGGAAAAATTCGATTTTTTGTAATTTTTTTTTGGGGAATGTCCTAATTTTGTCTCTAGCAAACGTTTGCGTACGCTCACAGATTCTCAAAGTTTCTTAAGTTTAAAGAAGTTGCTGCTTTCTAAAGTTGCTTTTTTCTTACAGTTCGAATTCGTTAATTTGAACATTTTAAATAAGGAAAAGCTTCTTTATTATTAGCCGTTGTAACTTTTTGGCATCCTGTTCTTAATTACAATAAATGGAAGATTTATAGTCGGTAACTGCTTCAAAGCAGAATCTTCTATTGGAAGTTTCTCATATTTGAATTATAAATTTGGATCTTTTTAGCTGAGTGAACCCGAGCTTGCTTTGGATCGGGCGTATTTAGTAAACGGTTTGAATGAAAGTAGAGTTTCGGCCTACTACGACTACATGGTTGATATTGCGGTTTTGTTTGGAGCAGAAAGAGAAGTAGCTAGAAACGAATTAATGGGAGCTGTCCAGTTTGAAATAGGTTTGGCAAAAGTAAATTCATAGTAAATTTCTTACAAAAACAAAATTATTAATAACTTTTTTATTTAGATTAAGAGGTCTAAAGAAGAATCAAGCAATCCCAACGCTTTATACAATATCCGAACCTTTAAAGAATTACAGGAAAACTATTCTTATGTTCAATGGCTAGAGTTCTTCAAACATCTTTTCACCGATGGTCCCATTTTATATGAAAATATGCTGATGAATGTGGAAAACCTCAAATTCTTTAAGAATTTTGGTGTGTTATTGCTTAAAACTGACAAACGTGATGTAGCTAATTATATGATGTGGCGCATTCACTCGTCTGTGGTGGGTCATCTAAGTGAAGTCTTTCGCCAGAGACAGTTGCAATATTACACCACTTTCACATCTGTTAATAAAAAATTCTCCAGATCGGAGGATTGTTTACTCACTGTTGCGTCATCTTTGTAAGTGTTCTTATATAATAGTGTCAATTATATAGTGTGTTACCAATGTGATACATAAATTAAAACAAAGAGAAATTAAGTGAAAAAAGCGCAAGTTAAAGCCATATGCGGGATCGCAAGGCATTTATAAGTAAACTACGACTATTGCTATTATGAATTCTGTCGTAATATTAACACTGTAATATTTCTTTCTATTTTAACTTTTTCATTACCAAAATTTCAAATCCATAAAAAGTATTTCTACTTCGATGGGAAATCTGTACGCGCAGAAACACTTCGCGATTAAATTAAGGATAGCTGCCTTAGAGTTATTCAACAATGTGCAAGATGCATTCGAGGAAGTACTCAACGAAACAATCTGGATGGATGAGTTGACAAGAGAGGAGGCTAAAAGAAAGTTAAAGAATATGAAAACCTATATCGGTTATCCTGAAGAACTTTTGGATAATTCTAAACTAGAGAAACTGTATGATGGTTTGGAAATCTATCCAGAAAAATATTTCCAATCGATAATGAATTTGAGGCGACATAAAGCCAGTTATAATTTTAATAAATTTAGAATGCCAAAGAATGAGACAGACTGGGTTGAACATGCAATACCAACTCTCGTAAATGCGTATAACCAGATTAGCGATAATATTATAAGTAAGAGCTCTAAATAAAATGGAAAGAAACCAAATCATTTATGAAATCAATAACTTCCTTTGATAATTGACGTTTTCTTCGTAGATTTCCCCGCCGGCTTACTCCAGGGCTACATATTTAATGCTCATCGGCCACAATACATGAACTATGGCGCCTTAGGTTATATTATTGGTCATGAGATTACTCATGGTTTTGATAGTGAAGGACGAAAATATGATCAAAATGGTTATTACGCTAATTGGTGGCAGCCCGAAACGGAGAAGGCATTTTTGGGGAAGGCTCAATGTATAATTGAACAATACGGCAACTTTACGGATAGACAAACAGGTCTACAGGTAAGAAGACAATCTTATTTACCCACAAGTGCTATATTTCGCTGTCTAAATTTAAAGCAGCTGTAATGCACTTTTCTCTTTTCAGATAAGCGGTATTAAAACTCAAAAAGAAAACATTGCCGATATTGGTGGCGTTAAAGCGCCCTATTTAGCCTACAGTAATTGGTTGGCTAAAAATGGCGCAGAATTAAAATTACCTGGTTTACAAAATTACACATCTAAACAAATGTTTTGGATATCGGCTGCTCAAGTGATGTGTACTGCATATAAAACCGGTATGTATAAGTTTATTTCTTTAAAAACTTTGAATTGCTGAATTAATGGAATTTAATGAAATATGTTATCATTGCAGAGAAAGTTAGGGACAAAATTATAAATGGTTACTATACACCCAACGAGTTGCGCGTGTTAGGGGCTTTCGCTAACAGCGAAGATTTCTCGAGGGATTTTCAATGCTCTAAGGATACACCCATGAATCCCGAAAAGAAATGTGTACTTTGGTAAATTTCTTTAGAATATTTTACTCATCTCGATAGTTTATGCTTCACAATATAAAAATAAATATACAAATAGAGCAGTACCATTTTGTGTTTGATTAATTTGCTTTTTAGACACAAGAGAGTTACTCTCGTTTGCGATGCAAAAGCGTACGCGATACATAAGTAAGTTGCGTAACTGACTAATTTGGTACTCTATAACATTAACGTAAGTCCATGCGCAAATCATATTGAAAAAGTGGCAATACGGACATCACAAAATTAAAAATGGCAATGCTGTGCTTTATCAATTGTCAAAATGTATGTCATATAAGAAAGCCGGCAAGGAATTTTGTCAGCAGTAATCAAACAACTATAACGATGCAAATAAGAAATAAAATAAAAAATTATTTATTTTTGAGATCATAAAAATCAATTTAACATTTTTAATGTTTAAATTAATATTTCTTTATAAAAAAAAAAAAATTTTTTTTTGCACTTCGTCGATATAACAAAAGTTAAACTTAATAAAAAAAAAAAACTCAATACGCTAAAAATATACATATATATTTTTTAAAAATACTTAATGCTAAAAATAAGGAACTTCATTATTACCTTATAATATATGTTTTGTATAAAATAAATAAATATCACGTATCAGATATGGGATTTACATGTTTTACTTCAGTTGCGTTTAGTAAATAGCTTTCGCAAGATATTTGCGTTAGTATTATAGTTTTGACAAGCGCTTTCGCAAACCAGAGTACGGTGATACCAGACTTGCATAAAAGAGATGTGTTAACACATGAGCAAACGCAAGCAAGAGTACATGATGTTTTATTTTGCGAACATTTTCTAACCCTCGCAAACGGGAGTTAGCCCCTATTACTTTTCAGCAGGTAAGGTGACCGGCTGATAGTACGAAAATGATCTTATGATATGTGTATTCGCACACACTCATATAAACGCTCCAGATGGGTTTGTGTGTGGTTCAAATAGTAACATTTTCAATATAACTAGAAGACAATTGTATGGAGAATTTTAAATTTAAACCAAGAATCGAATCAAATTTACTTTAAGTTAAGTTAGCGACAAGTTAAAAGCAAATTCAAAGTCGGTGCATTGTACACATTAAAATTATTTATCGGGATATCTGACCAAATCGAAATATTAAGTATATATTTATTTAAAACTTTTTTAAAGAGCTTATTACACTATTTCCAATATTGATTTTTTATTAGATACTTCTTTGTTTTTCATTATTTGTTCAAACATTTCGTTTTACTATTTTAGAATTATTTTATTTATTTAAATAACTTCTCATTTGTTTTTCGTAACGAAGAAAATGTTAGTTCGTGCGGTCTCATTCGTACCATGCAACCAATTGAAATTCAAAATACAAACCGAATCTCATAACACACTCTCACACATACACAAACAGCAAATGTATCACAATCATACAGTGAATAGAGTATTTTTGGAATGAATCTTGTCTGTGGCGAAAATGTTTAAAAATTCTAGAAACGAATAATATTCTAGAAACTCTCCATCCGACACATACATGCTTTAGAACAGTATGAGTAATAATAAATTGAAGATGGATATGTTCAGATTTACTTATGTATATTTATTTTTATATTGTGGAACACATACAACTAAAGTATTAAATGTAAAAAAATATTGTGACACTTCCCACACAGATCTACCAAATCTCACATTTTTTCTCAGGATTCATGGGTTTATCCTTAGCACATTGGAAATCTTTTGAAAAGTCTTTGCTGTTCTGGAAAGAGCCCACAACTCGGAACGTGTTCGTTGTGTAAACATCTGTGGAGATAAATTTTTCCACTATTTCTGCAATAAACATATATATTTTTAGTCATTAAAAGAAATACACTACTTCATAATACACACCCCTTTTCATATTAGCACACCATACTTGAGCAGCCGATATCCAAAACATTTGTTTAGATGTGTAATTTTGTAAGCCAGGTAATTTTAACTCTTTCCGATTTTTAGTCAACCATTTGTTATAGGCCAAATACGAGACCTTAAGGGCGCCATTATCGGCTATATTTTCACCTTGAGTTTTAATACCATTTATCTGAAAAGAAAAATATGTATAAGAGCCGTAACGATCTCCTTGAAAAATTGTTACAAGATTGAAAAATATTTTGAATTTGGAATAGGCAGTGAAAAAAACCACCATCAGATTGTGGTCGATCTTACCTGAATTCCTGTTTGTTTGTCAGTAAAATTTCCGTATTGTTCAATTATACATTGCACCTTTTCCGAAAATGCCTTCTTTGTATCGGGTTCCCACCAATTGTTCAAGTTACCGTTATGATCATATTGTCGACCAAGATCATCAAAGGCGTGAGTGATCTCATGGGCAATACCAGAACCTAATGCACCGTAGTTCATGTATTGCGGTCGATCTGCATTGAAGATATGCCCTTGGAGGATGGCAGCAGGGAAATCTATTAAGAAATTATAAATTACTGGAAGAAATTAATAATTTCTCGATATTCAGATACAACTGCTTTCGATTTCTGTTTAAGAAGTCGAAATGTTTCCGAATTAGTTGACTGGTTCATATCAATTTCATTTAGAACTCTTACTTATACTATTATCACTCCACTTGTAATAAGCATTGACGAGAGTTGGTTTGGTATGATCAACCCAGTTTGTCTCATTCGCAGGCATTTTAATTCTGTTCAAATAATAACTGCTTTCACGTCTTTGCAAATTCATTATCGATTGGAAATATTTTTGGGGATCAATTTCAACTCCAGCATATAGTTCTTCTAGTTTAGTGGTATCCAAAAGTTCTTCAGGATAACCGATATGAATTTTAATGTTCTTTAACTTTCTTTTAGCATTTTCTCTTGTCTTTTCATCCATCCAATCAGATTCGTCGAGTACCTCTTCAAATGCATCCCGTACATCGTTGAATATTTCTGTGGCAGCGGCCTTCCATTCACTCGAAAAGAATTTGTTGATATACAGAAATCCTAATACGAATGATCCGCTTTTTTGTTGGTTTAGGAAGACAGATATATTAAAATATTAGTATTGCGACAGAATTCGTGAAATGCTTTGAAAATAACGACAGTTAATAGATAATTCAATTTGACCGATTGTAATTGATTCTGACAGTGGATTTTTACAACATGCAAACTTATCATTCGTCGCAGATGTTCAAAATTAGAACATTTAATATTAAATTTTAAATAAAATATAATACATTTTCGTATTAAAATTACTTACAAGGATTCTTCAACACTGCCTATACACTCCTCCGATCTAGGAAGATTGGCTGTTATGCCTGTTGTTTTAGTAGAATATTGCAACTGTCGCACACGAAATTCTTTTCCTAGATACTTCACGGAGGATAAAATAAAACGCCACACCATATAATTGGCTACAACCCGGTCATCAGTTCTTTCCAATAATGTATCCAAATCCTTTAAGAATTTGGGGTTCTCCACATTTACCTCCGTATTTTCATCGAAAAGCGATTCATTTCCGAAGACATGCGTGAAGAAGCGCAACCATTGGATATAGGGATACTCTGCTTGTAATTCATTAACCGTTCGAATATTATAAGTATTTTCATGGTTGCGTAATTTTTCTGCAGATAATGTGATCTAAAAAAAAGTTATTAAATACTTCTGTTTTTCTAAGATATTCAATGTAAATCTACATCAGCCAAATGGATTTCAAATTCTAGAGATTCTCTTAAGTTGGCTTCAGCACTTGCTGGTTCAGCTTCAAAAAGAATAGCAACATCAACCATATACTTGTAATACGCTTGGACCCTGCTATTGTTGAAACCCCTTTGTAAAAATTCCCTTTCCAAGCCGAAATTTGGTTCTCGCAGCTGAAAGAAAACCAATTATAATTCATGATTAAAGTAACCTTATTTGTGATCATGTGTCTCTTCGCCCAAAGCTTTCGGTTTTATATTGATCAAAAGGGTTTTCCATAATCAACATGCATGTATTCTCTTCCAAGATGAGTTACGAAATAAAGCAAATTGTTCTTCTAGAAACGAAAAAGAAGCTACAGAACGAAACGAACAGTCAAGGGAAACAACAAAATTCAAAGAATGCTAGCAGTTATTAGAAATACTGATATATTGCTTTCTTAGGGATAACATGACAAATGCAATCGGAATTGCTTTGTACGTACGTAGCAGTGTTACCTTTCTTATGATATATTTAGGACTCACAATAACGGCAACTCTAAAATTCTTAAACGGCGTTTCAGTTCGGCAGATGACAAGGTCCTTCCACAGTGGTCCACTTTCCACTGTGTTCGATTTAGTTCTCTATATGCTTAACATTTTTCTTTGTATTAGAATGTTACGGCATTACCATCTCCAAAAAAAATTTCAATTGTTTTCTTCTCACTGAGAAGACACCGTCAGAATGTCCTTACTTTATTTCAATTTGTTTCCCGAACTTCATTCCAACAGCTTTTTTTCAGTTGAACTAACAACACGCAATTAGAATAGTGCTCTACGGTGAGCGCTAAATTTTATGGTAAGGAAGTTTTTCGCTATCGGCAGGGATACCGTCTAATCAAAACGAAAAAAATCAAGCCGAACCGACCACTTCCGTTCCAGATTAAAATGTTTTTTTCTTTATTTAAAAATAATGTTTCCCTAAAATTAAGATAAGATTCGTCACCGGTGCCATTATATTTGGTTTCACTATGTAACTATTAACCAAGCGACAGAGGGTAAGGAGTGCGAATATTTGTATAACATTAGCGTAGAATCCTAAATGGGAAATAACTTCTATTCTAGAACTAAAGAAAACATTAAATGATTTGACACATTAAATACTGAAATATGTCCGACTTGATTTAGGATCGAATAATATTGAGCAAAAAGGTGCCTACCAGTACTATATAAACGGCTATTGGATAATGCCAATGGCGAATGATTTGTAAGATCTGATCACAAGAGCCGTGTGGAAATCTGCACCCTTTAGAAGTCCGTGTAATTCACGGTATTTACAGAGGCATCTGAGTAGCTGTCCTGTAAATCGTTGTCTGACAAATAAAAACCGCGTGGCTTACCAAACCGGAAAATTCTATACAACGTAAATATAGTAGAATTGAACTAGTTTGTAACTTTAGTAACTGCAAATGGCAAAGATCGCGGCTTCCAGGATTACAAAATCAATAAAATTGTTATGAATTTTCCCTTAAGAGCATCAACATACATGTGTTGATTTGGAAAAAAAAGTTTTTGTAATTTAAATTGATTTAATACGAAATTACCATGAGGATATTCCTTGCAGCATTCTTTGGATCCGCGGTGACCAGAAAACCAAATAAATAATTTGCATCGTACTGTAAGAGCTTGACTTTTGTAACAGTTTCCTGCAAATTCCATTTATTTTTGCTCTCCCAGGACTCACCAACAACTACTGGCCAACCACCTAAAGAGTCTATAATTTCCTTGACCGGTTCGACACCCAAGTCATTAATTAAGGCTTAAAGAAAAACGAAGTGCTCTAGTATTTGTTTATAAATTCCAAAAATTCTTAACTCTTACTCGTATTCATGCAAGCAGCGTACAAATTGCTCGGTATACTCAAATAGGATGCATCCGTTTCAGGTCGTTTTTCGGTTAAAATAACCTTGTATTGCGAGATTGAAGTGTAGCTTACCTCGGAGAATATGCTCTCAACAAACTTGTTATCAGGTATTATGCTTTCATCAATAAATTTTCCACATGCGAAATGATAGAAATCATTGCACGGATCTACATCTATTTTCATTCGCTTTAATGTCCTCGATGCTTCGCGTATATATTTCGGAGAGGAGTAAAAAATATCTTCAAACTTGGGGCATGTGAGAGTGATTTCACTTTTTGCTGGATCTTCTGATACCAATCCACTTATATCGTCATTGTGTTTTTCATCCAGACTTGGGATATTATCAGCGGCCGTAGTTTCGAACTCTGCAAATACGAGAGAGTTTTATAAGCATTCAATATTGTATGAAAAATAAAATATTAACCAACCTGTCCGTCCATCGTGTTCTTCATTGCGTTCATCCCTTGTGGAAGAATTGAGTACCAGAGAGCTCTCATTGTTTGCTTCATCTTTTAATACATAATCACTGATATTAACATTAGCGGGTATAGTTTGGGACTCTGTAAATGCGAGAGAGTTTTATAAGCATTCAATATTGTACGAATAATAAAATTTTAACCAACCTGTCCGTCCATCGTGTTCTTCATTGCGTTCATCCCTTGTGGAAGAATTGAGTACCAGAGAGCTCTCATTGTTTGCTTCATCTTTTAATACATAATCACTGATATTAACATTAGCGGGTATAGTTTGGGACTCTGTAAATGCGAGAGAGTTTTATAAGCATTCAATATTGTACGAATAATAAAATTTTAACCAACCTGTCCGTCCATCGTGTTCTTCATTGCGTTCATCCCTTGTGGAAGAATTGAGTACCAGAGAGCTCTCATTGTTTGCTTCATCTTTTAATACATAATCACTGATATTAACATTAGCGGGTATAGTTTGGGACTCTGCAAATGCGAGAGAGTTTTATAAGCATTCAATATTGTACGAATAATGAAATGACAACCAACCTGTCCGTCCATCGTGTTCTTCATTGCGTTCATCCCTTGTGGAAGAATTGAGTACCAGAGAGCTCTCATTGTTTGCTTCATCTTTTAATACATAATCACTGATATTAACATTAGCGGGTATAGTTTGGGACTCTGCAAATGCGAGAGATTTTTATAAGCATTCAATATTGTACGAATAATAAAATTTTAACCAACCTGTCCGTCCATCGTGTTCTTCATTGCGTTCATCCCTTGTGGAAGAATTGAGTACCAGAGAGCTCTCATTGTTTGCTTCATCTTTTAATACATAATCACTGACATTAACATTAGGGTGTATAGTTTCGGACTCTGCAAATGCGAGAGAGTTTTATAAGCATCCAATATTGTATGGAAAAAAAATATAACCAACCTGTGCCTTGATCGTGTTCTTCATAACGTTCATATTTTGTGGAAGATTCGATTGCTAATCCTAGAAAATGGACAATATTTTATAAATTAAAAGCTTTATTAACAACAAAAAAACTACCTTTGACAAATGGATCTGCTGGTAATGCGATCGCAAGCACTGCTACTACTACAAGGGATCTATTCACAATAGACCTGGTGTGCCATCTAAATGTATTTCTGGATGAAAGCAAAGAAATAAGAAATCGTTCCATGTTAATCAACATTCTTTAATTTAAAATATTTAAATAAATTTTAATTCCCTTTCGAAGTATCAATAAAAATAATTTCCATATCTTTTTTTAAATCCACTCGAATGTAAAAACGATACTTTCCACGTGTACCCAATCATGAGAAATTCATGTAAAATCATGATATAACAATTAGAGAGATAAGAGGGGGACTATATAAGCTGATTTAATGTTATTTAAATAAAATTAAGAATCTCTGCTCAGTTTCTGACTCTGAAGAAAACGCCTCTCTCATTACAGATTATCAAGATATCTGCATTTTCACTAATTACACTCATTTCGAGATCTCTAACCGTCAAGTAATAATGCGTCCAGCGAAATTTGGACACATTATCAGACATCTCCTTTCAGCCGTTCTGTGCCTGTTTAATCAAACGTTGTATTCGGGGAGAAATTATGTTTGACGATAACAATTAATTATTCATTTTCGCAAAAAGGATATCATAAAAGGTCGAAGAAGAAATAATTTCCTTCTTCTAAATAATATCTGTTGTAATTTTCGCTATTATTTCGATTCACATACACTTCTCACTAATTTTATTTAAAAGGACTTACTTGGCACTCGTCGTCAGCATAATAGAAAGTAGAGAAATTTTTAAGTTATAGAAGAAACCTTTTCAGCACACTCTGCAGTACGAGCAACTATACTGTGAATAAAATCGGTAACATCGCGCGCTTATATGCAAAATTAGAGCCTCATTTGTGTATACGAGTATACACGTATGAAGCCGCTTTGAAAACAGCAACGGCACACGCGTTGATTACGTTTATATTGTTTATCTATAGTGTACCGTGTTTCATTTCATCAGCATTTGCTATCTTTATGGTGAAATTTTAAAGATAATAGATGTGGTTAATGCTTTTCTCTCTTAACCTAGACAGATATACCACCTTTAAAAAAAATGATAAAAAAAAAATGATCACAATTAGTGAAAGGACCTATTAGTACTTAAGATCGGTCTGATGGCTAAATATTCAGAAGGGCATACATTAAACCGATTACTAAGACTGTTTTCAATGATATACGAGCATAATCCTTCCAAATGGTCGCCAAGACAGATACTTTTTCCAAATATTCGCTCTGCTTAAATTTGAATTGGAGCTCTACTTTCGTGAATAATATTTTACTTCATCATTTCTACGATTTGGCTCAACAAATATTTTCGAAAAATTTGGTTTTTCTTCAGATGTTGGTATTTCATAAATAAATTTATGTGTAGAAGTCAGCTCTTCATCGTTCTTTATTGGGATTATCTTGGAATTCTAGCAGTATCTTCTCCAATTTTGAGTTTTCTTCATTGCTGAAGTGATTTAAATTCAATTTAATCTCATCGTTGAATGCTCTTTTTCGAACTATCCGGACAAAATTATTATCGTATAAGAATTATAATTTATTTTTTGCATGGAATCTAGTAGTTCCCAAATTCCTTTTTGGAAATTGAATTAAGAATATTATTTTCTTTTCATTCGCTTGGAAGTGTCTCTCAGGCAACACATGAGTACGTGTTCGATGGCACCAAATATTATATATTTCAGAATACAAATTTAAATAAGTTTCCTACCAACTTCAACTTAAATTATTGTCATTATTATCCTGAATTTTTAATTTTTAGAAATAGAAAGCTGTCTTAAATAATTTCATCAAATTTAAAGTATAAATTCAGAAATATCATTTCCCCATCAAATTACGCCAACTTGCTTCAGTTTAAGATAAATTTTTGGGAATATGAAATCCAAAAATATTTTATCTTATCGGCTGCTCATCGTAAAATTAAAATGTTTTCGCTGTTTAATGTGGTTTATGTGGCGGCCTGATTGTACGGAAAGTTTTTTCTAAGTGAAATGAGAGATAATTTGTATATTCGTATATTGTACAGTTTTTATACACGCACTGCATGCGTGGGTGTGTCAGGTTGGAATTGTAACATTTTCAAAATAACTAGAAGGAAATTTTCTCAAGTTATGCATAAACTACAATTGCCACGTTCGTCTTACGACTTGGAAATGTTTGTATGATTTGACCAATTGATTTCCTTCATTAGTCGCCAATCTAAATCATCTCCATTTTACGAACGCTAGTGTACAGAAACAGTGCTGCCATGCTAACCAAAAACTTGAGCATGTTTTTACGTAACTCCATGTTTTAGGTCCATGCGTATATTTTAAGGAAGTAATGTTATTGGTTAAATGCATCGAGGATATATTGAATTTCAAATCTGTATGTTGTAATAGCCTGTATCAAAATAATTACTTTGCTGGCCAAAAAGGTATAACAGCATTATTTACATCTATTTATATGTATTTTTAATTGTGAAGATCACAATACAGAGATATGTTAAGGTCTCAAATGTAATAACGTCTTTTGAGATATCTTACATGATTAGAAAAGTGTCTGTTGGTCCCGAAAGAGCCCAAAACGCGGAAACCCAGCCCAAAAACCAGCTGGCATCAAATCTTTTCATCAATGATTATTAATTGTTAAAAAATATGATGGTAGTGGCACTAAAGCTAATTAATTATTCTCATTAAATCATTATCGTTAAAGTAATCATAAGAGACTTGATCACTAGGTGGATATCTGCATCATTTAGAGGGCAGTGCAATTCACGATATTTACAGAAACTAAAACTGGAGTGCAATGCAAAGATAGTAAATCTAAACTAGTTTGTAACTTCATTAACTCCAAATAAAAATTTTATGTAAGTATATTCAGCGATATATTCTATCGGTGGTCCGATTGCAGCTTCCAGTATCAGAAAGAAAAGTAGCAAAGACATTATCACTGGGCACTTAACATTAACCCTGGCTGCTCCAGGTTCTCAATACTCATATTCATATTCATGTTCGAAATAATGCTGGTACCTTTGAATTAACATTTACCAGTCGTGCACACTACATCTGCGCATTCCTCACTCGCACTCGCACATACGAGAGAAAACTGCATTTTAAAAAACTTCGCCGTACGAGAAATTAAATTAAGATCTGGACATGGCAATGAGAGACATAAGAGGGGCGAGTAGATAAGGTGATTTAATGTGATTTAAAAAAAATTAAGAATCTCTGCTCAGTTTCTGACTCTGAAGAAAACGTCTCTCTCATTACAGATCATCAAAATATCTCCATTTTCACTAATTACGCTCATTTCGAGATCCCTAACCGTCAAGTAATAATGTGTCCAGCAGAAAGTATTACGACCTTTAGAAATTGAAAAACTGAAATGCTTTGATATTGAAATTGATTCTGTTTTATTAAACAACGTCACACCGAATTAGGCTACAAGTGAATGTCGGAGCGACAATATATTGTATTAATTTTTTCCGTTTTATAACATGACGATGTGAGCGAAATAATTGTATTATGTGGTCACAATATTTTATTTTTTATTAATACATTAGCTGCGACAGCGTACCAACTGCAACCTAACCGAAATATAATACATGTGGATATAAGAAAATTATTGCTAAGACGGCAACACATGACCGCCGTTGCATAAGTAACAAACTTACTTTCTTATTTCTATGAACAAAAACGAAAGAAGATAGTGCTGCCGATATAATAAAAAAGTGGAATATTCAATTTTAAACCTCAACGCAGTCGATGCCGCTTACGAAATAATTGTGTCTCAAGTTGTCAAATCTTAGTCGTCTCTTAATTCCTAAAATTATTTGAAAATAAATAGCTTGACTGAAAATTCTTGAATTTCTCGCGCATGCTAAAAATTGTGCTGCGATATTTATTAAAAGACAATAAATTAAAGACAGACTTATTTAGATTTCCTTATAGTTGTTTATATATTGTGAAGAATAGACGTTTAAGGTATGTGAGAAGGCCAACTGTAACCACTTCGCGTAGGACATCCTACACAGCTCTACCAAACTTCACATTTCTTCTCAGGATTCATGGGTCTACCCTGAGAGCATTGGAAATCTTTGGCAAAATTTTTATTGTTTTTGAAAGCGACTGAAATACGGAAATTGCTGGGTATGTGAACTCCAGAAGTGAGCACTTCTTTAAGTACATCTGTAACAACAACATATTTTTATTTTTAGCAATAAAATAAAAATTCAACGATTTAGTAATACATACCAGTTTTGATATTATCACACCATACTTGAGCAGCCGATATCCAAAACATTTGTTTAGATGTGTAATTTTGTAAGCCAGGCAACTTTAATTCTGCCCGATTTTTGGTCAACCATTTGCTGTAGGCCAAGTAGGATACCTTAACACCTCCAATATCGGCGATATTTTCAGTGGGAGCATTAATATCTTTTATCTGAAAAGAAACCAGAGGGATTTAGATTTAGCACTCTTTGGAGAATTACAATGAGATGGAAAAACATATTGAATTTGGTGTAGACAATAAAATAACGCACCAGTAAACCTGTTTGCTTATTAGTAAAGTTGCCATATTGTTCAATTAAACAATGTGGCTTCTCCAAAAATGCCATCTCCGTATCGGATTGCCACCAATTTGCTAAGTTACCGTCATGATCATATTGCCGACCGAAATCATCAAAACCGTGAGTAAGCTCATGGGCAATAGCATAACCTAAAGCACCATAGTTCATATATTGCGGGTGTTCAGCATTGAAGATGTGGCCTTGGAGGATGGCGGCAGGAACAACTGTAAAGAAATTATAAATTACTAATGACATTAATAATTCGTATATACTCAGATAAAAGCGATTTCGACTTGAGTTTAAGAAATCGAAAGGCTTTTGAATTAGTAGACTTGCCGATATCAACTTCATCATATCTTACTTATACTATTTTCGTTTCGTTGGTAATATGCATTGACGAGAGTTGGTGCGGCGTGATCAAACCAGATTGTCTCATTCGCAGGCATTTTAATTCTGTTCAAATAATAACTGCTTTCACGTCTTTGCAAATTTATTATCGATTGAAAATATTTTTGGGGATCAATTTCCACTCCAGCATATAGTTCTTCTAGTTTAGAAGTATCCAAAAGATCTTCAGGATAACCCATGTAAACATTAATGTTCTTTAACTTTCTTTTAGCATCTTTTCTTGTCTTTTCATCCATCCAGTCAGATTCGTCGAGTACCTCTTCAAATGCATCCCGTACATCGTTGAATATTTCTGTGGCAGCGGCCTTCGATTCATTCGAAAAGAATTTGTTGACGTACAGAAATCCTAATGCAAATGATGAGCTATTTTGTTAGCTCGAAATTTGTTGAGGAACGTTTAGGAAGAATAAAATATTAAAGCAATAGTGTCATGACGGCATTCGTAAATCGGTATCGCACCGAAAATTTGGTAAAAAAAATATTAATAAAATATAAAATTATTTGGCTATTAAAAATGACTCACAAGGATGTCGCAACAATGTCAATACACTCCTCCGATCTGGGGAGATCTGCAATTATGCCTGTTGTAATGCTAGAATATTGCAATCGTGGAGTGCGAAACTCTTTTCCTAGATACTTCACCGAAGATAAGATAAAACGATACATCATATAATTGGCTACAACACGGTCGTCAGTTTTTTCCAATAACAAACCCAAATTTTTTAAGAATGTGGAACTCTGTACATTTATTTTAGTATTTTCATCGAAAAGCGAGTCATTGGCGAAGAGTTCTCTGAAGAAGCGCAACCATTGGATATAGGGATACTCTGCTTGTAATTCATTAATCGTTCGAATATTATAAGTATTTTCATGGCTGAGTAATTTTTCTGCAGATAATGTGATCTAAAATAATGTTATTAAATACTTCTGTTTTTCTAAGATGTTAAATGTGAATCTACATTAGCCAAATGGATTTCAAACTCCAGAGATTCTCTTAAATTAGTCTCAGCAGTGCTCAGTTCAGCTCCTAAAAGAATTGCAATATCAACCATATACTTGTAATAGGCTAATACCCTGCTGTCAATAAATCCTCTTCTCAAATGTTTTCTCTCCAACCCCAAATCTGGTTCACCCACCTGAAATGAAAACAATTCAGATCATATAGAGCGTGTGTCTCTTTGCACAATGCTCTCCAATTTATATTGAGTAAAATGGTTTTCCATAATCGAAATACATTTAGAATAACATCACCGGAAGATATTAACGCAATTGATTACTTGTCTCATTATCTGTGGATATTATAATAAATACATTTTTTAAAGTATATCCTTTAAAGTTCTGCTAGTATCAGAACTACTTATCCGTGCTGCTCGAACTGTTCAAATTTCATATTCACCTTATCTTAAAACATCATTCGATATCCTTCTATATGTTGTTGTCAGCTTTAATTTAATATTTTGGGATCGGTGCTGGCGAACCAGTCGCACTTAATCGTCAAATATGAACTTAATAATTCTAAATAATTCCTATCTTATCTGTACACTTTCTACTGATTACTCTCATTCAGAAAGTTTTATTGCACTTCAAATAAAGATTAACACATTAAGAATTTAGTAATAAGAATTTAAGAATTTAGTAATAAAGAGTATGAAAGATTCTATTTTACAAAATTGGATTTGATTGCAAGATATGTGTGAAAAGATACACCGTTTAGAAGTGCGTGTAAATCACGATGTTTGCAGGCGCATCTAAATATCGGAAAATTCTATACAACGTAAATATAGTAAGACTAAACTAGCTTGTAACTTCAGTAACTGTAAAAGGCAAAGATAGTGGTCCGATCCTGCTTCCAGCATCAGAAACTAAAGTCGTTGTTATGAATTATTAAGTGATTTTGGAAAAAAATTTTTTTTTTAATTCCAGTTATTATAAACTTACCGTAAGGATATTTATCGTAACGTTTTTCGGATTGGCGAAGACCCTAAATCCAAATATATAGTTTGCATCATACCGTAAGAGCTTAAGTTTCCTAACAGTTTCTTGCAAATTCCATTTGTTTGAGCTTTCCCAGGACTCACCAACAACTACGGGCCAACCACCCAAAGTATCTATAATTCCCTTGAGGGGTTCGCTACCCAAGTCGTCAATTAAGGCTAAAAGGAGAAAAAAATGTGCTCTAGTATTCTGTCAAGGAATTCCAAAAAACTTTTTATTCTTACTCGAATTCATGCACGCAAGGTATAATTCAGCCGGGAAATTTAAGTAAGATGGATCCGTTTCATTCCGTTTTTCTTTTAGAATAATCTGTAAATGTGAAAGGGAGGTGCTCACTATCTCAGACAATGTGTCCACATTAAACCTGTTATCAGGTATTCTTCTTTCTTCAATAAATTTCCCACAAGCAAAGGTGTAGAAGTCTTCGCACGGATCCACTTCCATTTTCATTCGATTTAATGTGTTCGATGCGGCGTGTATACATTTTGGGGAAAAGTAAAATATATCTTCGAATTTGGGGCATATGAGATGGCTTTCATTTTTTGCTGGATCTTGTGATATCAATCCGCTGATATCATCATTGTGTTTTTCATCCAGACTTGTGATATTATCAGCGCGCGCAAGTTCGTACCCTGTAAATGCGGGAAAGTTTTATAAGCCTCCATATTGTATGAACAATAAACTGATAAACTACCTGTGCGTCGATCGTATTCCTCATTGCGTTCATCTTCGGTGGAAGAATTGAGTATCAGAGTGCTTTCATTTTTGGCTACCTCATTTAATACAGAATCACTGATATCAACATTGGCGATTGTAGTTTCGAACTCTGCAAATACGAGCGAGTTTTAA
Organism: Ormia ochracea; assembly: GCA_963402855.1. Classification (NCBI taxonomy): domain Eukaryota; kingdom Metazoa; phylum Arthropoda; class Insecta; order Diptera; family Tachinidae; genus Ormia; species Ormia ochracea. Next base: position 5,831,354 of record OY727105.1, read on the forward strand.
AAACATTCACAATAGTATGAAAACTAAAAAGATAACCAACCTATTCCTCGATCGTATTCTTCACTGCTATCGTCTTCTGTGGAAGAGTTTAGTATCAGAGAGCTTTCATTTTTTGCTACAACTTTTAATAGAGAATCACAGATATCAACATTGGCGGTTGTAGTTTCGAAGTCTGCAAATATGAGAGAATTTTATAAGCATTCAATATTGTACGAATAATGAAATGACAACCAACCTGTCCGTCGATCGTGTTCTTCGTTGACTTCATCTTCCGGGGAAGATTTGACCGCTAATCCTAGAAAATGGATAATATTTTATAAATTAAAAGCTTTATTAACAACAAAAAAACTACCGTTGACAAATGGATCTGCTGGTAATACGATCGCAAGCACTGCTACTACTACAAGGGATCTATTCGCAATAGACCTGCTGTGCCATCTAAATGTATTTCTGGATGAAAGCAAAGAAATAAGAAATCGTTCCATGTTAATCAACAATCTAAATTTTAAAATAATTAAATAAATTTTAATTCCCTTTCGAAGTATCAATAAAAATAATTTTCATATCTTTTTTTAAATCGACTCGTATGTAAAAACGATACTTTCCACGTGTACCCAATCATGAGAAATTCATGTAAAATCATGATATAACAATTAGAGAGATAAGAGGGGGACTATATAAGCTGATTTAATGTTATTTAAATAAAATTAAGAATCTCTGCTCAGTTTCCAGCTCTGAAGAAAACGCCTCTCTCATTACAGATCATCAAAATATCTGCATTTTCACTAATTACACTCATTTCGAGATCTCTAACCGTCAAGTAATAATGTGTCCAGCAGAAAGTATTACGACCTTTAGAAATTGAAAAACTGAAATGCTTTGATATTGAAATTGATTCTGTTTTATTAAACAACGTCACACTGAATTACGCTGCAAGTGAATGTCGGAGCGACCAAATATTGTATTAATTTTTTCCGTTTTATAACATGACGATGCGAGCGAAATAATTTTATTATGTGGTCACAATATTTTATTTTCGAAATATTTTTGAAATTCACTTTACTGCTGAGGGTCGGAGATCTCCTTTCAGCCGTTCCGAGCCTGTATAATCAAACTTTGTATTCGAGGAGAAATGATGTTTTACGAAATTAAAGAAAGAAAATAATTTCCTTCTCCTTCTAAATAATGTCTGTCGCAACCTTCACTATTATTTAAAAGGACTTACTGTGTTCTTATTAGCATAATAGAAAGAGCACCAATTTTTCAAAAATAAAGGAAACTTTCTTAGCACACTCGAACAGTTCACACGATCAACTATACTTTGAACAAAACCTGTAACATCACGCTCTTATATACAAAATCGGAGCAATAATTATTTACATACACAAATGGAAGCCGTGTTAAAACAGCTACACCACATATGTAAATAATTTGCTTACGTTTGTATATATACTATAGTCCAATCTAGCATGTGACATGCTATTTTCATCAGTATTTGCAGTCTTTATAACCAATATTAAGAATTAATAGTCACGTTAAATGCTTTTATTTTCAAGAAAAAAATATTCTTCCTCTGTAAGAGAAAAATAAAATAATGATAGTCATTTTGAAGAGGAAAACGAACAGATTGCAATGAAAGTATTAGGACATAAATCCGATATTCTCATAAAATAGATTTATTTTGGGTGATAACTTTTCAAGTGTATTAGTTCCAGCTCTTGTAACAATAGCCGCTGCACTAAAATTGCTTAGGCAATTTCGACGCAACTCTGCCTCGTAAGCTTGAATTTGATATGCGTTTTTGTGTATGTGTCTGTAAAACTGTCTTTAAATGTATTAAAAATGTATTATCAAAATGGTTAGAATCCGGAGAAATAAACCCAGATGATTACAGCCCTGCAACCTTCACAAAAACCGTATAGAAATTTCATCCACTGTTAATGCAGCCAATCATAATTTTAAAACACATACATATGTATATTGGGGTATCGCATCGCACGATTTTAGATGATATTTTCGCATTACGGAGCAATCGAGAGCAAACACCAGCACAATTAGCTTATTGTTGATCTTAATTAATGAAATTGATTTTCTGTAAGATCGGTGGCTTGTAGCCATTTTGTTTTTGTACCTATTTCCACAAAAAAAAAAAAATAGAAGGGTATATACAAGGGATGAAATATCTATAATATTGATTTGCTAGTCAATAAAGTATACATATATATCCTCTTTCCTTATGAGAAGGCAAGTGGATTGAGCATTGTCCGTTATGCTTTCATTAGTCGAATCATTGAGACTAAAGTGTATTCAAATGAAAATACAAAAACATGGAGATCACGCCGTAAATCGTAACGTAATATATAAGAAAGTAAAAGGACTGTCTCTACGGTTTATTTCTAATTTCTAATCTTTTTTTTTCTTTTTTGAATGCCCTAATGTGCATACACACATTTGTACAAAATATACACTTGTATTAATATTAATAATATAATAATAATCATTTTTAAAACTTCTTCTTATTTGCGTTTGTACAAAATATAACGCAATTTAGATAAGCGGCTGAAGACAGTACATACATACATCCATACATAGATCGTCAGAAATTAGAAGTAGTAGATGCTTTATACTTATGCATTAATACATTTATGATGAATGCCGCCTTCGCAGTCACTACAGCAACTCGCTGTAGTGTGCACTCGCTTTGCCCTCAATGGTTATTACTCGCACATATCGTACTGCATAAGCTATGTATATTAGAATTACCAGCATTTTATATTACATACTAGAAGTACTTTGTTATACTTTTAGAAAATAACACTTCACTTTATAAAATATAATCGTCTTAAAACCTATATGAGAAGATCGAAAAATATAAACAGAAATTTGGCAGATCATAACGGAGTCATTCTTAGAAAGTTCTGGATTTATTTATTTAACAACAATTATAAGAATATAGTTATAATATGAGTAGGAGCAAACGCTGGTGAGGATATCGGCTAAGTTACCCAAAGGCGAATTGAACGCAGGTATCCAGAGTATCAGTGTGGATTCTTACCACAATACTATTTGATACTGTTTGATATAAATTAAACTAACGTATTTCTCCACCATTTGGTTCTGGAAAACGCTTAACTTTTACAAATTTCATCAAATGCCTCTGTGTATCTAAGCAGCGGCATATTGCGATTGAACGTCAGTTCAGAAACCGCAGAAGGTTTAACAAATAGATAGAATAGACTTGTTCAAAAAGTGTCAATTGGAAACACGTAACTTCTTGTACGTGACGTTTATGCAAACGCAAAAATTAAATGGGCATTACCACCACAGCTAGAGACGTAAAACGCATGTTTAAGTATATAAATTTAATAAAACAAAAAATAAACTCTTTTACTTATAAACTATCTTCGAGAAAGGCTAGAGTTGAGTGACTTCCTAAAGCCAACTTAAATTACTCCCATTAGTTCTAAGCATTATCTAAATGGAAAATTACCCAGAGGCCAAGAAATCTGACTGATTAGAAGATTTTGTGGTTGAGTGATAATTATTATTAACGTATAATAAATTAAATTCATAAACAAATTTGGAATATATACCACCGGTACCAAAATGTAGTCTAAAAAAAGTAGACGGAAATAAAATAGTACATCAAGACATAAAAACAAGTGCATGTCTGAGATGTGTATGTTTCAAGTGCATGTCTGAGGTGCGAAATGACCGCGAATGTATACTAATGCACACAATAACGGTTCTTATGTTATTCTACGTTAGACGAGTCTTACTACCACTTCCATAGTTCTTCTTCTTACTGTGCTATTTTAGTACAATAATTATTAAACATTTTTTCATTTCTTCATTTATTTCTGAATAATTCTCTTGTTTTATTATATCTTAACATTTTTATTAATTTCGTTATTAAATTAAACTATTATTATTATTGTTTTTTTTTGTTTTCACTGTAACAAACATAAAACATTTCATAAAAATTAATTTATTGTTGCATTCTTTTTTCTTCTTTGAACCATTAAACAAATTTGTTGTGGAACTTGCAAAACTATCTGTAGAACACAAAAGCAAAATAAATTTAAGACTAATGAAATAACGTTTAATAATAAAACGATTAAACCATAATAAAATAAAAATTATTGAAAACAGAACATTAAATCTACCAAACTTCACATTTATGAACAGGGTTCATGGGTGAATTGTCAGGGCAGTGGAAATCCCGCGAGAAATCTTTCATGTTCATTAGGGAGCCCAAAACACGGAATTCATTTGGCGAATGCACTCCAGTTGTGATGCGATTTTTAAGACTTTCTGCAACAAATTACACGTGCATTTTATTAGACATTTACGAATTATGTAAGAAAAATAGTGCGCAAAGCGTTACCTTTCCTGTATATGGCACACCAAGTTTGTGCAGCAGATATCCAAAACATTTGATTCTGTGTATAATTTAAACCAGGCAAACTAGGTTCGATACCGTTCACAGACACCCATTTATTGTATGCTAAATAGGATCCCTTAATGCCGCCATTATCGGCAATGTTTTCGCCTTGCGTATTAATACCATTTAACTAAAAAATTCCAAAAAATAATTAGTACAGCCTTTGTAGGACCTCAGAGCTTAACTCATTGCTTAACTAACATTCAGGCCAGTCTGCTTATCTGTAAAGTTGCCATATTGATTAATTATACATTGGGCTTTTTCCAAAAATGCTTTTTCCGTATCCGGCTTCCACCAATTAACCACATTTCCATTAACATCAAATTGTCTACCTTGATCGTCAAAGCCGTGAGTGATCTCATGCCCAATAATGTAGCCAATGGCTCCGTAATTCATGTATTTGGGGCGTTGATTATTAAAGAAGTGGCCTTGTAAAATACCAGCGGGAAACTCTGAAAAATATTTTCAACAATAAATACATTTTATAATTTTATATAAGAATATATTTGATATATATTTTTTTTGCTTAATCTTGAGACTTTTCTTTTTTATAATTCGCTACCAAGTTTTGATCGACTCGTCGGAAACAAATTTAATGTATTTTTTTTTTTTTTTTTGTTTTATTATCTTTTTCAATACTTATAAGTTGTATTACAAAGATTTATTAAAATCTTTATTTTTTGTTTTTATCATCAGTTTTGAATAATAGTGTTGAGGGGCCAAAGTTGCACTATATAAGAAGATATGCTTGCTGGTAAAGCCTTCGCTTTAAATCCATCGGAATTTTTCGATTTAAGAAATTTTCTTAATTTAAAATTTAATTTGAAAATCTTAAAGGAAGCCGCAATTATACTTATGCAACTTACGAATACTATTCTCAATCGGTGAATAGTAAGCATTGACAACCGCTGGATACGCATGTCTTGTCCACTCGGTTTTATTTACTGGGGATCTGAATTTATTAAGCGATTTATTCGTGTGGAAGATAACCATATTCAAGAAGGATTTGAGATATTTTTCTGGATTAATTTCCAAATCGCGATAATATTCCTCTAGTTTATTGTTGTCCATCAATTCGTCGGGATAGCCAATGTACTTATGCATGCCAACTAATTTATCTTTTGCCTTTGATTTTGTAGACGGATCCATCCAATCGACTTCATCCAATATTTCACCAAACGCGTTGCGTATATTGTTTACCATTTCTAGGGCAATCCCTTTTGAATCCTCCTTGAAGTGTTGGTGTACGTAAAGGCTTCCAACAGATATCCCTAAACTATTTATTTATTTATTTTTATTTTGGTTGACGAAATGTTGTGGAGAGATAAGAATTATGATATCATTAGTATCATTTTATTAATTCAATTTAGATAAGCGTTCGTGCAGTTCTTTTATAAGTTTTTGTTAATGTTAATGTTAATGTTAATGTTAATGTTAATGTTAATGTTAATGTTAATGTTAATGTTAATGTTAATGTTAATGTTAATGTTAATGTTAATGTTAATGTTAATGTTAATGTTAATGTTAATGTTAATGTTAATGTTAATGTTAATGTTAATGTTAATGTTAATGTTAATGTTAATGTTAATGTTAATGTTAATGTTAATGTTAATGTTAATGTTAATGTTAATGTTAATGTTAATGTTAATGTTAATGTTAATGTTAATGTTAATGTTAATGTTAATGTTAATGTTAATGTTAATGTTAATGTTAATGTTAATGTTAATGTTAATGTTAATGTTAATGTTAATGTTAATGTTAATGTTAATGTTAATGTTAATGTTAGAAAAAAGGATGATACAAATTAATGTTTTCAATTTTAGTTTTAGTTAGTATTGCATTTTCTCCATCTGACAAAACAAGGGCGAAAGTGTTTCGATAAAAGCGAAAATATGTTTTTATCTAAGAAATACTAATTAGGCACGTCACATGGAGTGCCAATTAGTGTCACAGTGAAGCCAATCATTTGACAGCCATTGCCACGAATTTCTTACGATAAACATTTAAAATTCAATTTAATATGAAACATAAGAAACTGCCCACAACACGCGAGAAAAAAATCAAAAGTTATTGAGCTACAACACATATATTAAGTGAGTTAAAAAAGCGAAAAAGGAATAAGAGAAATATGCACGAAAACAGACAAAAGAGTACTAAATACCCGAATATTTCATTGTCGATATCACTGCTGTAAGATAATAAAAGATATTAAAAAAGAAAAAAAAAAGAAAAAAACAGTATAAATGGATATTTACAATACTTGTAGGAAAATACGGTGCAGACAAATACAAACACGAAAGAAAGAAACAAATTAATAATGTATAGAAATATACAATCAAATGGAAAGGAAATACACAAAGGATAATATGGTGGAGATTTACTTTTAAGAGAAAGTTAAACTAAAGGAGACTATTGAACTTAAAACCAAATATTCGAGTTCCACATGCAATTTCATATTGCTTACCTGCCCGAAACAATATTTGCACACTCCTTCCATCTGGCTACTTCTTCTTTCCTGCCTGATGCTACCGTGGAGTATTGCAGTTGTCTCTTACGGAAGTTTTCGGGTAGAAAATTCACAGAATGAGCGTGTATGAGCCACATCATATAATTGGCGATGACACGTTTTTCAGTACTTGCCAATATATGGCCCAATTTGTCATAAAAACTGGGTACCGACAAATTTATCACCTCATCTTCATCAATTTTAAGTTCCTCCGGCAACAAAGCGTTGATGTAATCCTTCCACTCGACATAAGGATACGTTTCTTGCATTTTTCTTACAGTTATCAAATTATATAAACGGCTAGAGTTGCGTCTCTCCTCATTAGGCAAAGATATCTAGAAAAGTGATAGAGAAAATAATGAGTTTTTCCTTTATAGGAATCATTATTTTCTCTACTTACATTGGCCAAACTAATTTCAAACAGCAACGATTCCATCAATTCCTTTTTAGCTCTTTCTCTTTCAGCTCCAAAAAGTACAGCAATATCTATCATGTAGTCATAATAGGCTGAGACGACGCTTTCGTTCAATCCTTTTACCAAATATACCCTACTGAGCGCAGTTACAGACTGGTCGAACTGGAACGGTACAATGACAAGTAAATATATCTATACATGTACATAAATCGGCCTTTACAGAACTGCAAGCCAATAAATTTAAAAGAATATCTTTCATACAATGCTGAACAATCGAATCGCGAATCGATTATTTCGCGTTATCAGCGCCCTCTTATGCGCATTTCATAGCCAGCAAAGGCATATCACGCGGAAAACTTCACACCCGATCAGCTTAAACATTATAGAATTAATCTATGAAAATATTAATAATGAATTTTCAAAGCTCGATTACTTGAAATGTTTTCACATAAAAAAATTTACATTATAAAAATTTCGAAATATGTTTATAATTATTTTACTTTGAACAACTTGAACCGGAACAGGACTATATTATTCTCATAATTAAAGTAAAATTCGATTAAATTAAATTCGATTAAATTTCGTTCGAAGAAATTATTTCGCAGTTGAAAAGAAGTAATTTGGGTATACTCGCGGCCCCATCCACGAAGTATTAACATCAATCTTACAAACTTACATCAATAATGCGTTTCGAAGAGTTTTTTAAATCGAAAATAATTGAAAAGTCAAGCAGATAATCCATGCTGAAACCCAAATTTTTGAATTGCTTAACCGTTTCTGGCCAAGTCCATATATCATTGCTATCCCACGAGTCGCCCTCAATAACTGGCCAACCACCCAGAGAGTCTGAAATTTCTTTCATCGGCTCGACGCCCAAACTTTCAATTAGAGCTGAAAGAAAAATGATCCGGTTTATCATTCCCATCCAAAAAAAAGATGAAGAAAATTCTAAAAACTTACTTTCATTCATGCACGCCTTGTATAAAAGACCTGGCAATTTGAAATATTTTGGTTCAGTTTCGGATCTTTCTTTTACTATAATTTTCTTTATTTGTTCATTAACTTTATCCTTCATCAAGGAGAACGTATTCACTTCTGATTTATCTTCGGGTAGTGGAGTTTCTTCAATGTAAGTTCCACAAGCAAATTGATAGAAATCGTCGCAGGGCTCCACTTCCGGTTTCATTTTACTCAAAACTTCCGATGCTGTGTGAATGCATTCCGGTGTTAGGCAAACGGTTCTTAAATTGCATTCGTCTGGTGATGCAGACGAATTGGATACCTTAAGATCCAAAGAGTTGTTAGCAGTCGTACTGGACTCTGCAAATACGAGAAAGTTTTATAATCATCAATATTGTATTGTATGAAAAAAATAAAAACCAACCTGTGCGCCCATCGTATTTTTCATTGCGTTCATCTTCCGCGGAAGATTTTACTGCTAATCCTAGAAAATGTATAATATTTTATAAACTAAAAGCTTTATTAACAACAAAAAAACTACCTTTGACAAATGGATCTGCTGGTAATACGATCGCAAGCACTGCTACTACTACAAGGGATCTATTCACAATAGACCTGGTGTGCCATCTAAATGGATTTCTGGATGAGAGCAAAGAAATAAGAAATAGTTGCATGTTAATCAACATTCTTTAATTTAAAATATTTAAATAAATTTTAATTCCCTTTCGAAGTATCAATAAAAATAATTTCCATATCTTTTTTTAAATCCACTCGTATGTAACCACGATACTTTCCACATATAGGCATTCACACTACGAATTTAAAAAATTATTTATTTTCCCAAAGAGGACATCACAGCGGAACACAGAGGAAATAATATCCTTGTCCTTCTAAATAATGTTTGTCGCAGTCTTCACTTTTATTTCTTTTCACATCCACTTCTCACTAATTATATTTAAAAGGACTTACTAGACATAGAGACAAGGACATTACTTCGTCCTTGTCTCTATAAATAATGTTTGCCGCTGTCTTCACTAGTATTTAAAAGGACTTACTTGTTTCTTATCAGCATAATAGAAAGAACAGCAATTTTTAAAAGATAAAGGAAACTTTTTTAGCACACTCGAACAGTTAACACGATCGACTAAACTTTGAACAAAACCTGTAGCATCACGCTCTTATATACAAAATCGGAGCAATATTTATATATATACATGTATATAAGCTGCGTAGAAAACAGTAAGACCGCTTACACAATTTCCTTAGATTTGTGTACACAGTTTGTTATGCGTCGCGTTATCGTTTTACTTTTGTTTTACAGTCACTACCACCTGGCTAAGGTATTTGACATATTCATGGCCAAAGTTTTGAAATAAAATACAACGCATTCCTTCTAAAATTACGCATTTCGAAAGAAATCAGTGGCCTAATAATGCCACTGATTTCAATATTTCCAGTAGACATTACAATTTTTAATTGAATTTATCGATGGAACCGATGCTCACATGGTTATTAATAATGACGTTTATGAGGCGCTGGGGATGCTTAGTGGCCACTGACTGTGATATTCCTTTCAGATTTAGATGAAATATTTATAAGTATTTATTGATTTATCTGATACTTAAATGGGCTCGTTAAACATTCAGAGGGTTCGCATAAATTGGGTATGTCACTAAGAGTGTTTCTAGTAGTACATAATCCTCTCGTATTTCTTGGAAATGGAGCGGAAGTAGAAACAAAAATTCATGAAATAATATAGAATTATCCTTCAAAAGGTCGTCATATGCAGATAAATTCAATCTTCTAATAAATTTCATGATAATCAGAAAAAAGTTTCCGTATTTTAGAAATTGTTAATAAAATAAAAAATTTCGGTTTGTTTTAAAGGCAGGGAAATTTTCAAAACTACTTTCCAAGCGTAATTTCTTAAATGTTTCCAGTTGGTTCTTCTATAAGATCTGAATGCCCTTGAAGGATTCAGAGTTGATTTAAGAGTGCAATGCAAGTTTTAAGCCTGCCGTAACAATATAATTGGCACCAACTAAGAAATTATCTCCAAAAGATCACGAAATATTTTTTGTCAAAACAAGCGATATCAGGAAATTGAGAACAATTATGGTTTCATCCCACACGTCGTATTAGTTTCTAAGAAAGTGCACAGTCTTGACGTAATTTCTTTATAAAAGTTTTTACAATGATAATTTGCAATTTAAAAGGATTTCTTAAAACTGTTTGGAAATATTCTTCCATGAAAACCTTAAGTGATATTGTGCTGATTTCAATTCCACTGAGAATGAGCCACCTAATAGTTTGATGTCCCAGTGGAGTTGCACTAAAAACCTGTTTTAGTTTGCTGGATCACTAACAACATTCGCAGCCTCTTCTACACCTTCTACCAGCTTTTCCGTTTCATTGTCGTGGCAACACAAACATATAAATAAATAAAGAAATTAAAATATCCTCAGAACCAGATCCTACAACATACACATTATTCTTATGACTAATGCAAATTCATGCCTGCATCTCCGGTTCGTACCAGTAGCCACACTCTGAATCGTACAGTGAGAACTACTTCAGCCAACATCGCCTTCGAATGCAACATATATTTAATATTTCACCACTCAGACTTAAACAAGTTTCCAAATCAAAACTACATCAAAATTAATAATTCTACCTTATCTTGTTATTATTATTGCCTTGAATTTTTATTTGCTACTCCTTGCTACGATGTTAACAATATGCAAATTTAAAAGATAATATCAGAAATCCCTTTTGCGCATCAAATCACGCCAACCTGCTTCAGTTTATTTTGCTGTCACGCATACAATCACTTTCTTACGTTTAAGATAAATTTTTGGGAATATAAAATCCAGAAATAGTTTATCTTGGCGGTTGCTCAGCGTAAATTGAAAATGTTCTCCGTGTATTGAGTTCTGTTACTTTTCCGCAGTTAATGTGACCGGGAGATTGTACGGAAAGTATTTTCAAGGCGAAACCAGAGATAATATTTGTATATTCATGCACACACCCAGACACACTTGACGAAGGCCAAAGCGAGAAGGCCAAATTTCACCTCTGCACAGCGGGGCAGAGCGGCAAGTGTGTGTGCTGTAAATAAATGTATAAAAATAAATATGTTGATGGTTAAGGAGTTGTAATAGTGGGAGTATTTTACAGGAATTTTGCTTCACACATAATTTCCATAGACTATTCTGTATTATTCTATATATGTATGTATTCTTATTGCCTCATATGTGCATACGTATGTATAGCGAATTCTAGTCTGGCCTAGATGTCAATGGAAATTTTCTTACTATTTTTTAATAACGAGCATAATTGTTTCTTTGTCGAAGTATATTATGAGCATGAGCACTGCTTTGGAACTAGAATGTTATCAACCTCATGGATTCGGAATCTTATAAGATGCAGATGCAAATGCAAGGAAGGTGGTGATTGACGAAATGCACAATATTGTATACTGAAACCTTCAAATGTAACTCTCTTCTTGCTTTTCCAAGGTTGCACACTCCACTCCAATTTCTTGTCTCCACTAGAGAATCGTATGAATTTATGTTTCACCAATTATGTCGGATATACGAGTATGACATATTAAGAGTGTAAGTATTCTTCTTTGCAACATTCCAGAATTAAGAGCTGACAGTTTGTTAACGAATTTGAGTTCTCTCAATCCAATCCTGCTTATCTATATCTATGTGGTGTATGGAGAGGTACGCAATAAATGTGCACCAGGAAGTAGCATCGGGGGTATTTGTTAAAATTCTATCTGTAACTAGATATAAGATATGGCATTAAGGATATGTTACAAGACCATGAATATGCGGTTATGTCTGCTTTCCGATTAGTATTGCGAACCAAAGGGTAGACTAGACTTTACAGAATGTAGAATTTATGGGGCTGCAATATGGAAATGGAATTGAAGGATGTCAAATTAAAGCTACAGTACTTTGAATAGGTTCTTTAGGAAGAGAAAATGAAAAGATATCAGATAAAGGAGATCAGTACGTCTTTTGTAGTATATGGAATGAAAATTTCAAAAGGCTTTGACCTCATTATAAGCAATGATCCTTAAATTTTCGGCAACAACATCGACATTTTTTCAAACAACCGCTTGAAGTACAAATTTGTATGAAAAGCAAAGTTTTTACTGCCTTCCATGGCTTGTGAAATAGGAATTGCACAGTTGGTTGTTATTTGGAATTCTGAAAATTTGAAGTCAATTGGGAAGAGGTTTTACGAAAGTAGTTATTCCTCATATGCGTAGTTACGTTGCATACGACACTTGGCATTTACTACTATTTCAAACGCACCTTAAACTTTGATTCAGTAAATCGCCCCGGTCCTCACTTAAACTATTTCTATTTCCAACAAGTTTTTCTCGTTACACTGAGATAAAGATCAAAAAACGGCCAGTCTTCCAGTCTATTCATTTGCCGAAACCGGCAAAATTTTGCATTTGGGGCAGAAGCTTTGACATGAAGTTTTAAAGCTTTCGAATTTAAGCACAAATTCACAATTGCCGCTGTCATATTGTGCTTAGCTGTACTTTAAACGAGTACGTTTTAAGGGCCCAACGATTTACTCGATTTCACGAGTATATTTAGTCGATTAAATGTTATCCGGAATGGGTGTATAAGGCCGTATACCGGTAGTGATCGTCTAACTACCCAACACGCCATGAAAAAGCGATCGTTGTGCACATAATAACGAACTGCGAATTTTTCCCCTTTTTCATGGACAAAATATCTCATATGGTGGTCAGGTTGAAAGTTCAATCTTGTAAAGAAATATTTTTAAATACAGAAGATATAGAAATCTTGAGGATCAGTGCGAAGTGTAAAACGATGAAAACGACCGGTGCGCAATATTGCTGCATACAGTCAAAATATACTTAAACATATTAATTTAAGCGCTCTTGTGTGAAGCAAATAAATAAAAATATAACAGCTGAAAAAGCTTTTATGATCAGTTATCTACATATCTAAATACGTAGTTCGCAACACAGTCTAATTTTCACTTTTGTATGCTTGGATTTGTACTTGATTGCTACGAGTATGATTCTGTATCTCAGTTTTATGGTCCACAGTGCTTCGTTCTTTTCAATGCCATGCTAACAACAATTTTATTTTTAAGTTAAGAATTTTGTTATTTTTGTTCGTTATTAAAGAAAACAGAATCGTACTCGAGCACACATACATACATATTTGTTATCGCTTTTAAGTACTATTTAAAGTGTTCATATTGTTTAACATTTCAAATGATTGCGGGAACAAGAGAGTCAAAGCAGTGTCGAAGTATTGCGCAAAATAAATATTACTGTCAAAATATATTATAGAGAAAACAGACTTTTTTCCAATAAGAATTTATAATAAATATTGAAATTATTTTATCAATGTTTTATTAACGTGGTCTTAAAATTGCTTGTTGGTGTTGAATACCTGGAAGTCAACGTTCAAAGAGATACTTAATTGCTAAATACGGCCGCAAGTGCAGGAGATCTCGACTGTGCCCTGTACGCATCAGCAGAAATCATATAATAAACATTAATTTCATTAATATTAAAAACTGAGAGAACAATCAGAGAAGACCTAATTGTGGTGTTCGTTTGCTGAATGAGTTTAGCGTGTGGCTTAAACAGGATTTATTTGAAAACCGCTACCCTTTTACACTAGACGTCATTTGTATATATATATATATATATACTTTCGTAGGCTGAAATGTTCTCTACTCTGCACATATGCACACACATCCATATGTGTGCAAACGAAACAAATTAGTTGTTACGGAACGGAACGGGTTTGCCAAATATGGTTTTACTTTTATTGCATTAATGTAAAGAATTGACAAACAATTTAGAGAGTTAAAATTTTAAATGTTACAATACAGTAAAAAGAAGAAGAAAACTGGAACTAAATCTACCAAACTTCACATTTGTTAGCAGGATTCATGGGAGATCCTGGACGGCAGTTGAAATCAGTGGAGAAATCTTTGTTGTTCTGCAAAGTGCCAATAATGCGGTATTTGTTGGGAGAATGCCAGTCATACTTGATATTTCCTTTAAGTGATTCTACAAAAAATTATACATACATACATACATACATATATAGATATTCACATTTAGTTTTACATATGTATACACACATCACCACATGTGCACTTATGTAGTGACTCAGTATATATCTTCAAAGTTAGGATAATTAAAAATAAGGATATACACACCCGTTTTGAACTTTGCACAAAACCCATGGGCAGTTGATATCCAAAACATTTGTTTGGATGTATAATTTTCGAAGCCAGGCAATTTAGGTTCTTCGCCATTTACGCTCAACCACTTACTGTACGCCAAATAAGAGGCTTTAACGGCGCCGTTGTCGGCAATATTTTCATTTAGAGTATTTTTACCGTTTAACTAAAAATAAAGAAAATAAACAAAAAAATAAAAACAAAAAAATAAAAAAAATAAAAAAAGACTATGTACTCGTATGTACATGTATGGGTGCGGAAGTCGAACTGGCATTCCCATGGTTTGTGTGTGTGAATGTTGTCATGTATGAAAGTCTGTGAAAGCGAATTGGAATGAAATTAAGTGAAATAAAATGAAGTGAAATAAATATGTACATAGATATGAATGTGTGTGTGTACGCATGAAAGGAAATGCACGTATAATCTAAACATCACTTACCTGTAGGCCTGTCTGCTCTTCCGTGTAGTTGGAATATTGTTCAATCATACATTGAACCTTTTCCAAAAATGCCTTCTCAGTCTCGGAACTCCACCAATTGATTTTATTGCCATTACTATCATATTTTCGGCCGTCGCTATCAAAAGCGTGAGTCATCTCATGGGCAAGAACAAAACCTAAGGCACCATAATTCATGTATTTGGGACGCAAGGCGTTGTATATGTAACCTTGTAGGATAGAGACTGGTATCTCTAAAAAGGAGTTATGAAATGTAATGGATATATTAAAGAGATTGCAGGAATCAAGACCTTTTTTAAATAAGTTATTTCGTTCAAAGCTGATTTAAAAGTTAACTCAAGGCATGAGAATGTATGGAACTATGTATATGTATAGTACTTACATACACAAATACGAAAAGACTTTTTTTTTAACCAACCCAGACTTTAAAACTTTCAAATTGCCCGCAGGAAAACAGTTCGAGTCAAGGCAGGGATAGAACCCGCTATATCCGGTATAGTAGGCTCTTAATTATATATTAATTTCCCCTTTTTTATTTACATAAATATATTATTAGTCTATTTAGCAAAGGTTGCGGTCTGTTTTTGTTTATGAATAAAAGTGACAGTTTCAAACAGAAATCTCATGTACCAAAAAATACTTACGTATACTATTATCAACATCGAAATAATAGGCATACACCATAGTTGGATTGGCCCGATTTATCCAGGGTGATTTTTCGATTGGAAGACGTAAATTTTTAAAAGTTTCATCTGTGTACAGGCGTTTGAAATGAAGTAATGTTTGCAAGAACTTGTTTGGTACCACTTCAGCATATTGAAGGTATTCCGCCAAATTAGACTCTTCCAAAATCTCTTTGGGATAACCAATATAAGGGGTGATATTATGCAACTTATTTTTGGCTTCCAATTGTGTGTTTGAATCCATCCAGGAGGCTTGGTCTAAAATTTCTTCCAATGCATTACGGGTCAAGTTGAACATTTCTAATGCAGTGATTATCGTGTCATTATTTGGTACATACTTGCGTACGTACAGGAACCCCATCACGGGTAATAATAATCTATTTTTTAATATTTCGGGAGTAAAGAAATATTGTTATTATATTGTTAGTATTAGCAGTAATTGATTAAATAAACATTAGTCTCGGCCGACAAAAAATAACGTGAAAAAGGATTGTATCTTTCGAAAACTTACCGCGTTGATAAAACAACCTTTACGCACCAGTCCGATCTGGGAGTTTCTTCAATGATACCACTACTATCGAAATTATATACCAATTCTTTAACACGAATGTCTTTATGTAGAGCAGATATAATATATTCGTGCGCACGCCACAACAAATAATTAGCAATTATACGTTTTTCGGTACGTTCCAATAATTCACCAAATTTCTTCAAGAAATGTATGCTACGCACAATGATCTTTTCGTTTTCATCGATCACGAGACCTTTGGGAAGCAAGCTATTGATATAATCTTTCCACTGAACATACGGAAAAGCTTCCTGAATTTCCTTAACAGTTTTGTAAGTGTATCGCGGGCTGGATCTGTCCGATGGGTCTTTAAGAGAAATCTACATAAATAAAGTGATTTAATCATTTTGTTTTTCTGAAAAATCAGGTCTAAATAAATCTACTTTAGCCAACTCTATTTCGAACTTAAGAGATTCCATTAATTCCATTTTATCATCTTCCAAGTTAGATCCAAATTCTTCCGCCACATCAAGCATGTACTGGTAGTAGAATAAGACTTTCCTGTTATTTAACCCATTAGCTAATTTTTGCGCACTTAAGAGAAGTTTCGGTGGTTCCAGCTACAAAAACATATTTAAGTATGTTTGCAAAATTATTACGAAGTAAGAAGTGGTTTGTGTAAGCTTAAGATATCATTTTAATTTATGCTTTATAATATTCACTTAAAGCCGTGTAACAATAACGGCTTCCTGGAAAAGTACCTGTATTTTCTTGTACATATAATTAAAAATGATCAATGGTTATATGTTGTAGCGGCATATGCTACATACGCAATACCTCATTATATTCTGTATAGTGAGAAGAACATTTAGAGCTTACAGTTGTATTGTAATGCCTCCGGTATAAAATTAGCTATTTTCTTACCCGAATAGCAATTATATCGCCGTTAAAAGAGACGCATACGATATCAATTACGCTGCCCATTAAGACGCCATTGACAAGAAATATATGAAGTTGGGTTTAGCTCAAGCTTTGTATAATAATACATAAGTCAATTTGTTCAGCTGTGTTTGTTGCTTTTAAAAAGGCCTTTTTAATGAGGCCTTTTAATGAGGCCTTTTTTTGTATGTATGTGAGTATATATCACAATGCTTTTCCAATATATGTACATAATATACATGTGCAAATAACCTTTTCTGTTGTGAATACAAATAATAAAGTAAACACATTCATATATTTCACACTTTCACAATTCGTAAAAATAAAACAAGACTCGTTTCGTATCGAGAAATACATACATATATATATATATAGTATTAATAAGAAAATCGTTCAGTATTGAAATGATCAGACTCTCGAGTTTTCTTCAGTCATGACCAATGGAATTTGCATTTATTACTAGAAAAAATGTTTTCTCTCAGGCAAACCTAACCTTTCCTGGTAGAGATTTATTACTAAACTTGCTGAAAAGTTTAAATTCAAAAACAAAAAAAACATCAAACTTTAGATTTTTTAATCAGATGCTTTCAAAGAGTATTTACGCTGAGTTTCATTCGGCTAAATTGGTTTTCCACTCTCTCCTGAAATTAATTTTTGCATTAAATACTTACCGATAAAATAAGACTAGAAGTGTTTTCCGGGTCTTCATAAATTTCAACCTTAACCAGTTGTTGAAATTCGAAGCCCAATGCCCTTAACTTTTTAACAGTTTCTTGCCAGGTCCACTGATTATCACTATCCCAGCCCTTACCAGCAATTACGGGCCAACCGCCCAAACTTTTTGAGATTTCTTGCATCGGCTCTGTACGCAACTTTTCAATTAAATCTAAAGGGGAAAAGTACCTCTATTAGTATCTTCTTAGTAAATTCAAATCAATGCACGACTTGCCTGTATTCATGCACTCTTTGTACAGGAGATTCGGCAATTTCAAATGTTTCGGATCCGTTTCGGGCCTTTCTTCGTTTAGAATATTCTGCAATTGCACACTCATATCATCTTTTAAAAGATCTGGCATAGTTACTTTAGACTTATCATCAGGTATTACAGTTTTTTTTATAAAGTTTCCACAAACGAATTCATAGAAATCATCACAAGGTTCCACTTCCTGCCTCATTTTACTCGAAACCATTTCTGCGGTAAGTGCGTACTCTCGAAGACTAGAAGGTTCCAACTCACCTTTATTTTGTGCCGAAAGAAAATTTTGAAAAATTCCAATACTTGATTAACATCAATAACAACAACTCTATATGTATGTATGGATATGTACCTATGGCCAGCTGATTTGTTGGTAAAATCAGAACGGAGGCTGCTGTTAGTAGAAGGTATATCTGGAATCTACAGCAACCATGCCACGAATCGGACCTTCTCAAATAAAAAAAAAAAATATACATTTATTAGAATTAAATTGAAATTTGGTGAACAAAATATAATTTTAAAAGAGTTTAAATAAATTTTTTAAATAAAAATGAAAACTGTATGAAAAAAAGAACTATACACATACCCATACATATATAAATACAAATATATTTTTCACTAGTGACTACAAAGATAGTTTTAAAGAGAACACTTTAATTTTTAATTTGTTCAATATATATATATATTTCAGATCAGTATCCATTTAGCAATCTTAACACTGACTTTTTTCTTCCTGTGACAAATTTAACAAAACTTATACTTAAATATTGGGAGTCATCTGTAATTCGTCCATCATCATCGTCCTGAGCGCAGATACTTTTTAATTTGTTTAAATTTTTCCCCCCTCTTTTATGTACTCTTGTAGTAGATATTTTGGCAGTTTCAATGCAGCGAGTACGCTTCACACTTACTTGATGCTTGGTGGCATAACGGCAAAATATTTTTTCTAAGTAATAAAAGATACTGATCGTTTCACCGATTAACTTAAGTGCAAGTTAATATAAAAACATCAGGACCTTATATACAAATTCCGCACCACATTTAAAGACGCAATTTAGCTATCTGATGTTAGATATCGCTAAATAAATAAAAAAACTCTAAATATGTGAATGTGTATGCTAAAGCTGTATCAACAAACACGAATCGCGAACCAATTGACATGACAACGAAAGAGATATTCATTTTGTTATGAAAAGATATTGTTGTGTAAGTATGAATGTGTATGCGTACATGTGTACATAAAACGGGAAATGAAATGCGTTCTAAAACCGTAAAGTTGCCGTATTGATCAGTTCTACATTTGAGCCTTCTTCAAAAATCTCTTCTGCGTATTGGGCTGCCACCAATCAGCTACATTACCATTGAAATCAAATTGGCGGCCAATGTTATCAAAAGCGTGAGTGATCTCATGGGCAATACCGCAACCTAAGGCACCGTAATTCGTGTATTGCGGACGATCGCCATTGAAGATGTAACCTTGGAGGATGGATGCAGGGAAATATATAAAAAAATTATAAAATTTATGTGTTTATTATTAGTTCGTCACTCTTTACATTAAAAATAGAAGAACTTTAAAATTTATAGAAGTATCAATTGAATCTAAAATATTTCTATAAGTGGAAGTATAACTTTTTATACTTTTTATACTTTTTTTTTGAAATGTTTAAAATGCTCAATAGAAAAGCCTTTCCGGCAAACTGTATTGAAATGAAACATTTATACATAAGAAATATCAGACATAAATCTGTTTTATAAAGACACAAATACTTTTTGAGTTAATAAGAGATGATGAAAGCATGGAAAGTTAATCCTTAGTTACAATATTTAAAATAAAACCAATCATACTGGAAAGACATACTTATGCTGTTAATATTCCGCATGTAGCGAGCATTCACTTGATCGTTCTATAGATCCGTATAATCAATCCACTGCGCCTCATTTACTGTCATTCGAAACTTGTTAAAAGTAAAAATAATGCGATGACGTTCTAACTTCAATATTGAATGGAAATATTTAGTCGGCTCTATTTCGACACTATCATATATTTTCTTTAATTCCTTACTATCTCGCAGTTCATCGATATATCCGATATAAGTTTGAATGTTATTTAACTTTCTTTTAGCTTCTGATTTTGTCTTCTCATCCATCCAGATTATTTCGTTGGGTACGCCTTCAAATGCATCCCGTACATTGTTGAATATTTCCACGGCATCGGTCTTCGAGTCATTCGAGAAGAATTTATTGATATACAAATATCCTAATGGTAATGATACGCTTTTTTGTTGTTTTGAAATTGTTTGATGAGATGTTAAGACGCGTAGAAATATTATAGTGTTAATATTGGGACAGAATACTTAAAGAGTTTTAAAAACAAAAGCACCACTTACAAGGATTCCCTAACGATTTCAGTACACTGTTTCGATCTGCTGACCTCTTCAGTTATGCCTGTTACACCGGTATAATATTTCAATTGCCTCATGCGGAAAGCTTTGCTTAAATAGGGCACCGCATATGCATGAATACGCCACATCATATAATTGGCTATATCAAATTGGGAAACTATTTCAATAACATACCTAAATTGTTAAAAAATTCGACACTCATCACATTTATCTCTTCATTTTCATCGACAAAGAGACCTTTGGGAGAATGGCTGCTGATATAGTCCTTCCACTGAAAATAAAGATAATTGTGCTGCACTCTCTGAATCGTTTGATAATTTACGTAATCGCGGATATTTTGTACTTTTTCTTTAGGTGTTGTAATCTAAATAAAAAAGTTATTAATAATTTTGTTTTTGTAAGAAATTTACTATGAATTTACTTTTGCCAAACCCATTTCAAACTGGACAGCTCCCATTAATTCGTTTCTAGCTGCTTCTCTTTCTGCTCCAAACAAAACCGCAATATCAACCATGTAGTCGTAGTAGGCCGAAACTCTACTTTCATTCAAACCTTTTACTTAATACGCCCGATCCAAAGCAAGCTCGGGTTCACTCAGCTAAAAAGATCCAAATTTAAAATTCAAATATGAGAAACTTCCAATAGAAGATTCTGCTTTGAAGCAGTTACCGACTATAAATCTTCCATTTATTGTAATTAAGA
This sequence comes from Ormia ochracea, assembly GCA_963402855.1. Lineage (NCBI taxonomy): Eukaryota > Metazoa > Arthropoda > Insecta > Diptera > Tachinidae > Ormia > Ormia ochracea. The sequence goes on from OY727105.1 coordinate 5,852,607, forward strand.
ACAGGATGCCAAAAAGCTACAACGGCTAATAATAAAGAAGCTTTTCCTTATTTAAAATGTTCAAATTAACGAATTCGAACGGTAAGAAAAAAGCAACTTTAGAAAGCAGCAACTTCTTTAAACTTAAGAAACTTTGAGAATCTGTGAGCGTACGCAAACGTTTGCTAGAGACAAAATTAGGACATTCCCCAAAAAAAATTACAAAAAATCGAATTTTTCCATTTTAGTTAACTCGTTCTGAACAGTGTTATAAGTATAATGTAGTACTTCAGTAGTTTTTCATATAACTTTCAAACTAAATTCAGAACAGTTTTTATGCAAAGAATATGAGACATTTTCACAGTCATCGAGCAAGTTGTAACGGAGAATAATTATTAAAGTTTTGTTTGTTAATAGAATTACGCCATTTTTAGAAATAACTTCTTACAAACTTACCATAACAATATATTTTGTAGAGTTTTTCAGGTCACGGTACAGTCCAAAGCTGAACAAAAAATTCGCATTACAGACCACACATTTTTCTGTATTTGCCTTTTTTATTACCACATTTTATGGCCAAATACTTTTAGCAAAATTAAGAAGAATTGTTTTTTATGTTATATGACACTTATCTATGTTATCACGTTATACATACTTCTTAGACACGAGCAATTTGAAATTGGGTGCTACATATATAATCGTACATACATATATAGGACATACATATATAGGTTGTCAGCTTATTTAATGAAAGTAAAAAAAAACTAACTTTCTTTTTTCGAAAAATTTAAAAGGCAAGTTGGTTAAAAATTATTCCGATTTGCGAAATACTAATTTATTTATTTCATATTATATATTAAACTATAAAAAAATAAGAAAAACGAAAATAAATTAATTTTCTATTGATGCAAGAAATTGTCAATAACAAATTTTTAATACATTTTCTCTATAACGCATTAATTACTATTTCGTATGACAACTTTTTTGATTTTCAACAGCCTTCAGTGGATTTGGCATTGAGTCAACAAATTTTTGTGTGGTTGCCGTCGGTATTTTGTTCCACTCTTCGATTAACGCTCTTTTCCAAGTTTCTTTGCTTTGATTTCGTATACTATTTTCCAACCACGTTCAAGTCCGGATATTGTGCAGGTTGTTCCAATGAGGGCAGCTCCATATAAGCCCGGTTTGAACAACATTGTATTTGTGCTTCGTGTTATTATCTTGGTTTCTCAGACCAAATTTTTCAGCACTTTGAATCAAATTTTCCTTGAGGATGTTCAAATACATTGTTTTATACATGTTTCCTTCAATGAAAACTAAGTTTCCAACTGCCGTGGCGGTCATGCAAGCCCACACCATAACGTCTCCTCAGCCATAGTTAACTGTCGCGCGAAAGTTCTGTGATTGATGCTGCGTATTCGACTTCCGCCAAAGATAGGATCTTCCACTTGAAGCAAAGACATGAAATTTAGATTTATCTGAAAATATTACCGTATTCCAGAAATTTGCTTCTTTTGATATAGGGGTATTTGCTATCGCTAATCGATAGCTAATAAAAGGCTTCTTCTTCTTCAGGCTTCTCGACCATCAAACTCATGGGAACATAAACCCGCCAAACTGTTGATGCACTACACATCTTTGCAATAAGAATGGCAAGCCCATTTGCTGATACCCTTGGGTTTCCTTAATTTTTCTTATTATGCAATGCCCATCACATGCAGAAAATATCTTGTCAGGATCCGTTTTAGCCTTTTTAGAATTTTCAATTCTATTCCCCTTTGAATAGCTCTCTATTACATCCTGCACTATGGGTGCAGAAAAATTCTATATGTCTGCAATTTTGAGCTGACTTTGTCCAGTTTCATAATGTTGATAACTAACACGCATTGTTCTATAGATGTGCGCCGACCCATATTCATTAAAACATGCGTATTACTTTCAAACTCTGAAAATACATATACTAAAAATGGGCAAACCTTGGTAGAGAATATCAAACTAAGAAGTAACTGCATTATATTTTTAAATATAACGTTACGGCCACAGTGAAGGTTTTCTACATCAAATAAGCTGAGAGATTTAAAGAGATATAATTTTCTTTTTTTTTTTTTGATAATTCTTATAGAGCAAGTGCAAATATTAAAAAACGAAAAACATTTTTTTAAGGACCGGTGTTGCCAATTAAATCGTTTTTTGTTTCTTTTTAATATTACAATTACTTTACGGGCTACATTTCTGTTTGCCAAACTGTAAAACTGAAAACCACTGTATCTTGCGGACATGTGCATCGATCTTAAACACAAAGAGATAGTAAGAAAACTCGATTCCAAAATGTCATCTGTGGAATAAGCCTCAAATATAAATCATCTGTGTCACCGGTAAGCCTAAATCTATGCACAATCCCCATCCCCGGATTGTACATATTGCCAATTGTTCGTTTTCTTTTTTTAACGGTCCTTGCCAGAGTTTCGCTGATATTCCAATATATGTAAATTAACCGGCAATTGCTTTCCACGGTAAACGTTGATGCTGAAATTAGATCTAACTGTAACTTTTTAACAGCATTGGTCTGTTGCTGCTGTTGTTGCTGCAAGAGCCGTTTATTCCATATTCTACAGTGCAAATTAATTATTTATAATTCCTTTCCAATTTACATAAAATTTATCAAACAGATTAAGTAAATAAAACAATAAAAAGAACGCAATATTTGGTGTTCTGTAAAATGAAATATCTTTATATTGTTTTGGCGCTTTATTTTTATTAATCCAGTCTTTAAAAGTGCAGCTCTTGTCTGCTCAACGGCTAAGTTCTTATTCCCTATTACATTGTTACCTACTTATAAATAATTTATGAAAATATAATTAGTTGCCTAGAGTTGAGTGACTTCCTAAAGTCCCTTAAAAATAACTTAGTTAGCGAAATTATAGTTTTTTTTTTTTTTTTTTTTTTTTTTAACCAAAAAAAGCTCTTTGTCTCTAGCAAAGCTTTTGGCTTGTCCGCAGGAAAACACCCAGGGTCTAGGCAGGAATCGAACCCGCGACCTCCGCTTTATTAGGCTGAGCATTATTCACTCGCCGTAGAAGTATCATGGGGAAGTATTGGATAACAATAATTCCAAACAGGCAATCATAAACAATTTGGAATGCTTAGCATGTGCAATGATGCACTTGAAATGTGCTTAGCAAATGCATCAGTTTGTTTTGACTGTGTGTAGGTGTGTGGTATTAATGTGGAGCAGCAAAACATAACAACAATTGTCCAGCACATAAATTGTGTCGTGCCTTTTCAAGTGCATATTTAAAGCATCAAATGACCGTCACATCTGTGAATGAAGTTAATGTATTCCACACGTACTCAATGCAGGCAACTATGACTGTTGTGTTGTGCTACTTAGTGCATGTCATACAGACTGCTGGGATCACACTACAGTTCCCTCCCAAAAAAAAGAATTAATCACTTTGAACTACTGCAAATGCTAGTGCTCATGAGGCGTATTTCTCTACACGTGCTCAAGAATATCTTTCGTTAAAGAGAATAGAGAAACAACAATTTCGAAAAAAAGCTAGATCTTTAATTTACTTTTAATTGTGTAGATATTTACGAATGTGTGATTGTATGAGGACCAACATATTGAGATAACCGTTATTACAAAAATGTAATTTAAAGCGCTTTGCAGATATTTCAATTTAATTCTCTTAAAGTTACTGCCATTACTGATCTGCCTTCAAAATTTTGTAAATATCAATGAAGATATATGAAATTTGGCCAATATTCTGCAAAGCGGTGTGTCTAGCCTCACTGTGAAGGAAGAAGTGTCAAAAGAATTGTCCAAAAAAAAGTCAGGAGATGCAGACCAGATTACACAAACAATAAATTTCACAATGTCAGTAATCAGTAACATTAATCATAATATATCCTTCACGGAAACTTTTTCATCTGATATAATATCGTAAAACTGCTCTCATAATAACCCTTAATGCTTTTGGGGTAATATGATACGTGTAGTCAGCCCATTATCCCTTGAGTTTGCGCATGTGTTAACACATCTCTTTTATGCAAGTCTGGTATCACCGTACTCTGGTTTGCGAAAGCGCTTGTCAAAACTATAATACTAACGCAAATATCTTGCGAAAGCTATTTACTAAACGCAACTGAAGTAAAACATGTAAATCCCATATCTGATACGTGATATTTATTTATTTTATACAAAACATATATTATAAGGTAATAATGAAGTTCCTTATTTTTAGCATTAAGTATTTTTAAAAAATATATATGTATATTTTTAGCGTATTGAGTTTTTTTTTTTTATTAAGTTTAACTTTTGTTATATCGACGAAGTGCAAAAAAAAATTTTTTTTTTTTTATAAAGAAATATTAATTTAAACATTAAAAATGTTAAATTGATTTTTATGATCTCAAAAATAAATAATTTTTTATTTTATTTCTTATTTGCATCGTTATAGTTGTTTGATTACTGCTGACAAAATTCCTTGCCGGCTTTCTTATATGACATACATTTTGACAATTGATAAAGCACAGCATTGCCATTTTTAATTTTGTGATGTCCGTATTGCCACTTTTTCAATATGATTTGCGCATGGACTTACGTTAATGTTATAGAGTACCAAATTAGTCAGTTACGCAACTTACTTATGTATCGCATACGCTTTTGCATCGCAAACGAGAGTAACCTCCACAACTTAATACAGGGAAAACATTTTAAATTTATGATGAGCAACCGATAAGATAAACTATTTTTGGATTTTAAATTCCCAAAAATTTATTTTAAACGTCAGAAAGTGATTGTATGTGTGGCAGCAAAATAAACTGAAGCAGGTTGGCGTGATTTGATGCGCAAAAGGGATTTCTGATATTATGTTTTAAATTTGCATATTGTTAACATCGTAGCAAGGAGTAGCAAATAAAAATTTAAGGCAATAATAATAACAAGATAAGGTAGAATTATTAATTTTGATGTAGTTTTGATTTGGAAACTTGTTTAAGTCTGAGTGGTGAAATATTAAATATATGTTGCATTCGAAGGCGATGTTGGCTGAAGTAGTTCTCACTGTACGATTCAGAGTGTGGCTACTGGTACGAACCGGAGATGCAGGCATGAATTTGCATTAGTCATAAGAATAATGTGTATGTTGTAGGATCTGGTTCTGAGGATATTTTAATTTCTTTATTTATTTATATGTTTGTGTTGCCACGACAATGAAACGGAAAAGCTGGTAGAAGGTGTAGAAGAGGCTGCGAATGTTGTTAGTGATCCAGCAAACTAAAACAGGTTTTTAGTGCAACTCCACTGGGACATCAAACTATTAGGTGGCTCATTCTCAGTGGAATTGAAATCAGCACATTATCACTTAAGGTTTTCATGGAAGAATATTTCCAAACAGTTTTAAGAAATCCTTTTAAATTGCAAATTATCATTGTAAAAACTTTTCCAAAGAAATTACGTCAAGACTGTGCACTTTCTTAGAAACTAATACGACGTGTGGGATGAAACCATAATTGTTCTCAATTTCCTGATATCGCTTGTTTTGACAAAAAATATTTCGTGATCTTTTGGAGATAATTTCTTAGTTGGTGCCAATTATATTGTTACGGCAGGCTTAAAACTTGCATTGCACTCTTAAATCAACTCTGAATCCTTCAAGGGCATTCAGATCTTATAGAAGAACCAACTGGAAACATTTAAGAAATTACGCTTGGAAAGTAGTTTTGAAAATTTCCCTGCCTTTAAAACAAACCGAAATTTTTTATTTTATTAACAATTTCTAAAATACGGAAACTTTTTTCTGATTATCATGAAATTTATTAGAAGATTGAATTTATCTGCCTATGACGACCTTTTGAAGGATAATTCTATATTATTTCATGAATTGTTGTTTCTACTTCCGCTCCATTTCCAAGAAATACGAGAGGATTATGTACTACTAGAAACACTCTTAGTGACATACCCAATTAATGCGAACCCTCTGAATGTTTAACGAGCCCATTTAAGTATCAGATAAATCAATAAATACTTATAAATATTTCATCTAAATCTGAAAGGAATATCACAGTCAGTGGCCACTAAGCATCCCCAGCGCCTCATAAACGTCATTATTAATAACCATGTGAGCATCGGTTCCATCGATAAATTCAATTAAAAATTGTAATGTCTACTGGAAATATTGAAATCAGTGGCATTATTAGGCCACTGATTTCTTTCGAAATGCGTAATTTTAGAAGGAATGCGTTGTATTTTATTTCAAAACTTTGGCCATGAATATGTCAAATACCTTAGCCAGGTGGTAGTGACTGTAAAACAAAAGTAAAACGATAACGCGACGCATAACAAACTGTGTACACAAATCTAAGGAAATTGTGTAAGCGGTCTTACTGTTTTCTACGCAGCTTATATACATGTATATATATAAATATTGCTCCGATTTTGTATATAAGAGCGTGATGCTACAGGTTTTGTTCAAAGTTTAGTCGATCGTGTTAACTGTTCGAGTGTGCTAAAAAAGTTTCCTTTATCTTTTAAAAATTGCTGTTCTTTCTATTATGCTGATAAGAAACAAGTAAGTCCTTTTAAATACTAGTGAAGACAGCGGCAAACATTATTTATAGAGACAAGGTCGAAATAATGTCCTTGTCTCTATGTCTAGTAAGTCCTTTTAAATATAATTAGTGAGAAGTGGATGTGAAAAGAAATAATAGTGAAGACTGCGACAAACATTATTTAGAAGGACAAGGATATTATTTCCTCTGTGTTCCGCTGTGATGTCCTCTTTGGGAAAATAAATAATTTTTTAAATTCGTAGTGTGAATGCCTATATGTGGAAAGTATCGTGGTTACATACGAGTGGATTTAAAAAAAGATATGGAAATTATTTTTATTGATACTTCGAAAGGGAATTAAAATTTATTTAAATATTTTAAATTAAAGAATGTTGATTAACATGGAACGATTTCTTATTTCTTTGCTTTCATCCAGAAATCCATTTAGATGGCACACCAGGTCTATTGTGAATAGATCCCTTGTAGTAGTAGCAGTGCTTGCGATCGTATTACCAGCAGATCCATTTGTCAAAGGTAGTTTTTTTGTTGTTAATAAAGCTTTTAGTTTATAAAATATTATACATTTTCTAGGATTAGCAGTAAAATCTTCCGCGGAAGATGAACGCAATGAAAAATACGATGGGCGCACAGGTTGGTTTTTATTTTTTTCATACAATACAATATTGATGATTATAAAACTTTCTCGTATTTGCAGAGTCCAGTACGACTGCTAACAACTCTTTGGATCTTAAGGTATCCAATTCGTCTGCATCACCAGACGAATGCAATTTAAGAACCGTTTGCCTAACACCGGAATGCATTCACACAGCATCGGAAGTTTTGAGTAAAATGAAACCGGAAGTGGAGCCCTGCGACGATTTCTATCAATTTGCTTGTGGAACTTACATTGAAGAAACTCCACTACCCGAAGATAAATCAGAAGTGAATACGTTCTCCTTGATGAAGGATAAAGTTAATGAACAAATAAAGAAAATTATAGTAAAAGAAAGATCCGAAACTGAACCAAAATATTTCAAATTGCCAGGTCTTTTATACAAGGCGTGCATGAATGAAAGTAAGTTTTTAGAATTTTCTTCATCTTTTTTTTGGATGGGAATGATAAACCGGATCATTTTTCTTTCAGCTCTAATTGAAAGTTTGGGCGTCGAGCCAATGAAAGAAATTTCAGACTCTCTGGGTGGTTGGCCAGTTATTGAGGGCGACTCGTGGGATAGCAATGATATATGGACTTGGCCAGAAACGGTTAAGCAATTCAAAAATTTGGGTTTCAGCATGGATTATCTGCTTGACTTTTCAATTATTTTCGATTTAAAAAACTCTTCGAAACGCATTATTGATGTAAGTTTGTAAGATTGATGTTAATACTTCGTGGATGGGGCCGCGAGTATACCCAAATTACTTCTTTTCAACTGCGAAATAATTTCTTCGAACGAAATTTAATCGAATTTAATTTAATCGAATTTTACTTTAATTATGAGAATAATATAGTCCTGTTCCGGTTCAAGTTGTTCAAAGTAAAATAATTATAAACATATTTCGAAATTTTTATAATGTAAATTTTTTTATGTGAAAACATTTCAAGTAATCGAGCTTTGAAAATTCATTATTAATATTTTCATAGATTAATTCTATAATGTTTAAGCTGATCGGGTGTGAAGTTTTCCGCGTGATATGCCTTTGCTGGCTATGAAATGCGCATAAGAGGGCGCTGATAACGCGAAATAATCGATTCGCGATTCGATTGTTCAGCATTGTATGAAAGATATTCTTTTAAATTTATTGGCTTGCAGTTCTGTAAAGGCCGATTTATGTACATGTATAGATATATTTACTTGTCATTGTACCGTTCCAGTTCGACCAGTCTGTAACTGCGCTCAGTAGGGTATATTTGGTAAAAGGATTGAACGAAAGCGTCGTCTCAGCCTATTATGACTACATGGTAGATATTGCTGTACTTTTTGGAGCTGAAAGAGAAAGAGCTAAAAAGGAATTGATGGAATCGTTGCTGTTTGAAATTAGTTTGGCCAATGTAAGTAGAGAAAATAATGATTCCTATAAAGGAGAAACTCATTATTTTCTCTATCACGTTTTTCTTCGTTTAGATATCTTTGCCTAATGAGGAGAGACGCAACTCTAGCCGTTTATACAATTTGATAACTGTAAGAAAAATGCAAGAAACGTATCCTTATGTCGAGTGGAAGGATTACATCAACGCTTTGTTGCCGGAGGAACTTAAAATTGATGAAGATGAGGTGATAAATTTGTCGGTACCCAGTTTTTATGACAAATTGGGCCATATATTGGCAAGTACTGAAAAACGTGTCATCGCCAATTATATGATGTGGCGCATACACGATTATTCTGTGACTTTTCTACCCGAAAACTTCCGTAAAAGAAAACTGCAATATTTTACGGTAGTATCAGGCAGGAAAGAGGAAGTAGCCAGATGGAAGGAGTGTGCAAATATTGTTTCGGGCAGGTAAGCAATATGAAATTGCATGTGGAACTCAAATATTTGGTTTTAAGTTCAATAGTCTCCTTTAGTTTAACTTTCTCTTAAAAGTAAATCTCCACCATATTATCCTTTGTGTATTTCCTTTCCATTTGATTGTATATTTCTATACATTATTAATTTGTTTCTTTCTTTCGTGTTTGTATTTGTCTGCACCGTATTTTCCTACAAGTATTGTAAATATCCATTTATACTGTTTTTTTATTTTTTTTTTCTTTTTTAATATCTTTTATTATCTTACAGCGGTATTTAGTATTTAGTACTCTCTTGTATGCTTTCTTCCATATTTCTCTTATTCCTTTTTCTCTTTTTTATCTCAATTAATATGTGTTGTAGCTCAATAACTTTTGATTTTTTTCTCGCGTGTTGTGGGCAGTTTCTTATGTTTCATATTAAATTGAATTTTAAATGTTTATCGTAAGAAATTCGTGGCAATGGCTGTCAAATGATGTATGTTTTTTCAGAGTTATTATTATTCCTTTTTTTCCTTTAAAAATTGTTATAAAACAGATTTTTAATGGTATTACCATGTTATGTACTTTATCTACAAAATAAATTAAATATTACATGCATATCGACATGACTGGAAGGAACCATAAATTCGTTACATATTCAAAAATATATATACTAGATTAATATACATATATTAAGATATGCACATATTATGAAATTAAATTTAAATTTTCGATATAAAACTTCGATATATAATTTCGCAATTTTCACTTTCACTTTCTATTCGCAAAGTTTATCCATGTGCAAATACTTACAAATGGGCATGTATATTCGTTCCCATATTCAAAATTTATTTTAATTTTGCAAGCACTCCATGTGACGTGCCTAATTAGTATTTCTTAGATAAAAACATATTTTCGCTTTTATCGAAATACTTTCGCCCTTGTTTTGTCAGATGGAGAAAATGCAATACTAACTAAAACTAAAATTGAAAGCATTAATTTGTATCTTCCTTTTTTCTGAAAAAAGGTTTCCAATAATTCAAATAAGTTTTATCTGCATCTAATAAGTAAATATGAGTGCTTCTGCATTTGCGAATGACTTAAATCACTTAAATTACTTTGTAGACAACATCTGGAGTTTAGGAATTGTTAAAGGTTTCACATAATCTATAAACATGCGAAAGCTTCTTATTGCCTTGACGCTTTTATTGTACTCGTATGAGCTCTTCCTTCCTCTTCTTTTTAGTTTAACTCTCCTTTGTGTTAATCTTTTGTGTATTTCCATTCCATTTATTGTACATTTCTATATATTATTAATTTGTTTGTTTGTTTCTTTCGTGTTTGTGTTTGTCTGTGCCGTATTTTCCTACAAGTATTGTAAATATCCATTTATATTCTTTTTTTATTTTTATTTTTTACATCAGTTCAATCAGTTACATAACTTTGTACACAATATCTAAACTTTAGGAATTGTAAAAGATTTCACATAATCTATAAACATGCGAAAGCTTCTTATTACCTAAGCGCTTTTATTGTACTGGTATGAGCTCTTCCTTTTATTATTAATATGCATATTTTTTGAACTCAGTGGAATTTTTATTAGGCAGAACGTGCTAACATTTAAAGTTGATTTTTATCACTATTATTTTCTGCCGGATTAGTGTTTCGCTATTAAATCTTTACTTTAAGCTAACACTAGTTGAAAAAAGTACAGTTATCTTCATCTTAACATTCAAGGTGAAAGTTTTTCCCTTGAAGTTCCCATATTCTTGTTTCTTGTCCATATAGTTGCATTGGGGTTTATGTCTGCACTACAATATTTTATTTTTAAACCTCTGGCCTTGACAGACTTTTGACCTATTCCAAAAAAAAACACTTAAATTCAGCAAGTTAACGTGCCCTAATTGTTTGATAATTAAGACCATTATAGATCTAATTTAGCTATATTTTTTATTTATATTATTTTTTACAGTTATTTTCATATCCTACATGTTCCTTATCATTTATTTTTAAAATGAAATTTCTCACTCCCTCATGAAACGCAACTTTTATTCGGCACGCTTTTAATTCTCTCAAAAAACATTATAAAACAACTGCACGAACGCTCATCTAAATTGAATTAATAAAATGATACTAATGATATCATAATTCTTATTTCTCCACAACATTTCGTCAACAAAAATAAAAATAAATAGTTTAGGGATAGCCGTTGGGAGCCTTTACGTACACAAATACTTCAAGGAGGATTCAAAAGGCATTGCCCTAGAAATGGTAAACAACATACGGAACGCGTTTGGTGAAATATTGGATAAAGTCGATTGGATGGATCCGTCTACAAAATCAAAGGCAAAAAATAAATTATATGGTATGCGTAAGTACATTGGCTATCCCGACAAACTGATGGACTACAATATACTAGAGAAATATTATCGCGATTTGGAAATTAATCCAGAAAAATATTTCAAATCCTTCTTGAATAAAGTTATATTCTACAGGAATAAATCGCTTAAAAAATTCAGATCCCCAGTAAATAAAACCAGGTGGACAGAAAGTGTGAATCCAACGGTTGTCAATGCTTACTATTCGCCGATTGAGAATAGTATTAGTAAGTTGCATAAATATAATTGTGGCTTCTTTTAAGATTTTTAAATTAAATTTTAAATTAAGAAAATTTCTTCAATTGAAAGATTTTGATTCGATTCGTAGCGAAGGCTTTACAAGTAAGCATATCTTCTTATATAGTGCAACTTTGGCCCCTCAACACTATTATTCAAAAGTGATGATAAAAACAGAAAATAAAGATTTTAATAAATCGTTGTAATACAACTTATAACTATTGAAAAAGAGAATAAAAAAAATACATTTAATTTGTTTCCGACGAGTCGATCAAAACTTGGTAGCGAATTATAAAAAAGAAAAGTCTCTAGATTAAGCAAAAAAATATATATCAAATATATTCTTATATAAAATTATAAAATGTATTTATTGTTGAAAATATTTTTCAGAGTTTCCCGCTGGTATTTTACAAGGCCACTTCTTTAATAGTCAACGCCCCAAATACATGAATTACGGAGCCATTGGCTACATTATTGGGCATGAGATCACTCACGTCTTGGACGATGAAGGTAAACAATTTGATGTTGATGGAAATTTGGTTGATTGGTGGACGCAGGATACGGAAAAAACATTTTTGGAAAAAGTCCAATGTATAATTAATCAATATGGCAACTTTACAGATAAGCAGACTGGCCTGAATGTAAGTTAAGCAATGAGTTAAGCTCTGAGGTCCTACAACAGCTGTACTAATTATTTTTTGGAATTTTTTAGTTAAATGGTATCAATACGCAAGGCGAAAACATTGCCGATAATGGCGGCATTAAGGAAGCCTATTTAGCATACAATAAATGGGTGTCTGTGAACGGTATCGAACCTAGTTTGCCTGGTTTAAATTATACACAGAATCAAATGTTTTGGATATCTGCTGCACAAACTTGGTGTGACATATCTACGAAAGGTGACGCTTTGCGCATTATTTTTCTTCTGTAATTCGTAAATGTCTAATAAAATGTACGTGTAATTTGTTGCAGAAAGTCTTAAATATCGCATCACAACTGGAGTGCATTCGCCAAATGAATTCCGTGTTTTGGGCCCCCTAATGAACATGAAAGACTTCTCGCGGGATTTCCACTGCCCTGACAATTCACGCATGAACCCTGTTCATAAATGTGAGGTTTGGTAGATTTAAAGTTCTCTTTTCAATAATTTTTATATTTTTATGGGTTTATGGTTTTATTATTAAACGTTATTTCATTAGTCTTAAATATATTTCACTTTTGTGTTCAACAGATAAATTTATTTTTTTCAAATATTTTATGTTTCTTACAGTGAAAACAAAAAAAAAATTATAATAACAGTTTTATTAAATATCTATACTATTTAGAATTATTGTGAAATGAATAAAGAAATAAAAAAAATATTTAATTAATATATTTCACTAAAATAGAATAGTAGGCGCAACTATTTGCAGAGCTGGGGGTCTTGTTTATTTGGGACATAAACCGTATAAATTCATTTATTATATGAATTGTTTCATTTCTCTAATAACTAAGTGGTAGTGTAACCCACAGTCAGTCTGACTTGTCTAAGGTAGCATAACATAACAACGAATGAATAACGAAAATGAGTAATTGATTACTTTTGTCAAAGATCATTTCTCCCCGAATACAACGTTTCATTAAACAGGCTCGGATCGGCTGAGAGGAAATCTCCGATACTTAGCATTAAAGTGAATTTCAGAAATATTTCGAAAAGAAAATATTGTGACTATATAATAAAATTATTTCGGTGTGACGTTGTTTAGTAAATCAAAATCATTTTTAGTACAAAAAAAGATCCTGCAAAAAGTGAAAGCACTTTCATATGCGCCAAATTTGAAGATATTTTTACTCTTCTAAAATGTATACACGAAGCAACGAACACATTAAAGCGAATGAAAATAGAAGTAGATCCGAGCAATGGTTTCTACCATTTCGCATATGGAAAATTTATTGATGAAAGCATAACAGCTGATGACAAGATTGCAGAGAGCATATTCTCCAAGGTAAGCAAACCTTCACCCCCGCATTACAAGGTTATTTTATACGAAAAATGACCCGAAACGGATCCGATTTGTACGCTGTGTGCATGAGTACGAGAAAGAATTTAGAAATTTTGGAATTTATTGACAAAATACTAGAATTTGTATTTTCTTCTTTGAAGACTTAATTGATGACTTGGATGTCGAGCAGCTGAAGGAAATTACGGACCCTGTTAGGTAGTTGGCCCGTAGTTGTTGGAGAGTCCTGGGAGGCTAAAACTAAATGGAATTTGCAGGAAGGTGTTACAAAACTAAAAATCTAGGTTTTTTGGTCTCCGCGATTCCGAAGAACCCTGCAAGGAATATCCTCATGGTAATTTCGTATTAAATCAAACTTTTTCCCAAATTAACACATCTTGTGTGGAAGCACTTAAGGGAAAATTCATAACAATTTTATTGATTTTGTAATCCTGGAAGCCGCGATCTTTGCCATTTGCAGTTACTAAAGTTACAAACTAGTTCAATTCTACTATATTTACGTTGTATAGAATTTTCCGGTTTGGTAAGCCACGCGGTTTTTATTTGTCAGACAACGATTTACAGGATAGCTGCTCAGATGCCTCTGTAAATACCGTGAATTACACGGACTTCTAAAGGGTGCAGATTTCCACACGGCCAGATCAGATCTTACAAATCATTCGCCATTGGCATTATCCAATAGCAGTTTATATAGTACTGGTAGGCACCTTTTTGCTCAATATTATTCGATCCTAAATCAAGTCGGACATATTTCAGTATTTAATGTGTCAAATCATTTAATCAGATCGGAAGAGTGTATAAATAGTGTGCTACTGACATCCTTGTGTGTCATTTTAAAAAGGGAAATAAATTATAATTTATTAAATTTTTTTTTAACGAAAGTTAAAGAACATTAAAATTCATATCGGTTATCCTGAAGAACTTTTGGATACCTCTAATCTAGAAGAACTGTATGACAGAGTGAAAGCTGATCCGAAAAAATATTTCCAATCAATAATGAAATCAAGACAGAAATCGAAAGCAGTTTTGTCTGGATATCGAGAAATTATTAACTTCTTCTAGTAATTTATAATTTGTTAATAGATTTCCCTGCAGCCATCCTCCAAGGTCACATCTTCAATAGGGATCGCTCGCAATACATGAATTACGGTGCCTTAGGTTACGGTATTGCCCATGAGATGACTCACGCTTTTGATAGCGACGGCCGAAAATATTATAGTAATGGCAATAAAATCAATTGGTGGGGTTCCGAGACTGAGAAGGCATTTTTGGAAAAGGTTCAATGTATGATTGAACAATATTCCAACTACACGGAAGAGCAGACAGGCCTACAGGTAAGTGATGTTTAGATTATACGTGCATTTCCTTTCATGCGTACACACATACATTCATATCTATGTACATATTTATTCCACTTCATTTTATTTCACTTAATTTCATTTCAATTCGCTTTCACAGCCTTTCATACATGACAACATTCCCACACACAAACCATGGGAATGCCAGTTCGACTTCCGCACCCATACATGTACATACGAGTACATAGTCTTTTTTTATTTTTATTTTTTTGTTTATTTTCTTTATTTTTAGTTAAACGGTAAAAATACTCTAAATGAAAATATTGCCGATAACGGCGCCGTTAAGGCCTCTTATTTGGCGTACAGTAAGTGGTTGAGCGTAAATGGCGAAGAACCTAAATTGCCTGGCTTCGAAAATTATACATCCAAACAAATGTTTTGGATATCAACTGCCCATGGGTTTTGTGCAAAGTTCAAAACGGGTGTGTATATCTTTATTTTTAATTATCCTAACTTTGAAGATATATACTGAGTCACTACATAAGTGCACATGTGGTGATGTGTGTATACATATGTAAAACTAAATGTGAATATCTATATATGTATGTATGTATGTATAATTTTTTGTAGAATCACTTAAAGGAAAAATCAAGTACGACTGGCATTCTCCCAACAAATACCGCATTATTGGCACTTTGCAGAACAACAAAGATTTCTCCACTGATTTCAACTGCCGTCCAGGATCTCCCATGAATCCTGCTAACAAATGTGAAGTTTGGTAGATTTAGTTCCAGTTTTCTTCTTCTTTTTACTGTATTGTAACATTTAAAATTTTAACTCTCTAAATTGTTTGTCAATTCTTTACATTAATGCAATAAAAGTAAAACCATATTTGGCAAACCCGTTCCGTTCCGTAACAACTAATTTGTTTCGTTTGCACACATATGGATGTGTGTGCATATGTGCAGAGTAGAGAACATTTCAGACTACGAAAGTATATATATATATATATATACAAATGACGTCTAGTGTAAAAGGGTAGCGGTTTTCAAATAAATCCTGTTTAAGCCACACGCTAAACTCATTCAGCAAACGAACACCACAATTAGGTCTTCTCTGATTGTTCTCTCAGTTTTTAATATTAATGAAATTAATGTTTATTATATGATTTCTGCTGATGCGTACAGGGCACAGTCGAGATCTCCTGCACTTGCGGCCGTATTTAGCAATTAAGTATCTCTTTGAACGTTGACTTCCAGGTATTCAACACCAACAAGCAATTTTAAGACCACGTTAATAAAACATTGATAAAATAATTTCAATATTTATTATAAATTCTTATTGGAAAAAAGTCTGTTTTCTCTATAATATATTTTGACAGTAATATTTATTTTGCGCAATACTTCGACACTGCTTTGACTCTCTTGTTCCCGCAATCATTTGAAATGTTAAACAATATGAACACTTTAAATAGTACTTAAAAGCGATAACAAATATGTATGTATGTGTGCTCGAGTACGATTCTGTTTTCTTTAATAACGAACAAAAATAACAAAATTCTTAACTTAAAAATAAAATTGTTGTTAGCATGGCATTGAAAAGAACGAAGCACTGTGGACCATAAAACTGAGATACAGAATCATACTCGTAGCAATCAAGTACAAATCCAAGCATACAAAAGTGAAAATTAGACTGTGTTGCGAACTACGTATTTAGATATGTAGATAACTGATCATAAAAGCTTTTTCAGCTGTTATATTTTTATTTATTTGCTTCACACAAGAGCGCTTAAATTAATATGTTTAAGTATATTTTGACTGTATGCAGCAATATTGCGCACCGGTCGTTTTCATCGTTTTACACTTCGTACTGATCCTCAAGATTTCTATATCTTCTGTATTTAAAAATATTTCTTTACAAGATTGAACTTTCAACCTGACCACCATATGAGATATTTTGTCCAT
Source organism: Ormia ochracea (assembly GCA_963402855.1). Lineage (NCBI taxonomy): Eukaryota > Metazoa > Arthropoda > Insecta > Diptera > Tachinidae > Ormia > Ormia ochracea. The sequence continues at coordinate 5,869,505 of OY727105.1, forward strand.
GAAAAAGGGGAAAAATTCGCAATTCATTATTATGTGCACAACGATCGCTTTTTCATGGCGTGTTGGGTAGTTAGACGATCACTACCGGTATACGGCCTTATACACCCATTCCGGATAACATTTAATCGACTAAATATACTCGTGAAATCGAGTAAATCGTTGGGCCCTTAAAACGTACTCGTTTAAAGTACAGCTAAGCACAATATGACAGCGGCAATTGTGAATTTGTGCTTAAATTCGAAAGCTTTAAAACTTCATGTCAAAGCTTCTGCCCCAAATGCAAAATTTTGCCTGTTTCGGCAAATGAATAGACTGGAAGACTGGCAGTTTTTTGATCTTTATCTCAGTGTAACGAGAATAACTTGTTGGAAATAGAAATAGTTTAAGTGAGGACCGGGCCGATTTACTGAATCAAAGTTTAAGGTGCGTTTGAAATAGTAGTAAATGCCAAGTGTCGTATGCAACGTAACTACGCATACGAGGAATAACTACTTTCATCGAAACCACATGCGATTTTGAAATAAAAAAAATACAAAAATAATGATATGTAATGATTTTACAATTTTTACCGATCAACTCAGTTTCTTGGACTTGTACTGTACGGACTTGCCGAGTACAATACCCATTAAATCGTAAAGCAATAGACATTTGCAATGAAAATTTTAACATAAAGTGGTGATTCGAAAGAAGTGGATGTCGCAGGATTTTACTTCCAATGTTTCCCTCCCAAAAGAGGCTAAAACGTAAATTTCACCAGTAAAGTATGCTGAAGCTCCTTTTTTGTCAGGTAAAATTATTTAACTCATAATGGAAAACCACGCACATCTTTTGCTTTGAATGCACTGCATTTATTCCCACCTTCAGACATGCAAAAAATGTTCAACTGCATTCGATAATAGATAATCGAAATTTTAAATTTAAGATTTTAAATAATTGAAAATCTTTGAATGCTCCAAAATGAATCTGGAAGTTTGTGCTGAATTTTTAGAAAATTCCAAAAACCTTTTCTTATATTAAAGACACAGAATTGATATTCACTGGAATATTTATAAAAGCTATTTATCTAACCATATGAGGCAAAAAGAATACTTTGGGAATGTTCGAGCATTAGAAACACAAAATACTCTGAAGAGAGCAAAGTAATTATTCATAAAACCTCTTCCCAATTGACTTTATATTTTCAGAATTCCAAATAACAACCAACTGTGCTATTCCTATTTCACAAGCCATGGAAGGCAGTAAAAACTTTGCTTTTCATACAAATTTGTACTTCAAGCGGTTGTTTGAAAAAATGTCGATGTTGTTGCCGAAAATTTAAGGATCATTGCTTATAATGAGGTCAAAGCCTTTTGAAATTTTCATTCCATATACTACATAAGACGTACTGATCTCCTTTATCTGATATCTTTTCATTTTCTCTTCCTAAAGAACCTATTCAAAATACTGTAGCTTTAATTTGACATCCTTCAATTCCATTTCCATATTGCAGCCCCATAAATTCTACATTCTGTAAAGTCTAGTCTACCCTTTGGTTCGCAATACTAATCGGAAAGCAGACATAATCTCTCTACCTCTCTATACACCATACGATTCTCTAGTGGAGACAAGAAATTGGAGTGGAGTGTGCAACCTTGGGAAGGCAAGAAGAGAGTTACATTTGAAGGTTTCAGTATACAATATTGTGCATTTCGTCAATCACCACCTTCCTTGCATTTGCATCTGCATCTTATAAGATTCCGAATCCATGAGGTTGATAACATTCTAGTTCCAAAGCAGTGCTCATGCTCATAATATACTTCGACAAAGAAACAATTATGCTCGTTATTAAAAAATAGTAAGAAAATTTCCATTGACATCTAGGCCAGACTAGAATTCGCTATACATACGTATGCACATATGAGGCAATAAGAATACATACATATATAGAATAATACAGAATAGTCTATGGAAATTATGTGTGAAGCAAAATTCCTGTAAAATACTCCCACTATTACAACTCCTTAACCATCAACATATTTATTTTTATACATTTATTTACAGCACACACACTTGCCGCTCTGCCCCGCTGTGCAGAGGTGAAATTTGGCCATCGTCAAGTGTGTCTGTGTGTGTGCATGAGTATACAAATATTATCTCTGGTTTCGCCTTGAAAATACTTTCCGTACAATCACCCGGTCACATTAACTGCGGAAAAGTAACAGAACTCAATACACGGAGAACATTTTCAATTTACGCTGAGCAACCGCCAAGATAAACTATTTCTGGATTTTATATTCCCAAAAATTTATCTTAAACGTAAGAAAGTGATTGTATGCGTGACAGCAAAATAAACTGAAGCAGGTTGGCGTGATTTGATGCGCAAAAGGGATTTCTGATATTATCTTTTAAATTTGCATATTGTTAACATCGTAGCAAGGAGTAGCAAATAAAAATTCAAGGCAATAATAATAACAAGATAAGGTAGAATTATTAATTTTGATGTAGTTTTGATTTGGAAACTTGTTTAAGTCTGAGTGGTGAAATATTAAATATATGTTGCATTCGAAGGCGATGTTGGCTGAAGTAGTTCTCACTGTACGATTCAGAGTGTGGCTACTGGTACGAACCGGAGATGCAGGCATGAATTTGCATTAGTCATAAGAATAATGTGTATGTTGTAGGATCTGGTTCTGAGGATATTTTAATTTCTTTATTTATTTATATGTTTGTGTTGCCACGACAATGAAACGGAAAAGCTGGTAGAAGGTGTAGAAGAGGCTGCGAATGTTGTTAGTGATCCAGCAAACTAAAACAGGTTTTTAGTGCAACTCCACTGGGACATCAAACTATTAGGTGGCTCATTCTCAGTGGAATTGAAATCAGCACAATATCACTTAAGGTTTTCATGGAAGAATATTTCCAAACAGTTTTAAGAAATCCTTTTAAATTGCAAATTATCATTGTAAAAACTTTTCCAAAGAAATTACGTCAAGACTGTGCACTTTCTTAGAAACTAATACGACGTGTGGGATGAAACCATAATTGTTCTCAATTTCCTGATATCGCTTGTTTTGACAAAAAATATTTCGTGATCTTTTGGAGATAATTTCTTAGTTGGTGCCAATTATATTGTTACGGCAGGCTTAAAACTTGCATTGCACTCTTAAATCAACTCTGAATCCTTCAAGGGCATTCAGATCTTATAGAAGAACCAACTGGAAACATTTAAGAAATTACGCTTGGAAAGTAGTTTTGAAAATTTCCCTGCCTTTAAAACAAACCGAAATTTTTTATTTTATTAACAATTTCTAAAATACGGAAACTTTTTTCTGATTATCATGAAATTTATTAGAAGATTGAAGTTATCTGCCTATGACGACCTTTTGAAGGATAATTCTATATTATTTCATGAATTTTTGTTTCTACTTCCGCTCCATTTCCAAGAAATACGAGAGGATTATGTACTACTAGAAACACTCTTAGTGACATACCCAATTTATGCGAACCCTCTGAATGTTTAACGAGCCCATTTAAGTATCAGATAAATCAATAAATACTTATAAATATTTCATCTAAATCTGAAAGGAATATCACAGTCAGTGGCCACTAAGCATCCCCAGCGCCTCATAAACGTCATTATTAATAACCATGTGAGCATCGGTTCCATCGATAAATTCAATTAAAAATTGTAATGTCTACTGGAAATATTGAAATCAGTGGCATTATTAGGCCACTGATTTCTTTCGAAATGCGTAATTTTAGAAGGAATGCGTTGTATTTTATTTCAAAACTTTGGCCATGAATATGTCAAATACCTTAGCCAGGTGGTAGTGACTGTAAAACAAAAGTAAAACGATAACGCGACGCATAACAAACTGTGTACACAAATCTAAGGAAATTGTGTAAGCGGTCTTACTGTTTTCTACGCAGCTTATATACATGTATATATATAAATATTGCTCCGATTTTGTATATAAGAGCGTGATGCTACAGGTTTTGTTCAAAGTTTAGTCGATCGTGTTAACTGTTCGAGTGTGCTAAAAAAGTTTCCTTTATCTTTTAAAAATTGCTGTTCTTTCTATTATGCTGATAAGAAACAAGTAAGTCCTTTTAAATACTAGTGAAGACAGCGGCAAACATTATTTATAGAGACAAGGTCGAAATAATGTCCTTGTCTCTATGTCTAGTAAGTCCTTTTAAATATAATTAGTGAGAAGTGGATGTGAAAAGAAATAATAGTGAAGACTGCGACAAACATTATTTAGAAGGACAAGGATATTATTTCCTCTGTGTTCCGCTGTGATGTCCTCTTTGGGAAAATAAATAATTTATTAAATTCGTCAAACATCATTTGTCCCCCAATACAATGTATGCTTAAACAGGTTCGGAACGGCTGAAAGGATACCTCCGACACTCAGCAGTAAAGTAAATTTCAGAAATATATTTGGAAAAGAAAATTTTGTGACTACATAATAAAATTATTTCTCGTTAATCGTCATGTTATAACACGGAAAAAATTAATACAATATATTTTCGCTCCGACGCTCGCTTGTAGCCTGATTCAGTGTAAAACAAAATCATTTTTAATAGTTAATGATCGTAATACTTTCCTTTGGTAACATTTATCGTACCAGAATGAATTTGCGACAGAGAACATGGAAGTAGATGAACAGTTCCCTTCCCAGGTCTGCCAAGCCCACTCATTTAGCAAACTGTTTAGGCGGTAACAGTAAAATGATAATGATTTTGGTAACGTCAGCCGACCCGAAATCCTGCAGATATTACTACGTAACGGTTACGAGTGTCGAAATTAGTGTAATTAGTGCACATGCAGATATTTTAATGTTCTGTAATGAGAGACACGTTTTCTACTTAAGGGAAAATTCATAACAATTTTATTGATTTTGTAATCCTGGAAGCCGCGATCTTTGCCATTTGCAGTTACTAAAGTTACAAACTAGTTCAATTCTACTATATTTACGTTGTATAGAATTTTCCGGTTTCGTAAGCCACGCGGTTTTTATTTGTCAGGCAACGATTTACAGGATAGCTGCTCAGATGCCTCTGTAAATACCGTGAATTACACGGACTTCTAAAGGGTGCAGATTTCCACACGGCTCTTGTGATCAGATCTTACAAATCATTCGCCATTGGCATTATCCAATAGCAGTTTATATAGTACTGGTAGGCACCTTTTTGCTCAATATTATTCGATCCTAAATCAAGTCGGACATATTTCAGTATTTAATGTGTCAAATCATTTAATCAGATCGGAAGAGTGTATAAATAGTGTGCCACTGACATCCTTGTGTGTCATTTTAAAAAGGAAAATAAATTATAATTTGTTAAATTTTTTTTGAACGAAAGTTAAAGAACATTAAAATTCATATCGGTTATCCTGAAGAACTTTTGGATACCTCTAATCCAGAAGAACTGTATGATAGAGTGAAAGCTGATCCGAAAAAATATTTCCAATCAATAATGAAATCAAAACAGAAATCGAAAGCAGTTTTGTCTGAACATCGAGAAATTATTAATTTCTTCTAGTAATTTATAATTTGTTAACAGATTTCCCTGCTGCCATCCTCCAAGGTTACATCTTCAATGGCGATCGTCGGCAATACACGAATTACGGTGCCTTAGGTTGCGGTATTGCCCATGAGATCACTCACGCTTTTGATAACATTGGCCGCCAATTTGATTTCAATGGTAATGTAGCTGATTGGTGGCAGCCCAATACGCAGAAGAGATTTTTGAAGAAGGCTCAAATGTAGAACTGATCAATATGGCAACTTTACGGTTTTAGAACGCATTTCATTTCCCGTTTTATGTACACATGTACGCATACACATTCATACTTACACAACAATATCTTTTCATAACAAAATGAATATCTCTTTCGTTGTCATGTCAATTGGTTCGCGATTCGTGTTTGTTGATACAGCTTTAGCATACACATTCACATATTTAGAGTTTTTTTATTTATTTAGCGATATCTAACATCAGATAGCTAAATTGCGTCTTTAAATGTGGTGCGGAATTTGTATATAAGGTCCTGATGTTTTTATATTAACTTGCACTTAAGTTAATCGGTGAAACGATCAGTATCTTTTATTACTTAGAAAAAATATTTTGCCGTTATGCCACCAAGCATCAAGTAAGTGTTAAGCGTACTCGCTGCATTGAAACTGCCAAAATATCTACTACAAGAGTACATAAAAGAGGGGGGAAAAATTTAAACAAATTAAAAAGTATCTGCGCTCAGGACGATGATGATGGACGAATTACAGATGACTCCCAATATTTAAGTATAAGTTTTGTTAAATTTGTCACAGGAAGAAAAAAGTCAGTGTTAAGATTGCTAAATGGATACTGATCTGAAATATATATATATATTGAACAAATTAAAAATTAAAGTGTTCTCTTTAAAACTATCTTTGTAGTCACTAGTGAAAAATATATTTGTATTTATATATGTATGGGTATGTGTATAGTTCTTTTTTTCATACAGTTTTCATTTTTATTTAAAAAATTTATTTAAACTCTTTTAAAATTATATTTTGTTCACCAAATTTCAATTTAATTCTAATAAATGTATATTTTTTTTTTTTATTTGAGAAGGTCCGATTCGTGGCATGGTTGCTGTAGATTCCAGATATACCTTCTACTAACAGCAGCCTCCGTTCTGATTTTACCAACAAATCAGCTGGCCATAGGTACATATCCATACATACATATAGAGTTGTTGTTATTGATGTTAATCAAGTATTGGAATTTTTCAAAATTTTCTTTCGGCACAAAATAAAGGTGAGTTGGAACCTTCTAGTCTTCGAGAGTACGCACTTACCGCAGAAATGGTTTCGAGTAAAATGAGGCAGGAAGTGGAACCTTGTGATGATTTCTATGAATTCGTTTGTGGAAACTTTATAAAAAAAACTGTAATACCTGATGATAAGTCTAAAGTAACTATGCCAGATCTTTTAAAAGATGATATGAGTGTGCAATTGCAGAATATTCTAAACGAAGAAAGGCCCGAAACGGATCCGAAACATTTGAAATTGCCGAATCTCCTGTACAAAGAGTGCATGAATACAGGCAAGTCGTGCATTGATTTGAATTTACTAAGAAGATACTAATAGAGGTACTTTTCCCCTTTAGATTTAATTGAAAAGTTGCGTACAGAGCCGATGCAAGAAATCTCAAAAAGTTTGGGCGGTTGGCCCGTAATTGCTGGTAAGGGCTGGGATAGTGATAATCAGTGGACCTGGCAAGAAACTGTTAAAAAGTTAAGGGCATTGGGCTTCGAATTTCAACAACTGGTTAAGGTTGAAATTTATGAAGACCCGGAAAACACTTCTAGTCTTATTTTATCGGTAAGTATTTAATGCAAAAATTAATTTCAGGAGAGAGTGGAAAACCAATTTAGCCGAATGAAACTCAGCGTAAATACTCTTTGAAAGCATCTGATTAAAAAATCTAAAGTTTGATGTTTTTTTTGTTTTTGAATTTAAACTTTTCAGCAAGTTTAGTAATAAATCTCTACCAGGAAAGGTTAGGTTTGCCTGAGAGAAAACATTTTTTCTAGTAATAAATGCAAATTCCATTGGTCATGACTGAAGAAAACTCGAGAGTCTGATCATTTCAATACTGAACGATTTTCTTATTAATACTATATATATATATATGTATGTATTTCTCGATACGAAACGAGTCTTGTTTTATTTTTACGAATTGTGAAAGTGTGAAATATATGAATGTGTTTACTTTATTATTTGTATTCACAACAGAAAAGGTTATTTGCACATGTATATTATGTACATATATTGGAAAAGCATTGTGATATATACTCACATACATACAAAAAAAGGCCTCATTAAAAGGCCTCATTAAAAAGGCCTTTTTAAAAGCAACAAACACAGCTGAACAAATTGACTTATGTATTATTATACAAAGCTTGAGCTAAACCCAACTTCATATATTTCTTGTCAATGGCGTCTTAATGGGCAGCGTAATTGATATCGTATGCGTCTCTTTTAACGGCGATATAATTGCTATTCGGGTAAGAAAATAGCTAATTTTATACCGGAGGCATTACAATACAACTGTAAGCTCTAAATGTTCTTCTCACTATACAGAATATAATGAGGTATTGCGTATGTAGCATATGCCGCTACAACATATAACCATTGATCATTTTTAATTATATGTACAAGAAAATACAGGTACTTTTCCAGGAAGCCGTTATTGTTACACGGCTTTAAGTGAATATTATAAAGCATAAATTAAAATGATATCTTAAGCTTACACAAACCACTTCTTACTTCGTAATAATTTTGCAAACATACTTAAATATGTTTTTGTAGCTGGAACCACCGAAACTTCTCTTAAGTGCGCAAAAATTAGCCAATGGATTAAATGACAGCAAAGTCTTATCCTACTACCAGTACATGCTTGATGTGGCGGAAGAATTTGGATCTAACTTGGAAGATGATAAAATGGAATTAATGGAATCTCTTAAGTTCGAAATAGAGTTGGCTAAAGTAGATTTATTTAGACCTGATTTTTCAGAAAAACAAAATGATTAAATCACTTTATTTATGTAGATTTCTCTTAAAGACCCATCGGACAGATCCAGCCCGCGATACACTTACAAAACTGTTAAGGAAATTCAGGAAGCTTTTCCGTATGTTCAGTGGAAAGATTATATCAATAGCTTGCTTCCCAAAGGTCTCGTGATCGATGAAAACGAAAAGATCATTGTGCGTAGCATACATTTCTTGAAGAAATTTGGTGAATTATTGGAACGTACCGAAAAACGTATAATTGCTAATTATTTGTTGTGGCGTGCGCACGAATATATTATATCTGCTCTACATAAAGACATTCGTGTTAAAGAATTGGTATATAATTTCGATAGTAGTGGTATCATTGAAGAAACTCCCAGATCGGACTGGTGCGTAAAGGTTGTTTTATCAACGCGGTAAGTTTTCGAAAGATACAATCCTTTTTCACGTTATTTTTTGTCGGCCGAGACTAATGTTTATTTAATCAATTACTGCTAATACTAACAATATAATAACAATATTTCTTTACTCCCGAAATATTAAAAAATAGATTATTATTACCCGTGATGGGGTTCCTGTATGTACGCAAGTATGTAACAAATAATGACACGATAATCACTGCATTAGAAATGTTCAACTTTACCCGTAATGCATTGGAAGAAACTTTATACCATGCCTCCTGGATGGATTCAAACACACAATTGGAAGCCAAAAATAAGTTGCATAATATCACCCCTTATATTGGTTATCCCAAAGAGATTTTGGAAGAGTCTAATTTGGCGGAATACCTTCAATATGCTGAAGTGGTACCAAACAAGTTCTTGCAAACATTACTTCATTTCAAACGCCTGTACACAGATGAAACTTTTAAAAACTTACGTCTTCCAATCGAAAAATCACCCTGGATAAATCGGGCCAATCCAACTATGGTGTATGCCTATTATTTGGGTGATGATAATAGTATACGTAAGTATTTGTTGGTACATGAGATTTCTGTTTGAAACTGTCACTTTTATTCATAAACAAAAACAGACCACAACCTTTGCTAAATAGACTAATAATATATTTATGTAAATAAAAAAGGGGAAATTAATATATAATTAAGAGCCTACTATACCGGATATAGCGGGTTCTATCCCTGCCTTGACTCGAACTGTTTTCCTGCGGGCAATTTGAAAGTTTTAAAGTCTGGGTTGGTTAAAAAAAAAGTCTTTTCGTATTTGTGTATGTAAGTACTATACATATACATAGTTCCATACATTCTCATGCCTTGAGTTAACTTTTAAATCAGCTTTGAACGAAATAACTTATTTAAAAAAGGTCTTGATTCCTGCAATCTCTTTAATATATCCATTACAATTCATAACTCCTTTTTAGAGATACCAGTCTCTATCCTACAAGGTTACATATACAACGCCTTGCGTCCCAAATACATGAATTATGGTGGCTTAGGTTTTGTTCTTGCCCATGAGATGACTCACGCTTTTGATAGCGACGGCCGAAAATATGATAGTAATGGCAATAAAATCAATTGGTGGAGTTCCGAGACTGAGAAGGCATTTTTGGAAAAGGTTCAATGTATGATTGAACAATATTCCAACTACACGGAAGAGCAGACAGGCCTACAGGTAAGTGATGTTTAGATTATACGTGCATTTCCTTTCATGCGTACACACACACATTCATATCTATGTACATATTTATTTCACTTCATTTTATTTCACTTAATTTCATTCCAATTCGCTTTCACAGACTTTCATACATGACAACATTCACACACACAAACCATGGGAATGCCAGTTCGACTTCCGCACCCATACATGTACATACGAGTACATAGTCTTTTTTTATTTTTATTTTTTTGTTTATTTTCTTTATTTTTAGTTAAACGGTAAAAATACTCTAAATGAAAATATTGCCGATAACGGCGCCGTTAAGGCCTCTTATTTGGCGTACAGTAAGTGGTTGAGCGTAAATGGCGAAGAACCTAAATTGCCTGGCTTCGAAAATTATACATCCAAACAAATGTTTTGGATATCAACTGCCCATGGGTTTTGTGCAAAGTTCAAAACGGGTGTGTATATCTTTATTTTTAATTATCCTAACTTTGAAGATATATACTGAGTCACTACATAAGTGCACATGTGGTGATGTGTGTATACATATGTAAAACTAAATGTGAATATCTATATATGTATGTATGTATGTATAATTTTTTGTAGAATCACTTAAAGGAAAAATCAAGTACGACTGGCATTCTCCCAACAAATACCGCATTATTGGCACTTTGCAGAACAACAAAGATTTCTCCACTGATTTCAACTGCCGTCCAGGATCTCCCATGAATCCTGCTAACAAATGTGAAGTTTGGTAGATTTAGTTCCAGTTTTCTTCTTCTTTTTACTGTATTGTAACATTTAAAATTTTAACTCTCTAAATTGTTTGTCAATTCTTTACATTAATGCAATAAAAGTAAAACCATATTTGGCAAACCCGTTCCGTTCCGTAACAACTAATTTGTTTCGTTTGCACACATATGGATGTGTGTGCATATGTGCAGAGTAGAGAACATTTCAGACTACGAAAGTATATATATATATATATATACAAATGACGTCTAGTGTAAAAGGGTAGCGGTTTTCAAATAAATCCTGTTTAAGCCACACGCTAAACTCATTCAGCAAACGAACACCACAATTAGGTCTTCTCTGATTGTTCTCTCAGTTTTTAATATTAATGAAATTAATGTTTATTATATGATTTCTGCTGATGCGTACAGGGCACAGTCGAGATCTCCTGCACTTGCGGCCGTATTTAGCAATTAAGTATCTCTTTGAACGTTGACTTCCAGGTATTCAACACCAACAAGCAATTTTAAGACCACGTTAATAAAACATTGATAAAATAATTTCAATATTTATTATAAATTCTTATTGGAAAAAAGTCTGTTTTCTCTATAATATATTTTGACAGTAATATTTATTTTGCGCAATACTTCGACACTGCTTTGACTCTCTTGTTCCCGCAATCATTTGAAATGTTAAACAATATGAACACTTTAAATAGTACTTAAAAGCGATAACAAATATGTATGTATGTGTGCTCGAGTACGATTCTGTTTTCTTTAATAACGAACAAAAATAACAAAATTCTTAACTTAAAAATAAAATTGTTGTTAGCATGGCATTGAAAAGAACGAAGCACTGTGGACCATAAAACTGAGATACAGAATCATACTCGTAGCAATCAAGTACAAATCCAAGCATACAAAAGTGAAAATTAGACTGTGTTGCGAACTACGTATTTAGATATGTAGATAACTGATCATAAAAGCTTTTTCAGCTGTTATATTTTTATTTATTTGCTTCACACAAGAGCGCTTAAATTAATATGTTTAAGTATATTTTGACTGTATGCAGCAATATTGCGCACCGGTCGTTTTCATCGTTTTACACTTCGCACTGATCCTCAAGATTTCTATATCTTCTGTATTTAAAAATATTTCTTTACAAGATTGAACTTTCAACCTGACCACCATATGAGATATTTTGTCCATGAAAAAGGGGAAAAATTCGCAATTCATTATTATGTGCACAACGATCGCTTTTTCATGGCGTGTTGGGTAGTTAGACGATCACTACCGGTATACGGCCTTATACACCCATTCCGGATAACATTTAATCGACTAAATATACTCGTGAAATCGAGTAAATCGTTGGGCCCTTAAAACGTACTCGTTTAAAGTACAGCTAAGCACAATATGACAGCGGCAATTGTGAATTTGTGCTTAAATTCGAAAGCTTTAAAACTTCATGTCAAAGCTTCTGCCCCAAATGCAAAATTTTGCCTGTTTCGGCAAATGAATAGACTGGAAGACTGGCAGTTTTTTGATCTTTATCTCAGTGTAACGAGAATAACTTGTTGGAAATAGAAATAGTTTAAGTGAGGACCGGGCCGATTTACTGAATCAAAGTTTAAGGTGCGTTTGAAATAGTAGTAAATGCCAAGTGTCGTATGCAACGTAACTACGCATACGAGGAATAACTACTTTCATCGAAACCACATGCGATTTTGAAATAAAAAAAATACAAAAATAATGATATGTAATGATTTTACAATTTTTACCGATCAACTCAGTTTCTTGGACTTGTACTGTACGGACTTGCCGAGTACAATACCCATTAAATCGTAAAGCAATAGACATTTGCAATGAAAATTTTAACATAAAGTGGTGATTCGAAAGAAGTGGATGTCGCAGGATTTTACTTCCAATGTTTCCCTCCCAAAAGAGGCTAAAACGTAAATTTCACCAGTAAAGTATGCTGAAGCTCCTTTTTTGTCAGGTAAAATTATTTAACTCATAATGGAAAACCACGCACATCTTTTGCTTTGAATGCACTGCATTTATTCCCACCTTCAGACATGCAAAAAATGTTCAACTGCATTCGATAATAGATAATCGAAATTTTAAATTTAAGATTTTAAATAATTGAAAATCTTTGAATGCTCCAAAATGAATCTGGAAGTTTGTGCTGAATTTTTAGAAAATTCCAAAAACCTTTTCTTATATTAAAGACACAGAATTGATATTCACTGGAATATTTATAAAAGCTATTTATCTAACCATATGAGGCAAAAAGAATACTTTGGGAATGTTCGAGCATTAGAAACACAAAATACTCTGAAGAGAGCAAAGTAATTATTCATAAAACCTCTTCCCAATTGACTTTATATTTTCAGAATTCCAAATAACAACCAACTGTGCTATTCCTATTTCACAAGCCATGGAAGGCAGTAAAAACTTTGCTTTTCATACAAATTTGTACTTCAAGCGGTTGTTTGAAAAAATGTCGATGTTGTTGCCGAAAATTTAAGGATCATTGCTTATAATGAGGTCAAAGCCTTTTGAAATTTTCATTCCATATACTACATAAGACGTACTGATCTCCTTTATCTGATATCTTTTCATTTTCTCTTCCTAAAGAACCTATTCAAAATACTGTAGCTTTAATTTGACATCCTTCAATTCCATTTCCATATTGCAGCCCCATAAATTCTACATTCTGTAAAGTCTAGTCTACCCTTTGGTTCGCAATACTAATCGGAAAGCAGACATAATCTCTCTACCTCTCTATACACCATACGATTCTCTAGTGGAGACAAGAAATTGGAGTGGAGTGTGCAACCTTGGGAAGGCAAGAAGAGAGTTACATTTGAAGGTTTCAGTATACAATATTGTGCATTTCGTCAATCACCACCTTCCTTGCATTTGCATCTGCATCTTATAAGATTCCGAATCCATGAGGTTGATAACATTCTAGTTCCAAAGCAGTGCTCATGCTCATAATATACTTCGACAAAGAAACAATTATGCTCGTTATTAAAAAATAGTAAGAAAATTTCCATTGACATCTAGGCCAGACTAGAATTCGCTATACATACGTATGCACATATGAGGCAATAAGAATACATACATATATAGAATAATACAGAATAGTCTATGGAAATTATGTGTGAAGCAAAATTCCTGTAAAATACTCCCACTATTACAACTCCTTAACCATCAACATATTTATTTTTATACATTTATTTACAGCACACACACTTGCCGCTCTGCCCCGCTGTGCAGAGGTGAAATTTGGCCATCGTCAAGTGTGTCTGTGTGTGTGCATGAGTATACAAATATTATCTCTGGTTTCGCCTTGAAAATACTTTCCGTACAATCACCCGGTCACATTAACTGCGGAAAAGTAACAGAACTCAATACACGGAGAACATTTTCAATTTACGCTGAGCAACCGCCAAGATAAACTATTTCTGGATTTTATATTCCCAAAAATTTATCTTAAACGTAAGAAAGTGATTGTATGCGTGACAGCAAAATAAACTGAAGCAGGTTGGCGTGATTTGATGCGCAAAAGGGATTTCTGATATTATCTTTTAAATTTGCATATTGTTAACATCGTAGCAAGGAGTAGCAAATAAAAATTTAAGGCAATAATAATAACAAGATAAGGTAGAATTATTAATTTTGATGTAGTTTTGATTTGGAAACTTGTTTAAGTCTGAGTGGTGAAATATTAAATATATGTTGCATTCGAAGGCGATGTTGGCTGAAGTAGTTCTCACTGTACGATTCAGAGTGTGGCTACTGGTACGAACCGGAGATGCAGGCATGAATTTGCATTAGTCATAAGAATAATGTGTATGTTGTAGGATCTGGTTCTGAGGATATTTTAATTTCTTTATTTATTTATATGTTTGTGTTGCCACGACAATGAAACGGAAAAGCTGGTAGAAGGTGTAGAAGAGGCTGCGAATGTTGTTAGTGATCCAGCAAACTAAAACAGGTTTTTAGTGCAACTCCACTGGGACATCAAACTATTAGGTGGCTCATTCTCAGTGGAATTGAAATCAGCACAATATCACTTAAGGTTTTCATGGAAGAATATTTCCAAACAGTTTTAAGAAATCCTTTTAAATTGCAAATTATCATTGTAAAAACTTTTATAAAGAAATTACGTCAAGACTGTGCACTTTCTTAGAAACTAATACGACGTGTGGGATGAAACCATAATTGTTCTCAATTTCCTGATATCGCTTGTTTTGACAAAAAATATTTCGTAATCTTTTGGAGATAATTTCTTAGTTGGTGCCAATTATATTGTTACGGCAGGCTTAAAACTTGCATTGCACTCTTAAATCAACTCTGAATCCTTCAAGGGCATTCAGATCTTATAGAAGAACCAACTGGAAACATTTAAGAAATTACGCTTGGAAAGTAGTTTTGAAAATTTCCCTGCCTTTAAAACAAACCGAAATTTTTTATTTTATTAACAATTTCTAAAATACGGAAACTTTTTTCTGATTATCATGAAATTTATTAGAAGATTGAATTTATCTGCCTATGACGACCTTTTGAAGGATAATTCTATATTATTTCATGAATTGTTGTTTCTACTTCCGCTCCATTTCCAAGAAATACGAGAGGATTATGTACTACTAGAAACACTCTTAGTGACATACCCAATTAATGCGAACCCTCTGAATGTTTAACGAGCCCATTTAAGTATCAGATAAATCAATAAATACTTATAAATATTTCATCTAAATCTGAAAGGAATATCACAGTCAGTGGCCACTAAGCATCCCCAGCGCCTCATAAACGTCATTATTAATAACCATGTGAGCATCGGTTCCATCGATAAATTCAATTAAAAATTGTAATGTCTACTGGAAATATTGAAATCAGTGGCATTATTAGGCCACTGATTTCTTTCGAAATGCGTAATTTTAGAAGGAATGCGTTGTATTTTATTTCAAAACTTTGGCCATGAATATGTCAAATACCTTAGCCAGGTGGTAGTGACTGTAAAACAAAAGTAAAACGATAACGCGACGCATAACAAACTGTGTACACAAATCTAAGGAAATTGTGTAAGCGGTCTTACTGTTTTCTACGCAGCTTATATACATGTATATATATAAATATTGCTCCGATTTTGTATATAAGAGCGTGATGCTACAGGTTTTGTTCAAAGTTTAGTCGATCGTGTTAACTGTTCGAGTGTGCTAAAAAAGTTTCCTTTATCTTTTAAAAATTGCTGTTCTTTCTATTATGCTGATAAGAAACAAGTAAGTCCTTTTAAATACTAGTGAAGACAGCGGCAAACATTATTTATAGAGACAAGGTCGAAATAATGTCCTTGTCTCTATGTCTAGTAAGTCCTTTTAAATATAATTAGTGAGAAGTGGATGTGAAAAGAAATAATAGTGAAGACTGCGACAAACATTATTTAGAAGGACAAGGATATTATTTCCTCTGTGTTCCGCTGTGATGTCCTCTTTGGGAAAATAAATAATTTATTAAATTCGTCAAACATCATTTGTCCCCCAATACAATGTATGCTTAAACAGGTTCGGAACGGCTGAAAGGATACCTCCGACACTCAGCAGTAAAGTAAATTTCAGAAATATATTTGGAAAAGAAAATTTTGTGACTACATAATAAAATTATTTCTCGTTAATCGTCATGTTATAACACGGAAAAAATTAATACAATATATTTTCGCTCCGACGCTCGCTTGTAGCCTGATTCAGTGTAAAACAAAATCATTTTTAATAGTTAATGATCGTAATACTTTCCTTTGGTAACATTTATCGTACCAGAATGAATTTGCGACAGAGAACATGGAAGTAGATGAACAGTTCCCTTCCCAGGTCTGCCAAGCCCACTCATTTAGCTAATGGTTTTGGAAACGTAAGCCGACACGAAATCCTGGAGATATTAAGTAGTAACGGTTACGAGTCTCGAAATAAGTGAATTAGTGCCAAAATATTTTGATGTTCTATAATGAGAGAGACGTTTTCTTCAAAGTCGGAAACTGAGCAGAGATTCTTAATTTTATTTAAATCATATTAAATTAGCTTATCTAGTCGCTCTTCTTATTTCTCTCATTGCTATGTCATGATTTTACATCAAGAACAATGCAGTTTCGTCTCGCATGTCCAAGGGCGAGTGGGGTGTGTGCAGATGTAGTGTGAATGGCTATATGTGGAAAGTATCGTGGTTACATACGAGTGGATTTAAAAAAAGATATGGAAATTATTTTTATTGATACTTCGAAAGGGAATTAAAATTTATTTAAATATTTTAAATTAAAGAATGTTGATTAACATGCAACGATTTCTTATTTCTTTGCTCTCATCCAGAAATCCATTTAGATGGCACACCAGGTCTATTGTGAATAGATCCCTTGTAGTAGTAGCAGTGCTTGCGATTGCATTACCAGCAGATCCATTTGTGAAAGGTAGTTGTTTTGTTGTTAATAAAGCTTTTAGTTTATAAAATATTATACATTTTCTAGGATTAGCAGTAAAATCTTCCGCGGAAGATGAACGCAATGAAAAATACGATGGGCGCACAGGTTGGTTTTTATTTTTTTCATACAATACAATATTGATGATTATAAAACTTTCTCGTATTTGCAGAGTCCAGTACGACTGCTAACAACTCTTTGGATCTTAAGGTATCCAATTCGTCTGCATCACCAGACGAATGCAATTTAAGAACCGTTTGCCTAACACCGGAATGCATTCACACAGCATCGGAAGTTTTGAGTAAAATGAAACCGGAAGTGGAGCCCTGCGACGATTTCTATCAATTTGCTTGTGGAACTTACATTGAAGAAACTCCACTATCTGAAAATGAAACAGAAGTGAATGAGTTCACCTCGGTGTGGGATAAGGTGAATGAGCAACTGAAGGAATTAATAGTAAAGGAAAGACCCGAAAGTGAACCAAAACATTTCAAATTGCCAGGCCTTTTGTACAAGGCATGCATGAATGAAAGTAAGTTTTTAGAATTTTCTACACCTTTTTTTTTGGATGGGAATGATAAACCGGATCATTTTTCTTTTAGCTCTAATTGAAAGTTTGGGCGTCGAGCCAATGAAACAAATTTCAGACTCTCTGGGTGGTTGGCCAGTTATTGAGGGCGACTCCTGGGATAGTAATAATACATGGACTTGGCAAGAAGCGGTTAAGCAATTCAGACATTTGGGTTTACCTTTTAATTTTGTGATTAAACTTACAATTGGTGACGATTACAAAAACTCTTCGAGACGCATTATTTCTGTAAGTTTGTAAGATTGATGTTAATACTTCGTGGATGGGGCCGCGAGTATACTCACTTTGAACTTCATACCTAATGAAATATTTGATGAAAGTTAAATTAAATTGCTCAAACCACAAATTACTTCTTTTCAACTGTGAAATAATTTCTTCGATCGAAAATTTAATCAAAAACTGATCAATATATTATGAAAATAATATAGCCCTGTTCCGGTTCAAGTAGTTCAAAGTAAAAGAATTTTAAACAATCATTATTATTTTATAGTCAATAACAAAATTTTAACACACTTGGTTCCGACATAATGGGCAAATTGAAATGCTTAAAGGAAAAAAGATCAACTGAAAAGGGATCAATTTCAAGTAATCGAGCTTCTAAAATTCATCATTAGTAATTTCATAGATTAATTCTATAATGTTAAGCTGTAATTAATTCTACAAGTCTTGCTTGTATTTCTATAGAGGCCGATGTACAGGTATAGATATATTTACTTGTTATTGTACCATTCTAGTTCGAGGAGTCTGTAACTGGGCTCAGTAGGGAATATTTGGTAAAAGGATTGAACGAAAGCGTCGTCTCAGCCTATTATGACTTAATGGTAGATACTGCTGTACTTTTTGGAGCTGAAAGAGAAAGGGCTGAAGAGGAAATGATGGAATCGTTGGAGTTTGAAATGAGTTTGGCCAATGTAACTATAGAAATAAAATGATTCTTATAAAGGAAAAAGCCTTTATTTTCTATATCACTTTCTTCTTCGCTTAGATATCTTTGACTAGTGAGGAGAGACGCAACTCTAGCAGTTTATACAATTTGTTAACTGTTAGAAAAATGCAAGAAACTTATCCTTATGCCGAGTGGAAGGAATTCATCAACGCTTTGTTTATGGGGATCAATAAAGTTACTGAAGATGAAGTGATAAATTTGAAGGCACCCAGGTTTTTCGATGAATTGAGCCATGTATTGGAAATTACTCCTAAACGTGTCATCGCAAATTATATGTTTTGGCGTATACACTTCTATTCTCTGGATTTTCTACCCGAAAACTTCCGTAAGAGACAACTGCAATACCAAATGGTTGCATCAGGCCAACAAGAGAAGAAACCCAGATGGAAGCAGTGTAAAAAATTGGTTTCGGACAAGTAAGCATAATATGATTGGATGTGGAGTTCTGAAAGTCGGTTTTAAGTTTAATAGTTTCTTTTTAGTTTAACTCTCCTTTGTGTTAATCTTTTGTGTATTTCCATTCCATTTATTGTACATTTCTATATATTATTAATTTGTTTGTTTGTTTCTTTCGTGTTTGTGTTTGTCTGTGCCGTATTTTCCTACAAGTATTGTAAATATCCATTTATATTCTTTTTTTATTTTTATTTTTTACATCAGTTCAATCAGTTACATAACTTTGTACACAATATCTAAACTTTAGGAATTGTAAAAGATTTCACATAATCTATAAACATGCGAAAGCTTCTTATTACCTAAGCGCTTTTATTGTACTGGTATGAGCTCTTCCTTTTATTATTAATATGCATATTTTTTGAACTCAGTGGAATTTTTATTAGGCAGAACGTGCTAACATTTAAAGTTGATTTTTATCACTATTATTTTCTGCCGGATTAGTGTTTCGCTATTAAATCTTTACTTTAAGCTAACACTAGTTGAAAAAAGTACAGTTATCTTCATCTTAACATTCAAGGTGAAAGTTTTTCCCTTGAAGTTGCCATATTCTTGTTTCTTGTCCATATAGTTGCATTGGGGTTTATGTCTGCACTACAATATTTTATTTTTAAACCTCTGGCCTTGACAGACTTTTGACCTATTCCAAAAAAAAACACTTAAATTCAGCAAGTTAACGTGCCCTAATTGTTTGATAATTAAGACCATTATAGATCTAATTTAGCTATATTTTTTATTTATATTATTTTTTACAGTTATTTTCATATCCTACATGTTCCTTATCATTTATTTTTAAAATGAAATTTCTCACTCCCTCATGAAACGCAACTTTTATTCGGCACGCTTTTAATTCTCTCAAAAAACATTATAAAACAACTGCACGAACGCTCATCTAAATTGAATTAATAAAATGATACTAATGATATCATAATTCTTATTTCTCCACAACATTTCGTCAACAAAAATAAAAATAAATAGTTTAGGGATAGCCGTTGGGAGCCTTTACGTACACAAATACTTCAAGGAGGATTCAAAAGGCATTGCCCTAGAAATGGTAAACAACATACGGAACGCGTTTGGTGAAATATTGGATAAAGTCGATTGGATGGATCCGTCTACAAAATCAAAGGCAAAAAATAAATTATATGGTATGCATACGTACATTGGCTATCCCGACGAATTGAAGGACAACAATACACTAGGGGAATATTATCGCGATTTGGAAATTAATCCAGAAAAATTTCTCAAATCCATGTTGAGTATATATGCCTTCCACGGGAATAAAACGATTCATAAATTGAGATTGCCAGTAAACAATACCGATTGGACTACACATGCGAATGCAGCGGATATGAATGCTTACTATACAATGAATAAGAATAGTATGAGTAAGTTGTATAAGTATAATTATGTTTTCTTTTAAGATTTTCAAATTAAATTTTAAATTAAGAAAATTTTTTAAATCGAAAAATTCCGATGGATTTGAAGCGAAGGCTTTACCAGCAAGCATATCTTCTTATATAGTGCAACTTTGGCCCCTCAACACTATTATTCAAAACTGATGATAAAAACAGAAAATAAAGATTTTAATAAATCGTTGTAATACAACTTATAACTATTGAAAAAGAGAATAAAACAAAAAAAAATATTACATTTAATTTGTTTCCGAAGAGTCGATCAATAGTTGGTAGTGAATTATAATAAAAAAAGTCTCAAGCTTAAGCAAAAAATAAATATCAAATATAAAATATACTCGTATATAAAATTATAAAATGTATTTATTGTTGAAAACATTTTTCAGATTTTCCCGCAGGTATTTTACAAGGCTACTTCTATAATAGTCAACGCCCCAAATACATAACTTACGGAGCATTTGGCCACTTGTTTGGGCATCAGATCGTTCTCGCCATTGACAATGATGGTAGACGATACGATGCTGATGGAAATTTGGTTGATTGGTGGACGCAGGATACGGAAAAAGCATTTTTGGAAAAAGCCCAATGTATAATTAATCAATATGGCAACTTTACAGATAAGCAGACTGGCCTGAATGTTAGTTATCAATGAGTTAAGCTCTGAGGTCCAAAGGCTGTACTAATTATGTTTTGGAATTTTTTAGTTAAATGGTATTAATACGCAAGGCGAAAACATTGCCGATAATGGCGGCATTAAGGGATCCTATTTAGCATACAATAAATGGGTGTCTGTGAACGGTATCGAACCTAGTTTGCCTGGTTTAAATTATACACAGAATCAAATGTTTTGGATATCTGCTGCACAAACTTGGTGTGACATATCTACGAAAGGTGACGCTTTGCGCATTATTTTTCTTCTGTAATTCGTAAATGTCTAATAAAATGTACGTGTAATTTGTTGCAGAAAGTCTTAAATATCGCATCACAACTGGAGTGCATTCGCCAAATGAATTCCGTGTTTTGGGCCCCCTAATGAACATGAAAGACTTCTCGCGGGATTTCCACTGCCCTGACAATTCACGCATGAACCCTGTTCATAAATGTGAGGTTTGGTAGATTTAAAGTTCTCTTTTCAATAATTTTTATATTTTTATGGGTTTATGGTTTTATTATTAAACGTTATTTCATTAGTCTTAAATATATTTCACTTTTGTGTTCAACAGATAAATTTATTTTTTTCAAATATTTTATGTTTCTTACAGTGAAAACAAAAAAAAATTATAATAAGAGTTTTATTAAATATCTATACTATTTAGAATTATTGTGAAATGAATAAAGAAATAAAAAAAATATTTAATTAATATTTTACTAAAATAGAACAGTAGGCGCAACTATTTGCAGAGCTGGGGGTCTTGTTTATTTGGGACATAAACCGTATAAATTCATTTATTATATGAATTGTTTCATTTCTCTAATAACTAAGTGGTAGTGTAACCCAGAGTCAGTCTGACTTGTCTAATTTAAATTTTTAATTTCGTATTAAATCAAACTTTTTCCCAAATTAACACATCTTGTGTGGAAGCACTTAAGGGAAAATTCATAACAATTTTATTGATTTTGTAATCCTGGAAGCCGCGATCTTTGCCATTTGCAGTTACTAAAGTTACAAACTAGTTCAATTCTACTATATTTACGTTGTATAGAATTTTCCGGTTTGGTAAGCCACGCGGTTTTTATTTGTCAGACAATGATTTACAGGATAGCTGCTCAGATGCCTCTGTAAATACCGTGAATTACACGGACTTCTAAAGGGTGCAGATTTCCACACGGCCAGATCAGATCTTACAAATCATTCGCCATTGGCATTATCCAATAGCAGTTTATATAGTACTGGTAGGCACCTTTTTGCTCAATATTATTCGATCCTAAATCAAGTCGGACACATTTCAGTATTTAATGTGTCAAATCATTTAATCAGATCGGAAGAGTGTATAAATAGTGTGCTACTGACATCCTTGTGTGTCATTTTAAAAAGGGAAATAAATTATAATTTATTAAATTTTTTTTTAACGAAAGTTAAAGAACATTAAAATTCATATCGGTTATCCTGAAGAACTTTTGGATACCTCTAATCTAGAAGAACTGTATGATAGAGTGAAAGCTGATCCGAAAAAATATTTCCAATCAATAATGAAATCAAGACAGAAATCGAAAGCAGTTTTGTCTGGATATCGAGAAATTATTAACTTCTTCTAGTAATTTATAATTTGTTAATAGATTTCCCTGCAGCCATCCTCCAAGGTCACATCTTCAATAGGGATCGCTCGCAATACATGAATTACGGTGCCTTAGGTTACGGTATTGCCCATGAGATGACTCACGCTTTTGATAGCGACGGCCGAAAATATTATAGTAATGGCAATAAAATCAATTGGTGGGGTTCCGAGACTGAGAAGGCATTTTTGGAAAAGGTTCAATGTATGATTGAACAATATTCCAACTACACGGAAGAGCAGACAGGCAACTGACGTTTCTATTAAACGTGCAATAAGAGCATTTCCTTTCATGCTTACACACATACATTCATGTAAATCTTAATATATCTTAATACATTTGTATATTTTAATTTTCAATTATCCTAGCTTTGAAGATATATACTGAGTCACTACATAAGTGCACATGTGGTGATGTGTGTATACATATGTAAAACTAAATGTGAATATCTATATATGTATGTATGTATGTATGTATAATTTTTTGTAGAATCACTTAAAGGAAATATCAAGTACGACTGGCATTCTCCCAACAAATACCGCATTATTGGCACTTTGCAGAACAACAAAGATTTCTCCACTGATTTCAACTGCCGTCCAGGTTCTCCCATGAATCCTGCTAACAAATGTGAACTTTGGTAGATTTAGTTCCAGTTTTCTTCTTCTTTTTACTGTATTGTAACATTTAAAATTTTAACTCTCTAAATTGTTTGTCAATTCTTTACATTAATGCAATAAAAGTAAAACCATATTTGGCAAACCCTTTCCGTTCCGTAACAACTAATTTGTTTCGTTTGCACACATATGGATGTATGTGCATATGTGCAGAGTAGAGAACATTTCAGACTACGAAAGTATATATATATATATATATATATATATATATATATATAAATCGTGTTTAAGCCACACGCTAAACTCATTCAGCAAACAAACACCACAATTTGGTCTTCTCTGATTGTTCTCTCAGTTTTTAATATTAATGAAATTAATGTTTATTATATGATTTCTGCTGATGCGTACAGGGCACAGTCGAGATCTCCTGCACTTGCGGCCGTATTTAGCAATTAAGTATCTCTTTGAACGTTGACTTCCAGGTATTCAACACCAACAAGCAATTTTAAGACCACGTTAATAAAACATTGATAAAATAATTTCAATATTTATTATAAATTCTTATTGGAAAAAAGTCTGTTTTCTCTATAATATATTTTGACAGTAATATTTATTTTGCGCAATACTTCGACACTGCTTTGACTCTCTTGTTCCCGCAATCATTTGAAATGTTAAACAATATGAACACTTTAAATAGTACTTAAAAGCGATAACAAATATGTATGTATGTGTGCTCGAGTACGATTCTGTTTTCTTTAATAAAGAACAAAAATAACAAAATTCTTAACTTAAAAATAAAATTGTTGTTAGCATGGCATTGAAAAGAACGAAGCACTGTGGACCATAAAACTGAGATACAGAATCATACTCGTAGCAATCAAGTACAAATCCAAGCATACAAAAGTGAAAATTAGACTGTGTTGCGAACTACGTATTTAGATATGTAGATAACTGATCATAAAAGCTTTTTCAGCTGTTATATTTTTATTTATTTGCTTCACACAAGAGCGCTTAAATTAATATGTTTAAGTATATTTTGACTGTATGCAGCAATATTGCGCACCGGTCGTTTTCATCGTTTTACACTTCGTACTGATCCTCAAGATTTCTATATCTTCTGTATTTAAAAATATTTCTTTACAAGATTGAACTTTCAACCTGACCACCATATGAGATATTTTGTCCATGAAAAAGGGGAAAAATTCGCAATTCATTATTATGTGCACAACGATCGCTTTTTCATGGCGTGTTGGGTAGTTAGACGATCACTACCGGTATACGGCCTTATACACCCATTCCGGATAACATTTAATCGACTAAATATACTCGTGAAATCGAGTAAATCGTTGGGCCCTTAAAACGTACGCGTTTAAAGTACAGCTAAGCACAATATGACAGTGGCAATTGTGAATTTGTGCTTAAATTCGAAAGCTTTAAAACTTCATGTCAAAGCTTCTGCCCTAAATGCAAAATTTTGCCTGTTTCGGCAAATGAATAGACTGGAAGACTGGCAGTTTTTTCATCTTTATCTCAGTGTAACGAGAATAACTTGTTGGAAATAGAAATAGTTTAAGTGAGGACCGGGGCGATTTACTGAATCAAAGTTTAAGGTGCGTTTGAAATAGTAGTAAATGCCAAGTGTCGTATGCAACGTAACTACGCATATGAGGAATAACTACTTTCGTAAAACCTCTTCCCAATTGACTTCAAATTTTCAGAATTCCAAATAACAACCAACTGTGCAATTCCTATTTCACAAGCCATGGAAGGCAGTAAAAACTTTGCTTTTCATACAAATTTGTACTTCAAGCGGTTGTTTGAAAAAATGTCGATGTTGTTGCCGAAAATTTAAGGATCATTGCTTATAATGAGGTCAAAGCCTTTTGAAATTTTCATTCCATATACTACAAAAGACGTACTGATCTCCTTTATCTGATATCTTTTCATTTTCTCTTCCTAAAGAACCTATTCAAAGTACTGTAACTTTAATTTGACATCCTTCAATCCCATTTCCATATTGCAGCTCGATAAATTCTACATTCTGTAAAGTCTAGTCTACCCTTTGGTTCGCAATACTAATCGGAAAGCAGACATAACCGCATATTCATGGTCTTGTAACATATCCTTAATGCCATATCTTATATCTAGTTACAGATAGAATTTTAACAAATACCCCCGATGCTACTTCCTGGTGCACATTTATTGCGTACCTCTCCATACACCACATAGATATAGATAAGCAGGATTGGATTGAGAGAACTCAAATTCGTTAACAAACTGTCAGCTCTTAATTCTGGAATGTTGCAAAGAAGAATACTTACACTCTTAATATGTCATACTCGTATATCCGACATAATTGGTGAAACATAAATTCATACGATTCTCTAGTGGAGACAAGAAATTGGAGTGGAGTGTGCAACCTTGGAAAAGCAAGAAGAGAGTTACATTTGAAGGTTTCAGTATACAATATTGTGCATTTCGTCAATCACCACCTTCCTTGCATTTGCATCTGCATCTTATAAGATTCCGAATCCATGAGGTTGATAACATTCTAGTTCCAAAGCAGTGCTCATGCTCATAATATACTTCGACAAAGAAACAATTATGCTCGTTATTAAAAAATAGTAAGAAAATTTCCATTGACATCTAGGCCAGACTAGAATTCGCTATACATACGTATGCACATATGAGGCAATAAGAATACATACATATATAGAATAATACAGAATAGTCTATGGAAATTATGTGTGAAGCAAAATTCCTGTAAAATACTCCCACTATTACAACTCCTTAACCATCAACATATTTATTTTTATACATTTATTTACAGCACACACACTTGCCGCTCTGCCCCGCTGTGCAGAGGTGAAATTTGGCCTTCTCGCTTTGGCCTTCGTCAAGTGTGTCTGGGTGTGTGCATGAATATACAAATATTATCTCTGGTTTCGCCTTGAAAATACTTTCCGTACAATCACCCGGTCACATTAACTGCGGAAAAGTAACAGAACTCAATACACGGAGAACATTTTCAATTTACGCTGAGCAACCGCCAAGATAAACTATTTCTGGATTTTATATTCCCAAAAATTTATCTTAAACGTAAGAAAGTGATTGTATGAGTGACAGCAAAATAAACTGAAGCAGGTTGGCGTGATTTGATGCGCAAAAGGGATTTCTGATATTATCTTTTAAATTTGCATATTGTTAACATCGTAGCAAGGAGTAGCAAATAAAAATTCAAGGCAATAATAATAACAAGATAAGGTAGAATTATTAATTTTGATGTAGTTTTGATTTGGAAACTTGTTTAAGTCTGAGTGGTGAAATATTAAATATATGTTGCATTCGAAGGCGATGTTGGCTGAAGTAGTTCTCACTGTACGATTCAGAGTGTGGCTACTGGTACGAACCGGAGATGCAGGCATGAATTTGCATTAGTCATAAGAATAATGTGTATGGTGTAGGATCTGGTTCTGAGGATATTTTAATTTCTTTATTTATTTATATGTTTGTGTTGGCACGACAATGAAACGGAAAAGCTGGTAGAAGGTGTAGAAGAGGCTGCGAATGTTGTTAGTGATCCAGCAAACTAAAACAGGTTTTTAGTGCAACTCCACTGGGACATCAAACTATTAGGTGGCTCATTCTCAGTGGAATTGAAATCAGCACAATATCACTTAAGGTTTTCATGGAAGAATATTTCCAAACAGTTTTAAGAAATCTTTTTAAATTGCAAATTATCATTGTAAAAACTTTTATAAAGAAATTACGTCAAGACTGTGCACTTTCTTAGAAACTAATACGACGTGTGGGATGAAACCATAATTGTTCTCAATTTCCTGATATCGCTTGTTTTGACAAAAAATATTTCGTGATCTTTTGGAGATAATTTCTTAGTTGGTGCCAATTATATTGTTACGGCAGGCTTAAAACTTGCATTGCACTCTTAAATCAACTCTGAATCCTTCAAGGGCATTCAGATCTTATAGAAGAACCAACTGGAAACATTTAAGAAATTACGCTTGGAAAGTAGTTTTGAAAATTTCCCTGCCTTTAAAACAAACCGAAATTTTTTATTTTATTAACAATTTCTAAAATACGGAAACTTTTTTCTGATTATCATGAAATTTATTAGAAGATTGAATTTATCTGCATATGACGACCTTTTGAAGGATAATTCTATATTATTTCATGAATTTTTGTTTCTACTTCCGCTCCATTTCCAAGAAATACGAGAGGATTATGTACTACTAGAAACACTCTTAGTGACATACCCAATTTATGCGAACCCTCTGAATGTTTAACGAGCCCATTTAAGTATCAGATAAATCAATAAATACTTATAAATATTTCATCTAAATCTGAAAGGAATATCACAGTCAGTGGCCACTAAGCATCCCCAGCGCCTCATAAACGTCATTATTAATAACCATGTGAGCATCGGTTCCATCGATAAATTCAATTAAAAATTGTAATGTCTACTGGAAATATTGAAATCAGTGGCATTATTAGGCCACTGATTTCTTTCGAAATGCGTAATTTTAGAAGGAATGCGTTGTATTTTATTTCAAAACTTTGGCCATGAATATGTCAAATACCTTAGCCAGGTGGTAGTGACTGTAAAACAAAAGTAAAACGATAACGCGACGCATAACAAACTGTGTACACAAATCTAAGGAAATTGTGTAAGCGGTCTTACTGTTTTCTACGCAGCTTATATACATGTATATATATAAATATTGCTCCGATTTTGTATATAAGAGCGTGATGCTACAGGTTTTGTTCAAAGTTTAGTTGATCGTGTTAACTGTTCGAGTGTGCTAAAAAAGTTTCCTTTATCTTTTAAAAATTGCTGTTCTTTCTATTATGCTGATAAGAAACAAGTAAGTCCTTTTAAATAATAGTGAAGACTGCGACAAACATTATTTAGAAGGACAAGGACATTATTTCCTCTGTGTTTCGCTGTGATGTCCTCTTTGGGAAAATAAATAATTTTTTAAATTCGTCAAACATCATTTGTCCCCCAATACAATGTATGCTTAAACAGGTTCGGAACGGCTGAAAGGATACCTCCGACACTCAGCAGTAAAGTAAATTTCAGAAATATATTTGGAAAAGAAAATTTTGTGACTACATAATAAAATTATTTCTCGTTAATCGTCATGTTATAACACGGAAAAAATTAATACAATATATTTTCGCTCCGACGCTCGCTTGTAGCCTGATTCAGTGTAAAACAAAATCATTTTTAATAGTTAATGATCGTAATACTTTCCTTTGGTAACATTTATCGTACCAGAATGAATTTGCGACAGAGAACATGGAAGTAGATGAACAGTTCCCTTCCCAGGTCTGCCAAGCCCACTCATTTAGCTAATGGTTTTGGAAACGTAAGCCGACACGAAATCCTGGAGATATTAAGTAGTAACGGTTACGAGTCTCGAAATAAGTGAATTAGTGCCAAAATATTTTGATGTTCTATAATGAGAGAGACGTTTTCTTCAAAGTCGGAAACTGAGCAGAGATTCTTAATTTTATTTAAATCATATTAAATTAGCTTATCTAGTCGCTCTTCTTATTTCTCTCATTGCTATGTCATGATTTTACATCAAGAACAATGCAGTTTCGTCTCGCATGTCCAAGGGCGAGTGGGGTGTGTGCAGATGTAGTGTGAATGGCTATATGTGGAAAGTATCGTGGTTACATACGAGTGGATTTAAAAAAAGATATGGAAATTATTTTTATTGATACTTCGAAAGGGAATTAAAATTTATTTAAATATTTTAAATTAAAGAATGTTGATTAACATGCAACGATTTCTTATTTCTTTGCTCTCATCCAGAAATCCATTTAGATGGCACACCAGGTCTATTGTGAATAGATCCCTTGTAGTAGTAGCAGTGCTTGCGATTGCATTACCAGCAGATCCATTTGTGAAAGGTAGTTGTTTTGTTGTTAATAAAGCTTTTAGTTTATAAAATATTATACATTTTCTAGGATTAGCAGTAAAATCTTCCGCGGAAGATGAACGCAATGAAAAATACGATGGGCGCACAGGTTGGTTTTTATTTTTTTCATACAATACAATATTGATGATTATAAAACTTTCTCGTATTTGCAGAGTCCAGTACGACTGCTAACAACTCTTTGGATCTTAAGGTATCCAATTCGTCTGCATCACCAGACGAATGCAATTTAAGAACCGTTTGCCTAACACCGGAATGCATTCACACAGCATCGGAAGTTTTGAGTAAAATGAAACCGGAAGTGGAGCCCTGCGACGATTTCTATCAATTTGCTTGTGGAACTTACATTGAAGAAACTCCACTACCTGAAAATGAAGCAGCAGTGAATGAGTTCACCTCAGTGTGGGATAAGGTGAATGAGCAACTGAAGGAATTAATAGTAAAGGAAAGACCCGAAAGTGAACCAAAACATTTCAAATTGCCAGGCCTTTTGTACAAGGCATGCATGAATGAAAGTAAGTTTTTAGAATTTTCTACACCTTTTTTTTTGGATGGGAATGATAAACCGGATCATTTTTCTTTTAGCTCTAATTGAAAGTTTGGGCGTCGAGCCAATGAAACAAATTTCAGACTCTCTGGGTGGTTGGCCAGTTATTGAGGGCGACTCCTGGGATAGTAATAATACATGGACTTGGCAAGAAGCGGTTAAGCAATTCAGACATTTGGGTTTACCTTTTAATTTTGTGATTAAACTTACAATTGGTGACGATTACAAAAACTCTTCGAGACGCATTATTTCTGTAAGTTTGTAAGATTGATGTTAATACTTCGTGGATGGGGCCGCGAGTATACTCACTTTGAACTTCATACCTAATGAAATATTTGATGAAAGTTAAATTAAATTGCTCAAACCACAAATTACTTCTTTTCAACTGTGAAATAATTTCTTCGATCGAAAATTTAATCAAAAACTGATCAATATATTATGAAAATAATATAGCCCTGTTCCGGTTCAAGTAGTTCAAAGTAAAAGAATTTTAAACAATCATTATTATTTTATAGTCAATAACAAAATTTTAACACACTTGGTTCCGACATAATGGGCAAATTGAAATGCTTAAAGGAAAAAAGATCAACTGAAAAGGGATCAATTTCAAGTAATCGAGCTTCTAAAATTCATCATTAGTAATTTCATAGATTAATTCTATAATGTTAAGCTGTAATTAATTCTACAAGTCTTGCTTGTATTTCTATAGAGGCCGATGTACAGGTATAGATATATTTACTTGTTATTGTACCATTCTAGTTCGAGGAGTCTGTAACTGGGCTCAGTAGGGAATATTTGGTAAAAGGATTGAACGAAAGCGTCGTCTCAGCCTATTATGACTTAATGGTAGATACTGCTGTACTTTTTGGAGCTGAAAGAGAAAGGGCTGAAGAGGAAATGATGGAATCGTTGGAGTTTGAAATGAGTTTGGCCAATGTAACTATAGAAATAAAATGATTCTTATAAAGGAAAAAGCCTTTATTTTCTATATCACTTTCTTCTTCGCTTAGATATCTTTGACTAGTGAGGAGAGACGCAACTCTAGCAGTTTATACAATTTGTTAACTGTTAGAAAAATGCAAGAAACTTATCCTTATGCCGAGTGGAAGGAATTCATCAACGCTTTGTTTATGGGGATCAATAAAGTTACTGAAGATGAAGTGATAAATTTGAAGGCACCCAGGTTTTTCGATGAATTGAGCCATGTATTGGAAATTACTCCTAAACGTGTCATCGCAAATTATATGTTTTGGCGTATACACTTCTATTCTCTGGATTTTCTACCCGAAAACTTCCGTAAGAGACAACTGCAATACCAAATGGTTGCATCAGGCCAACAAGAGAAGAAACCCAGATGGAAGCAGTGTAAAAAATTGGTTTCGGACAAGTAAGCATAATATGATTGGATGTGGAGTTCTGAAAGTCGGTTTTAAGTTTAATAGTTTCTTTTTAGTTTAACTCTCCTTTGTGTTAATCTTTTGTGTATTTCCATTCCATTTATTGTACATTTCTATATATTATTAATTTGTTTGTTTGTTTCTTTCGTGTTTGTGTTTGTCTGTGCCGTATTTTCCTACAAGTATTGTAAATATCCATTTATATTCTTTTTTTATTTTTATTTTTTACATCAGTTCAATCAGTTACATAACTTTGTACACAATATCTAAACTTTAGGAATTGTAAAAGATTTCACATAATCTATAAACATGCGAAAGCTTCTTATTACCTAAGCGCTTTTATTGTACTGGTATGAGCTCTTCCTTTTATTATTAATATGCATATTTTTTGAACTCAGTGGAATTTTTATTAGGCAGAACGTGCTAACATTTAAAGTTGATTTTTATCACTATTATTTTCTGCCGGATTAGTGTTTCGCTATTAAATCTTTACTTTAAGCTAACACTAGTTGAAAAAAGTACAGTTATCTTCATCTTAACATTCAAGGTGAAAGTTTTTCCCTTGAAGTTGCCATATTCTTGTTTCTTGTCCATATAGTTGCATTGGGGTTTATGTCTGCACTACAATATTTTATTTTTAAACCTCTGGCCTTGACAGACTTTTGACCTATTCCAAAAAAAAACACTTAAATTCAGCAAGTTAACGTGCCCTAATTGTTTGATAATTAAGACCATTATAGATCTAATTTAGCTATATTTTTTATTTATATTATTTTTTACAGTTATTTTCATATCCTACATGTTCCTTATCATTTATTTTTAAAATGAAATTTCTCACTCCCTCATGAAACGCAACTTTTATTCGGCACGCTTTTAATTCTCTCAAAAAACATTATAAAACAACTGCACGAACGCTCATCTAAATTGAATTAATAAAATGATACTAATGATATCATAATTCTTATTTCTCCACAACATTTCGTCAACAAAAATAAAAATAAATAGTTTAGGGATAGCCGTTGGGAGCCTTTACGTACACAAATACTTCAAGGAGGATTCAAAAGGCATTGCCCTAGAAATGGTAAACAACATACGGAACGCGTTTGGTGAAATATTGGATAAAGTCGATTGGATGGATCCGTCTACAAAATCAAAGGCAAAAAATAAATTATATGGTATGCATACGTACATTGGCTATCCCGACGAATTGAAGGACAACAATACACTAGGGGAATATTATCGCGATTTGGAAATTAATCCAGAAAAATTTCTCAAATCCATGTTGAGTATATATGCCTTCCACGGGAATAAAACGATTCATAAATTGAGATTGCCAGTAAACAATACCGATTGGACTACACATGCGAATGCAGCGGATATGAATGCTTACTATACAATGAATAAGAATAGTATGAGTAAGTTGTATAAGTATAATTATGTTTTCTTTTAAGATTTTCAAATTAAATTTTAAATTAAGAAAATTTTTTAAATCGAAAAATTCCGATGGATTTGAAGCGAAGGCTTTACCAGCAAGCATATCTTCTTATATAGTGCAACTTTGGCCCCTCAACACTATTATTCAAAACTGATGATAAAAACAGAAAATAAAGATTTTAATAAATCGTTGTAATACAACTTATAACTATTGAAAAAGAGAATAAAACAAAAAAAAATATTACATTTAATTTGTTTCCGAAGAGTCGATCAATAGTTGGTAGTGAATTATAATAAAAAAAGTCTCAAGCTTAAGCAAAAAATAAATATCAAATATAAAATATACTCGTATATAAAATTATAAAATGTATTTATTGTTGAAAACATTTTTCAGATTTTCCCGCAGGTATTTTACAAGGCTACTTCTATAATAGTCAACGCCCCAAATACATAACTTACGGAGCATTTGGCCACTTGTTTGGGCATCAGATCGTTCTCGCCATTGACAATGATGGTAGACGATACGATGCTGATGGAAATTTGGTTGATTGGTGGACGCAGGATACGGAAAAAGCATTTTTGGAAAAAGCCCAATGTATAATTAATCAATATGGCAACTTTACAGATAAGCAGACTGGCCTGAATGTTAGTTATCAATGAGTTAAGCTCTGAGGTCCAAAGGCTGTACTAATTATGTTTTGGAATTTTTTAGTTAAATGGTATTAATACGCAAGGCGAAAACATTGCCGATAATGGCGGCATTAAGGGATCCTATTTAGCATACAATAAATGGGTGTCTGTGAACGGTATCGAACCTAGTTTGCCTGGTTTAAATTATACACAGAATCAAATGTTTTGGATATCTGCTGCACAAACTTGGTGTGACATATCTACGAAAGGTGACGCTTTGCGCATTATTTTTCTTCTGTAATTCGTAAATGTCTAATAAAATGTACGTGTAATTTGTTGCAGAAAGTCTTAAATATCGCATCACAACTGGAGTGCATTCGCCAAATGAATTCCGTGTTTTGGGCCCCCTAATGAACATGAAAGACTTCTCGCGGGATTTCCACTGCCCTGACAATTCACGCATGAACCCTGTTCATAAATGTGAAGTTTGGTAGATTTAAAGTTCTCTTTTCAATAATTTTTATATTTTTATGGGTTTATGGTTTTATTATTAAACGTTATTTCATTAGTCTTAAATATATTTCACTTTTGTGTTCAACAGATAAATTTATTTTTTTCAAATATTTTATGTTTCTTACAGTGAAAACAAAAAAAAAATTATAATAACAGTTTTATTAAATATCTATACTATTTAGAATTATTGTGAAATGAATAAAGAAATAAAAAAAATATTTAATTAATATATTTCACTAAAATAGAATAGTAGGCGCAACTATTTGCAGAGCTGGGGGTCTTGTTTATTTGGGACATAAACCGTATAAATTCATTTATTATATGAATTGTTTCATTTCTCTAATAACTAAGTGGTAGTGTAACCCACAGTCAGTCTGACTTGTCTAAGGTAGCATAACATAACAACGAATGAATAACGAAAATGAGTAATTGATTACTTTTGTCAAAGATCATTTCTCCCCGAATACAACGTTTCATTAAACAGGCTCGGATCGGCTGAGAGGAAATCTCCGATACTTAGCATTAAAGTGAATTTCAGAAATATTTCGAAAAGAAAATATTGTGACTATATAATAAAATTATTTCGGTGTGACGTTGTTTAGTAAATCAAAATCATTTTTAGTACAAAAAAAGATCCTGCAAAAAGTGAAAGCACTTTCATATGCGCCAAATTTGAAGATATTTTTACTCTTCTAAAATGTATACACGAAGCAACGAACACATTAAAGCGAATGAAAATAGAAGTAGATCCGAGCAATGGTTTCTACCATTTCGCATATGGAAAATTTATTGATGAAAGCATAACAGCTGATGACAAGATTGCAGAGAGCATATTCTCCAAGGTAAGCAAACCTTCACCCCCGCATTACAAGGTTATTTTATACGAAAAATGACCCGAAACGGATCCGATTTGTACGCTGTGTGCATGAGTACGAGAAAGCATTTAGAAATTTTGGAATTTATTGACAAAATACTAGAATATGTATTTTCTTCTTTGAAGACTTAATTGATGACTTGGATGTCGAGCAGTTGAAGGAAATTACGGACCCTGTTAGGTAGTTGGACCGTAGTTGTTGGAGAGTCCTGGGAGGGTAAAACTAAATGGAATTTGCAGGAAGGTGGTACAAAACTAAAAATCTGGGTTTTTTGGTCTCCGCGATTCCAAAGAACCCTGCAAGGAATATCCTCGTGGTAATTTCGTATTAAATCAAACTTTTTCCCAAATTAACACATCTTGTGTGGAAGCACTTAAGGGAAAATTCATAACAATTTTATTGATTTTGTAATCCTGGAAGCCGCGATCTTTGCCATTTGCAGTTACTAAAGTTACAAACTAGTTCAATTCTACTATATTTACGTTGTATAGAATTTTCCGGTTTGGTAAGCCACGCGGTTTTTATTTGTCAGACAACGATTTACAGGACAGCTGCTCAGATGCCTCTGTAAATACCGTGAATTACACGGACTTCTAAAGGGTGCAGATTTCCATACTGCCAGATCAGATCTTACAAATCATTCGCCATTGGCATTATCCAATAGCAGTTTATATAGTACTGGTAGGCACCTTTTTGCTCAATATTCTTGGATCCTAAATCAAGTCGGACATATTTCAGTATTTAATGTGTCAAATCATTTAATGTTTTCTTTAGTTCTAGAATAGAAGTTATTTCCCATTTAGGATTCTACGCTAATGTTATACAAATATTCGCACTCCTTACCCTCTGTCGCTTGGTTAATAGTTACATAGTGAAACCAAATATAATGACACCGGTGACGAATCTTATCTTAATTTTAGGGAAACATTATTTTTAAATAAAGAAAAAAAACATTTTAATCTGGAACGGAAGTGGTCGGTTCGGCTTGATTTTTTTCGTTTTGATTAGACGGTATCCCTGCCGATAGCGAAAAACTTCCTTACCATAAAATTTAGCGCTCACCGTAGAGCACTATTCTAATTGCGTGTTGTTAGTTCAACTGAAAAAAAGCTGTTGGAATGAAGTTCGGGAAACAAATTGAAATAAAGTAAGGACATTCTGACGGTGTCTTCTCAGTGAGAAGAAAACAATTGAAATTTTTTTTGGAGATGGTAATGCCGTAACATTCTAATACAAAGAAAAATGTTAAGCATATAGAGAACTAAATCGAACACAGTGGAAAGTGGACCACTGTGGAAGGACCTTGTCATCTGCCGAACTGAAACGCCGTTTAAGAATTTTAGAGTTGCCGTTATTGTGAGTCCTAAATATATCATAAGAAAGGTAACACTGCTACGTACGTACAAAGCAATTCCGATTGCATTTGTCATGTTATCCCTAAGAAAGCAATATATCAGTATTTCTAATAACTGCTAGCATTCTTTGAATTTTGTTGTTTCCCTTGACTGTTCGTTTCGTTCTGTAGCTTCTTTTTCGTTTCTAGAAGAACAATTTGCTTTATTTCGTAACTCATCTTGGAAGAGAATACATGCATGTTGATTATGGAAAACCCTTTTGATCAATATAAAACCGAAAGCTTTGGGCGAAGAGACACATGATCACAAATAAGGTTACTTTAATCATGAATTATAATTGGTTTTCTTTCAGCTGCGAGAACCAAATTTCGGCTTGGAAAGGGAATTTTTACAAAGGGGTTTCAACAATAGCAGGGTCCAAGCGTATTACAAGTATATGGTTGATGTTGCTATTCTTTTTGAAGCTGAACCAGCAAGTGCTGAAGCCAACTTAAGAGAATCTCTAGAATTTGAAATCCATTTGGCTGATGTAGATTTACATTATCTATCTTAGATCACATTATCTGCAGAAAAATTACGCAACCATGAAAATACTTATAATATTCGAACGGTTAATGAATTACAAGCAGAGTATCCCTATATCCAATGGTTGCGCTTCTTCACGCATGTCTTCGGAAATGAATCGCTTTTCGATGAAAATACGGAGGTAAATGTGGAGAACCCCAAATTCTTAAAGGATTTGGATACATTATTGGAAAGAACTGATGACCGGGTTGTAGCCAATTATATGGTGTGGCGTTTTATTTTATCCTCCGTGAAGTATCTAGGAAAAGAATTTCGTGTGCGACAGTTGCAATATTCTACTAAAACAACAGGCATAACAGCCAATCTTCCTAGATCGGAGGAGTGTATAGGCAGTGTTGAAGAATCCTTGTAAGTAATTTTAATACGAAAATGTATTATATTTTATTTAAAATTTAATATTAAATGTTCTAATTTTGAACATCTGCGACGAATGATAAGTTTGCATGTTGTAAAAATCCACTGTCAGAATCAATTACAATCGGTCAAATTGAATTATCTATTAACTGTCGTTATTTTCAAAGCATTTCACGAATTCTGTCGCAATACTAATATTTTAATATATCTGTCTTCCTAAACCAACAAAAAAGCGGATCATTCGTATTAGGATTTCTGTATATCAACAAATTCTTTTCGAGTGAATGGAAGGCCGCTGCCACAGAAATATTCAACGATGTACGGGATGCATTTGAAGAGGTACTCGACGAATCTGATTGGATGGATGAAAAGACAAGAGAAAATGCTAAAAGAAAGTTAAAGAACATTAAAATTCATATCGGTTATCCTGAAGAACTTTTGGATACCACTAAACTAGAAGAACTATATGCTGGAGTTGAAATTGATCCCCAAAAATATTTCCAATCGATAATGAATTTGCAAAGACGTGAAAGCAGTTATTATTTGAACAGAATTAAAATGCCTGCGAATGAGACAAACTGGGTTGATCATACCAAACCAACTCTCGTCAATGCTTATTACAAGTGGAGTGATAATAGTATAAGTAAGAGTTCTAAATGAAATTGATATGAACCAGTCAACTAATTCGGAAACATTTCGACTTCTTAAACAGAAATCGAAAGCAGTTGTATCTGAATATCGAGAAATTATTAATTTCTTCCAGTAATTTATAATTTCTTAATAGATTTCCCTGCTGCCATCCTCCAAGGGCATATCTTCAATGCAGATCGACCGCAATACATGAACTACGGTGCATTAGGTTACGGTATTGCCCATGAGATCACTCACGCCTTTGATGATCTTGGTCGACAATATGATCATAACGGTAACTTGAACAATTGGTGGGAACCCGATACAAAGAAGGCATTTTCGGAAAAGGTGCAATGTATAATTGAACAATACGGAAATTTTACTGACAAACAAACAGGAATTCAGGTAAGATCGACCACAATCTGATGGTGGTTTTTTTCACTGCCTATTCCAAATTCAAAATATTTTTCAATCTTGTAACAATTTTTCAAGGAGATCGTTACGGCTCTTATACATATTTCTCTTTTCAGATAAATGGTATTAAAACTCAAGGTGAAAATATAGCCGATAATGGCGCCCTTAAGGTCTCGTATTTGGCCTATAACAAATGGTTGACTAAAAATCGGGAAGAGTTAAAATTACCTGGCTTACAAAATTACACATCTAAACAAATGTTTTGGATATCGGCTGCTCAAGTATGGTGTGCTAATATGAAAAGGGGTGTGTATTATGAAGTAGTGTATTTCTTTTAAAGACTAAAAATATATATGTTTATTGCAGAAATAGTGGAAAAATTTATCTCCACAGATGTTTACACAACGAACACGTTCCGAGTTGTGGGCTAAGGCTAAACCCATGAATCCTGAGAAAAAATGTGAGATTTGGTAGATCTGTGTGGGAAGTGTCACAATATTTTTTTACATTTAATACTTTAGTTGTATGTGTTCCACAATATAAAAATAAATATACATAAGTAAATCTGAACATATCCATCTTCAATTTATTATTACTCATACTGTTCTAAAGATAAGATAAACTATTTTTGGATTTTAAATTCCCAAAAATTTATCTTAAATGTCAGAAAGTGATTGTATGTGTGGCAGCAAAATAAACTGAAGCAGGTTGGCATGATTTGATGCGCAAAAGGGTTTTCTGATTTTATCTTTTAAATTTGCTTATTTTTAATATCGTAGCATAACAAATTAAAAGACTTCGTAAATATAATAATATATCTGAATTGTGAACCACTAAATATTAGAATAATATTACTAATAATGATTATTTGGAAAAAAATATCCATCAAGAATTGAAGATTTTCTTTCAATTGTTGTTTGTGGTTCCCTTGTACTCACAAGCAATGGGAGAGGATAATATATCAATAATAACACTCTTAGTGATCAGTTCAAATTATGGGTCTCCTCTGGATATTTTCTAGTATTTATGAGGCTAGTATCAGCCAAGCATCAAGGGGCAATAATGCTGGCCTATCTACCGAGTGGTGAAAAGTAAAACCTTATATTTGAAATTTGGTCATAAAGATAACAATACTGATGAAATGCTATAATGACAGTCAAGAATAGTCATAATACAAACGTAAGCAACGTATGCGTTATCGCTGTTTATAATATGGCTAGTGCATATATATGTATATGCAAAAATATTGGTCTAGGTTTTCATATAAGAGCCTGATGCTACCACTTTTATTTAAAGTTTAGTTGATCGTGTGAACGGTCAGAGTGTGCTTAAAAGGTTTCCTACATTTCTTACAAAATTTCTCTACTCTCTATTATGCTGACGAGTGCCAAGTAAGTCCTTTTAAATATAATTAGTGAAAAGTGGATGTGAAAATAAATGATAGTGAAGACTGCGACAGACATTATTTAGAAGGACAAGGACATTATTCCCCCTGCGTTCTTCTATGATATCCGTTTGGAAAAATTAAAATTTATTTAATTTCGTCAACCATCATTTCTCTCTGAATTCAATGTTTAAACAGGCTCGGAAGGGCTGAAAGGAGATCTCCGACACTCGACATTATTTAGAAAGACAAGGACATTATTCCTCCTCCAACCTGCTCTAATGTCCTTTTGGGGAAAAAATTAAAAATTAATTCCGTAAAAATTATTTTTCTTTGAATACAATGTTTGAGTAAACAGGGTCGGAGCGGCTGGAAACAGTTCTCCAGACGACTGCAATGAATTGATTTTTAAAAATATTTCGATATATACAATATATATAATTCATTAATTAAAATAATTGTTACGTGCAAGCATGGTCATAAGACATATTTAGCCATCGTAAAAATTAACAATTTGAAAAAAGAGAAAACCAAATGAAACCATTTCAACATGTGTTAAGCCAGCAGATGGAGTTTTTTTTACTCCAGGATGCGCATATGCCACATGCATTATTTTGAATGATTTGTGATGTTAAGAGTATTCCCAGATATAGTTTGGATACCTCCAACCACTAGAAGAAGTTTCATATGAAGTTTCGGATGTAACACCCCAATTAATTTTAAGGTTTTCTAAATAAAAGTGATACAAATGAATCGCATTAGAGGTTATATTTGAGACCACTTACTGTAACCAATGACCAGACATTGATAAAAATACTATTCTTAACAAAAAAGAAATATTTTTTGAAATTCATTCATTTGGGAAGGCGTTTCTTTCTAAATAAACTAAACAACTACTTTTCGGCACCTTCCACACCGAACACGGAAATGTAGATACTTCCGGTTTGAATGTAAAGCCCACTACTTTCAAACTTCAAAGTTAGGTCACACAAGTGACCCAGTTTGCCGGCATTGCACATTCAAGCAGAGTTCAGCTACCATAGGAGCAATTATGTTTTAATTGCGTGGTGGGTCCTTGGTAACCAAATTTGTAACTAACACGGCCGGGAAAAGAACGAAGCACTGTGCACCATAAAACTGAGATACAGAATCATACTCGTAGTAATCAAGTACAAATCCAAGCATACAAAAGTGAAAATTAGACTGTGTTGCGAACTACGTATTTAGATATTTAGATAACTGATCATAAAAGCTTTTTCAGCTGTTATATTTTTATTTATTTGCTTCACACAAGAGCGCTTAAATTAATATGTTTAAGTATATTTTGACTGTATGCAGCAATATTGCGCACCGGTCGTTTTCATCGTTTTACACTTCGTACTGATCCTCAAGATTTCTATATCTTCTGTATTTAAAAATATTTCTTTACAAGATTGAACTTTCAACCTGACCACCATATGAGATATTTTGTCCATGAAAAAGGGGAAAAATTCGCAGTTCATTATTATGTGCACAACGATCGCTTTTTCATGGCGTGTTGGGTAGTTAGACGATCACTACCGGTATACGGCCTTATACACCCATTCCGGATAACATTTAATCGACTAAATATACTCGTGAAATCGAGTAAATCGTTGGGCCCTTAAAACGTACTCGTTTAAAGTACAGCTAAGCACAATATGACAGCGGCAATTGTGAATTTGTGCTTAAATTCGAAAGCTTTAAAACTTCATGTCAAAGCTTCTGCCCCAAATGCAAAATTTTGCCTGTTTCGGCAAATGAATAGACTGGAAGACTGGCAGTTTTTTGATCTTTATCTCAGTGTAACGAGAATAACTTGTTGGAAATAGAAATAGTTTAAGTGAGGACCGGGCCGAT
Source organism: Ormia ochracea (assembly GCA_963402855.1). NCBI lineage: Eukaryota > Metazoa > Arthropoda > Insecta > Diptera > Tachinidae > Ormia > Ormia ochracea. Next base: position 5,911,120 of record OY727105.1, read on the forward strand.
TTACTGAATCAAAGTTTAAGGTTCATTTGAAATAGTAATAAATGTAAGGAAGGTGGTTCAAGTGACGCAAAGTAAATGTGGAAGATTTTTACATCTCATCGCATTATAAAGTGCAGTTTCTTAGTTCTCTTTGTTTTTCATTTAGGAAACATTGCAGAAATAAAAATTTCTTAAAGAGCTTTAATCTAATTAATTAAAACATTTATCCACTTTTAAGACGTCTTCTACTAGTAGTAGCCTTCGCACTACTTTCACCTACAAATCAACTGGCTAAAGGTACATTTCCTTCTCTATGTTAATAAAGCTTTGGAAATCTATTGAAAGTTATCTTATTGGTAGGAATCAAAGTTGGCATCCCTTCCGAGGACAATGCTCGCACTCAGAATGAAGAACACAATGAACGATCTGTAGGACAAAATGAAAGTAATTCGACATGTCCTAGGATAGAAAGTACTATTTGTCTGAAACCAGAATGCGTACACTCGGCCTCATTGGTTTTAGACCGACTTAAGCCGGAAATAAATCCGTGTGAGAATTTTTATCAGTTTGCTTGTGGAAATTATAAAAAAGAAACTGAAATATTGGAACATGAGCAATTTGTTGATATATTGGCCGATTTACAAAATGAACTAGAGGAAAGAGTATTGGCTATTCTAAAAACAGAAAGACCTGAGACAGATCCAAAGCATTTAAAATTACCGAATCTTCTCTACAAGGCATGCATGAATACAAGCAAGTTTTATAATTTTTTTTTTCAATTATTAACGAAATATTAAAGTACACCTTTTATCCTTTTAGCTTCAATTGATAACTTGGGCGGCCAACCGATGAAACACATATCAGACACTTTGGGCGGTTGGCCCGTAGTTGTAGGTGACTCTTGGGATAGTAATAATACATGGACTTGGCAAGAAACTATCAAGAACTTTAAAAGTTTAGGTTTCGGCGTGAATTATATCTTTACTTTTGGGGTTTACGAAGACATGGAAGACGATAGAAAACACATTATTGTCGTAAGTTTCTATTTGAACCACTTATTTTTCTCCGCAGTGTATTATTTTTCGAAATGTTTGAGTATTAATAATATACAATAAAGCAGGGTAGCAAAGCGTAGCAGCAAAAGGGCTCAAAAACCCTGTAAAAAATTGTTAATGTTATTTAAGTAAAAGTTATAAGCATTTCAAATCACATACACACATGCATACATAAATATGTGATTCCTTTTAAGTGCAAAAAGTAGATAAATATGTTCATCTGGGAACGTACACTCAGAAAAACATTGCAGTAACGGACTATATTTTATTCAAGAAATATTCAGCAGTTTTTAGGTGCAAAAGTGAAAAGTAATTTTATTTTTAATTCATCTACTGGGGCATTCCATAAAAATACTATATATGAATATATGTGTGGGAAGATGTTTAGTTCCGTAGTGTGTTTGGTTACTTACTGAGACAAGCATTATTCAGAAACAGAATAATAGACATAAAAACAATTTATTTTATGAGTAAATAAGTTAGTTTTGTAGCATTGAAAACTAAATAAATTTTTCGTAAAATAGAAATGAAAAATAAGCAGAAATTATTTGTGCAGCTGTAGCTGTTTCTATATTAAAATTGTTTCTACGTATGTACAGCCAATTGTGTTTGCGACGAGTTAAAGTAAAGTAAAATGTTTTTACAAGAATTGTTTTATTTTAATTAAGTTTTCAATAGTTAATTAATTTTCATAAGTCTCTCATAAAGCAAATAGAATGAGAGTTTTCGTTGCATCTGCGATTAAATAGTTTGTCTAAAATTTATTTCACATATAACTAAAGCAGGAAAACACTCTTCTAACCTGTCGAGTTGTGTGTAATAAGAAACCGAATAAATAACCATAACCGTATATATCAGTTTTAAAGACATCAATATACTTCAATAAATAATTATTTATGATCATTCCAGCGATATTTTCTTCATCGTTCAATTGGATAAAAAAAATATTTTTTTAATTGCTATTTAAAATGATAAAAGCTAAAGTCGGGTCTGATGGCAAGCCAAATGCCCAATGAGAGTGTGGCAAACGCGATCCATAAATGTATGAAATATTTTTTTTGATTAAATTTCTTTCATTTGCCACGAAATTTTTGGGGAAAATTGAAACAAATAGATTGTGAATGTGTGATATTGTGCAAGAATTTAACTCACTCACTTCTCTTTCGTTTTTTATGGAGAAAAAAAGATTGTATATAAAATATATAATTTATATATTATATAATACATAAAGGAATTCTTTCAAGTGTGATTTTTTATCTTATCTGAAATATAAACTACATCCGTGGCTACAACCGTGTTCATACATGTGTACAGCCGTGTATACAGGGATATGTGTATCAGTAATTAGAAAATGAGTATAGGTGAATGATAACGAAATTAAATACTTACATATATGAACCATATTCTACACACATAATTTTCAATTATATTTATTCTTTATGCTTTCCATCCATATGTATGCATGTGCTTACTCGTATTTGAAAACTTAGGAGAATAATTTTTTCCCTATATTTAACAATTGCATAGACTCCGCCCACTTTAAAAATATTTAAAAAACAATGTGTTTTATTTCCATACGCAGCAGTATAATATACATAGGCCTACACATATACATACATATGTAAATACAAATGTATACATACATATATGAAGTTAAAAGCTCGTTAAAAGCTTTCATATGTAACAAAGCGGAAATGGTGCAACATTAATAAGGTGGCAAAATAATTGAAAGACTGTTTCAAATTTCAGTTGCTTAACAAAATGTTTTGCACACATGTATGCGTATACATACGTTTCTATTACATATACATATGTATACATATAGTTGTATGTATGTATAACAATAACAATAAGCGTTGTATTTTTTCTAGGTGACTGAACCAGTATTTGGCTTAAATAAGAAACATTTAATAAATGGCAGAGTCTGGGATTACTACAAGTACATGGTGGATGTGGCGGTATATTTTGAAGCTGGCAGAGCGGCAGCTGAAAAAGAACTAAATGAATCTTTAAAATTGGAAATGGATCTGGCTAAAGTACAATCACCTATACTTTTTATTAAAACCCAAACTGTTTATTTAATGTTTTTATACATGTATATGTCTATGTTTGTATATATATCTATATATAGATAGCTTCATCACAAAAATCATTAGATAATGATAATGCAACCAATGTAAACGCTTATTACACTATTAAGGAAATGCAGGTGAATTATCCTTATATTCAATGGCAGGACTACATCAATGATATTCTACCGGAAGGTGTTACGGTCAATGAAACGGAAGTGATCTATGTAGAGAACACGATTTACTTTAAAAACTTAGGCAAATTATTGGAGAGCACTAGCAAGCGTTCAATGGCCAATTATTTAATGTGGCGTATACATGCGTCATCAATGGCTCATCTAGGGCACGACTTTCGCAAGAGGCAATTGGAATATTCTATCGCTACAGGAGGTAGAGCTGGACAAACACCTAGATGGAAGATGTGTGAAAATATTGTTTCTATAACCCGGTGAGTTGGATCATGGCAATAAATCTTTACTCCATATGTATGTATGTGTATACATATGTATGTATACGAGTTTGTGTTCAATGTAATATAGTAAGAGAATATATATAATTCTTCAACTCCACAAAAGTAGAAAAATTTTTTTTGATTGTTATACAATCAAAAATGAAATGACATGTTTGCGTCAAAAAACATATATAACAATATTCTTTGAAATGTCTTTTGGCTTAATTACTTGTGCAGCCCTTCTATGCTGACACCCTCCAACTATTTGGCTTTCTTCAATTGAAAACTGTATTAAACATGACGTGTGGATTGAACGCAATACAAACGCCTTCTGTTAGTGGTCGATTATACTACACTCCTTTCCCAAAAAACGGAAAATTAAATTAAAAATATTTTATTGCATTTATGAACATAAACTGAATAAGAATCTCACAAATAGAATAGAATAATAAATGGAACTAGGAAGAGTTGGCGAAAGCGGTTGCACAGAGTTAAAGCAGACGCTAAGACATGTTTCGAATGAAATCTCAGAAAATAAAGTTTTAATAATTATCTTTATTCGTGTTATAATATAAACCAAAATTATACTAAAATACAAAGACTTTGATGCAAAAGTCGTTTCTAAAGTCGTTGAATCTGTAATCTGGCAACTAAGCATCTTTCTTTGTATATATCACAAAGGACATTTATAGTTTATGTATAAAACAAATTGTGCGAAAGTGACAGTAAATTATTAAATGGCCAATTAATCGTTTCGCTTTCAAAACGAGAGCAAACCGCTTTTCGCATCAAATACAAACGTGCACTTTAATAGGCTGGGCAAAACATTTTAAAAATTTCGCTTTTTGTAGGGAAAGAGTTTTTGTAGTAGAAATAAGAAAGGACTTTTTATTATTCTACATAAATATGTATGTATGTGCGCATGTCTGCATGTCTGCATGTCTGCAGACGATATTACACTGTCTCTCTGATATTATTTTGAATATTTTATATTGTATTTGCAAATAATTTGCAAGGCACTGAGTAGTGTATTAATGCTAACACTGTGTTAACAACATTTCCTTCTTGCTAAATCGACAACAAAAGTTTAAAAACGTTGCTTGGATCCCTGTATGTGCGCAAATATTTTACACAAGATTCGAAAGACATGGCTATAGAAATAGTCAGCAATGTACGCGATGCCTTCAGTGAAATGCTCGACAACGCCGACTGGTTGGATGACGCGGCTAAGGAAATGGCAAAACGAAAATTATTGGCCATGAAAATGTTTATTGGCTACTCTGACATAATGCTGAATGATGATGAATTAGAAAAGCTCTTTCATAATGTAGAAATTAAAACAGACAAATATTTTCGATCGTTATTGAATTTGAACCTTCTCAATATGGATTATTACTTTAATAAATTACGAGTACCCGTTGCCGAGACAGAATGGGTGGATCATACATACCCAACTGAAGCAACTTCTTTCTACATGCTTACATTAAATAGCATACGTAAGTATTTTTATATATTATATATTTTATATATTTCATTTTGTAGTGCAATTCTGTACGTTTGAGATTTATTTTTTAAATTTTTTTTTTTTTTTTTTATTATTTTCTTTTCGACAATTTTTTGATTTATTATGATTATTGTTTCATTAAGATGTTAACGAAACATCAATTAAAAAAATGTCAAAATAAAAATAACGATAAATTTGGCGAGTCGATTTCTCTCTTTAGAAATGATATATAGTTTACTATTCGAGTAATATTGGATGTACTAATGTTCGGAAAATAATCGCATCTCATAATTCGATTCATAATTCGTTTGTAGACTTACCTGCTGGTACTCTGCAAGGACACTTGTTCAACGCTAATCGTCCCAAATACATGAACTATGGTGCTATTGGCTTTACTATTGGACATGAGATCAGTCACGGCTTTGACAATTTGGGTATTTACTTTGATGATAAAGGTAAATTTGGTGATTTCTGGCATCCCGATTCTAAGAAGAGATATTCCGACTTGTCCAAGTGCATTATTGAACAATATGGAAACTTTACGGAAAAGAAAACAGGCCTAAAAGTAAATACGGCTCAATCAGATGTAATGTAATGGTTTGAAAAAATATTATTAATTTTTAGATAAATGGTATCACTACAGGAGATGAAAATATTGCAGATAATGGGGGTGTTAAGTCCTCCTATTTCGCCTACAACAATTGGTTGGCTAAAAATGTTGAAGAGGCCAAATTACCTGGTTTACATAATTATACTTCCAGGCAAATGTTTTGGATATCGTGTGCTCAAATGTGGTGCGGCAAATACAAAACAGGTGTGTATAAGTACATACATACATATGTATATATTTTAAAAAACGTTATTCTTGAATACTTATGAGTAAGTAAGTCTGTGTGTGTTTCTTATAGAATGGCAAAGAAAGAGTATCAACACTGATGATCACTCGCCTAATGAATTCCGCGTCTTGGGCCCATTCAGCAACAACAAAGATTTCAGTCGGGATTTTCAATGCCGTGAAGGAGAACAAATGAATCCCGGGCACAAATGTCACGTTTGGTAGATATTGCAATAGTACATATAACTATAATTAATAATAAAACATTGAATGTGCAATTTACTTACATAGTGAGCTCAAAGCCCAGCGGTCATGGGCTATTGAATACATTAGTTAATAATTTGTTATTATTCTCTAATGGTTCAAATAAATAAATAAAATAAATAGTTACATACTCGTATACTGCGGTACTGCTGCGGTAATTCTATCGGGTAGACATACATACGTATGTACGAACTAAAGTAATTGTTGAGGTAATTTTTATACGTTATGCTGCAAATTGCGTCGCCTTTCCAAGCATTAATATGCTTATTTTGTAAGCTTGAGAATGATTTGAAAATCTTTTATGTAACAAAATTGGTACACTGAAATACAATTTTATTTTATTTTTATTATGAAGTTTACAAATGCCTGTAAATATTTTATGATTCAGAGGGTTGTAATGAAATACGAAATACAAAATAATTAACATTTTGAAAGTCAGATTGAATCTAGTTTTGCATGAAGATATACCAGGAATGATAGCTTAAGAATTGAGATTTTGATGTTGCGTTTCACGTTTCCATTTGGATCAAATAACCAACCATGCTTAATATTCCTCGCCTATCTTTCGTTCAACTGCAACCTGTCAAATGTCGACAACTTGTTAATCACTCCATTGGCATGATAGGACGGATTTAGAAGAGGATTAATTAAATCCAATAGCGTTCGACAAATGATTATTACTGGGCAATCACACAGTGGCATAACATTGTAGTTTGTTGAAAAGGCGGGTGAAGAGGCTTTCGGTTGTAATCCTTTTTCAACCAGTTTCAACCCTGCATTAGCAGTACAACAATTCAAACAGGCTCGTTTAAACAGGCTCGGATGGGCTGAAAGGAGATCTCCAATACTCAGCAGTAAAAAAAAAAATTATTTCGCTCTTTGACGTTGCGATCCTTTTTGGAGCTGAACAAAGTAGAGCAGAAGATCAATTAATAAAATCTTTCGTGTTTGAAATGTTTTTAGCTCAAGTAAGTTCATTATTAATTTGTTGCAAAAACGATTTTTCTGCATATTTTCTGCAGAAAAATCACGACACCATGAAGATTTTCACAATATCCGAACTATTGACGAATTACAGAAAGACTATCCGTATATGCAATGGTTGAACTTCTTCAGAGAACTCTTCGGCAATCACTCGCTTTTCGATAAAAACACAGTGGTGAATGTGAAGAACACCAAATTCTTAAAGGCTTTGGGTGCGTTATTGAAAACGACAGACCACAGCGTTGTAGCCAATTATATGATGTGGCGTTTTATATTATCTTCGCTAGAGTATCTGGGAACCGAGTTCCGTGCACGACGATTGCAATATTCTACCATAACAAGAGGCATAATTGCCGATCAACCCAGATCCGAGGAGTGTATTAATATTGTTGCGACATCCTTGTGAGTCATTTTTAATAGAAAAATAATGTTATATTTTACTAATATTTTTTACTAAATTTTCTGTGCGATACCGCTTTACGAATTCTGTCATGACACTATTACTTTAATATCTCATTCTTCCCAAACGTTCTTCAACAAATTTCGAACCAACAAAATAGTACATCATTCGCATTAGGATTTCTGTATGTCAATAAATTCTTTTCGAATGAATCGAAGGCCGCTGCCACAGAAATATTCAACGATGTACGGGATGCTGATTGTCAACAATACATGAACTACGGTGCCTTAGGTTACATTCTTGCCCACGAGATCATCCACGGTTTTAATGATCTTGGCCGAAAATATGATTCTATTGGTAACTTGGCCAATTGGTGGGAACCCGATACGGAGAAGGAATTTTTGAGAAAAGTACAATGTGTAATTGATAAATACAGCAACTTTACGGATAAAGCAACGGGTCTAAATGTAAGATCACAATCTTTTTCGGCCGCAATTGCTCCATTTCGCTCTATTCCTACAGCGACTATTAATAATGTGTCTACATCTTGTAATAAGTTTGCAAATCACATGAAAATGTTAAGACGAGATTTTGTCTTTCCAGATAAACGGTATTAATACTCAAGGTGAAAATATCGCCGATGTTGGTGGAGTTAAACTGTCCTATTTAGCCTACAGCAAATGGTTGACTAAAAATCGGGAAGAGTTAAAATTACCTGGCTTCCAAAATTACACATCTAAGCAAATGTTTTGGATATTTGTCCGCTTAAGTATGGTGTGCGAATATGAAAACGGGTATGTACTATTACATTTATGAATTGCTATTTTATTGTTAACAACTAAAAATATGTCGTTGCTGCAGAAATACTAGAACATGCTATCACATCTGCGTTTTGGGCTTTTTGGGGAACAACGAAGACTTTTCTAAGGACTTCCAATGCTCGAAAGGTACACGCATGAATCCTGATAATAAATGCGAGGTTTGGTAGAACCTCAATGTCTCAAAAGACGTTATTATATTTGAGACCTTAACACATCTTAGTATTATTGATCTTCACAATGAAAAATGAATATATATGGCTTTGAAGTATGTTTCTAGAGAAGTTTGGTAGAGCTGTGTAAGATGTCCTTCGAGATGTTGTTAAATAAATATAAATAAATCTGAATAACTCTGTCGCTGATTTATTATCTTTTGCTAAATTCCGCCACACAATAATTAAGATTTAATGATTAATATACTCTTATGTACTATCCAGCACCTATTGCAAATGATTTAGGGTGACTCCACTCTTCACTTATACTCGGTCGCGTCGTTTCCGCTCTTGGGATATTGCATTCATGCATTCCCCAAGTTAGTCCAATGGCTATGCTTTGCAGAAAGTCCTGGTAAGCTTATAGCGATGTTGGTAGCTTAATTGCTAGTTTCGAAAGATGCAATTTAATTGCGTCCATATTGACGGTGTTGAATTGCACTTAAGTACCTACAAAGACCGCGAGTGTATAGTTTTTAAGTCTCAACTGATTTACATTTCGTATTTTGTGGTTGAGAGGAAATTTGGAGCCGCTTATCAATGGATATTCTAAAGGATGCGTATAGGCTGCAGCACAAATTAATATTGACATCAAAATGTTGTTGTCCCATGAAACACAATTTTGTTATGTGGTTATAATTAGAAGGGATTACATGCTTCCTACCATTAATTACCTTAGAGAAAGTTTTGACGAAGGAAAAATTTAGTTTTGTAATTAATTGAGAATCAAGACCGTGTGGTTGATCTCAATTCTATAATAATCTTCTGGCTTAGTCTCTCTTGGTGTAAAGAGTTTAGATTTCACTTTTGGGGTTTACGAAGATATGGAAAACGATACAAAAGCAAAGCGTAGCAGCAAAAGGGTTCAAAATACGGTGTAAAAAATATTATGTCGAGTTCTAATGTTATATAAGTAAAAGTTATAAGCATTTCAAATCACATACACACATGCATACATAAATATGTGATTCCTTTTAAGTGCAAAAAGTAGATAAATATGTTCATCTGGGAACGTACACTCAGAAAAACATTGCAGTAACGGACTATATTTTATTCAAGAAATATTCAGCAGTTTTTAGGTGCAAAAGTGAAAAGTAATTTTATTTTTAATTCATCTACTGGGGCATTCCATAAAAATACTATATATGAATATATGTGTGGGAAGATGTTTAGTTCCGTAGTGTGTTTTGTTACTTACTGAGACAAGCACGATTCAGAAACCTTCACTAGACCTGCCCACTGCCGGTTAATTACTTACAAACTAAGAACGGTTAGAATTCGGGGCTTATTTCCTTAAAACCAGAGCATCAAGATTTTGTATTTTGTTACGTGCATTGAAATTGACACAAGTTTAATTCAATATTCTTTGCAACTTGCAAGTTTCAACCGAAAACTCTTCCAGTGCTAATTGTCACAGGAATGCGTAATGAAAAGTATGTAGCGTCTATACCTTTCACAAAGAAGATCTGCTCGCTGCTTATTGGTCACATATAAATGAGCAAAACAAACATTTTTTTTATTCTTAAAATTGTTCACCCTAAGCAGCCATCATATAAAATCTTCTCATTCTATATTCACTACTTATTATCGTTGTTTTGTATAAACTTACCTCGTCCAACTTAGTCCGCAGGAGTGCTCAGCATAACGTATTGTAACATAATAAAATATAAAAATGTTCACTGGCGTTGTTCGTTGGCAGCACTTTTTATTGATTATCTAGAGCAAATACCACAGAAAGGCTGTGTATTTAAAACGATTGCTTAATTATTTTTATTTTCGAAGCATAGAAAGAAAAGTTTAAATAAAACCAATAGGAAACCAATCTACCAGATTCTACATTTCTTCTCAGGATTCATTGGGGTTCCCTTAGGGCAATTAAAATCTCTAGAGAAATCTTCGTTGTTCATAAAAGAACCCAAAATTCGGAAATGCTGGGGTGAGTGGTCATTTGTAGTGATATAATTTTTAAGTTTTTCTGGAATAAATAGATGTTTTTAACTCGTGAATAATTAAAAACTCGCATAAAAATATGCTTATACACACCTGTCCGGTATTTAGCACACCATATTTGAGCAGACGATATCCAAAACATTTGTCTAGGTGTATAACTTTGTAAGCCAGGTAGTCTCAGTTCCTCGATATTTGTAGCCAACCAATTGTTGTAGGCCAAGTAGGACAGTTTAATGCCGCCATTATCAGCTATGTTTTCGCCTTGCGTATTAAATCCGTTTATCTGAGGAGGAAAACGAACGTTTAAGTTATCGGCACCGAGTATACCAAGAAACGGTAACACTTAAAACTAAAGAGTTTCTAAATTCAATATTTTCTTGCGCGATTACTTACCTGAAGCCCCGTCTGTTTATCAGTAAAGTTGCTGTATTGCTCAATTATGCATTTGGTCTTGTTCAGAAATGCCTTCTCAGTAGCGGGATGCCACCAATTAACCACATTACCATCTTGATCAAATTGTCTGCCCATATCATCAAAACCGTGAGTAATTTCATGCCCAAATATATATCCAATGGCGCCGTAATTCATGTATTTGGGGCGCTCAGGGTGAAAGAAGATACTTTGGAGAATCGCTGCGGGGAACTCTAAAAGGAAGTTATAGTGTTTAGTGTCTAATAACTTAAGTTGAATGTAGAGAACGGGTTTTTAAAACTATTCCTTAAATGTTTACATTTGGAACTCACGTATACTATTGGTGAATGATGAGTAGTACGCATTCACTTCAGTTGGGTTTTGCAGATTAATCCAAGATGTCTTGTTCACTGGCAATCTTAGTTTACTAATGCCATTCCCAATATGAAAGGCTGCTAGATTTAACGCTGACTTGAAATATTTGGCCGAATCTATTTCTACTGCACTATACAATTTCTGTAATTCGTCATTGTCCAACATCTCGTCAGGATAACCAATATGAGTGGTCATTGCAAGTAATTTGCTTTGGGCTTTTCTTTTCGTGTCTTCGTCCATCCACTTGATTTGGTCGAGTATTTGAGCAAAGGCATTACGCACATTGTGGACCATTTCCATGGCAAGGCCCTTTGATTCTTGCGAAAAGTATTTGCGTATGTATAGCGATGCCAACGAAATGTGTAAACTTTTGCATTTAATAAATTGTTCGGAAAGTGAAAAAACATTATTGTTAAAGATGCATTCCATTTAAGTAAAGGATGTTTAGAGGAAATTGCGATTCGATTTGCGAAAGTTACATGCAGATACTTACGGAGAAGAAACAACAGCCTGAATACATTCGTCAGATCTAGGAGTCTCTCCACTAATTCCAATTGTAGAGCTATAATATTTAAATTTCCTCTGGCGAAATTTTTCTGTTAGAAAAGGTACCGATAATGCGTGAATACGCCACATAATATAATTGGCTATAACACGTGGGCTGGTATTTTGCAAAAGACCCCCCAAACTCTTAAAGTACTTAGGATTCAACACATTAATTACTTCATCTTCATCCACAAAGACACGTCGAAGAAGAAGGTCATTGATGAAGTCCTTTCCCTGGAGATAAGGATAAGATTGGTGCACTTCTCTCATGGTTTTATAGTTGATGATAATACTTAAATTGCGATATTCTTCTTGAGATAAAGTCATCTAGATAAAAAAACCATTAAATATTTTGCATTGTGAGAAATTAGTAGCGAATCTACTTTAGCCAGATCCATTTCAAACTTAAGAGATTGATTTAATTCCTTTTCAGCTGCCTGCTTTTCAGCACCAAAGAGTACTGCAATATCAACCATATACTCGTAGTAAGCTGACACTCTGCTTTCATTGAAGCCTCTTAATAAATATTTCCGATTCAAACCAAGATTAGGTTCACCCAACTAAAATGATATAATTCAATATATTTACACTATAACTACGTGGGAAACGGCTAGAAGCTTAAAATGATAACATCACTGAAGTTAAGGCTATTTTAACTATTTAGTTTAAATGGTTTACCGAAATAATTTATTATCTTCCGATTTCTAAATCCAGCCACTTCCTTCTTTCGGAAAACATATGACTGGCAAGAACCTCTCTATATGGGTCGCAAAATGGTTGCAGCCACTTACTTTACAAATTTTTAGCAACTTATGCGCAGGATTTTTAATAATAAAATATACCAAATTTAACTGGTGTGTGTGTAATGGATTTTTTGGGACAAATTACTACGATTAGTACGAATTAGTACGAGTATACAAATAAAAACCCACCATCAACATATGTCTTGTATTATTTAACAGATCTTTAAGCACAAACAAGTTAAATAATTGATCCACTTCGAAACCTATGCGTATTAATTTCTTAAAATTTTCCTGCCAACTCCATGTGTTATTGCTGTCCCAAGAGTTTCCCATTACTACGGGCCAGCCCCCCAAGGAATCTGAGATTTCTGACATTGGCTGAGCGCCCAAGCTTTCAATTAAAGCTGAAAGGAAGAAATATACAATAGCATTTTTCATTTAAGCAGACACCATTCTAAAACTTGCTTGTATTCATGCACGCCTTGTACAGGTGATGAGGTAATTTAAAATGTTTTGGATCAGTAACACTTCTTTCTTCTGATAAAATGTGCTGCAGTCGTTCTTGCATAATATTATCCACTATTCCCATTGTGTCCGAAGTACTCATATCATCCTTTATTTGAGTCTCGGCGATAAATTTTCCGCACGCGTATTGATAAAAATCAACACAGGGGTCCAACTCTGGTTTCATTGAATTGAAAACCATATTTGCGGTGTGTACACACTCTGGCTTAAGGCAAACAGTGTCTTCCAACTTGCGACAAGACGGAATGCTTATATTTTCTATTACAGGGCCTTCATTGTATTCTACAGCTGGAGTAGGAATATTGTCGTCAGCTGAGGTGTCGTTTCTTGAAGCTACAAACCGTCATACATTTTAAAACATGAACAATTCTTTTGAAAACAAACGTTACCTTCAGCAAATTGATTTACTAATAAAAGTAATATGACCGCCAGCTGAATACATATTTTTGATGGTGCACAACTTCGCCAAAAATTTGAATATCTGAAAAATAAATGAAAAAATGAAATGAAAAAATAAATGAAAACGAATTTATCACTAGAAAATAAACGTTTTTTAAATCGAAACATCCAACTAGATGTTGCGCAGAAATTGTTAATTTATTTAACAAGATCACATATAATCACGATTATATTTGGCATTGAATTATCACATGCGCTTTCATTAAAATTAAAAAAATTATTTAAAAGTTAATTTCTTCAAAGCTTTCTTTAATCGTTCAGTGAACAAAAAATATTTTTTTTTTAAACATACTTGCTAGAAGTTCCCATAATAAAATGGAGTTTCGTCGGTTAAGCCTTAAATGCCTATAAACACTTTTTTAACGATATTTATCAGAAACGATACCGAACAAATCACAGATTCTTAGCCACCAGTGGATCCATCAACAGCAGTCAACTGAAGTATTATATAAATGAGAGTAGAAATATCACTTTATATACAAAATTTTCAAACCGAAAACTCACACGAAACTGAAGAAACATTAGTCGCATTAAGAACAAAACCAAAAAGTTTGTGCCGTAACCATATTACTTAACCCCCCTTTCCACTTTTTTAATCAGAGGTATCTCACATTTCCTGTTGATTACTTCAGTGGGGGAATTAAGACAGTTTTATATTAGAATTAAGAATATATCATGTGCTACCGATAAGATAAGGAACAATTTATTTTCTTGCTGTTATATGACTTCTCATAATCTTTAATTGCTGTGGTAATTTGATGCGCAAAATGCTTTTCTGCCTTAATACTTTAAATTTGTTTATTGTTATATAGTACCACAAAAAATTAAAAATTTAAGATATTAATTATAATAAAAGATGACGTAATGCAATGAAGAAAAATTTACTTGATGTTGTTAGGAAAATTCTTTAGATGTAATTTTTGAAATATTAAATATATATTGCCCTCGAACAAGTAAGTTAGCTGAAGTAGTCCTCACTTTATGACTCAAGTTGTGGTTTCTGGTACCATCCAGAGATCCAGATATGAATTTTCAGGCAATTTTTTATAGGCAAAAATGCTTTTATCGATTTATTATTACAAAACAATTTGCAGCACCATAATGTAGCGCAAGCATCGTACCACATAAAAATGGTAAACTCTGACACTAAGGATAAGCTACAAAAACCCGTCTCCCAACCATATTTAGCCACTTCGAGTTTATTTTCTTGCCATTAATTCGTATGTCTTAAGGGAACACATACTGTCAATAAAGACGATTAACTTACAGTCGACACTTTACGGGTTATATCGCACTCCTTCGGATGGTTCAATATTCACATTTTTAAATTAACTATTCAGCGGTCTTCCTTTAGAGACTATTTCTTACTTAGTACAAATAATGTTTTTGAGTCAAATCTCAAACTTGCATTGCACTCTTAAATCAAATCTAAATTCATCAACGACATTGAGATCTTATAGAAGAACCAATTTGAACAATTTTGAAAAGTTCCCCTGTCGCGGAAAAAGCAATCGCAGGGGGTAAATGTCTGTCAAGGAGGTCATTTTGGATGAGGATTGTTTATTAGTATAGTACATGAATTGAAGAATTACTTTTGAACTGGCTTTGGCGGTTCCTCTCCATTGGCAGCAATACGAGAGGAGTACATATCAATAACACTCTTTCGGATATGCCCAACTTGTGTGCCTTCCCTGAACATTTAAAAAGTACAATTAAGTATCAGATCAGACTTCTAAAAGCTGTTCACTACTTTATCTGATTCTAATAGGAATGGGCTATTAGCTGGCCGCTCAACATGAACACAAATAATAACTATCTGAGCACCTGCCTTCCGCAACGGTGTTCCATCGATGAATTGAAGTAATCAATTAAACGTTTACTGGAAACAATTTAACATCAGAGGCGCTATAAAACTGGAGGATCTACCTAGTCTTTGAAAGAAGAACAGTAGCATGGCTATTATCTCTTAAATTTGGTCATAAAGATAGCAATACTGATGAAATGCTATAATGACTGTCAAGAATAGTCATAATACAAACGTAAGCAATGTATGCGCTATCGCTGTTTTTAATACGCCTGGTGCACATGTATGCATATGCAAAAATAATGGTCTGAATTTTCATATAAGAGTCCGATGCTAACACTTTTATTTAAAGTTTAGTTGATCGTGTGAACGGTCAGAGTGTGCTAAGCAAGTTTCCTTCATTTCTTAAACAATTTCTATACTTTCTATTATGCTGACGAGTGCCAAGTAAGTCCTTTTAAATATAATTAGTGAAAAGTGGATGTGAAAAGAAATGATAGTGAAGACTGCGACAGACATTATTTAGAAGGACAAGGACATTATTCCCTCTCTGACCTGTTATGATGTCCTTTTTGGGAAAATAAATAATTAATTAATTTCGTCAAACATAATTTCTTCAATGTTTGAGTGAACAGGCTCGGAGCGGCTAAAAGGACATCTCCGATACTCAGCAGTAAAGTGAATTTCAGAAATATTTCTCTCATTATCACTTAGAAAAAACTTTCCGTACAATCAGACCGCCACATAAACCACATTAAATAGCGAAAACATTTTAATTTTACGATGAGCAGCTGATAAGATAAACTATTTTTGGATTTTAATATAATTAGTGAAAAGTGGATGTGAAAAGAAATGATAGTGAAGACTGCGACAGACATTATTTAGAAGGACAAGGACATTATTTCCTCTCTGACCTGTTATGATGTCCTTTTTGGGAAAATAAATAATTAATTAATTTCGTCAAACATAATTTCTTCAATGTTTGAGTGAACAGGCTCGGAGCGGCTAAAAGGACATTTCCGATACTCAGCAGTAAAGTGAATTTCAGAAATATTTCTCTCATTATCACTTAGAAAAAACTTTCCGTACAATCAGACCGCCACATAAACCACATTAAATAGCGAAAACATTTTAATTTTACGATGAGCAGCTGATAAGATAAACTATTTTTGGATTTTAATATAATTAGTGAAAGGTGGATGTGAAAAGAAATGATAGTGAAGACTGCGACAGACATTATTTAGAAGGACAAGGACATTATTCCCTCTCTGACCTGTTATGATGTCCTTTTTGGGAAAATAAATAATTAATTAATTTCGTCAAACATAATTTCTTCAATGTTTGAGTGAACAGGCTCGGAGCGACTAAAAGGACATCTCCGATACTCAGCAGTAAAGTGAATTTCAGAAATATTTCGAAACGAAAATATTGTGACCACATAATAAAATTATTTCCCTCTCATCATGTTTTAGTACGGAAAAAATTAATACGCTCCGACGTTCGCTTATAGTCTGATTCGAAGTGACGTTGTTTATAAAACAGAATCATTTTCAATATCAAATCATTTCAGTTTTTCATTTTCTAAAGGTCGTAATACTTTCCGCTGGACACATTATTACGTGACGGTTAGGGGACTCGAAATGAGTGTAATTAGTGCACATGCAGATATTTTAATGTTATATAATAAGAGATACGTTTTCTTAAGAGTCGGAAACAGAGCAGAGATTCTTAATTTTATTTAAATCACATTAAATCAGATTATATAGTCGCCCTCTTATCTCTCTTGTTGCGATATCATGGTCTTACTTCAATTTCTCGTATGTCTAAGTTTTTTGCAATGCAGTTTGAGTAGGTACATGAGGAAAGTATTGTTGTATCGAAAGTATCTACATACGAGTGGATTTAAAAAGAGATATTGAAATTAATTTTAAGCGGAATCGCCAATACTAATTGTTAACACATATTGCTTTTTCAAAACTTCTTACATTTTAGAGTTCTTCTTTCTTTCCTTTCATCCAGAAATCCACTTAGATGGCACAGCAGTTCTGTTCCAATCAGATCTCTTCTAGTAGTAACAGTGCTTGCAATTGCATTACCAGCAGATCAATTTGTCAAAGGTAGTTTTGTTTTTGTTAATAAAGCTTTTAGTTTATAAAATATTATCCATTTTCTAGGATTAGCAATCGAATCTTCCACAAAAGATGAACGTTATGAAGAACACGATCAAGGTACAGGTTGGTTATATTTTTTTTCCATACAATATTGGATGCTTATAAAACTCTCTCGCATTTGCAGAGTCCGAAACCATACACCCTAATGTTAATGTCAGTGAGTATGTATTAAAAGATGTAGCAAACAATGAGAGCTCTCTGGTACTTAATTCTTCCACAAAGGATGAACGCATTGAAGAACACGATGGACGGACAGGTTGGTTGTCATTTCATTATTCGTACAATATTGAATGCTTATAAAACTCTCTCGCATTTGCAGAGTCCGAAACCATACACCCTAATGTTAATGTCAGTGAGTATGTATTAAAAGATGAAGCAAACAATGAGAGCTCTCTGGTAGTCAATTCTTCCACAAAGGATGAACGCATTGAAGAACACGATGGACGGACAGGTTGGTTGTCATTTCATTATTCGTACAATATTGAATGCTTATAAAACTCTCTTGCATTTGCAGAGTCCCAAACTATACCCGCTAATGTTAATATCAGTGATTATGTATTAAAAGATGAAGCAAACAATGAGAGCTCTCTGGTAGTCAATTCTTCCACAAAGGATGAACGCATTGAAGAACACGATGGACAGACAGGTTGGTTGTCATTTCATTATTCGTACAATATTGAATGCTTATAAAACTCTCTCGCATTTGCAGAGTCCGAAACTATACACCCTAATGTTAATCTCAGTGATTATGTATTAAAAGATGTAGCAAACAATGAGAGCTCTCTGGCACTTAATTCTTCCACAAAGGATGAACGCATTGAAGAACACGATGGACGGACAGGTTGGTTGTCATTTCATTATTCGTACAATATTGAATGCTTATAAAACTCTCTCGCATTTGCAGAGTCCGAAACTATACCCCCTAATGTTAATGTCAGTGATTATGTATTAAAAGATGTAGCAAACAATGAGAGCTCTCTGGTACTCAATTCTTCCACAAAGGATGAACGCAATGAAGAACACGATGGACGGACAGGTTGGTTGTCATTTCATTATTCGTACAATATTGAATGCTTATAAAACTCTCTCGCATTTGCAGAGTCCGAAACTATACACCCTAATGTTAATGTCAGTGATTATGTATTAAAAGATGTAGCAAACAATGAGAGCTCTCTGGTACTCAATTCTTCCACAAAGGATGAACGCAATGAAGAACACGATGGACGGACAGGTTGGTTAAAATTTTATTATTCGTACAATATTGGATGCTTGTAAAACTATCTCGTATTTGCAGAGTTCGAAACTACGGCCGCTGATAATATCCCAAGTCTGGATGAAAAACACAATGACGATATCAGTGGATTGGTATCAGAAGATACAGAAAAAAATGAAAGCACTCCAATATGCCCCAAATTTGAAGACATTTTTTACTCCTCTCCGAAATGTATACGCGAAGCATCGAACACATTAAAGCGAATGAAAGTAGAAGTAGATCCCTGTAATGATTTTTATCAGTTCGCTTGTGGAAAATTTATTGATGAAAAGCGAATAACTGATGACAAGTCTGTTGTGGATACATTCTCCGACATAGAGAGCAATTCTCTTAGACAACTGAAGGTTATTATAAAAGAAAAACGACCCGAAACGGATCCAACATATTTGAATATCCCAACCGATTTGTACGCTGCGTGCATGAATACGAGTAAGAATTAAAAATTTTTGAAATTTATTCGCAAATAGTATAGCACTACTTTTTCCTTTAAGCCTTAATTGATGGCTTGGGAGTCGAACCGATCAAGGAAATTACAGACCCTTTGGGTGGTTGGCCCGTAGTTGTTGGTCAGTCGTGGGAGAGTAATGGTAAATGGAATTTACAGGAAACTGTTAAGAAATTTAAGCACTTACGGTATGATGCAAATTATTTATTTGGAGTTTCGGTTTCCGCCGATCCGAAGAATGTCAACAGGAATATCCTCACGGTAAGTTCATAATATATTAAATAACATTGTAGAAATTTAAACGAGAAGCAAATTAATTCACTCTACTTAAAATTGTTATTCGCACATCTATATAAATTGGAATTTGTTTTCTTTTAGGTGGACGAACCAAATTTCGAGTTAGAGAGGGGATACTACTTCAGAGGTTCCGGTAGAAACAGAGGCTTAGACTACTACACATATATGGTTGACGTTGCGGTCCTTTTTGGAGCTGAACCAATAAGAGCAGAAGAGGAATTAATAAAATCTTTCCGGTTTGAAATGTTTTTGGCATTAGTAAGAACATTATTAATTTGTTGCAAAAACGAAATTGTCCAATCACTATTTTTATTTAGAGCACATCTTCTGCAGAAAAATCACGATACCACGAAGATTTTTACAATATCCGAACTATTGAGGAATTACAGAAAGACTATCCGTATATCCAATGGTTGAACTTCTTCAGAGAACTCTTCGCCAATGACTCGCTTTTCGATAAAAACACGGAGGTGAATGTGAAGAACCCAAAATTCTTAAAGAATTTGGGTGCGTTATTGAAAACGACAGACCACAGCGTTGTAGCCAATTATATGATGTGGCGTTTTATATTATCTTCGCTAGAGTATCTGGGAACCGAGTTCCGTGCACGACGATTGCAATATTCTACCATAACAAGAGGCATAATTGCCGATCAACCCAGATCCGAGGAGTGTATTAATATTGTTGCGACATCCTTGTGAGTCATTTTTAATAGAAAAATAATTTTATATTTTATTAATATTTTTTACTAAATTTTCTGTGCGATACCGCTTTACGAATTCTGTCATGACACTATTACTTTAATATCTCATTCTTCCCAAACGTTCTTCAACAAATTTCGAACCAACAAAATAGTGCATCATTCGCATTAGGATTTCTGTATGTCAATAAATTCTTTTCGAATGAATCGAAGGCCGCTGCCAAAGAAATATTCAACGATGTACGGGATGCATTTGAAGATGTACTGAACGAATCTGTCTGGATGGATGAGAACACAAGACGAGAGGCTAAAAGAAAATTAAAGAATATTAAAATTTATATCGGTTATCCTGAAGAACTTTTGGACAACTCTAAACTAGGGAAACTATATGATGGAGTAGAAATTGATTCTAAAAAATATTTCAAATCGATAATGAATTTACAAAGCCATGAAAGCAGATATAAGATGAACAAAATTAAGAGGCCAATGACTGAGACAAACTGGGTTGATCACGCCGCACCAACTCTTGTCAATGCTTATTACAGGCTGGCCGAAAATAGTATATGTAAGATTTCCAAATAAAATAGATATGAACTAATTTATTATCCCAAACCGTTCTACGCAATTAATCGAATACGAAAACCATCATTAGCTTCTTTTAGTAATTTATAATTTCTCTACAGTTTTCCCTGCCGCCATTCTCCAAGGCCACATCTTCAATGCTGATCGTCCACAATACATGAACTACGGTGCCTTAGGTTACATTCTTGCCCACGAGATCAGCCACGCTTTTGATGATGTTGGCCGACGATATGATTCTGATGGTAACTTGGCCAATTGGTGGGAACCCGATACGGAGAAGAAATTTTTGCGAAAAGTACAATGTATTATTGAACAATACGGCAACTTTACGGATAAAGTAACGGGTCTAAAAGTAAGATCACATTCTTTTTCCGCCGCAATTGCTCCATTTCCCTCTATTCCTACAGCGACTATTAATAATGTGTCTACATCTTGTAATAAGTTTGCGAATCACATAAAAATGTTAAGACGAGATTTTGTCTTTCCAGATAAACGGTATTAATACTCAAGCTGAAAATATCGCTGATGTTGGTGGAGTTAAACTGTCCTATTTAGCCTACAGCAAATGGTTGACTAAAAATCGGGAAGAGCTAAAATTACCTGGCTTACAAAATTACACATCTAAGCAAATGTTTTGGATATCATCCGCTCAAGTATGGTGTGCGAATATGAAAACGGGTATGGATTATTACATTTATGAATTGCTATTTTATTGTTAACAACTAAAAATATGTCGTTGCTGCAGAAATACTAGAACATGCGATCACAACAGGTAAGCACACACCCAATAACATCCGCGTTTTGGGCTTTTTGAGGAACAACGAAGACTTTTCTAAGGACTTCCAATGCTCGAAAGGTACACGCATGAATCCTGACAATAAATGCGAGGTTTGGTAGAACTGTGTAAGATATCTCAAAAGACGTTATTACATTTGAGACCTTAACACATCTTAGTATTGTGATCTTCACAATGAAAAATAAATATAAATAAATGTGAATATATATGGCTTTGAAGTATTTTTCTTGTTTCTTTCTCGAGCAGAGGGTTTCTAGAATTTTAAGTCATGGCTGAAAAGTAATTCTTCGAGTTAAAACATTAAACGCATATCCAACATCACCCTAAACAAATAAATTCTCGGTCTCCAATGACGCTATTGCTACATACATATCTGCACTATATATATCGCAATACTGTTATACCTTTTTGGCCAGCAAAAAACTGGGCCTAAACCATGGAGTAACGTAAAAACATATCAACTCCGTGATGTCTGCTGCTGAAATCATATGCTCCAGTTCTTTGTTAGCATGAGAGCACTGTTTCTGTGCACTAGCGTTCATAAAATGGAAATGATTTAGATTGGTGACCAATCAAGGAAATAAATTGATGAAATCATACAAACATTTCCAAGTCGTAAGACGGACGTGGCAATTGTAGTTAATGCACAACTTGAGAAAATTTCCTTTTAGTTATTTTGAAACTCATAAACTCATAACTCATAACTCGTGTATAAAAACAGTACAATATACGAATATACAAATTATCTCTCATTTCACTTAGAAAAAACTTTCCGTACAATCAGGCCGCCACATAAACCACATTAAACAGCGAAAACATTTTAATTTTACGATGAGCAGCTGATAAGATAAACTATTTTTGGATTTTAAATTCTAAAATCTGTAGCAAGTTGGCATAATTAGATGGAGAAATGGTATTTCTGACTTTATACTTTAAATTTTAAGATTATTTCAGTGGGCCATTTAAGACGACGATTAGGTTTTGGGTGTGTTTGTTCACACCAACTAATATTTGACGCTTCATGCATATAGTAATATAAAACTGTCTTTAGTTTTCCTTTCAATATTTCGCTCCAATTTGTACAATTGTTAATACCGTTTGGTGCCTCCGTAGGCGGAGGTCGTCAGTTCGATTCTTGCCTCGATCCCGATTATTTTCCTGAGTTGGTTATAAAAAATTCTTCAACAAATAGTTATTACAAACCATCAAGTGCGAAAAAGCACTTATAATGTTGTGCACGCATCATTTTCCGCCTTATGCCACAGACATCACGAGATGTAAACCACATTTCTTTTACTTCCTTGCAACATTTATAATATGTAGCAATTTTAACACATACTGCCGTTCTAAAGATGATGCTTCGCTTCTATATTATATTATTTTATTTTGCAATTCAAATATTCAGCAGTAACAAAAGATAAGACGTAATTTCTAACAAAAATGTTTGATAAAAAAAAATTTAAATAAAAGTTAATACTGGATTCGCTTTTGTGAGCTTCTTTTGTATTTGTTATGTGTTTATATATGTATATTTATATGGTTAGTATATTTATATTTAGATATTTTTATTCAAAAAGTTTGGCTTTTGCACCTTTGCTAAACAATTTGCAAACATATCCTTATCAATACACATATATACGCATATTCGTACATACATAAATGTATGAATTTGTATACATACATACATATGTATACGAGTATTTTTTAAACACCCATTTAACTCAGCGTATTTATTTTGTGCCTTGTAAAAAATTTGACAATTAGATGAATATATATAATACTAGGAGGGCCCGGTCTACATTGCTGGCCCCAAATTTTTCTTTTATTTTGAACTGTCTCTCGGAGAAAATCAAAATCAATTAAAAAAATTAAAAAAAAAATAAACCAAAAAGTTATTAAATTTTTAAACCCCATTGTGACTTTTGGCCCACCCTGTAGTAGTATGTACTCAAAATGTGCTGTTTGACACATGTTTTTGACAATCTATCGGATCCTTCAATACAAAATATTTTTAAAAATTTTATTAAATTAAAATATCTTGAGGTAAAACAAGAAATAAATAAATAGTACGTCTTACATGTTTTAATTACATATGTAGATCCGCATTTTCGGGATCTCGTTGACACTGTTCATCATATACATATATTTAAATTAATTTTTAGTCTAATTATATTTATACAAAATATATACATAACCATATATATTTAAGGTGAGTCAAATATTTTAACAGATATCAGTTAATTTACACATGCATTTTTATATTCAGATTTAATGTTCCGTCGACACGCTGAGTTCAGTTGAAAAAGTTAACGCGTGACGTTTCGCGGATTCTATGTGACTTGTCCTTAAAAAGTAAAACAAATATTAAAATTATCATCTCACTCCTTAGCACTCTAAATTGCATTGCACTTAACTCAACTGAGCCATTCACAATTGAAAACTAAATTCACCACTTCTTACAACACAGCTGTCAACAATTACCGTTAACGGTGTTTAAGGCGCATGTTTTTTCAGAGATGACATTTTATAACCCCCTAACAATGAAGTTAAAATATTACAGCGTCAGAAGAAAAAAATGCACCCAAATGAAAACAACTAGAATATGTATTATACACCATGTAATATGTAATATACATACAAGAAAACTCTAAAAGAAAACAAATATTGTCTTTTTTAAAATGAGAGGTCACAGAATAAAATATGAATAAGGAAGTTTCAAGTTGCAACGAATTTAGGAAGGAGGAGCAAATGATATCGAGCTCTTTTATACGAGGAACGAGCGGTCATCTTCTACAGCAATTAAACGAGTTTCGTAAAAATGAGCAGGTAAATAAGTTCCTATAAACACAAATGTAAATTTTTCCATAAAAAAGGTCAGGAGATAATGAGAAATGCTTCTACTACAGTTTACAGATGTGCACCTAGTGGGCAATGATGGCACACGGATTTCCGCGCACCGAAATGTATTGGCTGCCGCCAGTCCCTTCTTTATGGCCATGTTCAGTGGCCATTTTCCTGAAAGTGATCAAGCGGAAATAAAATTACCTGAAATTGATGCGCACTGCTTGCAATTGGTTGTGGAATTTATTTATACTGGGCTTTGTGAAATAAGTGATGAGTACGTACAGCAGTTAATGCAGACTGCATCATTTTTGCAACTGGATCATTTGTCGGACATGTGTGGCGAGCATATGGGCGAATTATTGGACCCTGAGAATTGTTTGGGATTTAAGCACTTTGCCGAAAAACAAAACAATCAATTTTTATTGCAGATGTCAAAGGATTTTATTATAACACATTTTCAGGAGGTGGTTCAGTGTGACGAGTTTTACGAAATGTCTTATGAGGAGGTAAGAACACTATATTTATTTTGAGCTTAAAAGCAATACGAAATTAAATTTATTTTGATAGTTTTGAAATTTCCCTGCATACATACGTAAATATAAAATTTTGCAAATAAATTATTCATTTTAAAAAGTGAAAATGCGAAATTAAAACCGAAAACTTTCTGGATTTCGTGATTTTTTGTTTCACTTTTAACTGTTTATGTAGCGCATGTAAAATAAATTCTCCACTATATTTATGGAAAGGTATTACTGTTGCAGCAGTTGCTAAAGCTGCATTGTAGCAAATTTCAATTTTAAATTGAGTGACTGCCAGCGCCTGAATATTATTGCGTTTTCTCTTTCAGTTGATTTCGATTCTCAAGAACAACGAGCTTTTCATGCATTCCGATGATACTATTCTCAAGGGCATTGTACGTTGGGCCGAATATAAACCTGATACACGTTTGCCATATTTTGCCCAACTTTTACGCTTTATACATCCGATGTGTGTAACGACTGAAGTCACTCGCTCTCTCAAGACGTTGAATCAACAATCGGATTGCGGGCAATGGTTAAGTGAAGTGGAGCATTACGAAGGCAGTTCGGAATGGCGTATTTTTTTGGTAGATAAAATGGGCAGGAATCCTGAAGCAATCCGCTATAATTTGGATACACAAACAATGTTGCCATTAAAGCCACCCCCGAGGGCCGCTTTTGCCATTAGTTTGGCAGGGCATAAAAATATTTTATACATGCAGGGAGGCAGTATAGGGCGCTGTACGAAACATTCATATTATTACAACATCTACAGAGATCAATGGTACGATCTGACGCCTCTACTTATGGGACGTTCTCATCACCGTTCTTTGGTGTTAAATGATTGCCTATATGCCATGGGAGGTAATTCCTGTAGTGGTATTACCAATACAATGGAGTATTTGAATTTAGTGACTAATAAAACGGACTTTTGCAAGCCCATGCTATTACAACGCAGCTCAATGGGTGCAGTTATATGCGATAATATATTTTATGTGATGGGAGGTGAGGAGGAAGTTAGAAGTTGGAATTGCTTAGAGCGATTTGATGTAAGGGAGAATACCTGGCAAACATTAAAACCAATGAACGATATCAAAGGTTATTGTTCAAGTGCGGTAATAGGGTCCAATATATATTGCTGTGAGGGTCTGGGTATGTGTATGGAACGTTATGATGTACGTAATAATAAATGGGAAATAATTGATTTTGGCGAAGAAAGAGAATTTTATGAAATTTTCGCTGTAGGCAACCAACTGTATTCCACATGCGGTGAATTCATAGCACGCTTTGATATTGAAAACAATCGTTGGACTATAGTGCACAGATTTCCCTTAGCGCGAGACTGGGACTATGCAGTGTCCATGCCCATGTCTAATTATACCCTTTAATTAAATTTTTTTAATCTTTACAAACGGTTCACATTATAGTTTCGCTATTTCAAATAAACTAATCGATTGCCGAATAAAAATTTAATTAATTTCCATTAATTACAATTTTTATTACTCAATATTTATATATATTCCTCTAATAATAATGCCTACCAATAAGCAGATCTACTTTGGGAAAAGGAATAGAGATGACGAATCACGTTTCAGTCAACGTTTACTAGTCGAAATTAAAACTTGTCTGTATTTTTGTTCTTGATCGAGTAATGGATTCATTATTGGTTTGAGAATCAACAAAGGAGTCCTTGGAGTGAGAGTTCCTGGTAATCCTTAACACGATATCAAAGGGTCCCCTTTTATGTACAACGCGCTGCTGGAACTATTTCCAGCAGCGCAATTAAATGTAAAATGTAAAAATCTAAGCCACTTTTTAAAGTAATCCAAAATCATTTAAAACATGCCATTATAAAATAAAACAATAAAAGCAATTATACTTAATAATTTATAGAAAAAAGTTCAGTCATTTAAATTATAATGAAATGTGAATTGAATAAATAAATAATAATTTCTGGTTTATAAATTTATTTTAAGTAGAAAAAATTTACCTTTTTATCTTGTATATTTTGCATTTCAGCTGATAAATATCAGTAAAGTTTGGAAAAAAAACTAATTTATTCACAAAATAATAAGATCCACAGTTTTCACCTTCACAAATTTTTCTACCACTAAACTATATTTCTAACAAGGTTTATTTGCATTTGTGCGCCATTATTCGGTTTTTTGGCAAAACAAACAAAAAAAATGCCACTTAAGTACTACAGAAATCCAAAAACACAAGCCGTTGTTAGATCAGCAATCTGGTAACTGAACATTTTTGTCAACATATTTCATATAATATACACAAATGCTCCTTTATCAGGGAACGCTCTATTTTCTAAGTGGTTCTTTTCTCGTTAAATCAAAAAAGGAATTTTCACAGGGTGGGCAAAAAATATTAAATATACAGGGCAACATTTTTATTGCAGGATAGGAAACGCGATTAGCTTACATTTCCGTTAGTTCACTATAATTCATTTGGATTTACAAATTCACTTTGTTTATACATACTCGTACATACATATATTTTTTTCGTTTATTGATTTGTGATTAAAGAACTAACATTTTGTTTTTCGAAGAGATAAAAATAATAATTGTACAATAATTCAAGCATGCTTTTTTACAGAAATATAAAATTTTGGTTAATTATTTCTTAGTATTAATTCACTAAATTAAATTGCAAATGTTAAATAAAGTATAAAAAGTTAGTTATTATTTGATTTTAAACAGTTTTCATAAAAAAAATATATAAGAAAAAAGCATTTAGACAATTCACAGTGTTCTAAAATTATTAATATGCGACAATGATTAATGTAATTAGTTGAAATGCTATGAACGGCTTGGTGCATTCTCATGAACGTTAAACGCAAATGACGGCCCAAATATAAAAATTAGAAATTCTGTCTGAGAACTATGCATACTTTTTCGTATTCACTTTCTATTTTGCACCAAAATTTTTGCGAAACTCGCAACATTCTAAGCACTGAAATATATACATATATTACAATAGAACAATTTGGGATTTGTCTAAATAAATTCTTAATTAAAAAAAAAAATCAAAATTCATAGGGGAAAATAAATAAATAAAAAAAAGAAAATAAAATCAAATCAAGCCATTCAAAATTATTTAACAATTATAAGTTAATAATATAATACAATTTCTTTGCAGATGAAAGCTAAATTATTTTTTCAAGGTATTCCCAAAAGTGTCCTAAATGTTGTATATTATGAATGTAATTACAGCAGTAAACAACTTTGATAATGCCAACTCATACATACAACCTTTACAACATTTAGCACAGCCCGTTGAGCAACCTTACTTTTTTTATACTCGAATATAACAATTTTAAATTTTCTTACAAATTTTTTAGACGCCATAACAGTTTTATATAAAAGCACAATTTTCATAAACAGTTTAATTTAATTTCAATGTGCGATATAGTGGTTTTAAAGCCTTGTAAATATTGATCTTATAATTATCTTAAGTCCACAAGTTTGTAAATATTTTAATTCAAACACTCAGATAAAATAAAAACTGTAGACTTAAAAGATTTAAAAAAAAATTTTTATTTATTTATTTATTTATTTTTTTTTTTTTAGCAATAAAAGACACTAATTGGAAGTTGAAAGGGTTCAAAAGGGGCAGCAAACCTTCACAAGTTTTGATACTTAAGTTATCAAAATACATTTTAATTAATTTTTTTTATACATGTGCAAATAAAGAATAAATGATTATAACTATGAAACGTTTTATTAAAAAGTTAAAGAGTTAATTACCATTTAAACAATTATTTTAATAGCTGATAAAAATATTTCCAAAAGTTTTAAATATTTTAATCAGAATTATATTTAAGAATGAATAACCTTGTTAAGAAATATGCAACTGTATATATATGCAAATATACGCACACATATATACTTATATGAACTATATATGTATTTGTATGGATAAGTAGAGCTTATATTTTTAATTTATTTTAAGCCTTAATTAATTTTATTTTAACAATAACAACAATTTTTGTAAATATTCAATTTTTTTAAACACAACTAAACTTAATGCCATCATCACTTGAGTAACAATTTTGGCAATGTAATTTATGATTGCGCACGCGTACATCGGTGCCATTTAAGCCATCGCCCAGCTGAACATGACAAACGCAGCATTTGAAGCAGTTGATATGATAGAACAGTAGTAAAGACTCAATAATCATGGCAGCTCCACGACCTAAATTAGTTTAACAACACGTTAGAGGACATCATGAAAAATGAAAATAAAAAATAATTAAAATTAATAAATTATTTATAAAGAAAACAAACTCCTTTCGCAAATATACAATATTCGCAAATGTATTTTTAGCATTTTTTAAATCTTCGGACATTTCCTTTTCCAAATTAACCATGTTAAGATTTTAAATGGGAGTATTTTTTTCATTATTATTTTTTATCATTTCAATATTATTTATTAACTTAAAAATAGTGTGAAATTAGAGGCAAGTTCATTCAACCAAAAAATTTTTATTAGGAGCTTGGAGACTTAATTATACATATGTAATAGTAAAAATACTTTGAATACTTTCGTGAAAGCTCGTCGATAAGTACTGCACTATAGAATCACTTTGAACACGATAACTTTCTTAGTGAGTTAGATAAAGGAAAGAAAAATGGTGAGCAACTGTTTATCCCTTACTGCTGTTAAAGGCGCTTTTTACTAACGCTTTAGACCCCACTGTAACTTGTCCAGGATAACTTTCATAGTAGGCAAGATATAACAATGTAATTGCTAAAGGCGTTTTCAGCTAACGGCTGCTGCACCGCCAGGTTGCAATAATATACCGCCCCTAATATGTAAATCCATTATCAGCTGACGGAAATAGCACAGCTGATTTGGTTTTCATAAATCTATTATTAATCTTGGTCTATATCGCAACTACTTTTTGAGTTTGTTCCGAAATATTTTTAAAGTTATTTAAATCCACTAAATGCTAAAAGTTAATGCGGAGCGAAATAATATTCTTAATTTATGAAAACTATAAGCTTTTTTCTATACAAGATTTTACAATATAACGGAAACATTTTTTTTATTATATTTTATATTAATTTTTGCTCTCAGCAGCATCGTGATTGGCTTCTACTGTATCTATTGACGTACAATCGCATTTTAGCAGTACCATTATTTGCAAAACGATTAATTATTTCATTTCTTATTTTTAATGTTTTATTCCTGTTCCGTTCGCATTTATCATCATCGGTCGCTGCTTTCATTTGTGTTGGATGGCATTTAAAAGTGGAATATTTCTTAACAATATACAATATGGAAGTAAAAGAAAAAATACTATGTCTGCCTGCGGCTTTATTTTAACTATTTATGCAAAATCCAAAAGCAAATATTCTAATAATATTGTCGTTTTCGATTTCGATATCGATTTCGATTTCAATTCGTTACATATAAATATTTATTGATTTAACTACACCCAAACAATGTATTTAAGTTCCCGATGAACGTGACGGCACTTATCGATTGTGCAACCCAAGTCTTTAAAAGATATTGAAATCCAAGAAATCAAGATCAGGCATGTAAAGAAATAGAGGGTGACTTTGAATTAGAAATTGCTAAAAATTGGAAATAAAATAAGAAATGTAAGAGATGAGATGAGGAATGGCATAATGAAGGCTAGACAGGTATTCTTGCTTGCAAGCATTTTTAACAAATTATCTGCACTATTGGACACATTTTCAATTTAAGTTTTTTAGCTTGTTGTTATTACTTAATTGATAATGAAATAATTTTTTTTTGTTCTTTCCGAGTTAAGTGTTTGATTTCTGATTTCTAAGCTAATGGCGCGTGCTCAGTTGGTAATCACATAAAACTTTTTTAACACTCACAACCAATATAGATGCAAAAGTTACCTAATTCTTCGCCACAATGAGAACATTTCTTTTTCCCGCTAACACTCAGAACTTTGTCCTGGGGTTGTTGCTGTTTCTGGTGGGTTGTAGTCATATTTGAGTGGCTTTGGGACATGCCAGTGGAAGTTAGGTTTGTTGTTGGTGCCGATGAGGTCGACGTAATATTATTATGACGATGTATTGCTCCATTGGAGGCCGTTGGCTGCTGATTAATTTTATTGTGTTGCTGCTGATATTGGGGGTACGTTGAGGCTGTATGTAGGGGACTTTTGTCCATATTATTTCTGTAAATATGTTAAAACGTTTTTGACGTTAAAAGGCCCGAATAATATTAATAGCAATTAAAATTCTAAAAATATAAAAAGAAAATAATAAAAAAATGGAATAAATTAGATTATATTCCCAAAAGGGATCTGCTAAATTGCATGTAAATGTATCTAATACTACATTGCTTAGGAGTTCTCAAAACACTGTAAATTAAGGTAAAAGGAGCTTTCACTTTTTGAAAGCTCAAGCAGGTCTAAATTAGTACATCGTCAACTTAATATTGATTTGCTGCCCTATACGATGTATTGGAATGCGCGTGTGGCTCACCACACCACAGTTTATAGGTTTTTTGAGGACGACAGAAACATCGTGAAGACACTTTCGAATATGCCTCAATAAAAAACAAAAAACTATTTATTTAAAATAGTTTAGCTCCCGCATTAAAACTTTTCAATATAACATTTCTTATTCTATTGCAGCACTATGTCGATTCATTCTCTGTCTAGAAAATAGAAATTACCCAATAATTTTTTTTATATAAATGTGTCTGTATTCGGTAGCATGTTGACGCCTATGTGTTTAATGATTACCCAAGTGAAACAACTCACTCACTTTTTGCGATCACCAATTCCTTTGCTTTGCACTCTCTCTGTTAAAGTTTGAATAATGGAATCGGGCAGAGGTTTGCCACTTGTCGAAGGAGTCATTGGAACGGTGACATCCGTTAGCTTGGTGTTAACCGTATGCACGGACGTGTTATTAAACGAAATTGGTCTTCTTTGCTGTTGTTGTTGTTCATTAAGTCGCCTGTGTTCGGCTTCCTGAATCAACCAATGATTATTCTGAATATAGCCATGGTACGTGTCGGGCATAGATTTGCGTTTCTGCTGGTAAGCCGACAGCCAAGCGGGATCGCTTGTCAGATTGCTATCAATTGACTTTCGTTGGTGTACCTGAATCCAACCATCAGTGTATTTCGGTTTCGGCGTAGCACTTAGCGCATGTAACGTATTACGTGACATATTTCCCGGATATGAGGACGGATTAATGTTGCTATTGGTAACTGGCTGAGCAGAGTTGGAGGGATTTGAACTTAGATTTTGCACAGATTGATGTTGGTAATTAGAATAAATATGAGGTCCAGCTCTAGGGGCAGCCGTTGGGGGAGGAGCGGCAATTTTCACTAATGAACCTCCGTAATTCTGAGAGTTCAGAGAATGCCTCTGTCTGGCTGTATAGTCCGCATGATCACTACTAACAAGTATGCCGGCGTTAGTGTTTACATGCATGGCACGCATTGGTTTGGACGGTGGTGCTGGTGGTTGTGACATAATGCGTTTGGAAAATTCATTAATATCAGACATGGATTTGCGATAATCATTATCTATGTTATAGTATTGTTGATGTAGGTTTGGAATATTAGCATAAATTTGTTGAGTTTTCCGCTGTGACTGCCATTGCTGCTGTAATTCGAACAATTGGGGCTGACTGGTAATATGTTGTGTATTGGGTAGCGCCTGGTTAATTTGATGGTGATACATATCCGCATTATTGGACCTCTCACCGCCAACATTTGCCACACTCATGGCCTCTAAAGCATTAAGATCCTGCAAAGATCGCCTATTGGCCGACATTAACATTTTAGCTCCATGTTGTAATTCCCTGCGTGCCATATTTTCCCTTAGCATTAAATTTTCTCTCTGCCGTTTAAGTTCTTCCTGCTCAAATTGCAACAGCTCCCTTTCTACACGTAAAACTTCCTCTTGTTCTCTAATTTTTTCCTCTATGGAAATCATTTTGGCATTCGCAGTGGCTGTGGCCTCTGTTAAAGATTGTGTTGCTGCTGCTGCCACTGTAGCCGATTCAGTCCATGATTCAGCCGAGTTGCCTTTGACAGTTTGTAACAGCGGTGTTGGCACTACCGCAAGTAAACCATCATTTTGGTATATAATGTTATTTGGTGGTGCACCCAATCCGATTTGCGTTTGTAGAGTCAGAGGTGATGTATTGTCATCATGTGTTTCATTCTCTTCCGAAGAGTTGGTATAGTGTTCACTACTCTGGCGCGAATGATTCTCAGAGACCCCTGAGTCACGACTTTCAGCTGCAATTAAAAGCATAATAATAATCAAAATCAAATAAAATAATTTATAATGCAAAAGCATTTACAAATAAGAATAAAATGAAATTTAACTAAAAGAAAATAAAAAGTTAAGTGAAATAGAATCAATGACATTTATTGCAAAAGTCTCTAACTTTTCATTTGTACAAGACTGCATTATATAAACTCAGAAACGGCCGTCGGGTCTACAGTGCTAAAAATAGGGTTTCCTAAAAGGAAAGCTATCAATGAAGAACGAATACGTTTTATTTGCTTAAACATAGTTTGCTTTTTCCTAATTCTTAACAAAAGACTGCTTTGGTAACAAAGAAACGATGACATTGGACTTATGCCATCTTAGCTTTTCACTTATTCGCTTGACTTTTATTTCTCTGCTACAGTCAAGCAAACCTTACATAAATGATGTGTAAAGTGCATAAAACAATTCACAATCAGCTGATTTCGATATTCGCTTCATATTATAATTAAAAAAGATTTGCATTCGGTAATTGCTGAAAATTAATTGAGAGCTTTCCAGGAACTAAAAACTTCCCGAATTGGGAATAATATTTTCATATATATGTATATATATATATATAGTAGGAGAGGAAATTCATATTGATTTCTTTTATAGTTCGCCATTAAAGTAACCTGTCACTCGTACATGGTTGCCACATTAAACTTTCCTTTAAAATTCGGTTTACTGGTATGTATATTGAACATAGAATTAGTAATTATTTACCGAATCCACAAAGCGTTATTTGTGATATTGCATATAATCTACTGATTACCATACAACTCTTTTCTATATAAAAGTTAGAGGGGGGATTTCATATGTATAAGCCGAACTCACCTGCATCCGAACTGTCAGATAGACCTGCTTTTAAATACAATTGCTTTTCCAAACGCCTCTCCTCCTGTAGCAGTTGGGCCATGTCCGGTGGCGGGGCCACAGTCAGCTCTAAATACGATTCATCGTCATCCATTAGGGAATCCTCAATACCCAAAAAGCTAGAACGTTTATTTCGCAATTCTTTTTTAATCCGTTTCGTCGAATTCATACGCTTAATGGGCGGTGAAGGATGGTCTGGTGATAAATGATGGTTGACATGTTGGTGACGAGTTAAAGTTTCGTAGGTGTTATCTGAGGACCAGGTGTCAGTGTGAGTGCTGCTGTCTATATCATCAAATAGGGGAGGGCTGTGCGCCGGTGGTGGAGGTGGTTTCTCTTTGGGAGGCTGCAAGCTGCCAGCTAATTCATTACTTATTTCACCAGTCATATCGCCATTATAGAAAATCTCTATATTCTCATACACTGGTACCGGTTTTAGATGCTTGGGCGCATCATAATAAGGCTCAATAGACTTAGGCACCTGATAATAGGGTTCCGGGTTTAAGTCAGTTCCTGCTGTTATTGTCATTGTTGTTGTTGTTGCTTTCAGGTTCAAGCTAAAATTTAATCCACCATCGCCTTCGTTTGCTGCTGCTGCTTCTTCTGTTGCTGCCGCTGCAATTGCTGAGCTATTTTTAATGCTGGGCTGGTCAAGGTGAATGAAGTTGTTTTCTTTAAATGTTTTGGTAGTTTTATGGGCGGTTGTAGCTAAATCACTACTAGTTGTTGTTGTTGCTGTTGTTGCTATTGTTGTATTAGCAAAAGCGTTTGTTAATTCAACTACATTATTGCAATGATTACTTTTATTATTACTTAAAATATTATTATTATTAATGTTATTGCCGTTATTGTTGTTGCTGTTTTTACTTTTGTTGTTACTAATTTGACAATGGAAATTGTTAACTTGACTATTTTTTAATTGATTAGATGCTGATAGTAATAATTGATTTTGATTATTTTGTAAATTAAACAATTGCTTAGAATCGTTATTAGTAGTTGTTGAAAAATGATCAATTTGTTTTTTACCCATCGTACTTGGAATGATTTGTTGCTGTTGCTGTTGCTGTTGCTGTTGCTGATAAGAAGTTACTGTTTCTGCACCTGTCTTTGTTATTATTGTAGTTGTTGTCGTCAGAGCAACATCTACTTCCGTCATAGATGTTGTTGAGCTGATATTCTCATAAATTGGTTCTTTTGAAACGACTTCTTCACTTTTCTCTTCAATATTTAAGATTGTGGAACAATTTTCTTCTAATTTCAGTTTTTCACATTTTTCTTCATCGGTTTTGTTAATTAAAAATACTTCCTTTGCGGGAACTTGATGTTGCGGCTCTTCTCTTAACTCAACTTTCATCATATCCGTTTCCGTTTCTGTTGCAAATTGAATTTCTTTCAAATGATTGATATTGCTATCGTTGTTGCTGTTGCTGTTGCTGTTGTTGCTATTGCTATTGTTGCTGCTGTTGTTGTTGCTGTTGTTGTTATTAGTAGTATTAACGAGAGTAGTATTCATATTATTGGATGGGGCAGTTATTGGAAACAAATTCTCTGGCTGTTGCAGTTGCGGCGGCTGCTGTTCTTGCAGCTGCGGTATCGTTTCTTTGTCAATTGCTGCCAGCGCCAATTCCAGAGCTTCGTTGATCTGTTTTTGTTGTTTTTTAATGAAATTTTCAAAAAAAAAAACATTTAATTAATCCTTTGATAGCCAGTAAAAAAAAAATTGTGATAAAACATTTACAAACAAATAGAAAAAAAATTCAAGCAAAGCACAGCAAATGAACAAATAAATAAAGAAATTGTAATTGCAATGTATGTAGACAAATCAAGCAAAAATAACAAAATCTATGCTAATATTCATTCACATTAAAGGCAGTTGTTAATCAGACGAATTGATCAATTGCATAAATAAACAAATAAAAATTGTTAACTTATTAAAAATTGAAGTGAGAAAAATCATGCAGCAGTTGAACTTTATTCGAAATTGTTTAACAAAATGAAGAAATATTAACTCGATTACGAGTAACTAAAAAGTTTAAAAAAAATTAACAAACTGGCAAATTAACAAATAAACAAAAGTCGTTTTGGCATAACAAAGTTCAGCGTAACGACATCGGTTATAGATATCGATTGGTTTGCTTTAATATAGTACGAGTAACATCAATTTGTTGTGCCTTTTTTTGATAATAAAATTGTTGATTTAGAAATTATTTTTTTGTCACATTTTTCAATTAAGTAAAAACAATATAAGAATTTTTTTTTTATTTCGAAGGAATAAAATAACTTTTTCCCTGCAACAAAATATAAATTATTATTTATTAGTACAAACAGGCGGAAGCACTGTGAAGAGCTAAAACTTATTTAAATTAATAATAATAATAATAACTATAATAGCCTTCCACTAAGGAAGGAAATTGATTATAATAAATAAGATTTTGTAAAGAATCCCACAAATATTATTTAGATATCATCAATATATTTTTAAAATTTTTAATTCTCTTCCTTTTAATTTTGCTGGATTATTTGTTGTTTTATTTTATGTCGTTGCTAATTTGAATTTCGATTAAAAATTAAACCGTTCTTGTTTTGCTCTCTCCTAAATTCCAGATTTAAAATTAGTTTCTCATTTGTGAAACCTTTGCAAGCTAATTAAATTTATTTGGATTGTTGTTGGTATTGCAATGGTGAATATTATTAAGGTTGTTGGTGTGTGTGACGACGTTTAACCTCCATTTTCAGCTCTAAAATGAGCATAGCAAATGCAAAATGGCTCTCAGCTTGACAATAAGATTATTCACAACAGACATTTAGCGAATTCTGTAAAAGTCATTTAGTCAAAGGAATATATGAATTATTCTTCAAAGCTTTCGGCTTGTCCACAGGAAACCGCTCCGGTTTAGTAGAAAGTGCGTTACTCATTCGCCTACGGAATCAGCTGATGTTCGTTAAATTGAATTTTTCCATTAATTACCTATTTAGTCAGACATTACAGCGATTGATGGTAACAGAGGCCATTTTAGGGTTTTTCAAATGTTTGAAAGGATTCCCAAGCATGTTCGTGCCACTACACACCTTGACAATACGCAAAACTAAGATCCTGGCATTTGGACATTTACTCATACAGAGTGGCTTGGCCTGGTACATGTATCACCAGAAGCGGCACCAAAAACTTTTTTTAAACTATTTTTCAATTACAATTTCCATACAACAATACATCATGCTTGAACTATTACCAACATAAAGCCTAATTCCTTTGGCCTTTACTCAATAGCTAAACAGTTCCTCTTTCATCTGGGTTTTCGGCGGGGATGTTCTTTCCATTATTGGCTTAACTCACCTGTTGCCGTAAGTCCATTTTATTGATGAAAAAAGCAAGCGAAAGCTATTTCTATAAAGATTTATAATCAATAACAGTAATAGTACTAACAATAATACGTCTTTCAGCCGTTTCTAAACAACTGACACTGGCAGACAATTAATCAAGACTGTCCAGCACAAAACTATATAATAGACGGCGAAATTAACAATGTATGTGTTTACGTAAATACTAATAAGAAGAAGGGAAGGTATTTGCATTTGTTTTCTATTAAAGCAAATGAATGTAAAGTAGATAAAAAAAAATTGACATGCACACATACACACACATATAAAAAATATTGGTTCGAATTTGGCATTTCACCTAAAGACTATAAAATGCTAAAAAGCTGAAAAGAACTAAATGACAAAAGTGTTAGCGGTTCAGTGGAGAGACCAACGTTAATGCATGCAACGTTAAGAATATGTTTAGAATAATTACAACAATTACAAAAATAATTGAAAAAGGTTTGAAAAATCGCTGTCACACATCACTTCATACACAAACCAATATGTTTGTGTCGTTATTAAATTTACACAGCCTAACAGCATGCTAAGGTTTTTTGCTCACTTGGGCAAAAGCATTGCAATACTAGAGGACATAACGTTGGATTTTAAAATGGCAAATCAGAGGTCAAAAAAAAAACCTGTAAATAGAGAATTAAGAAAATAATATTTGTGAAGGGGCAAACACATTTACATCGAGCACGGTTTTTACAGGTTCTTTTGAACGATACGGTATTAACGTTATTAAAATGACACAGTTTAAGGATTTGAAACTGTTTAAGTCTTAATAAATATCTGGTTTATACAAAAAGGAGTAACATTTTCATCTATTTCTAATAATTATTTATTTTTGGACGTTTCAAAGTATTTTGGGATCAAACCAAATTAATCAAATTTAAATTCGGTTTTTTTGTACACAATTTTTTCACACTGTGGTCTTTGGTAAATGTAATAAATAGCTTTCCATAACGGCAGCTCAAGAAATTGCTTTGCAAAAAACTTTAATTTCGATGACGACACTTTGGCCGAATGTCATTTTCTGATACATCAGTTTTACTTAATGTATTTGTTGTATGAACTCTTTACCGAAAGCGAGAAAGCGAAATCGTTGTTCTTCATTTTTGCTCGCGCCCTATCTTATGTTGAAACCAAATCCTGTTTATGTATGTAACAAATAAAAAAAATAAAGTTATACCCCTAATAAAAATACAGCAACTTTGCTTAAAAAAGGCACAACTCACAAACATGTAAAAAAAAAGTTATAGCAGACGAAAAACAATGACTGAATTCATAAAAGGCAAAACTGATACTGTTGCTCTGCTGATGGCTTCCTTCTCTTTCTTTACCACACTCTTACATGAATAAAGATGGACGTACTCTTTCTACAGCTGCAGTTTCAACTTTTATAAATTCGCCGCGTAGCAAAATCTGCAAGTCAGAATATAGAAGTTGTATTCCGTATACTTTGCATAATTCTTATCATTAAAACTGGATTACATTTAAAAGTAAATAAACCCTCTAAAATGCATGCAAAAGTTTATTAACAAAACATCACGACATTTATAACAAAATAAAAAAGAAAATTATTAATAAAATTTTATGCAAAAATATTTCTGTACAAGAACTTTATGTACGATTTAGCATTTGTGGCTTGGCTTACCTTGATTACCATGACGTAAAAGCAATTGTGGACAGAAATTAGCAAATTTAAACTGTTTTTACATTTTTATTAAAATAATCACAAATGTCACCAAAAACAGTTTAAATTTTTTTACAATTTCGTTTTTAAATATATTTTAAGCATGGGCGCAGTAAAGAGCATTTTTTGTTATTTTATATTGTTTAATAAACATGTGCAGGCATGTAAAGAAAGAGAGAGAGAGAGAAAGAATACAACAAAAAGTACAACATTAAATAAACATGAAACAGATTCATACATACTTATCAATTAAAAGATTAAAAAAAAAAACTTAAACCCTTTCATACATATATAAATTTAATTTGAAACAATTAAGTGTTCACACAAGACATTCTCAATTTAAGTTTTTGGCCAAAATCGATTACAAATCATGAGAGTGACCTCTTAAGGCCTAGTCAAATAGAATACATCATACGTATACCTTTTATTTTTCCAACTGGCAACCCCCTTAAAGAACGCTTATAATCAATACAAGTCCGTTAATCGAATGCAGAGGCTAAAATAGATCCCTCCATTCAAAAAAAAGTCTTGCATCACTGAAAAATTTGAACACTATGCCAAGAAAATACACTTTTACGATGATTACGTGCGTGCAATGGTTCAAGAAATACGTTAGTTCGTTCACATTTTTAGATATCACATTTATGTTTTCGTCCGAATCCTCACATTTGTGTGATTTCGGAATCAGGGCCGTGCAAAAACTTTTTATAGCAAATTTTTGGAAAGTTGTATGGCAGAGTTTTCTAACTTCATCTATCCTATTCCCCCACATGGAATATTATAGAATATAAATAGTTAAAGTTTCCTCATTTCATGATAAAGCGAAGGAATAAATATTGTGGGGATTATTTCGCAAAAATAATATACTCTGTTAGTTGATAAAAAAAAATTTTTGTAAATTTAAAAAATAAGTTTTGCTATCACAAAATGTGAAATGCGAAATATTCTTTTTAATTCGCACCACGACATCTTTTAAATAAATACATTCACAATAACAACATGATTGTAATTACGCGGTTCAACGTAAATTTGTCTTTGTTGTTTCAGTTACGCCGACTTACCACCTCTGCAAAAAAAATTTTTAATTGCCACAACAAAATAAGTAAATATATTTAGAATCGCCCTGTTAGAGCGCCGGCAATATTTATAGTTGGAGCTGTCAAATTACAAAGCGCATCAAAGAAAATTGTCTGAGCAGTTTTTCCAATTTGTTAGTAACAATTTTAATGTTAAAATGGGAATTTTTCATTTATTGGTTAATAATAAAAAAATAATTATTAATTGCCTTCTATTTTCAAAATTATATTGAAATTGTTTATTAAGCATTATATACAGTTCTCATGCGCAGTTCACTATACGTACATATGTATATCTTAGCAGATATTTTTGTTCTTAAATTGCCTGCTAAAGTCGTAAAAGAACGAATGCATGTTTTCATTAAACTAAATACACTTGAAGCAAACAAAACTGTCTTTTAAGGAGTTGCAAAATATTTAAGCGTGTATTTGAAACAAATAAATATGCATTAAATCTAATAATTTTGTGTAAAAAAATTTGTTAATTGTTTTATTGTATTTTCA
Organism: Ormia ochracea; assembly: GCA_963402855.1. NCBI lineage: Eukaryota > Metazoa > Arthropoda > Insecta > Diptera > Tachinidae > Ormia > Ormia ochracea. The sequence continues at coordinate 5,951,914 of OY727105.1, forward strand.
GAATAGTTCTTAACATTAATTCAAATTTAACTTTAATGGCGTTTTCTTTTCTACAGTAAAAATGTTGCCCCGTGAAAAGGTGCCTTTTTAAAATGTTTTGCCTGCCCTGTGAAAATGTCATTTTTTGTTTAGCTAGAAAAGAACAGAAATTAGAAAACAGCTGATAAAAAAACTTATGTATGTATATTTTATGAAATGTGTAAACAAAAATGTTCAGTTGCAAGATTGCTAATTCATCTGCTTGAGAAAGCTTAACATTTTTTATTTTAGTATCTCATATAATTAAGCAGCTGTATTGTTGTCTTTTGTTTGTTTTATATGATACTAAATATAAAAATAATTAATAAAATCTAATTTTCCGACTCTTTCGACTCAAAAGACTTTTTTTGAACATTGTCTGGTAACGCTGTGAAGGAATAAAAGCACTCTGTTTTATAGGGCATTTGAAGCCATGGGGATTTGTTTGGCGCGAAGAGTGCAATGCTTTTCGCCCTGCAAATGGGCAAATTTTTACAAAAGAATACGCAACCGTTTAAGAATACAAATTTTTTTTTTTTGAGAAAATAACACAAAATTGCCTTTTTTGAGGATAATGATAAAGAAAACGCCATAAGTTTTCCATCAGGTATAACTATGAAATTCCGAAATCTTAAGCAGCTCATGTTTGCAACTCTGGCAACGTTTGTTATGATTTTCCGACATCCATTAACATTATTTGCAACAGTATCGCAAAAGCCAAAAGCTCTTTGAAAGCTTATTTTCAACTATTGTTGAAAGTGCTAACGATTGTTAATCAATAACAATAATGAACTCTGAATTTAAGTATTTTATCTATTATTAATATTATTGTTATTGTTATTATTATTATTGTTATCAAAAGCAACAAACTATATTCCTTTATGTATTTAAATATGAGAGTTAGTTGTGTGCAATGAAATGTTGTTGAAAGCTTTAAAATGAAGTTGAGTTTTAGTTTATTGAAGGGTTTTACTTGGAAAGAAAACAACATTTTGAACATGTCTGTGCTTGTTTTTCAACGTTCGCCGTGTAAGTTTATTCTGTTTCACAGTTTAACGAATTTATTTATTAAATAAAAAATAAATAAAAAGAAAACAATAGGGCATATACATACATACATATGTAGATACATAAGTTCGTTAGACAATTAATTAAGAAAAGTTAATTGTTATAAGTGGATACATATTATTATGTAGGTGTAATAAATCAGACAACAATTAATTATATAATTTTGTATTATTAATTTTAACACACAGTATTCAGAAGGAAACCGTTTTCAGTATGAAAAAATATTAATTAAAAATATGCATGTGTTTGTATGTGTTTGAATCTCAGTAATAAAAACCTAAACATGAAAACACGTCATATAAAGAAAATAACTTCAGTTCTGTCTGTTGTCGCAATTTACGTTCTTGTTTCTCCACTTAAGTAATTATATACATATGTATATTCAAATAATAAATAATTAATTATTAATTATTAATAATTGTTTAACTTGTTTGGCGTTGCTTTTGTTTCTTGTTTTTGTTTTTGTTGCGACAGAAAACAATTTTATTCATCAATAAGTGGCCAGTCCATACTTTCAGCGAAATTAATTGACTGACGGTATGGTGCGGTGTGGTGTGGCGTGAGAACAATTATGCCATCAAAAAAAAAAAAAGAAATATCCCGTCAATGGAGCAAATGTGCACAGTAGCACTCTCCCTGCATGGAAGCTTTTTACTGTTGCTTGCGATAAAATTATTTCAAGTTTAATTATTATGCAATTATTTGAGAGATTTAGAGCGGTAAAGTTTAACAAGATTGATAAAAGTGGAATAATAAATACATTTTCAAGAATCACGGCCCATTTAAGCTTAAATATCCGATACAAATAGAGGAAGGTCGTATTTTCTTGATTCAAAAGTCATTAAAAATTGTCTCCTCAAAAAGTGATAAATATATATGTATATAAAAAATTAAAAAAAAAAATTAGAATATAGAAATTTTTTTTTTTGGCTTTTTAGAACCGAAATTTTAGAAACTGTCAACTTTTCCTTTAGTTTTTAGTAAAAATGTTTAAAATAGTTTTTCGAAAAAATCATCAAAATTAAAAGAAAATATGTTAACAAATATTTATGTAGCTACCCTCCTGGAACATATATTTATATATAAATATATTTTTCAGCATTTCACTTGAAGAGTCTAAAAATGCTTTGAGGTTTTAATACTGCCCCAAACTTTATGCTTTTGCATATTTTAAAGTTATACAAATTGAAAGCTTTTGAATCAGAGTTGACATATTAAATCATGACATTGAAAGTTTAGCTTCTTTAAGGAAAAGTTAGCAAACTATTAAATTGAATTCAAAAATGAAATTCAAGTTAGTTAAAGAAGCTTTTTGAAAACTCTATAGAATTAACTATATTAATATTTTTTTTTGAAAATCCGTCTTTCATTATTTTTATATCAACATTTTCAAAGAGAAGCACTCTTAATGTTTCCCCATGGAAATAACAATTGCCATTGTTATTTTATTTAATTTTTTTTCACTAAACTATTATTTTAACTAAAACATTATTGCGGCTAAAATAACTTACAAGTCATGCTTTTAAAAGAGAAAATCTTTTTTGGTTTGTGTAATCGGTTATATACAATAGTTATAGATTTGCTAACCAGGGTGCTCTAAGGCCGATAAGAAGCCTACAATAATAACGCTTTGTTGGGGACGTGAGAAAAAGCAGGAACGATTTAATTAAAGGAATTAAATCTAATTGTTGTACAAAGTCCATCAGATGCTTTTAGTCGAGCATTTCTTTTCAAAATATAAGGATTTGTAAGATTTGGCAACTACTTTATTCAACAAGCTTTGTAAAGTTCGTTACTTTACGTATCCTTTCTGTAGTATAATTAGATTTATGGAAGAGATTTTTTCATTAGCATAGCCGTGAATGGACTTGCAGCAGTTGACGAGGTACGTTATTTCTAGTGGTGGATGAGAAATGATAGGAAATCGGGTGTTATTTAAAATTTGTCGAATATAAAAATGTTACATGTGTATCCTTAAGGACATTTTCGTTCGTGAACTGTGTTTTGGTTTTAGAAATATGCGATTAAAAAAATATATTCTTTATTTCGCTAAACATCTACTATTAACGGGTTATTTTCCTTCCACTTTTTTCAATTCCGCAACTTCATAATTCAGTTTATTAAGTTCAATGTCTAGCAAATCATCAATTTCCCTTGTCAAATCTTGTTCGGTTTTGTCACCTTCTAATATTTCATCGGTTATAACTTTACGTGTTATTTCTATGTTAACAGGGGCTGGTGTTTTTGGTAGGGGTGGAGGCAATGTTCTTTCCTCAACCATTTCATCGCTAGAAATATAGAACTTTGAATTGTCGAATGTGTGAATGTGATCATATTTCACATTTTCCAGATCTTTTAACTCGGCCTCAGATAGAATTAGAACACTATTTTTCCCTGTAGAATTCAGGTTGGTATCGGTGACCGTTGTTTCCGGGCATGCCTCATCTCTGTGAGAATGACCTCCTACACCAAAATTCTTTTTAAGGAAGTCAAATATATTTTTTGTTTTCTTATGGGTCTGGGGCGAAGCCTGCGGTTTTGCTAACACTTTGGGAGATGGCGGAGGTGTGCTGGTAGTAACTTTAATTTGTGTTTCGACAACATGCAGACGTGCTATGGCACCAGTTTGATCTTCCTTGGGTACTGCCTTAAGATCTGCCTCGTTAAGTGAATCAATAGCTTTGCAACATGAAGTGATGGGTTTCGGTATTTTAGATTTCCTTTGTTGTGATATGGGTTTATCTGTGGGAGCGGGGGACAAAGAACTTTTCAACATGCTGCTAGCTGAACGTTCTTCGGCTATTATCTTTTCACATGTCTCTATTAAGGCCTTAGAGTGTGCAGCCCGAGCTTGCATTATAGGGGAGTTTGGTTTAGATCTTGGGTTGCATTTTTCTGAGCTTGCGGAAAAGAAATGATCAAATTTATGAATTTCTGTCGGTAAAACTGACTTGAAACATATTGTGGCTTGCTGATTTTTGTCGTCAGGTAGAGCATTAGCGTCAAATTTTTTAGTCAGGAGTTCGTCTACAGTATTTTGTTCCGTATCTACATTATCCATCTGTAGCTTGTCCGTTTGAGAAATTTCGTTATCACCATTTTGAAAAAAGTTCTCTTCTGCAGAGTATTGACGATGCAACACTTCGGGCGTAGCAGACAAGGAAGTGATCAGGCTGTTACATATGGCTGAATCGAGAGCCGGAGTTTTTTCTGAATTCGGACCAGAACTTATAGGAGAATGTGGTGCTGAAGAGGCTAGTTTATAAAGAGTAGATTCATTTGGTGGACACTCTCGTAAAGGTGGCAGTACGGATGGTGTTAGCATGCTGGCAGTCGCCTCAGTAGGACCTGTGGACTTTAGATCCATAACATCTCTTTGATTTGTGGGTGGGAAATTTGTAAGTCGACAGTTATCATACAGTGTGACAACTGCTAAGGGGTTAGCCGTGTCCTTGAAAGACTCGGATTCGGAAGATTGCAGATCAAAGAGAGGACTAGATGGGGAGTTTGGTAAAGAGGTCTTTAAAAATATTTCTTTGGGGCTACAGATAGGCGATGTGTGATACGTTTCAGTTTTGGCATAGTTATTAATGGTAAATTTCTTATCTTTGGTATTTAAAATCAAAGGGCGAGCATGGCTTTCATCCCTAATATTTTCTTGTATCGCGGTGGGCGTTGGCGACAAATTTTGTTCTGAGGAATTTCTTGACAACGTTTTGCTATTGTTTATGACCGTGGAAGCGTTGGATGAGGATGATATTGTTGAATTGGATGAAGCAACAGACAATGCCTTGTCCCTGGTAGGGGAGAGATCATTTTCTTCTTTGTAGCATCTGGGCAATAACGGTGAAGACATCTGAGTGCCCTGAGGTATTCGTGAACGAGGCAGAGGTTTGGGAGCCATTTGTTTGGTGGTACTATTAATTTTTTCTTGATGTTGTTGAAAACAGGTAGATAGGTTTTTCACCGTATTGGGTTTGGGTAATTCATCGGGATTTACAATGGTGATTGGTGGAGCGCATAAAACAACTTCAGGAGCTTGTTGTTGATGCTGATGATGACAAGTTTCTCCATCTTTTATGCTCGTCTGAGGTTCATCAAACGTTTGTTCGTCAACTGTCTTTAATTGTTTATCTTTTTCACAATCTTTATCATGTTGCTGTGGTTGGCTTTTCTTGGTGGCTGTGGTTAATGTTGATGTTGACAATGTGCCGATAACAGTAGTTGATATTGGTTTTTGTGGCTGTTGGAGATGCTCTTGCTGCTGTATGATTGCCTCTTGCGGCAATTGTTGTTCTTTTAGTTGGCTGGGAAACATGATATTGTTTGATTGCAGAGCCATTGGCGCATTAATGTGGGACAAATGTTTTTTCCTTGTGGGCATAGTGGGAGTTGACGGTTTTGCTAAATTTGAACTAATTGGGGAAGTAGTCATGGCTTTCGAATTGAAAATTTCTACACGACCATTGATGCTAAATTGGGAATCATTTTTACGTTGCAAAGAAGGGCTCCCGGGGGTTGAAGCAGCGGAAAATTTTGTTGCGGATCGTATTGATATGGGGGACATGGGAGGTTTACCTAAAGGGGTCAATGAGAGTGGTATCATAGAAGGCAATAAGGATGTTCCAGATGAAGGAGAAACGTTGTTGGTTGCTCGAGAATTTTCGGGAACTTGCGTTTCAATATTTAAGCTTAAAGGAGTTTCGTGTTTTGATCTAACATAATCCGCAATATTTTTAATCTCGTTTTCCTCACTGATCTCTCGCTCATCTAATTCAATATCGTTCTGGAAAGTTTCTTTAAAGATTTTCAACAAATTCTTGGCATGGACCATTTCGTTTGTTGCTTTGCGTCGTAAATTCGAAGCTGTCTTACAATCTAAAGCCGCCACCGTTACAATACTACTACTACCGTCACCACTACATTGGCTAATACTATCGATATCACTACTTATTTGGCTATTATAATTATGGCTATTTGAGGCTGAGGGGTTAGTAGAACTTACACTATATTCCATATGTTCATTAGTAATGGGTGTTGCTGTAGCATTCGAACTGTTGCCCAAAGGCGGTAAGGCAACTGAGCCTAATGATAATTCTTCAAATTCGGCTTCGATTTGGTTGACAACATTGGCTGCTTCACTGAATTGTTTTTCCTCCTTAGCCAGAGCTTCAATGGCTGCATTTAATTTAAGTTCCTGTTCCTTTCTCATAATGTCATTATGGGCACGTTCCTCAAGTTCGATATCATCCGCTGTGTGTATGCCGCTATCATCTCTGTCGGTATCATCGTTGTCTTCGGCTTTTCTTTCGCCTGTGACAGGATGTTCTACGATTTTTGCGGTTTCCCGTAATTCACAATCTTGTTTAATTTCCTTCAGCGTTTGTTGGGCTTTTTCCTCTTCGTTTTTCATGATTTCCAACTGGCGTGCATCCACTAGAGCAACCGGTGGTTTACGTACTTCTTCTTTGGTTACAGCATTTTGTAAACTAGATAAACGCTGCTTCAGGGGTGGCACTGGTATATCGACTAATTTGTTGGCAGTATTTCTTTTTGCACAATTCGCACCATTGGCTAAACTCTGTTGTTGTTCTAAACTCTGTAAACGTTCCTTAATGCTAGAGATGTCGCCGGATAAACGTTTTAGCTCTTTTTTCGGTTGTTCGGTCAAAGTATCCGTGATATCCTGCAGCTTAAAACGATCTTTTAGTGTTACTCGTGGAAGGCCAGTGGATGTCACCTGAGACTTTATTTCGCAGTCGTGTATGTCATTCGATTCAAAGATTTCTTTCCTTTTGGAAATATCAATCTTTGGCACATCTACCTTATTTTTTTCCACACACTCTTCACTGGGCGATTGTACTTCAAAACCCATCAGACGATCTTCGATTTTGCTGCCGCGTCTAGGCGGATAAGAGGTTTCTTTTATGAGTGGTCGTTCGGGCGTGGACTCTTTAGAGATTTGCTGGTGGCTGCTGGTGAGTTTGTTTAGAGCCACCGAGGCAAGGCCAGAAGCAGCTCGCGATACCCTTTGCTTGTAGTCTTGTATGGCACCTTCGTAGGTGTATTCACATGGGTCGGGTGAGCTAGCTGGTGCTGTACTCGAAGAAGTTTCGTAGCCTGGCGAAGATATATATTCTCTTGTTGTGCTTTCTGTTATGGCTGGTTTGTTGTGAGTATTATTCGTTATGGCCTTGTCCAATTCAGCAGCGTTGTCGCTCTGCAAATGAAACAAACAGAGAAGGAAATTTAGTATTTAGAAGGAAATTTAATTTAATTTTAAAATTGTATTTGAATTGTCCTAATATAATAATAAGAAAAATATTAAAAACAATTTTCAGAATTTTTTTTTTATAGTAAATTCAGTGAAAGCCTGCTGCGCTGAGATCATCTCATTAATTTTTCCAGAACAAGCTATGGATCGCTCTCGGGACAAAATCATGCAACCGATTATTTTGTAATAAGACACATTTGTATGGTAACTGGGTAAAAAGTCACAAAATGCCCAAAAAGTATCGGAAGGCTATTTCATACAACTAACAATCTTTGAGAGGCGATTATTTAAAAAAAAAATACTCGTCATCGCTGACTTACATTTTTTTCAAACTGAGCAAGAAGACATTCAGAAGACGGGAAATTTATGCAAGAAATCTTCAACATATACATATATGTATGTTACTATATATAGGTAGATATTTTAAGATAAATTCGCTCTTGAGAGATATTCGCTTCTAATGTAGAAAGAATTTAAAATAACAACACTCTGGACTTTGTTACTACTTGAGGCAAGCCATTCCAACCAAGAATTCTTAAAGGTCTGCTTCTTCTATTTTAAAAATGTTTGCAGAACTGTCTGAATTTTAACTTTTAAACTTCTAACCAGGCTAAAAACTTTGGTTTTAGGTCGACTAAATATGACTAACAGAATGTTTATGAATCAGATAAGCAGCAATACTGCTCTCGATCGGGTCTCACAAAGCTTGGTAAAAAACAAACAGTTCAACGTAACAGAGTAGTCATTAAAGCTCATTAACTCTAAGTACACAATTCGGCAGCCGTTTGGCTAACCAGAAGTGTGTGATAATGATCACTTATACGTTCTTATACGTTCTTGACTCACTGCTGCGAATAAAAGCTCGCTCTCAATGCGGTTAAAGCTTAAATTTCGTGTATCCTGTATTAACTGTTGTAGAGAACAATTTCACTTCAACCAATTAACTAAAGTTTTGAACAATTAAGTTCGCAAATAATCAGCTTCAGAAAGAATTCTTTTCACTTAAAAATTTTATAATATTTTTTTTAAAAAAAACACGCCTAGTAAATATAGAAAACAAACCATGATTAACTAATACGTTTCGCTCAAAAAGAAATAATACGTCGTTTGATTTTAATATAATTTTTTTTTTATTATTTTTTTTTTGTGAATGTTTCACAAGAGACTTGTGAATCGAACAATTCAAATAAGACTGACACTATTTGTGAAAAAGCATTATTTTTCTGCAAATAAAATTTAAAAATTTTTTTTTTTAATTTAGTATAAAAACGGAAAAACATTTTGGAGAGAATTCACAATTAATATGAAATCATTTGCAGATGCAAAAAAAAAAGTGAGACATAAATAAAACACACAACACAAACACACACATGCCCATATGAGCATGTGTACAGTATGTACATACATCCATACATACACACATCCACCTATATATACATACATATATAAACATATTTATAGATTTTGTTTATATTATTTGTGTTCTTATTTTAGATTAAAGACGAAAATATTTTACATATTCTTGACTTTTGTTTGCATTTAGAAGTTAATGATGATGACGAAGACAATAATGATGTTGATGTAGATTGATAATAATAATGATTGAAATGCATTTAAAACATTTAAAACAAGTGATTGAACAGTGATTCCCAAATGCGAAACAAACTGCACTCTCCAAAATATTATTTAAAATTACGTTTTCTAGTACAAATGACTCATCTATCACTCATGATACATGACTCATGCGCCCAGCCTTCACTCCAGATATCGAATGTATGTTAACAGTGATGGCATATATTGAGAAATTATTATGCAACCCATACACGATACAACCGTTGGTACAACTCGCTTAGTAATCAAGTTGTGTGTTGTGCCCACAGACGATAAAACCTCTTCGTACAATTTCATTTTGCAAACAATTTACAGCTGGAACCAACAAATAATAAACACGCATCCCACGTAGCGAAACAAATTAGGCTTAAATTTTGTGAAGCAATAAAACAATTGAAAGGTCTTTAAGTAAATTAAATATTTATTGACATTCAAATTTTTTTTAATCTAAAAGATTTTTAAAAAATAAAAAAAATAAAAAAAAATAAAAAATAAAATAAAACTTCAAATGAAAAACTTAAAAAAATAAAACTTCAATGAACTGTTTTTAATTGCATATATTTTACTAATATTGGCTATCATTAAATAATTCATCGTAGAACTGTGCTCTAGTTTCATTTCAGCTATTTCTTCCATTTTTAATTAGTATTCACTTAGTTTTCTTTCCTTTCAAAAACCAAATTAACCGACGACACGTCTTTCTCTCCCAAAATTAAAATGAGAATGATGTAGGAAGTCGTATGACTAGCCCACACACGTTGCAACGCGTTGGCACAACTTGCCAAAAAATCAAAAAATTTTGATTTTTCATACAACCGAGACACAATTTCATACAACAGGCCCACACACGTTACAATCTTGACTACAACATGCCAAAGTTGTACCAACGGTTGTATCGTGTATGGCTTGCATTACGATGTCAAATAAGATGTTATTGAATCACAGAATCATTACCGCAAGCACATATAATTGTCGATAAATAAGGTAGTAAATTTCACTACTGCTATGAATTCGCCTCGGGAACATATTTGGAAACCTCTACTTGGCTGTTAAAAATACAAAAAAATTACTTGTTAGCCGTTTTAGTCATTTGAAACACATGGCACAGAATTTAAAGAAATAACATACAGCGCAGCCAGCGCTAATTATTGCAAGGCCCGCTTTTTAACGCATCAGGCATTCTTTATCTTTTCAGGCTTTATAAATGCAACTTGTTTCAAAACTTATTACCGAAAAGTGCAACGTTTCAAAGCTATTTTCTCTCCCATTTATTTGTCTTGAAAAACAGTTTTCACTGTCCCTCTGCGCTGATGCTTTTCATTTATTTAGTGGAAGAAGAAGGCTATTCAGAGAAGGCTATTCTACTTGAGCCCAAACTCATAAAAGACATGAAATCTATAGTTTGCTTAATGAGTGAGCTTTTAAATTAATAATAAATTAACTGCTAATAATTACTGAATTTGAGTTAAATAGTGTTGCGTAAATTGATGTTGTTAAGATTTTAGTACTGGGTTATTGCAACTTTGCGCTAAAAGCAGACTTCGCCAAACTTCATTGGGGCGGCAATCGAGATCGTACTGTATGGTAGATTTATAAATAAGTATGTATACACGCGTACACTCATGCACATAGAAAAATAAAATATTAATTGGCAGAAAAAGGCCAAGCAAATTTTGAATACACGTTCAATACATTAAAAGTCATTATCAAAAGCCAATGAAATTTACGAACAGTTTGAAAATGAGGGTGAGAAGCGGATGGGGTCACTATTGAAAAAGGGAAGAACAAAAAACAATTGACGAAATAATTATTGAAGCGCTTCCGATCAGAGAGCGATTCATTCTCCTTTCTTTCACTCAGTTAATTTTCAATGTAATTACATTATTGATGATGATGATGATCTAGTTTTGCATTTGAAAAATTAATAAACACCGGCTATTAAGAGCCTCATACAAGCCTTAACATACAAACCAGCATGTTAAAGCATTCACATAGAGGATGATTCAATTTAAAATCGCTTTTAATCACAATTTATTGTGTCACTTAATTGATAATCTCTAATGGCGAGCCGCTGTTTTCAAATTATCGCGCAAAAAGTTTTTAATACTTTTGCCTCGCTCCCCTTTTTATTTTGCAATCAAAAATAACTTGAATTACTTTTTTGCTTGACGGGTCACAATGAATTGATTTCGTTGACACTTGCGATGTGCCCAGAAATTGTAATACGAGAAGTGTTAATAATTTCTTTTGAACACTTTCAAACGGTTGTGAAAATGCTAAACGTAAACAACATTAAATACTCGTATTTATAAACGTAACTACTGCTTACGCATCCATACATATGTATGTACATCAGTGTATGCACGTATGTATGTATGATCGATTGCTTTGGAAAAATCCAAAATGGCAAATTAAATAAACAATATCACTTTGTTAAAATAATTAAATTTAATTAGCCAACTCACCACAGCAGCGAGGCAGTAAGACAGTGACACCGGCCAACGTTAAATTCTATTTTATTTTGGAAATTTTTTTTTTTTTATTTTTAATTGTTAGTTTGTTGTAGAATTATTTTAAAAAAGAATGAAACAAGAAATAAGAATTTTTTTGTTTAGCAGCAGCATTATGGAAGGATGTGAAATTGATTAAATTCTCTTTTTAGAAAAATACTTGTACATTTAATTTATTTGCGCTAAATTAAATAATGTAACTACAATTAAAGAAGATTTATTATTTTTAATAACACAGAATATTAAAAATGCACTCAACTTGATTATTTCGGAATATCAGCTGGTCTCTCCTTCACCTCATGCTAAAGCAGATCCACATTAAACCTCTACGCAAATAGTCATTGGAAGAACTCAATATTTATATAACTGACTTGGTCCATTTGACATGCATACATAGAAGTACATAATGGCTGTTGTATGGCTTCAAATTCTTTTTTTTTTCGTAAAGAAAATCATAAAGAATTTTTTTATTTTTGGTAAAAATAGGAAGTCAATTCAAGTAAACATTTTGCAACATATCAGTCAGAAGGAAGTAAAATTCTTCTTAAAGTTCAGTTATAGAATTTTCGAAATATTTTTGGGGATTTTGTGTATTATTTATTATTTATTGGAATGTTACTTTTTTTTTGAATTCTTATCAAAGTAATACTTTTCCATTCCAATAAAGCGTTGGTGACAACTTTTCTTCCCAGAAGAATCCAACAAATGTTGCCAAATTATAAAGAATATTTTTTTGAAAAAGAAAAATTTTAAAAATGCAGAATGCAAATGTTGGAATATATTTTAAAAATCACTTTTGAAACTAAAGCCCATGAGTAATAAATTCATAGCTTGCCCCACTGTCCCTTATGATCACAAACTAATTATCTATTTTCTTTATAGCATGTCAATTCCACTTGAGAAATCACACACTATAAATGCGATAAAAAATGTAGACTGCCAAAGTGGTTAAAAAAAAAACACTTTTTTCTTATTTTTAGTTTTGGTTGGCGTTTGCAGTTACAGACATCCATTCATATTCAATATTTTTGCAACTAATTGTTGTTGCAAAGATATAAAGTTTCTTTCATTAATGCAAAAAAGTAACAACAGAAAACTGACTTTAATCTATTAACGAGCAAAAATAAATGGAATATAGATAAAGCGCTTTCTTTTTATTAACGCCTTAGACACAGTAGAAGGAAAAGCTCAAAAGTGAACTTCAGCTTGAGAAGCAAAATATAAAAAAAAGAAGCGATTTTCTGCTACATTCAAGGCAAAGTTTGGCATTAGCAATGCAACTGGTATTTAAGCTTAAAAAGTTGCCAATGATCAATGGTCGGATATTTAAACAAATTATATTTCTTTTCCTTTCATATAGCTTAACTAATTGATACAGGAGCCCGCAGCCAGCAGCCGACAACATCTTCGTTTTATCTGACTTTTTCAAATAATGCTAAATGCGATGACCCAGTTCTGAAGTGGCAAACAAGTAGAAATGAAAAGCACAAATATAAACAAAAAAAAAACACACATTTCGCTTCTTTTTTCCAACACCAGTAACAACTTTCAAAATAATAAAGTATAATTCATACTCTCCGTTAATTATTTCGTATGTCTTGCTTTGTTGTTCTGTTGTGCTTGTTAAAATGTAGATCATTTTAAAACCATTAATTAATAAAGCAAAAGTTAAATAAAATATTGTTGAATAAATCCGTACACTTACCATAACGCTATTGTTATCATAATCCTCGGATAAACTGCTTTTGCCGCTGGCGCTACTTGTGCCAATGCCTAAATCGCTTAAATCGTTTGCCTCATCTTCTGCATAAACAGCTAAAGAAGCCAATTTATTAAGGCCTCGGCCACCAGAGCGTTCACCTCTGCAATGCAAAAATAAACGCATCCAAACAATGAGAGAAAACATGAAAATAACAATGATATCAAATTATTAGCATTTCACATGCACGCACAGTCCACGAAATAATTATAAGGCTCTTACGCCACATCAATTTTCTAATGAACGGCTCTAAACATTATAAACAATAATTGTTTTTTTTTTTTTTTGTTTGAGGATGATATAATGTGTAAAAAATTTTTCTTCGAAATTTGGGCCTTTCTTTACCATTTACAATGCAGTCAATGTACATTATTTTTGCCCTTATTGTTATAGAATAGCTTATTGTTCAAAGTTGAACAATAATCGAAATTTCGAAATTCATTTATAGTTTTCGAAAAGGGGAAGACCTCGAATTGTATTATAGAAATTCACATTAAAGTGTCGGAAAATATGCAAAAGGTTTGAAATTTCAGTGTAGAAATTTCGGTCAAAAATTTCTAGAACTATAATCGAAATTTCGAAACTAATTTATAGTTATCGAAATGAGGGGGAGTCCGGAATTTCATTATAGCAATTAACATTAAAATTTTGGAAATTTGCAAAAATTTTGTGACTTTAGTACTATAACATTAATCGAAATTTCGAAATTTCGAAATTCATTTATAGTTTTCGAAATGAGGGGAAACGCCTAATTTCATTATAGCAATTAACATTAAAATTTTGGAAATTATGCAAAAATTTTGTGACTTAGTACTAGAACTATAATCGAAATTTCGAAATTTCGAAATTCATTTATAGCTTTCGAAATGAGGGGAAACGCCGAATTTCATTATAGCAATTAACATTAAAATTTTGGAAATTTGCAAAAATTTTGTGACTTCAGTACTAGAACTATAATCGAAATTTCGAAATTTATTTATAGTTTTCGAAATGAGGGGAAACCCCGAATTTCATTACAGCAATTAACATTAAGAATTTGGAAATTATGCAAACATTTTTCCATTTCTGTTCCAGATCTTAAATCGAAATTTCGAACCCCACTTAAGTTTATTCAAATTGTCTGGGTCTTTCCTTTTCAAAAATAAATTTGTATGTTGAAGATTTCGAATTTGCAATGTACGCTTTTGCATATTTCTAACAAAATTTCGAGTAAATAGCTTACGTATGACACAATATTTTTAAAGCCGATATTTATTATTATTTTTCTAATAAAATAAACGTAATAGAAATCGAGAGCACGTTACACTTACCTTTCTTCAATCATTTCGGAAAATGTTTTCGATTTTCTGCGCGTGCGATCATGTTCTTCTAATTCCAATTTTTTCACCTCCACCACACGATCAATAATGTGTTCGACACGTTTTCTACGTGATGACTTCCAATTATCCAGATTCTATTGTATTTTAAAAATATGTGCAAACGAACGATTATGAGCCATCACATTTTTATTGCAATAATAACAACAACAACAAGTAAACAAAATATAATAATAATAGATTTATAGGAAAATAATCATAATTTGGGTTGGGTTTTCAATACGATTTTTCGTTGACATTCCATTCCATACCATTCCGTGTTTTGTTGTTTTCGTTGTTGTGGTTGTTGTTGTTGTTTAATGGTTTATGAAAAGAAAAAGAATGAAAAGAAAAGAATTTTATTAATAATTAATTAAATCAGAGAAAGTTTTTTCATTCAATACTATTTAAAAATTGTATTTTTTATTAATCGAAAAATGTCGCCTAAAAAGCTTCTGACCAACAATTTCGTGCGTGCAAGTTGTTAACGATGTGTTTGAAATAATTAATCAATTGTTAATGTTGTCTCTCTATGAAAGTTTTCTTAGTAAGAATTCCGAAAATTTTCACTTTAATGGAACAGTTAATTAATTTACATGCAGAAGACATTAATTATTAAAATATTTAAAAAGTAAAAACGAAAACCTCTTTAAGCACTTTTATTATCGCTTCTCAAAAAAGTTGTGAATTGTGTGAAATAAAATAAAGTAAATTCGCGAAACGCTTTCACAAGCACTTGCGAAGGGACGCCCAGGTGCGGGAATTGAAGGAGATACAAAATTGCTAGATATAATTCTCGTTTATTTTATAACTTTTTACATAGTTAAATTTGCATAAACTGCAACAAGGATTCCAATTCCCTCTCTTTGGTCACATTGAGGAAAAGCAAAAAAATACAGAAAATATTTTTAAAAATAAAATAAAAAATGTTGCTTATTTCTTTTCTTTTTCATCTTATATGTACGAGCATACATACATATGTACACATATATTGATTTTATTATTTAATTTTAATAATTAATACGTTTCAGTTGCTTTTTGTATTATTTCTTATGTGTTCGTATTTAAAAATTAATAATAATAAAATTATATATATGGATTTATTTTGTTTCGACTTAAAAATCTTTATTTTTAAAAAAAAATTTATTTTTTATTTGTAAACTTTTTCAGAAATTCCATAATTTAGAAAAATTAAATTAAAAAAAAAAATTTTTTTTATATTGAAAATAAAAAAGATAAATTTTTTTAAAAATAAAGAACGCAAACTCGAAATAAAACAAAATAAAATACATATAAAATAAAAAATATTGAATATTGAATATAAAACTATAAAAAATAATTTTTTGGGGAATTACCTTACAAAGTGTAACTGAATTTGTACTAAAGTTGTTCTAGAAAATTGTTTTAATTGAATTTGTTTAATATTTTGAAATACAGTAATGCCTCTCGCACTAAACTTGAGGGGGCTGACTGTTATTATTTTTAGGAAAGCTTTTGAAATTCTGCCATTTCAATTTTAAGTATTTTCGTTTTGATTGGGAGCCCACACCATTTTCAGCTCTTGTCAACTGAAAAGATATCGCTAAGAAGTTGTCTTAGACGTGGGGCTCCAGCCCACGACCTTTAGGTTTGACAAAGTTAATGGCACTCTTCCCTCTCCCACGCTATGCCTTTCTGCTAATTTGGCCAATCTTCGGTTGCTTTCAATATCACTCTTTACAATTTGGCGGTGGATTATAAATACCTAATGATTGTTATGCATCTAGCCTCTTAAATTGGTTTATTTATGCCCTGTCACTCATTCCGCTTGCCACTGTAACTTTGTAAATTATTTGCGCTTAGATAACGACTTTACTAGTATTTCGTCAACTACTTGTTACGTGAATTTCGAGAAAAAAAATCTTTTTTTTCTTTTCATATAAATATTTTTTTGTAAATTTGTCACGAATCTGTAACGGTGTCATTTGTCTTATATTTGTGCCTTCCTTGCCTATTTGCCTCTTAATATGTACGAAGTAGCAGTCTAGTAGCACTTTATGCATTTTAAAATCGAAATTAATTAAATTTAAAAGTTTATACTTAATTTATGGATTTTATGTTCATTTCATTTGTTTCAAAATTCAGTTTTATGCAATTGCATTTTTTTCCTTTTGCTTCTTGTTTTACTTTATGCTTCTTTCATGTGAAACTCATGAAAGAAAAATAAATAAATTTCGAAAACTGCATTGATTTGCACGTTCAACAACGCAATTTGTATGTATTCTCTGGATATAAACGAAAGTGTTTTTTTTTTTTTATTATTATGCAGCAGCCGAACTCATAAACAGTTTATGATCATGAAATGTTTATTAGATGAGAAATGAGTTAACACAGTGCAGTCAGCCAACAGAAGTTTAGTGAATTGCTAATAAAGCGGTTTAGATGAATAAAAATGTATTTTTACTGCGAATAGCGAAACGAATATTTTCTCTGAAAATTAAATTTTTCCTCAATCGCAATCACAGTAAGAAAAGTTTGTTTAGTCTGTTATACTGTCTTTACACGATTGTCCTTTGTCACGGTAATTGGGGTACCTTCTTCTAATTTCACACGAATGGACCAAAACATGAGCCATCAAGAAAGCAAAAGTTTTGTGTAGGAATTCTTGAGATAAAATATCTCAAGAGAATTTACATTTGAACTAATCCAAAAGGAAACAAAAACACAACATACTCATGTTTCCGGCAGTGTTGCAATATGTGTAGCACCAAAAGTCCTGCAGAAACTCCAAAATACTTTATGCTCTGAAAAACTATTAAAAACGTTTTAGAGTACAAAAAAGAAGCCCCACTTATGCACTGCATTGTGACGGAATTAAAGGAAAACTGTGTTTTGGGTACCCACCCCCTGGCATAGCCATGGGGCTGAATTAAGGAAAAGCTTAGTATGGCGAAGGAGGCTGTACATGCATGCTAATTATCGTCGATGTAAATGGTGGAGATTTAAATTTTTAATACCCCGGATCATAATTAACAACTTTTCAGTTGCTTAGCTTTCATCGATTCAGAATAATTTTTTTTTTTTTTTTTAAATTTTTGTTCGTTTATTTTGTTGATTAATTTGGCTGTCAATAATTTTTCTTTGACATCTTGTGATGTTTCAGTTTTATTGAGAATAGAGTGTGGGAAAGGAAGTAGTTTGTGTGTTTTATTATATTTATTTTTTTATTTTTCTTCTTTTGCTCAAAAAAAATTTTTTTTTTTTGTTTGTTTGTTTATAAGTTTGTTGCAGCATTTTCTTTTTGTTAATATAAATACTTAGTATTTAGTACAGCATTACGACTTCTGGTGTTAAGAAGAAAAGAAAATAAAACTTATTAATTAGTATTTAAGTCTTAATTTCTTGCAAGTTTTCTAAAAAAAAAATTAGTTACAGCTTTCAAATGCTTTCTTGTGCATGAATTCCTAAAAGATGGTGGCTGGAAAGTATACGAATGTATGAACACGAATTGCTTATTAACATTAAATTTATTTATGTTTTAGGCATATGAATTTACAAGACAGCACTTCAGAGGAAGTTCTGTTTATTGTCCTCTTTTAATAAATCCAATTTCTTTAATACTTAATAATTTGCGATTTTTTTTTCGATTATATTATTTAATATTATTATTAAAATTATTATTTTTTAAGTGTCTTCAACTGTTAACAAAGTGGATTGCAGATTTTCCCACCGGTCGACTAACACAGATGAAATTAATTAAGTTTGTGGTAAAAAATCGGCTTCTCTACACGCCGGCCGTGTCGCACATATTAAACTTTATAACCTCATGAAAAGTCAGAGTATGGACGTCGGCCAAAAATAGTTTCAAGGGTGTTGGAAGAAATCTATTTCATTTTTATTAAACTCTTAAATTTTTGGAATACAGAAAAACAATAAACTTAATATATCCTTAAAGCTCCTGAAAATAGACTTTTTCCTTTTTAGTCTCATTTCCTATTTATCTTATAGTTAATGTTATCTTTTTTATTGAGTCTACATGTGTTCCGCTATAGACGATTCCTAAGACACAGTTCATTTCAAGAAAACTGAAAACTCTCAAGTATTATTCTGTACTGCACTAAAAAGTATTTTCTTCCAGCACTTATATATATTGCTATTTATCATTTATCTTAAGTACCCTGCTTTACAACTCTTTTCGTTTTCACTATGGTTTCGATGTGGAGATACAATTAAAAGAATTAACTTAAGAAAAAGATAAACATTTGCGGAAGTTTTGCATTTTACAAAAGGAGAACAAAAGCTTGTAACTCCTAAAAGTATACACTTTATTTTTTTAGTGTAAATAAAGCCACCGGCATACAGGATCATTCCTTTTTTAAAAATGTGTATGGAGATAAAAGTGACGAGTTAAATATTATATGACGTAAGAGCTTACGTAATTACATATGTAACTCAAATAACCTACGCTTTGAAGAAACAACACCACTTATTTAGCATTCCATAGTTACGTTGTTATTTGTTTTTTTTTTTTTTGCTTAAATTCACAAATTCCATATAGATTGCGTGAAATCTTTTCAAATAATAAATTAATTATAATTTTCTTAATATTGTTTTTCCATATAATATTTAACTTGAGTTAAATATGTAACTACGTAAGCTCTTACGTCAAAAAATTGTTTGTAGGACAAATCAATTAAAACTCTTGTTGTTTTAGTTTTTCTACCGCTTTACATGTACATATTTTCGTATTTTAAACAATTTTGTATAAAAGCTCTCCAATGACATGAATTAGCATGCAAAAAAGGGCTGAAAAGCGTATATCTTCTTCTTCATTCCCCATTAAATTTTTTTCTTTAATTGACAATTTTTTTTTTTTTGCTGTTTTTCGCAATCACATTAAATTTATTAAATGAATATCAAGTGTACTTACATTTTGCCAATCTTCTGGCTCCTCCTTACGTATCTCCTTAATTTTTTTGACTTCTTCCGCTTTCTTAAGCTGCTCTTGTGCTGTTTGATACAAATTGCATGGTTTTATTTGTACGAATTGCATGGGATTGTAGGGTGGTGGTGGCGGGGTTGGCCGTGTAACTCTAGCTTTTGCCACATAAGCTGTGGGATCCGGAGATGTAATCGACTGTAAATGAAAATAAAACACACACACACAACGATATCTTAATTTTTATTTCGTAGTAGTTATTTAATAGACAATTTAAAAATTAAAAATGTACCCAAAAAGGCACCTTCCGCGACATTTCTTATTAATATTTAAGAAAGAAATTAGAAAACAAAATCAATAATTCTTTATTTCGTTCGTTAAGGAAATTCGATTATGAAAATATTTTAAAAATATATGCATTATGTCTAATAATACTTAAGTATACGGGTGTTTGTATAACGAGAGTTTAATTTATCACCCTGACCTGGCCGAGAATAAATGAGCAACGAGCATTCACAGAGATACATGGACGCAGCACTAGACAAATCACATCAAAACAAATAAGCCAACAAAAGCTTACCAAAAGGAAATGCATTAGCCTGCATGTAAGCTACCACAAATAAGTATGCTTTTGTACCCCTTCACCTGTTTCTCTATCAAATAAATACTAACACTAACCACAGATTGCAATAGCACTGACACTTGCTGACAGACCAAAACAAATCGACGGAAAAAAATCACTGGTTAAGGCCTCCCACTAGAGAGCCTAGAAAAAGAAGAAGAAAATGAGAGAAGATGAAATCCTACATGACTGCAAGGGCGTTGAAAAACTTGGAAACAATCAGGCATGGAAAATAAAATATATAAAAAAATCTTCTACTCAGATTTAATATTATTTTTCTGCTTTGTGTAGAAAATTTTTTCACTTTTATTTTCTATTCAATATTTCTTTGGTTGATTTCTTCGGGAATTATAAATTTTACAAAAATGAAAATTTAATTTTTCGCTGACATTTAACTCAAAATTAGTAAATGAATAAAAATATTTTTTAATACAAGAGCGTTATTTGCTTACTGAAATTTCTAAAATATATCACCTTTTTATATTACTTTTTCTAAATATTTATTTATATATATATATATTGCTCTATGGAATTCTAAACACAAACAAAATAGAAATATTAATAAGTTATAATTGTACAAAAATTGTTAATAATTTATAAATATTTATTAATTTTAATAAATTAATATACATTAATACCAATATTTATAATTATATTAAATATATTAATTTAAATAATTTCTATAAATATTTTATGAAAAATTATTGTTGTTAAAATAAATGTCTTGTAAGGAACTATTTAAATAACTATTTTATTTTTCATTCGATATTTTTATTATATATACTTTAATTCTTTTTCAAAAATTATATCTTTTATAAAATTCATTTTTTTTTTCTTCGATATTTCGTCACCACTTGTATAACTTCTTCAAAATTGGTTTATTTCTGTTATTAAATATTTGGGGCTGTTCTACTGGACACCAAAGATATAGTTAGCAAAAATAAACGATGAGCAAGTGGGAGATTGTGAACAAATAATTGATTAATTGCGAGTAATTTTTGTAAAAATATGGCAAATCAATTTTTAGTTGATTTTCATATATCTCTTGAAAAGGCAACCAGTTATAATTCTGGCAGCTGTAACCTCAAAAGTCCTCAAAATGGACGGGCAGAAAATAGTATAGCATTAGAAATCACACTACCGGAAAGTTTTCGTCTGGCAACGACCTCTGTTGTAAAAGTATCACAAAGTCACATAATACTGCATTTGCCATGCCTGAAACACACCAATGTATACTTGCACATTCTAGCAAAGATATGTATTGCACTGCTCGCAGTCAATGACTGTTTAATGTTGACGGAAGTTTGCTTCTTTTTGTTGTTTTTGTTTTTGGTTATTATGCTTATTGTTGGTGTGGTTGTTGCCGCTGCTGCAACAACAATGAGTACCAACCATATGCTTGAAAGGTATTCAATGAGTGTGGAAGAAATACAAGAAAAGACGTTCCTAGAAAATAAGAATTTCACTGCACGTCAGAAGTCTAAAGGAATCACTTCCGAAATAAGATTGAGATGATGAAAGGTATATTATACTGAATGCAGATATTTAAAATGGTAATAGTTTGCTGCTTAGAATGTCAATAGCAACTGCAATTACCATGAGTTTACAATGATGTGACATGTATGAATAAGTAACGAATAATTTAAAAATTTGCAAGAATGCAGCAGCATGTAATAGCGAACACGAGTTTTCGATAAAAGGATTTGAGAACACTACAACATTTAAAATAGTTCTCTACCCATATAAAACAAATTTAATGAAATTTATTATTATTCAGAAAATTCGTTCAATTTAATTATTGTTATTTATTTTGTTTATTGTGACGTTGCAACTCCAGATGCCGAGAACCAAATAGTTTTGAAAAGAAATCGATTGAAAACTGTGAAAAAGTTTCTGAAATATTCCTACTAGTAGTCAATATAAATAACAATAAATAAATTTCTAAAATGTCCCAAATAATAATAAATTTCATTAAAAGCGTAATGTTTGGTGAATTTTTATTTTGGTCTAACTAATACAACTAAATTGGCAACTAATGACTGATTAATTGTAAAATGCAGGCATCCACACAAATAAAAATAGATAACATATTACAAAAGACACATCTTTCTATTCAAAAGATACATTTTAAAAACATTATTCTCCTTAAAAGTACATTTTATATAAAATTCGAAAAACGTGTACTTTTAAAGAGGTACTTTTAATTAATCTCGAAATTCATTTCTTTCGATTGATATTTAAAAACTGACTCTTTTTAGTGATAAAATACTTTTTAAGAGAGGAAATGTTTTAAAGGTACTTTCTTATATGGCATTTGTACCAGGGATTTTTAAAAAAGTACCTTTTTAAGCGAACTTTAGGCGCAAAGTTATTTTTAAAGCTCATTTTTAAAATTAATGTTTTTGTTTAATGATTTATAAAAAAAATATTTAGTTGTCTTATGTCGTTATCCCTTTCTAGGTCTTTTCTTAAATTCTTGATTCGCTTTCCAGAGAATTATTTTAAATGGTTGTCAAGAAAAGTAAACAGGTGGCCTGCCAACTTTCGACAGTGCAATTATTAATTTAATGGAGTTATTAAAATCTCTTTTCTGGTTTCTTAAAGGCGCTCAAAGGTATTTAAAAGGTACTTTGTTAAAAGCTACTTTAATAACAATTCTATTTTAGCGACAGTTTTTTTCTTACTGATTTCTAAACGAATGTAAATTAATAATAAAAGTGACTTCTTTAAAGACGTTGTTGGTAAACAATATTAACTACAAATTAAATAACAAGAAAAATTGTTTGAAAGTGTTTATCTTTTCAGACAATTCAGATAGATATTCATTCAACCTTTCATTTGTCAGAATAAGAATGTGTAAAACAGACATGTTTTTATCTTTTGCCGTTTTCGCTAGACTTAAGCTCAGGCCGACTACTCCCAGATACTCGCAAATAAACTTTTCAATATTTTTATTTTCTCTTTAAACATTTTTGTATGTTTGTTTAATGCACACTCTCGTATATTTGTGTGAATGGTGGCAAGTGTTTAAGGAAATCCAAGAAGCCTCTTAAAATCGTTGGGACTGTAAGGCACCATCGAAGCAAGCCAAAGTTAAATAACAACAAAAAAATAATGCAAAAAAGGAAAAAAAATATTAAATGCAAAATTAAACTAAATTTTTTCCATATTTTTTTTTGGTTTTTTTTTTTTTGTAAATCTGTATGCATGCACATATTTTGCAGAAAAGCAAAAGTTTGAAGGGTAAGAGAACCAGCCAGATTGCTCGTAAGCACTGAAATGTCATAAATATCTGACATATTAAGTTTTTGTGTTACTTTTTGGCACTCGTTGCTTTGGAAAAGCAATTCGTCTTTGTCTCTCTGTCTCTGTACTCAAACATGACTAGCTTAGCTTACGAACTGACTGCCTGTCTAATTTTATTATATTCTATAATGATGGCAATAACCTTTAAAGAACAAAATGCCGTTTATGGTCAGAGCTCTTATGTGCCAAAGAAAGACAAGAGCCAACTAGAGGAGAGATAAGCCAACTGCTGGAATGACTTCACATATGGTTGTATAAAATCAGCTGTGGAATGTGCTCGCTGAAATAAATAACTTAATTCCGAGTAAATTGTTTATGCAATAAAAGATATCACACGAAGTAAAGAAAAATAAAATTTGTTAATAACATGTTTTTTCTAATCGAAAACTTCACTTCACAGCTAAATGGAAAGCGATAATTAGCGAATAAGTACAAATAAGTATACAAATTCTTCAAATTCTTTTCTTGATCTATTAAATACAAAGTTCCCTCGGCTTCCTACTTTCCGAATAGAAACAAAATTAGAAAAGGAAAAATTTCCTAAAAAATTTGTTTGTTTACTTCAGGAAAGTAGCTTTTAAATCCGACTTGTTGGCAGCTTCTGGAATTCTTTAAAGGTTCTTTGCAAAAAATTTTTTTCTACAAGCACACCGCATCGTCAAAAAGATCAAATGAAATGCTCTATTGAAAAAATATCAAGAATTGTTGTTAATGTGAGGAAATCGCCGGAAGTAGAAATTTGTTTAACTTTTAAAATGCAACCCTGCGCTTCTCTGTATTTTACTAACAAGAGTTGCCTTCTTCCTATCCCAATATTTGTAGTGTGTATGATTGTGTGTGTGTGCTTTTTTAACGTTTTGCATTGTAAAGGTTCTTTAACTTGATTTTCCAAACACTCATTACTTTTTAAATTTTTTTATAGTTTATTGACATTTTAAGAGTCTCTGTCTGCTTCAGTATGTTTACGAGCACTTTTCATATTTTCCACTTTGCAAAAGTGGCTGAAAAACTGCAAGAAAATACTTTCTCCCATTTAACCCATTAGCAAGCACCTAAATCGCCCATTGAAAGCAAATAGAATTTATAGTTTTTTAATGGAAAAAGTTTTTTTGCCACTTTTCGTTTTAGTTAGCATTTTGTAGAAATATTTAAGTAAATAGAAATTAAGATTTTAATAGTGCGAAAGCTTAGAAAGTACTTTAACAATGAGTGTTTTCAAGGTCACCGTCACATCCGTCTTCCGTTTTACGATTTAATTTTGGAAGTGCAGTCTTTGAGTAATTAAATTGTGGACTGAAATGATTTTACAAAAAAGAAAGTATATTATGGCAATAGAAATGTGTGTTTTTGTTAATTTTTTTTGAAAGGATTCCAATTAAGTAGGCGTTTGTGAATTTACTTTGAAAAATAAGTTTAGTTTGATTTTTTTTATTTTAAGCAGAAGGCCACCAATATTGAGATTACCTTTTATTCTAATATTACATAAAAAAGAGGACTTCTAGTTTTACAGTGTGTGACAAACATTAAAAATGTAATAACGTCTTTTAACAAAATATTTATTAACTCAGTAAATTTCTAAAGCATACTTTTTAAATAACTTCACACATTTTATAGTTTCTTTTAAAGAAAAGCGTCTTCAATCGAAAATAGTTACACAAAAACTAAAAAAAAAAATATATTTCTTGAATCTGATAGAAAATGAAATTAATGTGAAATCTTAATACGGTTCATGTCCGTCTGAGTTAGATGTTGATAAAAGCATACTTATGCACAAAATCATATTTTTCATCAACATTTCTGCGGTATTGACAAATTTCAAGCACAAATGCTGTTGATATAACATACAAATTATTATATTTTTGATACACACTGTTATTCAGGCTCTTATTATTATTGAGATATTGTTGGTAACACCCGAATTGTTTAAAAATTTTTAGTTTTAGTTTAAACATCAGCTGTTTCTTAACAACTACTCTCAACTAAATGATGTTGTGATCTTAGATTGATCACTGTTAAATCCATTTCTAAAGTTTTTATCTCTTACTTTGCATCACACGGGTAAATTCGTTTACTCACCGATTTTCTGACGCCATTGCAACTGCTGCTGCCATTCGATGTGGTTGAAGTTTGCGATGTCGACATGTCACTACTCTCCATCATTGCCTGCATTGCTGGATCTTCATTAAAACCCGTTAATGTAGTTAAATTATCCTTAATTTCAGCTGTGCTGTCGAGAACGGTTGCCGGCGAAGTAACACTTCGCTCACATCCTGTAGGCATTTCAAATGAGACTTCAGCAAACTTTTTAACTAATCAATAATTCCTTAATATTTTATTAATAATATTTGCGTCTAAAATAAATTCGTTGTTTTAATTTCCAAAAGAAATTTCGTTAAGAATAAACTTTGGTACGGATTTCGTAGTAAAAATATAATTGAAATTTCTTAAGCATTATAAAATTGATAATGACATTTCAGCAACTGTCATTTAATTGATTTACTTCCTTCTCTATTTTCTGTTTTGATTTTCTGGTTGCTTTTGTTTTGATTTAATATTTCAAGGAGTTACCAATGCATTTCCTTTTGCGTTTCAATAGTTTTTTCTAGCCTACAAATTATTTCATTATTGTCTCGAATCTGTAATTAAAAAAAAAAATTATCTTTATTAAAATAATAATTCCAGCAAATGAAAATTAATATGTATATTTTTTTTTTTTGCCAAATTCATATTTAATTTTAACTAAATTATAATAAATGTCAAATATGACATATGTGGTAGAAAAGTAATGGCGCATGTGTGACAGCTCGTGCGATTTGCAAAGCTTTAAAACCTCATTTAACAGCGCAGTATTTCGAATAGATGATTTTATGCAAACAGCTGCACAGCTGTGCGATTTCCTTATGCTTGAACTTTAGTAAATCAGAGCCTTTAAAACCATTTCCTATAAATTCCAAGAGGTTAATAAAATATTATTTAGCAAAATTTACGTATGCATGTGTATTTACAGATTCAATGGTTGTTGCCTTCTATGCACTTTGCAGAAAATATTGAGGTCTTTTCTAAGTAAATTGCAGTCCTCTGAAAAACCATACACAAATACAAAGAAAGCTAGAACTCTGTGACCCAAAACTTTTGCAGTCGAGTCTAAGCAAGAAGCTTGAAATTAAAATACAGTATATTCATTCTTTCTGCATTCTGCATTTTGGGTCACACTACAAGTAAACTATTTGTTTTCGAATTTGAAACAGATAAAACTGACCTAAACGCCACTAAATTCAGCTCTCATCTCTGCGCTCTATTGTTGAATTAAAATTCTTATATTTATTTAAGCTGCATTTTCTTCGTCTTTATGACAGCTTTTTTTTTATCTTTTAGCAAAATGTATCACATGTTTTTGTTTGTTTTGCTCTTTCTTTAAAATGCAGCAGCCTCACAGATGACATCGTTCCATTTAAGTTAAAAACTTGCAACATAATTTAAATTGCTGAAGAAGCAAAAGAGGAAAAAAAGAAGAGGAAAAAATGACAACTAGAACTAGAAGTGGCCAACTTTATTTGCTTCTTCTTGTTTTTGCAGCTTAGAATCTTTGAATAGTATCTCTAAGCGACAGCCATGAGCGCACTAAGAAAAGGGTCACTTGAAGAGGAAGTTGGAATGCTTGACATACTAGAAAACATCATTCGCAACATCGCCATCATCATCATCATCATCATCATCATCATCCTCAACCTCATTTGATCACTTTAATCGTTGGAAGAAGTCAACCTTTATTAAAAATAAACTACGGAGTTCAATTAGTGCCGAGAGCAATGGTTTGCCAATGATAATGGATGGGTAGTGACTCTCAAAGCTGCCACCAGCAGCTTGACTGTGTTTAATTTGTTATTTTTGTACAATTATTGAGAAGTAAATGTTGCTAAGAAATGTTAATTGAAATATTTATAATAATTTCAATTTTTATTTGCTTATTTTGTCTTTCTTTTAGTTGCCCTCTTTCAAGAGTCCTCTGCATGCTTCACAAGAACTTGTCAAATTATTGTTCTAGTCTAGGCTGTTCAGATAATATTTTTTGTTCCTAGAAACAATTTTGTACTTTGCCCCCTTGTATTATGCTGTTAACAATTAGCAATTAATTATAAAAATTGTTTCTGACTCTTAAAAAAATTTAAGTGGACACTTAAAAAGACCGCTAAGAACAATTCTTACTACAGTGAGTGTTTTTTTAGAGGTTCCCTACTTTGAGTTGGTTTAATTAAACAGCTGACAGTTGCTTTTGTTTACTTTGGTTTGACATTGATATTCAAAAATTTCTTCTCGCATGACACAATTTTTATTTGAATGGTTTCCTGAGCAAGCAGAATTGAGATCAATCCACCAAATTATTATTTATCGTGCTTATATAGTACGCTAGTCGAGTCATTGGTTCCATATGCTTTCAAAAGCGAATATAATCAGAATGCTACTGTCAATGGTAAACGATGTAGAGTTAAGATAGGAAATCATTTTGTACCTCAATTACCTGACATTGCAAGTTGTTTCCACTGGCCGGATCCATTTGAGGGCTACAATATGAAAGGAACTTTTGATTAAGGAACCATTTAGTAACTTATGTAAAATCATTTTTCTACATAGATAAATTAGAAATTCAGCCGCAAATGATCCGTAAATGTTATGAAAATTAGTTTTCCTAGTCCCACATTGTTCGTGCCAGACATTGTTGGCACTTGCTAGAAATCATGTTCAAGTTGGTCATAAAGCTTTCTAGCCAAAAAAGCCTGTTCCATTTGATATTAAAAATATATATTTCCTTATTTTATTATGATTTAAACTTGAACTTCTAAGAAAGCACCCTATAGATGAAACAGCTGCACAATTTCAAAGTTCAAAGGTTTAAATAAATTATAATAAAATTAAATTATTGTTTATTCAACTTAATCCACCTGCTAAAACATGTGAACTGATAATTTTTTACAAACAATATTGTGCAAACCTAAGGCAAGCCAATAAAATTTAATACTTTCCAATTGTTAAATAAATACTTTAACCCCGCATATTTCGTATATTTTTGTGTATTCAATTTCATTTTTGTATACAAACTGTAATAGAAAATTGCATACGAGAAGTATATTACTTATGTGGCTGATTTATGGTGTTTCTTCACTTATCTAAGGACTCCTCATATTACACTTTCGAGTGACTGAACCGCACGGCTGTGGAATATTAAACCTTGGCTTTAAGCAAGGAAGGGTGCTAAGAGTACTTAATAATGAAATATGTTACTTTAAAAAAAAAAAAAATAGTTAATGTCTTATAAGTGTATGTGTGACAAAATCTTTTAACCTGCCAGATCCACCACATTAGCAATAGCGGTGTTGATTTCGTTTCCAAAGTGTTTCGAAAGCGTTATAAATCAAACTGATTTACACACAATGGTGTCGTCAAACTTCTTTCTTTCTTATCTGCGGCACATTCTATCATGAACACTAATTTCATTTTCACTCTCATACTTTCACTTGAAACTTTGAACTTCATTTACAAAAAAAAAAAAAAAAAAAAAAAAAAAAAAAAAAAAAAAAAAAAAAAAAAAAAAAAAAAAAAAAAAAAAACCATGCCCCTTTCAAATTATTTACTTCTTGTAATTGTACAACTATTACAAAATTACAAGCATAAAAATTAGGAAAAATTTAATTCAACAGGCCTTGTAATTAATAATTACAGCAAATCTTTATTTGCCACCAGTAAACGCTACTAACATTGCAGCAACTCTTCTGCTGTAAAGCATAATTAAAATGCATATTGAGGCCCTACTTCGTTTACCAGGTAGACATTTCGTTATGTCATGTCGTGATTTGGTTTTCTCTATCTCTTTTACTTTTTACTATTTAAATGTCATTAACAGCACGGCACCTTCCTCCATTTTCCATTATGCCCATTATCAGTCAGCTACACCCATAAAAGCCAAATCTGGCCAATCGGCTAAACTGTGCCACACAACAAACAAAATCTAACAAACCATTCTTTCACTTCTTAGTAAGTTTCAGTTTTTTTTTTTACTTTTCAATTTCACTTCTGTTCAGAAAACATAAAAAATATTTTACAAACTTATAAATCAAAAAATAAATAAATGAGTCTTTAAAACCCACTAAGAAAAAAATCTGAACTGTCATTTGACATGAATAGAATGACATAAAATAAAAATAATTTTCAAATAAATAAAAACATAAACTGACATTTCTAGATCAATATTTAAATTATTTTATTAAAATGTTCTATTTAGAAGTATTCGCTTCAACAGATATACATATTTATGAGATACACAACAATAGAGATGGAAGAAAAAGAAATACACTTAATCCTGTTTTTACACGGCACATGCGTACCAGAGAACTCCGAGTAAAAACAATTGCGCAAAACAAAAACAATACATATTCATAAGGTAGGTAGGTAACACATACACATATACATACATAAATACATATTTGATTTATTCAGTACTTATTAATATTTCTACGAAACACAACAATTTTATATCTCTATACAGTGTTGCATTTATTTAATTTTATGATATTTGAGACATAAAAACAAATAACTAAATTACACATTTTCTTAAAATATTTTTTAAAAAAACAGGAAACGAATTTTTTGTTGACGGTGTTATTTTAAAATTGTGTAGAAAAATATCGTGTAAAAACAGGATTAGGTGTAAATTTAAAATTCAAAAATTTTTTTTTGTTTATTGTTACATATTTTCGAAATCCAAAAAAAAAAGTAAAAACAAAATAAATGGTTAAGGGGAAGTACTCGGGGCATGTGTGCATACACACATATTCATTTAAGTATGTTCCGATATGATTCCGATTAGAGACGAAACTAAATTCATATCTGGTTTTTTTTTTAATAGACAAGAATCGTAAATGTAATTGTAATGTAAATGTGATGTCAATTAGAGCTCCGACAATGTTATAAAGTGTAGACGTGCTTGGCAGACCATGCCCAACAGGCGGTCTAAAGTGAACTTGCTTACGTACATATGTACGTAGCTGGCCTTATTTCACCAAAGAATGAGTATATGGTTAGCTAAACTGTAAAACTTTTTTTGGTTTGCTTGTGTGTTGGAGTTTCTTATATTCAATTCTTATCAGATTTTGATTAGCTTCACGCCGAAACCGAAATGGATACAAGGACTTTTGCAAAGCATAACATAAACTTCAGACTCTGCTTAAGAAAAACTTTTGACAGTGAAGCTAATTTTACAAAAACAAAACACGGATTCTTTACAGAGTTGCAAATCGCGAGCACCTGGTTTAATTCGCCTTGATCCTGTCTTACGGCTGCTCTGTCTGTTTTCAAAAATTACTTCAGAATAGAAATTTAAACACAATCCACCGTCTGTCTCTCTCCTAGCTACCTAACTCTAAATATCTCTATAATAGATTTAAATACCAGACAACAGACATGTCTGCAAATGATCTGACGCTGTCGTTTAATGACAAATGCAGATTGTCTCGTCTGGCAAAAACAATTCTGGTAGTGGTAGTTTTTTATAAAATTCCTTTATGACGTCTACTACTTTGAAGAGGTTTCTTGTGACTAATTTTGCTCAAGGCCGGAATGCGGCATTTGATTTATTTGGTGTAGCACTTTTAACTAAATTCCTATAGCGCTATATAATATATTTATATATATATGAGGATATAAAACTTTAAAAGGTTTTGCATTACTATTGTTTTAAAGGAAAACAAATAAAATTTAATACAAAAAAAAAAAATAACCATTAAGCGATTTTAAGACATTATAATTCCCCCTTCACACTGTGAAAATGTTTAAGCATGAGGAGAGGTAGATTAAACAATGCAATCATAAAAATAGATTGTACTCTCTCAAATAGGAATTCAGTTAAAGTATGTATGTGTATTCATATCATTCTGTTTACAATCATTGCGTGGCCGTTAATGCAAAGTACTAAAGTTGGGGAATTTTAAATTTTTGCTTACTTTTTACAGTACTTAAAAAAGTGGCATTTAGTTTTTCACTGCATTTTTATTCAACTTGTTGTTCTGCAATAATTTGGTTCTTGATTCGATATGTGATTGGATGTACGTTAGAAAAGTATTTGTTGTAATAACATTACAGCCGTCACCTTCACGTCATCTAACACAAAGTATACATTTAAATTGATCTACATGACTACGAGTGAAGAATGCCAAAGCCAGACCTTTTATATGTAGACGCGACTGGACGTGGAAAGTAATGCTTGAAATCCTAAAACTATGCCACACTTACGCCTGCATATCTCTGCCAGTTGGCTTTATTTTCTCCTTCGTGTATATATTTCTTATAATTTTGCTACTCACTGTACTTTTTTATGTTTTTCTGCACTCCATTTCCAACGCAAAGCCTGTGCGTAGGTGTTCGCTTTAATGGCATATTTAGGTTGAGACTTATAAAATACTAATTTGCAAATATGAAGTTGGTTTTTTTTTTTTTGTTATTTCAATTCCTTTTTTACTTGCATTTCATTTCTGTGCATTTTAAGAATTTCATAAAAAGGCTAAATAACATTTTAGCATAATTTCAATGTTAATAAATATGAATAAAAAGTTTTTTATGACTTTATAAGTAACACGCAAATAAAAAAACAGCCAACTTAAACAGCATGAATGTAAAGGAGTCAGTTCGTTTTGCATTTAAAACTGTTTACTGCGAAGCTTATAAATACTTTCCCAGGCTTTTTTGGAAGATCATTTCCTGTTTGGTGTTTCTGAAGTAATTTGCCCAGCTTTGTTTTTACAACAATAATTTTAATTAAATCTTGTGGTTTTAATACAGCACGCCGAATGAATACACATTCATATAACACTCATATTTATTTCCTCATGTATCGAAGGATCTTTACATCATCGGCAGGCAAAATATAATATAAAACAAACAGCAGAAAGAAAAAACAAACCACAAAATTACAAACTGAGCGGCCGGAAAAAAATTATATTAAAAAAAAACAAATTATTGCAATAAACGTTTTTATTGTCAGGAATACAAATGACTATCACGAAAAGCAACAACAAACAACAACATGAGACTGCAATTGGCATGAGCAATCAAGTGAGTGCATGTGAAAGAAGCTCATCAAACATCATCTGCCAGTTGTATTTTGTAAGTGATCGTATGGACATAAATTTTATAATGAAAAGATCGGCCAGATCTCGTAGTTGTCAGGCTATTTCAGACGTCTTCTGAATATTTTTGAGGAGCAGGGGTCTTTTTTTATCGCTATTATTAAATTAACATACAAATTATTTATATATTTTTAAGAAAAAGAAAATTCAATAGTTGTAAAGAAAATACTTTAAAAGGAAACAGAGAATTCCAAACCAAGAAAAGATTTAGCAAGACAAATTTCAATCTGTAATAAAATATATTTACTGAACAGCATTGATAATGTTCTGCTAAGAGGCGCATTCAGCGAAAAACACTGGAATCGCAGCATAGCTTAGCCTCATAGGTCTCATAATAAAGTAGTCGCCACAGTAAAGCCACACAAATTACCTCACAACTCTCTATATATATAACACCGTAAACTCTCTTAATGCTGCAGTACAACCAACACGACGAACAAGTATGCCCATTATAGGGCATCTTGCCGCGATACACAAAAAGGTATCGAGAAGGTAAAGAGAAGATCAACCTTTATCGAAGGATCACTTTCCGTTTTCTAAGTGACAAACTTTGTAGCAGTTTAAAAGCTTTCTGACGACATACTTCGCCCATCGAAAGCCTGTACAGCGAGTATTTTATTGCACAATACTGTACGCACACCAACAAATCCGTATTAAGATCGATAGAGATTTTAAAAACTATATTGACATGTGACATACTGGCAGCGCCACCATTAACTATTCGAAATAAAAATAGACCAAACAATTGGTATCCATAAGCGTATGAGAAGAGGCCACAGATGTCTTGGGCCGCATAGTCACTATTTTGCGGCCATGTAGGCAATATATTCCATATAACTTTCAAAAATTAATGCCATGGTAACAAAATTAATTTTTTTTTTTTTATTTTTTATAGTTTAAATTTCAAACAAACTCCAAAATATACTTGATAATTCCTTTTTATTTTATATACTTTTCTATATATATTTCTTTTTATAAATTCGGTTTTAAAAATAATTTTTTTTTTTTTTTTTGTAATTTTCGACTTATTTCTTGGCGTTTTAAGTAATTTATTCAATTTGTAATATCTATTTTCGGTAGAAGTTCTACAAAAAGTAAAGAACTACTAATTTTTATAAAAGATCTAAAGGTTGGGAAAAATTTTATATAATTTACAATAAATTACAATCCCACAGTATGCTCATTTACCTATTTTTTCACTAACACTAAATGAACGAATAAATGAAAAACAAAACAATCTGCAAGATTTTTTTGCCATCAAAACAAAACCACTGTTAACAAGAATAAGAATCACTTTAAAATTATTGTCTTCCAACTTCACATGGGCTGGTGCAACACAAAAACAACAACAAAAAAAACTCAAATCAATTGGAAATTAAATCAAGTTTTTTTGCTCCATTTTTTTTTATTTTAAAATTTAAATCACAAATAAAAACAATAAATAAAAAGTTGTTGCTTTTTTAAGACTTCTGAAAATTAGAGTACAAATTTAATTTATTTCTCAAAATTACTTAATTTCCGCTGGCTTTTTTTCACTTCGCAGCTGGCATGTCATGTAAAATTTTACGATAAAAAAATATTTGAATGTGTTGCAACAGCAAAAAAAAAAAAAATTAATTATTTTAAAATTAAATAAAATTTTCAATATATAAAAATTAGGGTGACTTCTTAAGCGGATAACTCTCACGAATTTATAAACCGGCAACTTAAATTAATTCAAAACGAAGAAAATTAGTTTTTATTTTTAAAATTTTTAATATTTTTTTTTAGCAGTTTCAGTATTTATTAAAAAATATTTTTTCAACTATTTATATATGAAAATTCCTTAAGCGGATTTGTACGAAAGTTCTGTTTGTTTTACTTTAATTTATTTCATTTTAAAGGTTTCCTTTTTTGAAATATTTTTTATATAATTTTGCACAAAACTTTGAAATTCTTTTTATTTCATATTCATTTAAAATTAATAATTTTTGTTCACTATGTTTTCATTAAAACTTTAATTGTATTGATTAATTATTAGCCAAATGCAATAACAAAAGCCATATTATTTCATTTAACAAGAATCTGGTTATTTTCCGAAAAAATTTATTGAGACAGTCAACCATTAAATACACTTCCGTTTCAAAATTGCATTTTACATTTTTACGTTTACAATTTTATTTATTTAGTTATTACAAAATGACATTTTGTTGTTAAAACAAAAAAAAAAAAAACAACAACAGCAGAAAACAAATAAGAGACAACTACAACAGCGAGTTTCCGGTCAACACAATCGCCATCATTAAAAAAAAAGCACCACCTGAAACGGTTGTTTGAAAAGGCCGTGTTTCATTGCTCGTAAACTCGTAAACTCGTAAACTCACCTGTTGCGACAACCAAGTCTAGATAAAAACTAAAAAATGATTGAAAAGCCAAATAGTTTTAAGTCATAAAAACATTAAACAGAAATCAAATGTACAGTGTACAAATTCATGCTCAAACAAGTATGATCATGCATACACACACATACATATGCATTTGTATATATTTATTTTTATTTTTTGTTTAATTATGCTTAATGCAGTTGTTTCTATAGTTTTCTTTTAAGGGCTTTGCGATAACACACTCGTATGACAAAGAAGTATGAAAACTGTGAAGACCCCACAGGGGCGAACACACAGAAGCCAATAATTATTGAATTCAGATCTATTTTAACTGGAAAAAAAAACTCTGAACTTAAAAATCACATAAACATTCATGTTCAAATTAAAATTAAATTGAAAGTTTTCATTTGCATAAATTTGAGAGGAGTTTATAAAAACCCCAGAATTTTTCTTATTTTGATTTAAATAAATAACAATTAAGTTAATGTCAGTGAACATTGAGGCCAAGTTATAAAAATTAATACTTAATTAGCAGTCCGAATACAATGGGGGGGAAAGTATGCATTAAAGCTTTCAAATTTCAAAAGTTTTTGAGTTTACCACCCGGTGAACTTACAAGCTTCTCCAACTTAATGACTTTATTATTTAAAATTTGATGCTTTTGAAGCTTTATTCTTTTTAAAGCTTTGCAACTTTGTAACTTTGTAGGCGTGACTTTACTTTTAAAACTTTTCTTTACAACTTCCAAGCTGTATAATTTTACAAATAAATTTTTTTATTTGGAGTTACAATAAATTATATACCAACCACGAAATGGTGGGGCGAGCCTGCCAGGAGCCGACTCTAGATCAGAAGGTTACGTGATGAAATCACCTCGGAGTCAACACTTTGTGGCCGTGTTCGTATTCAAAGACAAAATTTATTTAATAATTATTCCTTTATATTGAAAATACAAAACTGATCGGCAGAAGTTAGCAAAAGCTAAAAGAAAAAAATACATCCAGTTGTACAAAATAGTAGTAAAATATTTGGAATGAAAAATAATAGTTGCAGAAAAAGGTATTTTCTGTATTGGGTAGTACCGCAACTTGTAATTTAATAATTTAAAAAGATTTTTAGTATTGCATGAATATGAGACTATATATTTTTTAATCGTTCTTTTGTACTTAAAATTTTTTTAATATTGAAGTGACAATGAATCTTAAAAGATAGCCTATATTTAATATGAACAAAGTACTTTACAAGTCGTCATATGTATATGTATTTCATTTACCAAAAGCAAAATGAAAAAAATACCGACAGTACAAATTTTGTCACTTTTTTCATCGCCTAAAAGATATTCTACATCTCAATGTCGACAAAGTGCTTTAGAAAAACTCATATTTAACAAAAACCTTAAAAAGAAATGAAACCTACTAATTTTCTTCCTCTTGCATGAAAGGGGGAAGCTATCAAAGTACCACATTGATACTTCTTGTTTAAATGTCGGCAGCATGTTAAGGGGACCATACAACGTACTTACATCAATCATTTTTATATATATTATATATTGCTTTTGTTGTGGGCCAGGAAAAGTATTACCGACATTTATAAAAAAAAATGTTCTTTTTTATAAAATACGATTTTTTTTTTTTGGTTTTTTCAAATTAATTTCACTTTGACTGTGAATTCCATTTCACTTATAAAGCTTTTTGGGTTTGTTTGTTGATTTTATTAACTTTAACTAACCATGGGCCGTAACGCCTCAACGATTAATTTGTTAAATGTTTTCAGTAGATTTTTGTGACCAGTGCACGCCCCATTACGAAGAGCCACAGAGGTAGAGAGAGAGGTACAATTCTGGCAGAGGCATTGTATTTGTGTGCTTTTCGCAGCGCCAACATAAATTAAATATTTTTCAAATTTTTAATGCTTTCAAGCAAATGGGCTTCATCTTCCTCATGTTGCTTTGCAGTTATTATTTCTTCAAATGGAGACAGCTGGTGGATGTGCCCTTCTATTGTACATTTTAAGTATTGATTCCACCTTTTTCTTTATTCAGTTTTATTTTATTTTCATTTAAGTTTTAGCTTTCAGCAATCTGTGCTGCTTTCTTCAAATTTTGTGGCCGAAAAATGTCTTCTTGTATTCTTTTCTAAAAGGAAAATGCCACAACCAGAACAATTTAAACGTCGTATGTGTCAAAAAATTTCTTCAGTAAATGAATAAGTGAATAAAAAGTCCTGTCGTTTTATCTTCTTTGATATATTAAATTTTTTCCCTTTTAACTGTGTAGCCTGTGGGTGTGTGCAAAATCTGACATGTTTTTACCTCTTTTCTTCATTTTTGGTTGATTTTAATTTTTGCATAAAAAATTACAGCAATTTTCGGCGGCATTTTTCAGTGCAAGAATTTGGGTCAGAAATGTTGTGTTTCATAAGAAAAAAAATCAATCAAAATGTTAATTGAAATATTCGTTTTCTGGCCGTCTTCATTTTGGGCAGGTAAATTGTGGTATAAATTGCAACAGTTATTAATATATAAAATTATTAAAATTTAAGAGGAAGCAACTGTCCAGCTGGAGAGTTGGTCAGAAGATTAAAGAGGTATAACGGTTTGTTAGCTTTGCTACAGTGAGAGCAAAGTATTATGGGCAATGCCCTGAAATACGACACTGAGGAAGTATTAAGTATTATTTATGAACTGGAATGTAAAGTGGATTAGGGACAATAGTTTGCATATTTCGAAATTATATTTTACTTAAAAAGAATTATTTATTATAAATTGATATTTGTATTTGTATATGTATTTATATATATATATCTATATATCTATATATATATATAAATGACGTGTATATTTGTAATCGATGAACTCAAAAACTACTGAACCGATTTTGACTAAATTTTATATACATTCTCTATGGGCCGTGAGCAGTGTTTATGTGTAATTTGAAGTTCGTCCGACCAATGGCGCAACATATATTTTTCTTGTTCTTTTTAGCGCAATAACCCTATGCTCTGTTTCGCTGAAAGCGTTGGATGCTTAATTGGTGTGTAGAGATGAATTAAAAAATAGGGTTGAAAAAGTAAATATATGGCTCTAATTTTTGTTCTCTATTTGCGCGTTATGCCTATGATCTATTTCGCTGAAAGCCTTGGGTCATTAATCAGCGTGTAGTGGGCCCGATACCAACTCAAACCTAAAATTTTTTTCTATTATAAATAAGTAAAAGCACTGATTTGGATTTTCTCCGAGAGCCAGTTCAAAATAAAAGAAAAATTTGAAGCCAGCATCAGGGACCGGCCCAACTAATTTGATATAAATCTAATATAATTGTTCCTTTTCAAAGCTGAAATGGGCAAGTGAGCGGAAACTAACCTAATAATTAATAATTTTAATTTTCGTTTTAAGAAAAAGCAATATTTTTTCGTTCCAGTGATAATGTATTTATTATAACTTTCCTGATTACATAAAAAATTTAAATTCAGCAATCAATAATTGTTTAATAAAAAACAGGCAAGGTCGTGGGTTCGATTCCCAACTGCGGCAGAAAAAAATTTAAAAAAATTCTTATAAATTATTGTTGCATTGTTTAGTTGATGAAGGGGCATAATCACTGAGCGGTAAACATCTACCAGCAAACAATTTGCATCGATTATACGTATTTTGTATTTAAGCTAAACGCCAGTAGTCGATGAATTGGCAAAGCAAAAATAACTAATAAAATATTACGAAAACAAAGTAATTTAAAGGCGGATACCGTGTCTTCTCTGTATCATAATTCCATCCCACTGCTGTACATGCGTTGTGCATCTTACTCCCCAAATGCCGGTCATCGAAAAAAAAATTTATATATTTCTATATTAAAAATAAATTGCTGGCCTTTTTCTTCTACAATCGACTAAATAATTAAGAAAAAATTTCATAATAAACAAACAACTGTTTTCTTAATTTCTTTCATCAATGGCGGAGGAATAGAAGCCTCAAGAAAACAACATCTTGATGACAATGATTGACCATTGTTTGTTACAAGAAATCAGTTGAAAGATGCCCTGCCGCACATTAATAGAGAAATGAAATTGAGATGATCAGCAGCAGCAGCAGCAGCAGCAGCAGCAGGCAATGAAACTTGAACCGTGCCAAGTTTCTAGTATGGCACATGAAAAAAATGCCTTTCATTAAATACATTTTAAATATTTTCACTAGAAACCTCACTAATTAAGTCCAGAAAAAAAAAGTTCAAAGCGGACCCACAAAGCAAAAAAAAAAATAAAATTGTTTTTAATATCAGACAAATAGAGATTAGAGAAGAGGGAGAGTAACGAGCATACTATAAGTTAATTATAATTAAATATTAAATCATTAATTAAGTTTCTTACTTCACTGAAAGCATAACTGTGAAAATGGGTGGCACTAGTACAAACCCCAAAAACCTTTCTGATTTCATGCTTCTTGCCACGAAAAGTTGCAACTAATTAAGCTGAAATTAATAATAATAAATAATTTAATTCGGTGTCCATCCAACCGGCCGTTCATAAAAAAATGATCAAAAATCTTTCCACTTATGCAGCTAATATTAAAAAACAATTGAGAATTTAAAAAGCTTCGAAAAGGTTTTTCAAAACACAACAAACAAATTTAATTTGATTTTAATATATTTTAGTTACAAAGTTGTTTGCTTGATGGGTCTAGTTTTAGGACGACAGTACCATAGAATCTGTCAAGTCGGCAAAGTTTAGTGCCGTACGTTGAAGAAGGCCTACTGGCGTACTTAAAGTAGAGAAGAAAAAACGTTGGAAAAATCTGAAGTATGACCGATTGTTTCACTCGCCATTAAGCAGCAAATGAAAACAACCCAGCAAGCAAAACAATTCATATTAAATAAATTCTAATAAAATTTTTTTATATATCATTATAATTTATATATTATTATATTTTATATATTAATTAATATTTTTTCTATTGTTAAGTAGGGCATGGATCCATTTATATTATCTTGCTTTAGGAAGTTGGCCAATTTCAGGAAAGTCGATAACTAATTAAGCCAAGTATTCCTCTCTTGTCAGATTGTCTTTTGTTTCAGCTAAAATGTATATTTAAGTAATTTAATTCAGCTATCTTAAGTAATTTAGGATATCTAGGACTTATAAAGTAGCTTACAAGGTAGGCAAAATTTAAAGCAGCAATCAGAAGGAAGAAAAGTATAAATTTTTTCCCGGTTTTATAAAGGAGCTAAAAGTAACAAAGTACTAACTATTCTCCATTTTTATTGCAAATCTTAAAAACTGCCACATTTTTAATGTAATCAATATACTACTTTGGATAGAAATGGTACAAGGTTATTTGGTTGCCTCGCTATTAGTTAGCCTACTAAGCAGGTGGTTACAGGTCCGATTCCTGCCCAGACTTTGGGTGTTTCCTTGCGGACAGGCAGAAAGCCTTGTCTGTCTACTTTATTATCCAAAATGGTGGCAAAAAAAAGTACAAATTTTTACCAATTTTAGACCGTAAGCGGTATTCTGTACCAAGTACAAAGTTTCGAAATTATTATTTCAATTCTTTACGAATCGAATAAGAAATTTTCATGCGATACACACGTTCAGAATAAGAAATTGAGCAAATTCTCTCAACTCATGTTTGCGGTTGTTCTTTGCCAAATTTTACAAAAACAAGTTGCTGCCTATCTTGTCAAGTTGTTGTAATAATTGCCGCAACAATTGAACAATATATATATATTGATATTTGCTAATCAAATCACTATAAAATTGAATTAATTGAAATTGCTGAATGAAGCTTAACTTGCCGCAATTTCTCTGATTCATTTGAGGATTTTCAATTGAAGTTTGTTATAATTTTCTTTTTAATTATAACTCGCAAGCATTTCAATATAAAATGCTAATTATGCTTAAATTTTCATTTGCTTTGTACGAGGTGTGATCAAAAAATAAACGGTATTTTCAATTTGCTCCCAAAGTATTTATTTATTCATCAATAACTATCTTGCGCTTTCAAAGTAATCCTCTCAGATATAATAGACGTATATGCCAGTGTTTGGTCTAATTCTCAAAAGACTTCGGAAACTCCTGTTCCGATTTTTCTTTTATCTCCTCAATCGAAGCAAAACGACTCTCCTCATCGGTGACTTCAGTTTTAGGAAGAGGAAAAACTCATGATGGTGCTTCAATGCTTTCATCGGTTGTTGACGTGCTCGAGCATCGTCATTGATATCTTCTCGGCCTTCCTTAAGCCGGTTATACTAAAATTGAACTTGTGTTCTGCTCATCGTAGACTCGCCAAACCCCACAGTAAACATTTCAAAGGTCCTGGCAGATTTAATTTCATTTTTTACACAAAACTTTTAATACAGTTTCTTCGAGCCATTTTTTCGAATAGTAAAAAATCGAAGGGGACACCAAACATTCTTATCTGTCAAGAACAAACTGAGAATCCAAAATGGCTGATATTGCCGACATATATAGCAGACATGTGTACGAACAAAACACGAAACATTTGCACGACATTTCAATATAACGTTATAACGTTTATTTTTTGATCACACCTCGTATACTCAGCAGACAATTTGTTTTTCGTAGAAGTGCTAGCTTTAAAGCTGCTTACAAATTACAAGCCACCAGCAACAGCTAGGCAATATGCTGGAGCTGCAAACACACGAAACCAATTTGAATTGTTGCATAAAACTTATTAAGAAAAATCTGAAAAGTTATTGTAATAATTAAAATTTAAAAATAAAAATCATTACAGAAATAATTTCTAGTTTCACTTGCTGTTATATATAATAGCAAAGACAAGTGCAAGTGTAACTCATGTTGGCAAGTAGGAAAACAGGAGCGTGGCAAATATAGTAGTTGTAACAAAGTAGTTAAAAAAGCATATCGGACTGGCAGATATCATGCATTAAGAAAAAATATTTCTT
This sequence comes from Ormia ochracea, assembly GCA_963402855.1. NCBI lineage: Eukaryota > Metazoa > Arthropoda > Insecta > Diptera > Tachinidae > Ormia > Ormia ochracea. Next base: position 5,993,810 of record OY727105.1, read on the forward strand.
AATTGCAAAATGATAATCTGTTTGGGATTCAATACAAGTTTAGTTGAACTGGGCGTCTTTCACAGAACCCCCTTTTTTCATATTGAACATTTACCGACTTGAGATTACATTTATTTACATTAGCCGTATCATTATCTAAGAGTGCTTTTGAAAAGCTGCGACCGCTCCACGAGATACACGACTCGTATTCATATAAGATGGCAACACCTTCTCTGATTCATTTTAATAATTAAAGTGAAATTGCAGTTGCTCGTATGAACGGATTGGACTCGTTCTTAACGCAAACTGCTTACATATTGGCCAGTCTTTGTATCTGCAGCAAATTAGTCGTTGTGCTACCAAATAAAATGAATCGAAAAGCAAGAAATCATTGTAACAATTTCACACCAACAAAGAAAACAACTTTTGTGCCACCATGTGCAGTTATTAGCAAATTACACGTATACGAGGAGTGTAATTATGATTTACATTTTTATTATTCACACACAATAACAAAGAAATATAATCTGCATGAAAAACATATAAAATAATTACAATAACTTGCATATTCAAGTAGTTGAAAAATGGATACGAGTGCAGGTGTAGTTTTACTATTAAGCTTAAATATCAAAACTTAGAAGCTGCTCAGAGACCAACCTGATGGAAAAAGCAAATATGACTTTTTATTAAAGAAATTTAGTAATAGAATTAAAGGTTTTGCTAACCGGTTTTCATGTTTAAATACAAACTTTTCAATACTTTAATACTTTGATAAGAAAAATAATAATTTTTCCTGTTCGCAACTTGTCTGAATTCATTTACAATAAAAAAGTTGTAAAAAATTATAAAAAATTTCAGTTCTTGAGTGTATTTTAATTTTTCATGCAAATTTTTTTTTTTTTTTTTGCATCAACTAATAAAATTTTAGGTGAAATTGGTTTTTCAATCTCGAAGCAAACGATTTCTATAAGGTATTCAATATTTTTAAGTATTAGGATTTTTTTTTATATTTTTTATTATTAAATGATTAATTATTATTAGTTAATAATTTGAAATTATTTTATAATGGCCTAAATAAAATAAATAAATAATTATTATTTTATAATAATTATGGTTCTGTATAACAATTATTTATAGTTATTTCAATAACAATTATTTATTATTAATTTATTTTAATAACAATTATTTACAATTATTTTATTAATTATTATTTATAGTTAGTTTAATAATAAATATTTATCTTATTTAAATTCAGAAACCAAATGAGAAGTGTTCAAAATATGTTTTCAAATATAAAGAACATTAAGATTAGTACATAATATTCTATATATGAAAATCTGATAGTGATGTCATCCTATTTTAAATAATCCCATCAAAATGATGCTTTATGTGCCACACTATCATACAATTTTGATGAGCATAAATTTCTTCTTTGCTGATTGGAGTAAATGCAACTCTGACCGCATGAAAGTTGTCATTTTGCGAACATTTTGCGTATGACTTGTCAAAAAAATCTGCCATATAGAGGTATTTTTCGCCTACATTACCTGATGGCATATTTAACAGATCGTCGATTGTATAGAATAGTGAGGCAAAGCCCTGGCCTTTTTATTAAACTTTTCATGACGAACGAAACACAACATGGCTTTTGTGGAATAATGGAAGTTACGTACAATACATAAAATACAGTGATGTCCAAAAGTTTGGCTCGTACAACTGTGTTGTAGGCTTCTGGTTATACGAATTATCGGCTGCATTTATTTTGCAAATTTTTTTTTTTTTTTTGTTAAAAACTCGGCGTATAAAATTGCACAAAGTTGTATTCTATTCAATAGCGTAACGATGGCTCTGCAAATTAATTCGCAGAGTTTAAAAAAAAATTTTAACAAAAAATACTTATTATTTAAAGAAATTTTTAATTGATGGAAAATTTTATTAAAGTTCAATGGCTAGTAAATATATTTTCTTTTGGTCATTTTAGCCTTATTTAGCACAATTGCATAAAAAGCTTTTTTTCGTTTCATGTTATTTATGAAAAATTTCATGGAATACAAGTATATAAATAAATGCATAAACAAATAAATAAATTTAATAAATTAAATTTTCTTTTGTAACCTTGTATTCGAATAGTTTTCATATAAATAATATTGTTATTAAATAATTGTCTTTATTCGAATATTTTATAATCGGTAAAACGTATTCACATTTATACAATAAAATGTGATTTGAATAAATTTTATATAATACATAATTAAATTAAAATTTGTTTAAAACCTGGACTTATAAAATAAATTTTTGATTTAAAAACAAGCAGAAATTAATTGCTGGATCTTGGGAGCATTTCAGTATATACTGCGGCAGGTCATCTGATACCATTTTCCTCGGTTTTGGAGATTTAGTGCAATTTTAATATCAAATAATTTTTATTTTAGTGACTTTTCACTTAATTTGAATAATTTTTCATTAACTGAATTTTGATTAGTTTGACATGAATAATTAAATTCGTTTTATTAATGTGCGATAAAATGTTGAGGCATAATAATTATGAAAAAAAATACATTGGGTCTTATTTATTGGCCAGCTGCTAAAATGGAAAAATTTATTACGAGTTAAGACGACATTCATTTGCTGAGATTACATTAAATGGTAGAAGGCTTTTAGCCAAAAACTTGCAGACAAGTGGAGTCATTAAATTGCAGCGCAAACCTTTTAACAAATTGCTCAATTAACACACTTTTAAAAATTGAAACATACGAAGACCCCCTCATAAGAAATCTTTTTTAAAAATAAAAAATCATTAATTAAAAAAGAATCGACAATTTAAACGTAATAAACAATGACCGCAAATTAAGGAAAATAGAAAAAAAATATCTAATCCACAGCTGGCACAACAAGGCAGCCAGCATACCGCAGACCTTAAAGACCCCACCAAAAACAGATTTGACCAACAGAAAGCAATCACCGCTACCACTTCAGAGGTATGGACTGTGATCCTCTTCATCGCGATGATGAACGATGATTCTGTGAGCACTACACGCCAACAAAGTGAAACAGGCCAAGCATTTGCTCATACACATGATTGATTATCATGTCGATTACAAAATGCAATAAGTTATCACTGTTGCTTGCTTTGACATATTGCTTGGAATGTTCGGACTTTCCACTGAGCAGAACCTTAGCAGCAGCTTTTTCAACTCGTGTGTAAATGGGTGTGTGTGTGTGTGTGTTTTTGTTTGTTTGTTTGATTTTCGTTTGGCCCTTTGACATTTGAAGTAATTTGAGATTAGAAAACAATTGATCAAAAATTTAAATAAAAACAATCAACAAATAAAGATGCATTACAATAACCGCAACAAAGAAGTTGCCTTTTGCTAAAACAAAAGCAAAAAAAAAGTTTTTAAAAGCTACTGCAATACTCGTAAGTAATTACAAAATAGTCCCCTATAACCTGAAGGCAATAATAAATATTGTCTCAGAAGCTTTTGTTTCTGGAAATATTTTGTTTGTTTCAAAAGTTAAAACACCTACAAATATTTTTCTTTAAACAGATTATTTTTCCAGTTTTTTTTTTCTATTTGTAACTGTTCGCAATATAATCACGGTTACTCGTCAGGTTACTCGTTACTTGCAGCAAACAATATAAAATAACTGAGGGGCTGCGGTTGAAACTAAAGAAAATAAATGGACTTACAGTATTATTGTCATTTTATTTGGATTTCAACTTATAAGTTATAAGATTATTTTATTTTTACCCGATTAACTATTATTCGAATATGTGTTTGCTTTTCATTTATTTTTATTTCAATAAGTTCTTTCTGTTATTTAAAAAATTTACAAATTATATTAATCGAATAATTATGTACTCTCCCAACTTCATCACTAGTGTAGGTTCTATTTCAACAAATTTCGTGCAATATGATTAGCTTCCAACTGATTAGCTTTTAACTGAAAACTGTTTTATTTTTATAAGTTTAATTACTTAATTGGTTCCCCATAGATTAACTTTTATTTTTTATTTATTCCAAAAATAATATTCTGTAAATTATTTTTTTTTCATTCCAATGAAATTAACACTTTAAATTCTTTAATGTAACAAACCAGCTTAAATATTTTTAATTATTTTTAAAAATTTTAAATTATTTTTTAGACTTACTTTAAGAAAATTAAGAATGGCAAAAAGAAAATATATATATATTTGGATTTATATTATGAAAATTTAATAAAGAAAGTTTTAAAAAAAAATAAAAAAAAACATTAAATATTTCAGTAAAAATAATATTTCTAAACAAAGAAAAAAGAATGTGGAATTTTTTGCTTTAAGAGAATGAAGCTGTAAAGATTTGAAAAATTTTATTAAAAAAGGATAAAAAGCAAAGTTAGTTTGAGCATTAATTTTATATTATTTTAAATATAATAATGAATGTTGTATATATCAAAAAAAAAACCTTTCTATAAGGCTTTGAAAGCTTTCATGAAAATAACTTTTATTAATTTGGAATTATTTTAATTGTGATTAATGAATGTTGTATAAATCAAAAAAAATATTGTTGATATATGAAGCTATAAAAGCTTTAAAAACTTTCATGAAAAGAACTTATATAAAATTGGAATTATTTTAATTGAGATTAATGAATGTTGTATAAATCAAAAGAAATTGCTGATATGAAGCTATAAAACTTTAAAAGCTTTCATACAAAGAACTTTTATTAATTTGGAATTTTTTTAATTGTGATTAATGAATGTTGTATAAATCAAAAAAAATATTGTTGATATATGAAGCTATAAAAGCTTTAAAAACTTTCATGAAAAGAACTTATATAAAATTGGAATTATTTTAATTGAGATTAATGAATGTTGTATAAATCAAAAGAAATTGTTGATATATGAAGCTATAAAACTTTAAAAGCTTTCATAAAAAGAACTTTTATTAATTTGGAATTTTTTTAATTGTGATTAATGAATGTTGTATAAATCAAAAGAAATTGCTGATATATGAAGCTATAAAACTTTGAAAGCTTTCATAAAAAAAACTTTTATTAATTTGGAATTATTTTAATTGTGATTAATGAATGTTGTATAAATCAAAAGAAATTGCTGATATATGAAGCTATAAAACTAAAAGCTTTCATAAAAAGAACTTTTATTAATTTGGAATTTTTTTAATTGTGATTAATGAATGTTGTATAAATCAAAAAAAATATTGTTGATATATGAAGCTGTAAAAGCTTTAAAAACTTTCATGAAAAGAACTTATATAAAATTGGAATTATTTTAATTGTGATTAATGAATGTTGTATAAATCAAAAGAAATTGCTGATATATGAAGCTATAAAACTAAAAGCTTTCATAAAAAGAACTTTTATTAATTTGGAATTTTTTTAATTGTGATTAATGAATGTTGTATAAATCAAAAAAAATATTGTTGATATATGAAGGTATAAAAGCTTTGAAAACTTTCATGAAAAGAACTTTTATAAAATTGGAATTATTTTAATTCTGATTAATGAATGTTGTATAAATCAAAAGAAATTGCTGATATATGAAGCTATAAAGCTTTAAAAGCTTTTGTGAAAAGAATTACTATTTTCTAATTGCTAATTCGGTATTATTTTAGTTTTTTTTATTTGATGAGGCATTAAAGCTTTTTTCCAAAGAAGTTTCCATTAAAAATTCTAAATCCAAAAAAAAAATTTTACGAATGAAGCTCTCAAGTTTTAAATGGCTAAAAAAATTATGAATACAAAATAATCTCTGTTCATTTCCAGAAGTTATCACTGTAGTTCGAAATAAGCTTAAACTTAAAATACACCCACGAAATTTCGAAAAGCTGTCAGTCGGTAGCTTACATATTTAGAATTTCGCGGTGGGTGTAAAATACAAGCGAAATACAGTATAAAAAAGAGCTGGTCACTCGCTAAAGCAAAAACAACAACGACAAATAGTTTGTACGGACAGCAATTGCAATTGGATTGCAATTTTTAAATCTACTTTTTCATTTTCCATATTTCATAAAGCATTAAATAGAATTAAATAAAAAAAAATTTTAAGATAAATTCCATTTCGAAGATCATATGAAATCAACAATTCTAGATTTGTTTATTTTTCTCATATTCATATTCGCGTTTTGTCTTATTAAAACAACAACAAAGAAAAAAAAATAATAAATAAAAAATGACTTGAAAATAAAATAAAGCTCTAGAATGATGAATTAA